>OW679194.1:58783526-58909658 GCA_940337035.1 Agriotes lineatus | reverse complement strand
CGAAGAAAGTTTTTAGTAAAGCCCTTCACAGATTTTTTAGTTTTGTTCTGTTTATTATATGGGAACGTCTGTCAAATGTTCTGTATTTAATTGTTTTTTTTGCACTTCCGGGACTAAAGTTGATACTTTAGTCTCCGTAAACAGAGACTAAAGTAGATCATTTAATCCCTAGGGACTAAAGTAACTCATTTAATCCCTAGGGACTAAAGTAAAAATGATACCGTAACTATGGTAAATTTATGTACACAGGAGGTTAGTAGGTTAGGTTTTGTTTGTCATCTGACACACACTGACGTAAAACTTAACCTGCAAATCTCGAATTTGACATATACTGACAATACACTTCAGTACTGCCAACTGATTCAGGCTATCCAGGACCTGCTGCAATTCAGTTTGTAATAGATTATAATTGTCAGTTTCCAAATTGACAGATTCCAAATTTTGGAAATGTTTGATGATAATGTTCCCAAAAGTGCAAAAAATAGCGTATATACCTCGGACTAAAGTGCCTAAATCCCTTGAGTGGTTATTGCCCTCGGGCGTCGCCCTAGAGGCAACAAACTCCACTCGCGGGATTAAATGGTGCACTATAGTCCCTCATGATATAATATACTATTTTGCACTTCCGGGACTAAAGTTGATACTTTAGTCCCCGTAAACAGGGACTAAAGTAGATCATTTAATCCCTAGGGACTAAAGTAACTCATTTAATCCCTAGGGACTAAAGTAAAAATGATACCGTAACTATGGTAAATTTATGTATACACGAGGTTAGTAGGTTAGGTTTTGTTTGTCATCTGACACACACTGACGTAAAACTTAACCTGCAAATCTCGAATTTGACATATACTGACAATACACTTCAGTACTGCCAACTGATTCAGGCTATCCAGGACCTGCTGCAATTCAGTTTGTAATAAATTATAATTGTCAGTTTCCAAATTGACAGATTCCAAATTTTGGAAATGTTTGATGATAATGTTCCCAAAAGTGCAAAAAATAGCGTATATACCTCGGGACTAAAGTGCCTAAATCCCTTGAGTGGTTATTGCCCTCGGGCTTCGCCCTCGAGGCAACAAACTCCACTCGCGGGATTAAATGGTGCACTTTAGTCCCTCATGATATAATATACTATTTACAAACTCTATTTGTTCATAAAATGATTATATGCTGTAGTAAAACGGGTTAAATGGGTTGGGGTTTTCCCAAGCTTTCAGGGCGAACCGCAGGTTAAACCTGCAAAACACTACTTTTCGGTCTTCTAACGTAAATTACTATTAATAATACAACGGCCTTTGCTTTCGAGATTCAGGATTGCTTTTTCAAACTTCCCGCGGAGTCCGCCATTTTTAGGCCCAATAAATTGTGGAAACTTATGAGACGACCGCATTTCCGAAGGCTATTGAGATTGAAGGGCCTTGATCTGTAGCATCTTTTTTTTATATAGAATTGTCAATTTTTAAAACATCCTGTTTAACTTATTCCAGTGTAATTTTAAGGTTAGCTATCAATTTAATCTACAGGGAAATAAAAAATACTTGATCGCGGGAGCTACTAAAAACAATAAAAGACTAATCTATATCACACTTTTTATTGACATATAACTGTCAACTTTTTTAAGTTCACGAAATTCACTTTCGAAGTCTTAAAATAACATGTTAGTAATTTTATTTTAATGTTATCTATCAATTTAATCTATAAATTTGGTTTAAATTACTTATTTTTACATATTTGTATAGCTTATTAGATTGTGTTAAAGTCACGTGAACTAATAATAGTTAATTGTAGTTTAAATGTAGTTGCATATATACAGTGTGTCCCAGGATTGATGTTACAAGAGTTGAGGTGGACAAAAGTTTTTGAATTTTATTTTAAGATTGTGGGATTAGGTCCTGCTTGGTCTGAAAAGAATTTTAAGAATCTTTTCAGTTTTTGAAAAAACAAGTCAGCCTTGATGGTGAATCGAAAACTATTTTGTTTTCAGGTAAACTACCATTTTTGTTTAAGATGCGGAAAAATGTTACCCAGTAAAGTTGTTCAAAACGATAAATTATGACTCTATACAAAATTTCAGGAAAATCTACCTACTTAAATAAAACCGTTAAAATTGTATTTATTAAAAATGACGGTTTCATCTAAGTAGGTAGAACTTCCTAAAATTTTGTATAGCGCCATAGTTTTTCATTTTGAACAACTTTTCTTAGTATAATTTTTGCCGTATCATGAACAAAAAAAGTAGTTTACCGGAAAAAATAGTTTTCGCTTCACTTTCAAGGCTGACTTGTTTTTTCAAAAACTGAAAATATTCCTAAAATTCTCTTCAGACCAAGCAGGACCTAATCCCACAATCTTATAAAATAAAATTCAAACATTTTTAGTCCATCTTCTCACCTCTTGTAACATCAATCCTGGGCACATTGTATATATATAGTACATATATTAAGTTTTACTTATATTTTGTCGTTTAAAACTTTCAATTTAGAAAGTAAGTAATAATATAACCACTTATAAATATCAATAAAACGCGTAAGTGAACTTGACTTGGTTTATAGTTTTCAGATATATTGAAATAATATGAGGCCCACGATTTAGCTCTGGTTTGCAGTGCAAGATAATTGACCGATTCAATAAGCACAGAGTTTACAAAGTTTAAAACTAAAGTATAACAGTAAATGTATTGATAATGATATGCGAGAAAGATTAAATTAGTTGGAGAAAGGTACGCAAAGGCAAAGCAAATTTCAAAGGGTTTAAATTGACTTGTGACTAAATTAATATAATTCGAATAAGGTTTGTGCACATGTAAAGTCAGACCAATTTATAAAATGTATTTGACACAAAATGTTGTTGGCTGCAGTATAAAAGTAGCGTAGTTTGTTAAGTCAAAACCAAAGATAGTGAAATTAGTAAGCAAAGCAGAAAGGAAAATTAAGTAGGATAATATAATAAAAATATTGCAAAAGAGCAATTCCAGAAGGCAACAGAAGATAAAAGATAATGACGCGAACATGGTGAACTCAAAAAATCAGTGCATTTAAAAAAATAGAGTTTAATAGTGCAAAGCAAAGCAATGACAAAATAAAAATAAAAACGTTTGTTGGCGCAGCGCTACGGAACGATTTAGTTATAAGATAAAGACAATAATTTAGTTTTAAGAAAATTGTAAATATAATTTAAGTACTCAAATTTACTTCCATTTGTAACCTTTATTTACCAAAATTAATTTCCTTTAACATAAGAGAATCATAGTAACCTAGCAACCTGCTCTGTTTTGTTAAAAAAACAAGGAGAACAATTGAATTAATTTTTAAGAGAAGTTTGTTAGATTTGTGCTCAATTTTTAAACACATTTTTATACTATTAAACGAGCATATTACCAAGAAAAAAGAATTGCCTTTTATTGTACCCATCTTAGAGTACATGTGACAATGTTTGTGAAGCTTTCCGCAGCACTTAAATATAAAATTCTCCAATCGCTTCTCCGAGGAGATCGGCTGCCGCTCGGCTGGGATTTCCGATAATCTTTCCCGGCAAAAGTAAGAATCTAGAGCCAGAGGCCTGCGCTGCATTACGTCGGAGAAGACTGCAAGAACGTAACGGACAGCATCTGCAGCGAGGGGACCGTTTCCAGCAGAATATCTGAGCAGCGTCACTGATACAAAACAGTGCTAATTGTTGCAAGCGCGAAAATTTGAATAATTACCTGACCCGTTTCTCACACTTTTAAAACATTCAAATACGCTGTCACCACTAGCGACATTTTGTGTCATTTGTCAAATCAAGGATTTTTTTTATCTTCCAAGAACCGCGCATTTGATCTACTGAGTTCACGAATCCGTTTATGATCCCGACCCAATGAGATTTGAGGTTCATGCTTGCCTTGTAGTTAGCCAAATCAGTTTTGCAGATTAGATAAAATATAAAAGGAGCATACAACCATTTATTTGTGTAATCATTTATTACATTTCGCTTTTCACCAACCACAATTTAAGTTATTGTATTTTAATGAAAGTTTACAAACAAGCAATCATAACATTTATTGCCCCCAAAACGTGGAGCGTATAGACCCATTTTATTACATTTATTGGCTCACAACGTGGAGCTTATAGAACCCATTTTATTACAATATGTCTATACAGGGCGTCCCAAAAGGAATGGGTCACCGATTGGTCATAGATTTCTTAGGTTACAATAAACCGATCAAACCTAATATACTTTAATACAAGGCCCCTTCAGTCTCGAATGGATGAAGACCACTGGTGAAACAGACTTTTGAAGCAAGACCAGGAGGAAAAAACAGAGTGGGAAGACGGAAGAGGACGTGGACAGAAGAGGTGAGAAAAGCAGAGCAACAGAGGGGCTTAGAAGAAAACACAACGAGACAAAAAGCCCAAGATAAGAAAGAATAAAAAAAGTAGTGCAAGAAAACTCCAACCAATGAAGAGTGACAACCAGTCGACGCCAAGCCTTAAGGTAGAAAGGCTCAGGATTATGTGTGTGTTTGTTCAGTAGTAAAAATTACTGAGAAAGCTTTGATTCCGCAAAACCCAATTTTACACGTTCTAAATTAAAACCTGGAGAAACTCAAAAATTGTTTAACTTCAAATAAAATTGAAGTGCGTACATTCGGCCTACAACTAGCAATGTTCTATTAAAATGTCGCTCTTACTTGTGGGATGGGATTCTCCTGGATCTGTTGATTAAACGTAGTGTAAGAATATCAATAGTAGTTTGTATACCAAAGCACTGAAGTTTAGCTTTTTATCACAAATATGGATTTAGTTGCCGAAGCCCGTAGGGCCAAGGCAAATAAACCACATGAGAGATAAAATAAAAACTTCAGTGCCGAGGAGTACATTATGTTTTATTTGAAATCCAGAAATCGTGAAATTGCAACATTTTAACCAACTTTTCTAGGTTATGTTAACGTCGGTTGAGGTTTACCTGTCGCCTCGCCACCTATAAAAAAGTCGTAAAACAATAGATTACGTTACTGCCGATTTCTTGTATTTTAATGACGATTTTGAGGTAGTTCAATGCCGATTTCAAATAAAATTATTAAATTTTCAGCAATTATAACCAATAAACTCAAAACTATGTTCTAATTTAAAAGACGTTATGGACAACTACTAGAAGAGAAACCGTACATGGCCTGTCGATTATTTTTATTCGAGTTGGTAACGTACGCTTTCAACCACTTTGCTTTTAATGTACATAGTTAGAAACTTTTATTGTTGATGGTTGGAAAATACACTGCTTTATTCTTTACAGTTAAGTTGACGTTTATTCGAAAATAAATGAGTAACATTTGTGAAAATTTCTTAGATTTAATGGTTGATCACTCGGAAAACGAAGCACTATCCGATATACTGTAATAATGTTTTATGTTATGTAATAGATAATATAATGTGATATGATACAATATATAAATAATAATTTGAATTGTAATTACACCTACGTTACTTACATTTATTTAATTCAAATGTTAGACTGACCAAAAATAATTCTGTTTTAACTGGGTTCGTTAACTACTAACAAATAAACAGTATTATGCCCTTTATTTTGTATTTCATTCATCTGCAATTTAATATTACAGAAGGCTAGCTCGGTATACAAGAAAAACTCATTCCTCAGAGTTGGGTTCCTCGGCTTGTTAATATTAAAATTCGTGTGATACGCCACTAGGCTGTAAATTTACTTTAATCGCGCAGACGATACTTGGCTGCTCTGTCAAAATTCTTACACAAATCGGTTTATTTGTTGCGGTTCGCGTTTTGTGCTTTAAATTTAACAAAATGAGTTTTATAAGCATTCGATAAGGTCATTTTTGAATTCTCGCGTCTTCGATGGCATTAATCTATCTTTTGTTTGGAGACAAAACCTCCACTTGATTGTTAAACGACGCCAAACATGCAATTGTTTTTCTTAACCTCAAATCTGGATTTTATGCAATTACTGGACATTTGCTTTTAATAGATGCTTTACTCTGCCTGAATCTGGCTTCCTTAAGACGTACTCTTGCTTTAATGGTAACTTTCCGGTTCCTAACGCCGATAATTTGATCGCAATCTAACCTGAGTTTTCTGCAGTGCTGCGGTAACTCGTTCGGGCAGCGTTTCCTGATGATCTCTGCCTGAAGCTGCACCCCTGGAATGCTGTGACTACTGTGAGGGCCTCCTACACGCTGAACGGATATGCTGACGTTGAAATCTCGAGCTCAGGAACTCAAGTGTGCCCGTAACTGATGATCGTAATCTGCACTGGTCTCTGCCGAAGTCCTCGGAGAGTGGTAATGATGAAAATTATTTTTGTGTGAAGGAAATTGCCACCCACACTTTCACTGGTGCACTGTTAATTTCTCTATACAACGGTATACTTATTATTATTATAAAGTATTTTTATATTACAATTGCACTTAAATGAAAGACCAAAAACTGTGTGTCAATAATTGATTTTATTCAAAATGCTTTCTCCTGCTGGTCTTTAATAACAAATGCCTATCTAAACTACAAAAACGGACATTGACCAAGTTCAATACAATCACCTTCTTAATTAATATTCCTTATAACTAAAATTATTTACAAAATTTCTAATTCTAAAGTATTGTCTTTGCAATTTTATATTAACTGTCTCATAGCGCCACTCACTTTGTATTATTTAGATTGTCTTTTCACTCTCGCGTAATTACACTGACTTGTCCATCACCAATTTTGTTTCACATGTTGTGTGTCCTTTTCCTTGTATTTTTTATCCACTGTCTACTTTTCTCAGATTTTCAAATATTGCTGTCCCATATTACAATTGCCATTTTCTGCCTGGTTGATGCTCTTTGCACCGTATTATAATAATTCTGCTTTTTTTACCTTTATTTAAATTGCTCATAAACATATCCTATTTATTCTGACTTCTACGCTTCATTTAACACGCACATATAAACATTTCTGTGACAGTTCTATTTATTTGGTTTGGCTTTAATTTTGCACAAACCTCTTATTTTTGGTTAATTTAAAATTATCTACTCCAATCTATGAAAAACGAACTCTGCCCTTTGCCTTTTGTACTCATTTCATTACTACTGGCATTGCTTTGTAAATGTAATTACGGATTGAAATTTATACGCTAAATCTTCCAGTTGTATGAACTACCCCAACTCTGTGCTATCTCACTTACTTTATTTATTTGTGCTGCAAGCAGAGTTGAGTAGCGGGCTCTATGTCATCTCAATACATATGTATATGTACTACATATATTTGTAGAACTGTATTATTTTGTATTATTTATTACCACGTTTGGTAATTTAATGTCTTTACAACTGGGACACCTCATATATAGTTGAAAATGCTGTATTCTCTAAGCGCTCTAAAGCAAAGCACTTTAAAGCTAGGCACAGTATACAAAATATGATATAACAAAGTGAGTCGGTGTAAACCCCTTATCATCACTTTTAGCACTTCGGCATATGGTTGTCATGGAACGATTTTTGTCATGGGCTTCTTGGCACGTCTGGTGCTTAAGATATACTCATCTTCGCAATCTGTTGAATCAATGCTTACCATGTGGTATGGTCGTTATAGTACCATGTTGTAACGTTTCGCCCAGCGGGAACGCGTTTTTATGAATTAAAATTATTCGCGCGTTCTCCACTAGCGATTTCTACGTTACGTTACGAGTTTGAATTTTTGACCCGCGCGGCCAAGTACGTCATCGAGAGATTCCCGCTCCACGTATGCGCTGCTCCCCCACTTAGAATGTCCGAAGTGGTTGCTAGATGCACGAAGCACGAAGAGGGGCCATAAAAGCTGCTTCGCGACCGCATTCATTCTCATTCCTTCACGAGATTCATTTCCGAGATTCCCTCCGGCATTCATTCCAGTATCCACCCAGTCCCAGATCATCCCCAAGAGTTCCCAGTTCCAGTTCCCTGAACCCTGATCCTGTCCAGACCGATTGAGAGAATTTCTTCCCTCACACTTTGGAATCCTGCATCCCGAGTTTTCCTGTAGCTAAGTCGAACCGACGACTCCAATCTAGGAGGCCGTGTTTCTAGTTAAACCCGAACAATTCCTCATCCTGAAAACCAGCTCCTGGAGGCGACGATCTCTATTGAGAACCGCTTCGCTGGTTTACCCGGTTCATATTATAACCTGGATTCAGCCTAAATTTTTAGCCCAAGCTCCGTCGACAAATAGTTGTAACAATTTCCTGGAAGACGTGTTAGAGGCAATGACTTGTTTGCAAGGCCGTTTTATACGTCTATTTTGTAATAACTAAATCAGCTAAATAGCGTAAATATATCCGACCTGGTCGTATCAGATTACATATTATTGTGGCCCGGCACGTCGATAATTTTAGATGCCGATTAAATTCGCTTAGAATCTTTGTTGGCTACAGAGATCTACTCACCGTTCAACCGAGTTCCTACAGCATCCCCCGAAGGCAAGCATCGAGGCGACGTTTTTCCAACGTCCGCTGTCAACTCGCAACTAAGCCCTAAGTGGAATTCACCGTCGACTTCTCGTTCTATAACATCCCGCACGAACACAACACCAACTGCACCGGGGAAATTTCCCGCACGACCCGGTGTTGTAAGTCATAAATTCTGACATAGCCGAATTAACCTATATTTACAGTTCCACATGCCTTTGACATTGTGACCGAGATTCATGCTTGAAAGTTGGCACCGCCGGTATCAACTTCGACGGACCGATTTCCCGACCAGTGGCGTCCCGTCGATTTTCCAAGGCTCGAACTGTAGGGCCACCAACGCACGGATGCATGACGGGTTGCAGGGACGCTAGGTGTTTGCAACAGGACGTCTTGTATAACTGCTCAATTTATTGTAAAATACATTTTACTATATTTGAAAATACATTAAAATATAATAAAACTGTCTAAAATTATCCTGATGTTTGTTTGCTGGTCTCATAGTGTATATCTGACTGAACCAAATTAACTCCGACTGAGAGAGCTACCCGATGGTGATTAATTAATTCAACGCCCTTACTAGCAGAAGGGTGGAGTGTTACTTGGAGCCCGAGAGCAGGAACGCGAGCTCAGATATACATAGAGATTAGCAAACACTAGATTGGCGCCCGAGACATACCTGGAAAATATTTCATTAACATTTTGTAATTTAAATAATTTACAAAACCTGTTACAGTCAGAACCAGTAATGTCCAGTATAGAATTCCAAGATCCCTGTCCAAGTCCTTTCCTGTACCCAGATAAGATGTTCCGAAATCACGTCTAGTCCAGATAAGATCTTTCCGAAATCCAGTCTAGTCCGTAAATCCTCCTGCAACCCTCAGGGACCAGTTTGCCTACTGGTTCGGGCTTTGCGACCCCGAGGTACCCTAGCGAAGAAGGCGAAGTAGGTCAAGAATGCCAGCAGATGGCAGAAGATGGCCGAAGACGGGACAATCCAGGTGTCCGCCCGTGGAAGATGGCCGAAGACAGGACAATCCAGGTGTCCGCCCGTGGAAGATGGCCGAAGACAGAACAATCCAGGTGTCCGCCCGTGGAAGATGGCCGAAGACAGGACAATCCAGGTGTCCGCCCGTGGAAGATAGCCGAAGAGAGGACAATCCAGGTGTCCACCCGTGGAAGATGGCCGAAGACAGAACAATCCAGGTGTCCGCCCATGGAAGTCTTCGTGTGCCAGTCCTAGAGCCGCAGGTATCTGCTCGTAAGTGCCTGGTGTATCTGAAAAATTCAGACATGTAAGTTTGTGTGAATGCCGCCGTAGTTAATGTGAATGCTTACCCTGAAATCCTTTTGAAGCGTGCTCCTCTGTCAGCGTGAACCCGGATGTTGACAGAAGATAGTAGACTATAAGTCGAAGCTTGGAGGTGAAAATGCGTTTTCAGTGCCAGAATCCTGAGTCCTGAATGCCATTTTCTGGAAAGTGTAAGCTGGTCCCCGCAGCCTCTGCAATTTCCTCTAGTGAGATTGTGTTGTGAAAGAAGGTTATCCTGCAACCTAAATCCTTTCGCATACTTAGAGTCTCCCAGTATGAATGTAGGTCGATACCGCGACCGATGCAACTATTCAGAGATGAATTCGCTCTAGAGAAACCTGTTAGTGTGAGTACACGTTGAGACCGCAACTGTATCCGCTCCTTGTTCCAGAGATGAATGCGCTCCAGAGAACCCTGCTAGTGTGATTACGTTGATACCGCAACTGTGTCCACTTCGTGAGTTTGAAACTCTTCGCTTAATCCAGATAAGCGTTAGAGAGTGTTCCAGATGAATGCATTTGTAACAGTGCGATTCCAGAATGAATGCAACTGTGTATCCGCTCCGTGAGTTTGAAACTCTTCGCTTAATCCAGATAAGTGTTAGGGAGTATTCCAGATGAATGCACCTGTGTATCCGTTCCGTGAATATAAAGTTATTCGCTTAATCCAGATAAGCGTTAGGGAATATTCCAGATGAATGCACCTGTAACAGAGCGATCGATTTTAAAATGAGATTGATTTTAAAGTGTGATTGATAATACTGAAGTTTTTCCTTCTGAAGCGTACTCCATTGCTCCCGTAAACCCGGGCACCGCCGGTATCAACTTCGACGGACCGATTTCCCGACCGGTGGCGTTCCGTCGATTTTCCAAGGCTCGAGCTGTAGGGCCACCAACGCACGGATGCATGACGGGTTGCAGACACGCTAGGTGTTCGCAACAGGACGTCTTGTATAACTGCTCAATTTATTGTAAAATACTTTTTAATATATTTGTAAATACATTACAATATAATAAAACTGTCTAAAATTATCCTGGTGTTTGTTTGCTGGTCTCATAGTGTATATCTGACTGAACCAAATTAACTCCGACTGAGAGAGCTACCCGATGTAATTAATTAATTCAACGCCCTTACTAGCAGAAGGGTGGAGTGTTACAATGTTATACTTATACGTGACCGCACCATATGTGCGACAATTTTGTCGAAAAAAAGGAGAACTAACTGTTACAAAGGCTACAGCGAAGAAATCGGTTTAAAAACGAGTTGGCGATTTTCGAATTCTGCTGCGGAGAGCGCGGATGTAGTAGAGAGTGTCGATAATGTGGCATACCACATTTAAAAATTACAAGGGGTAGATACAAAATATTTATGGACCCGAGATTCGAGCTCCAGCTCGGCAATCCGGCGGCTGTGCCTCTTCGCAATTACGACAAAGTAGTTACGCATAAAAGCTTTTCAGTTCTTTGCGTTAATATTCCACACAATTTAATAAGGAAATTATGGTGATAGAGCGTATCGTTCTCGAGTTATTATGTTTGCATACAACTGGTGTGACACACTCCACCTTACTTAATTTTCGGACTGTCCTGAATGCCAAAGCGGTTGCTTCTTCACAAGAGTTGTGTTGTTTCACGAAACCTCTTGTATACGTTTGGGTTAGTTGCGATTGATTAATAGGTTACTATAAAAATTGCAAATTTGATATACTGTCGAGGTCACAATGAATATTACTGCAGGTTGTGCCAAAGTAATAACTATAATTACAAATATCAACAAGACTATGTATGTACGAAACACTGGGCTGTGGGCATCTAAGAAATGAAGCTGTGTTTAGCTAAAGTTAGTATTAAAATCGGTGGCAACGTGTATTTAAGTACCATTTGTATTACAAATTGGGATCTACATAAAAACATCTTTCTCTTTGTTTAGTGTAAACATGATGGTGACATTATAATATACCATTTGTTTATTCTCCAGTAATCTATTAATAAATTATTATATCAAGTAATCTGTTTATTATGCAGTAATCTATTAATATTACTTGCAGTTACAGCACATTCGTCTGCAATTGCTAACTAATATACAATATTGATGTTTAAGAGACAAATTATATTATATATATTGGGTTGGTAGCACCACGTTATGATAGCTATTTTAAACTAAAATGAATATACCTTTGTTCTTTTAAAATTACCTAATCTGATCTATACATACTACAATTATATTATTACAGAGCAAGCATATTTGTCTCATACTAACATTATCTTATCTTCCATTACCAATACGAAATACTCAAGGGTAATACCACAAGCAGTGGATATTTTTTTGACAAATATTTTGTCGTTTCCATGTAAATTATTGCGTTTAAATTTCACGATACAAAATCACATCAAAAATGTCACGAGCCGAAGGCGAGTGACATTTAAATGTGATTTTGTTGAGTGAAATTTGCAATAATTTCTATGGAAATGGCAAAATATTTAAAAAATATATATCCACTTCAAGTGGTATTTGGGACGACTATTTAACAATATTAATACATAACGATTAACTTTATTGAAAAATAATCCAACAATTAATATAACTATTCATTCTCAATTAAATTCAGCGGAAATCTTCCAAAACACAGCATTTCAAATTTTTAAAACAAGCCACACAGTTTGTTGGGGTTTAATGTTACGTAACCTAGCGATATCACTAAGGACAGAACATCGTTGCTAAGCGATACTTCGCAACAAGGCTATTTATTTTGTGAGTACGTACATTGTTTTGTGAATATTTTGCATGGTGCCCAATATTCACTGATATACTGCTGTTATTGGTTGAAAAAAGCAAATGTCTGCAATGTGATTGGCTTATATGTTATAGTGTTGAATAGTCAGTGTTATAACTTTCCAAATAAAATTCCAATTTATTTTTTAATTAAATCTGCATTACCAAATTCAATTCAGCAAACAAATCTTTTTTAATTTTTCTAAATTTGATTGTATCAATATACCAATTTTATTTCTTTTAATTTTAATTTAATATGATTGATCTTTATGTATCATAATATAAATTCCTCAATTAAGAAAAGTATTAAAAAAACTAGCTCTATTTCAAATTTCTTTTCTTAATTTCTTTTTATTACCAAATTGTTGATAACCCATCCTAATATCCTTGTATATAACTTCATAACAATTAAACTCCATTTACATCTAATTATCTCAAATCACTATAAAAATAAAAATATTTAACCTTTCAAACAAACAACAACCTTTCTAATAATCACATTAATTTATGTTATGTATGGATAAATCATTGATATATGGAATATTCCTCTTATTCTTCCATCTCTTTCGTTTATTAGTTCATAAGTGTTATTATTATTATATTACAAAACAATTACAAATGAAATACATTAGATAAAGTGACACATTAATGAAGGTAATACACTTCATTAAATGAAGCTGAAGATGGTGCTGTGCCCAGCACACTAGCTGCGTTGCCTCTCTGGATGGCAATACTAATTTTTTGTTTAAGATATGCCTTTGCTTGAGGAATACCTGTGCTGTCAACAATTAGTTTTCCTAATTCATTAAAGAGAGACTTTGCGCTATTGCTCCACGGACCAAAGGTTTCTATTATTATTAAATATTTGATATATTTTATAAGGTCCTTCATATGTATACAACAGTTTTGCACACTTCTTTCCCTTCCTGTTTGCTACCCTGAGTTTCTTTACAATTACTAAATCCCCTATTTTAAATTGTACCCGTTTTAATATCTTCTTGTTTTGCTTCTTTTCATATCTATTGTGAATTATCTTCAATCTTCTTCTAGCTATTTTTATCAATTGCATATTTCAACATTACTTTGTTCTTTCCTCCAACGTCTAGCTGGAATTACTTGTTTACACAAAGTAATTGGACTAATCTCCGTTGTTGTATTCGGAACATTATTTATAAAACTCTCCACATCTGGCAAATATTGTACCCATTTATTGTGATGTTTGTGTGTTAATATTGTTAAATACTTTACACCTCTTTAATGTACCTTTCTGCAATATTACTTTGAGGATGTCTTATGCTACAAAAACAAATCTGTATTCCCTTTTTATCTAAATTATTCATTAATCTTGTATTTCTAAAATATGTTGCATTGTCTGCCAAAATTCTTCTTAATTTACCTACTTGTTCTTCAAAATTGATTTAATAACATGTTTAGTATTACAGTTTTTCGCTGGGTATAATTTTATAAATTTTGAAAACGCATCTACCATAATCAGAATATGCTTGTATCCATATTGTCCTGTAACTAAATTTCCTAAATAATCAACAGCTACTAGTTCCATCGGTTCGTTTACCTTAATACTTTTAACAATATTCAGATTTTTAAAATTCTTTTCCTTTGCGAACTGACAAATTTGGCAAGTTTGAATAAATTTTTTTATTAAATTCATGTCATTTGTCCTATAAAAACATTCCCGAAACATTAACCAAGTTTTTCTTGTCCTACAATGTCCAAATATTCTATGAACTTCCTCAACAACTTCTAACATGTCTTCCTTACTTAAAACCATCAATTCTTTGTTTTCCAACACTTTTACCAACAAGTTTTCTTTAATTTGATATCCTTTATAATATTACTGTTCGAGGCTTTCGCGGTTACTCGAATTATTCTTCTTAACATTGAATTTCGGCTTAGACCGCATAGTATTTGTATATGAACACCCAGCATTTTCTGGCTTAATGTGCCTTGCACCTTGTGAAGTCGAGCAAAAACCCGCGCGATGGTCATGCTGATTGGTGGCTCGTGTTGTTTGAGTATCTTGAGAACGAGGATACTTAGGCAGATTTGGCCGTTTTGCTGTTTATACAGTCGCTGTAAATCATTGTGCTTTGGCCGCTTTTATTCTTAATTAGTCAATAACCTTTTGTAGTTCGCTTAACTGGCAAACCAAGGCCGGTTGTATGTGTTGACCATTTTATGTGTATTAGAAGTAAAGCGCCACTCCAGTTGGGGCCATAAATTAAGGCCTAGAGTAATTTCGGTAACGTGTTCGTTGCCCCTTTGTAACGTCAGACAATAGATGTATATGTGAATAAAGGACTTATTATTGTATTCGATCTGTGCATGCTCTTTCCAGGTTAAGCATCTTAGTGTAACGATTGATGTACGACGAAGCTTGAACGTTAGAGCGTTGCAGGTAGGCCTGGCGACGTCGCCGCAGTGGTAGCGAGTACCGACATAGTAATTCAAGTATTTCTTTCCCGAACTTGTAATCCGAGCTCGACAGTTCTCGAGTACCTTCCTGACGTAGTACCCTGTGTACTTCTCGTCCCGTCTAACCGTCCAGGTCCGGTTGTCTCTTCCATCTTTTCTGCTTGTGCTTTTTGTTCTTGCAACTTTTCTGCAGTACTCTTTATTGCTGCTTGTAATCTACCTTCCCTTTCCTCAGCATCCTGTTTTAACTTGTTTTCCCTTTGCTCAGCATCCTGGTTTAACCTGATTTCCCTTTCCTCAGCATCTGTTTTACTGTCTTCTGCAGTTTTCTCAATCGAATGTTGTAATCTTCTTTCTCTTTCTTCTGCATTCTTCTTTGACTCTGCTGCATCATTCTTTATTTCATGTAAATCCTTCTTCAACTTCATTTTTCTCTGCAGTTTTCTCCATCGACTGTTGCATTTTTGCCATCATTTCCATTAACTTATCCATATCTATGGTTGGTTTTCATGTTGATTTCTGCTGAATCCTTACCTGATCACCTTGTACACCTACCTCTTGCTGTATTTCCTCCACTTCCATTTCTTCTTGTCCTTCGTCTTTTTCCTCTTCAGTTTTCTTGCTTTCTCTTCTAACCCTTTTGTCTGCCATATTTTATTTTACATTTTCAAATATACCTACTTTAATTACCAACCTTTATATTCAATTGTAAATCTTCGTTTTTGTTCACTAATTGAACCTTTATACTCTGCCTTATTTATTCTTATTGATTGTTTTATTTCTGTTACTTTATTAATCTCAAAAGAACTCAATTATGATACGTTTTTAAATTATGATTGTTTTTTTACAATCCTGTTTCTTAATTCACAATTATTAATAAACAAATTAAACATAAACTTGGTTTATCAGTTACAATCAAACCTCTCAGTTACTTCTCCCAAGAATATAGCTTGAAAACTAACTTTTACAAGTTCCACAGTTGTATAACATAAATGTGCAATGCAGAATTGCCCCACCTTGGGCGCCATAAATATGTGCTGGTAGCACCACGTTATGATAGCTATTTTAAACTACAATGAATATACCTTTGTACTTTTAAAATTACCTAATCTGATCTATACATACTACAATTATATTATTACAGAGCAAGCATATTTGTCTCATACTAACATTATCTTATCTTCCACCACGAATACGAAATACTCAAATGTTATAACTTTTTAAATAAAATTCCCATTTATTTTTTAATAAAATCTGCATTACCAAATTCAATTCAGCCAACAAATATTTTTTTATTTTTCTAAATTTGATTGTATTAATATACCAATTCTATTTCTTTTAATTTTAGTTTAATATGATTGATCTTTATGTATCATAATAATATATACGGGAATAATATTTAAAAATTCCCTGGGCCGTATTTTTCGAAAGATGTTTGGTCAAAGGTGAGTGATAAAATCCATTTATTTAAATAACTGTAGCGTAATTATAGTGTCAGATATATCTGGGGCATATTTAATATGTCCCAGATATATCTGACTCTATAATGATACACCAGTAATTTAAATAAATGGATTTTATCACCCATATTTGACCAAAAATTTTTCGAAAAATACAGCCCAGGGAATTTTTTTAATATTTTTTCAGGGTCCACTAGGCATCCCGAAGTAACGCACCGTAGAGTTAATTCACAATTTTTTGACACCCTGTATAGAAACCACAATACGAATTTATAAGTGTTGTATTGAAAGGCCATGTTTGGTGAATTTACTGTACCAATCTAAAATGGCATATGTTCGGATCATAGCAGGAAAGGAAAAATGTAGTAAAGACGGCCCTGAGACTTTTGCGATAGATGCATTTAGTTTACCAAGTATCGAAAGTCAAGTAACGTAACTGCAAGCACATTTAGGTTGCATTCGGAAAAGCTTGTTATCGCAAGCCTGGCTATGTAGAATCTAAATACAGACTCCATTGTCCTCTTCGTTTCCGGACCCGATAAAACTCAAAAAGGGTATTAAGAAGGACATTAACGTCTCCATATATTCTTATAAGGGCGACCGGCGCGCACGTGTGAAAGTGCTGACCCAACTTTCACAGCCTGGGAACGGAGTGTTAGAAGTTTTGCTAATCTTGTTAAAGTCAGTGTTGGGACCGCCACAATTCCGTAGTGTTGACCAACAAGTTCTTTTAAAAGCACCAACGGCTATTCGACCATCTGATGCCTTCTACTTTTCTTCCGAGTCGAAATCAGACGGGGCTGAGCGTCTTCAAAGTTAGTTTTGTGAGGAAGGATGAAGGGTTTGGCCTTACCTGTTGGCGAAAGTTGTATTAGATATTTTGCCGGCTGGTAAATATCGGCCTAATTGGGTTAACTCGCCGAGAAGGGTCGGGGTTCCAACTACGCTGAAAAAGAATACGAAACAATTACGAAGGGGGAGGGCGCCAGGTCCTCGACGTCGCTTAATTCTTGCGTCGGACCATTACAAGGTAGAGATAAAACCAGCAGAACAAACAAAGTAGTAACGACCAATAAATTATCACAGCTTTTATTCAAATTGGTACTATAGTGTCAGAAACACACACACACGCAATAATAAATACAACTACATATATATACCAAGGCAGGCTATGACAACTAAACACATTAAAATAATTAAATGGGCGCGGCATAAACAATTAAAATTTCCTCCACCGGTAACGGCTTTCCGCAAAAAGAAAATTAATAACAACCTAATTGTGTAAGTAATTAATCTGAAGAATTCTATGAGGTAGGGTGCAGCAGAACAGAGCTATCCAAGCAATCAGCTGACGTCTAACCCCGAGTGTCAGCTCGAAATGACTTTATTAAAACATTAAAAATATCTAAGGGGCGAAAGCACCGAGATTATATGGCCATATAAATTCGAGGTAGTTTCCTAGAATAAAGACATCAGTATAATCAATGAACGCTTCAATATCTACTTGAATATGCTCTTTAACAATATGATACATCATTAAAATCGCGGTTAGGTTCCCTATACAAAGCCGTTTTAAATTTTGCACAATGTTTCCCAACAAGCAAATCACGAAAAATTGACTTCGTTATAAAGAGGGGAGTTTACCGCAATCGGGCCGACAAACATGGCTAAATCGTGCTACCGGGTAAGTAAATCCATCTAATGAAATAACTAGTTACGCTAATAAAGCACAGAAATCGTAATGCACAAAATACCATAATAGCAATTCTAAAAGGTCATACTTATAAACCAAATCGACAAACAATACCTAATTAAATTGCTACAAAAACCTCTCAGGTACCCACGGCACGTGGTGTCGAGCTGGTGGACGAGGCAACCAGGCAGATCGCTGGCTATGGAGACGGCCTCGTAATGAGCTGCAGATGAGCCTCGATAGATGTTGCAAAGCGGGGAATAGCAGCAGCCTTCAGCCGAAAGTATGAACGGCACGCCGGCTCGTAAATGCTCCACCAGTCCCAGGTAGGATAAACCACACCAATGCGGATAACCATTCCAAGCGATAACACTAAATTCGCAGGGCGAAGAGGCAAAACTCATTCGAAGGCGTAGAATTCAAACTTAAAAATTCAAATCTGCGAGTGGTGACGAACAGCTTACGCTCAGTTCGATCGGAGAAGAGCCCAACAAAACCGCAACAAAAAGCGTAGCGAACGCTGGCAGCAACACACAATAGTTCCCATGGCGTTCCAAATGGGCACTATTTGCCTCACATATCCCTCGAAACTATGAGGCCAGCTATAACCAAAGCTGAACGAAGCAAAAGGCTTCCAGGACACCAACTTCAGCGATCGAATCGATGGAAAAGAATGAAAAGTGGCCAAAGCACTTCACAATCTCAGGTTATTAGTGTTCCAAAATTCGAAAAAAGGAAGAAAAACTATAAGAGTGCAGAATGTGCTTTGAACTGATAAAGACAGTGCTGTACTTTGTTTGAGTTTGAAACTGATGGTAGTATGGTTGCCTAACCATTCAGTGAAAATATTGCATTTTTAGAAAATAAATGTAAATTTGTTATGGTATCAAAACGACTTAACGACACCCACCCAAGGTGAGCGTCGCACGACTGGATCAGTCCTGGAAAACTGGCACACTTGCCCTGAGATTCGTTAAAACAGACTAAAGGCCTCGGCTGAAGCGCTCAGGGAGTCGGGCGTGGTTCAAACGGTACGTCGTTGGGCAAGCGTGCTAAGACATATACAGGGTACGTCGAAATTATAAGGGCGCCACCAAGCCTGTAGTAAAGGTGTGACCGCATAAACGGGCATGGACGGTCATCGGTGGCGAAGTATTCAAGATACTCCGCCGATAAGGGTACTCGCGAGCGGTAAGCTCGAACAACAATTTCGTGACTGAAAATACTGGAATTGCAATATTGGGACCTTTTGGCCGCGGCTGCGCAACGACCAAACTTACCTGCACGCTCCGATCTCTCAAGTCCCGTCGTACACCAATCTTTACACTGAAGGGCACTATCTGAAACAGAGCATGCACAAGGCGAACAAGAATAATACGTCCCTTAATTAGATATGCGTCTATTGGTCGATTTCTACATTCGGGCAGCAAATCGTGCCTCCAAACTTATGTTATCTCTTAAGAAAAATACGCATCAGCTGTTGGAAGCGCTAATGCTACGGTACAACACACAACACGTGACTGGCCGCTGTTGGTTCGTCACTTTACATCAACCAGAACAGTGAAAAATGGACGTTAGTTCATAACAATGAATCATACGCCTGCGTAGGCGACGGAAGCAGTGTAGCTATTGGTAAACACGGCGCCGCAAAGGTATGCCACGAATTAACTTGCGGCCTAATTTATTAGGCAGAGGGGGGCAGCGTAACTGCAATACTTGGCCAAAAAGGGGGCTAACATAGCCTCGCAAAGATATGTGAATTTTGAATATATATTCCAGCCAATGCCACGTCGCCCAGGCATGCGATAAACGAACTTAAACGAGGCATGAAGCCAGCGCACATATGAAAAGTCTCGAACAAATTGTGATATTGACGGCGTCGCACGGCTATGCGATGCGTTCGTTTGCTGATTAATCGGTTAGGTACAAACAAACCCGCACACCTGCAGTTACTAAAATGGGGGTTAGCGACGGCCGCTTCACACAGACCGATACGAAGAGTTCACCACTTGTTCATACGTTTAAACACCAAGCTTACGCACATGCAATTACTGAAATTAGGGCTAGCAACGGTCGCCTTACAAAAACATATGCGAAGAGTTAATTAATTTCTTTATACGGTCAGGCACAAAGCTCGCACCCATGCAACATTTAAGTGAAAGTTAGCGACGGCAGCGTCACAAGGCATCGTAGCCCCTGAGCGCCGCATAAAATAGTAATAAGCGAGCAAGAAGCACAAGTACGCCCCCGCAGAAAAAAACCACAAACGCAGCATCGTTTGCACAAGTAACAACTATTATGTTTAAATGGTTCTATTACAGGTACCTTAATTCTGGTAGTTTTATACTTATTTTCTGGTAAACCCATTTTCACAATCTGGCAACACTGCTCTGATGTTACCAAACAACTATTCCAACTAAATCAATTTATATGCTCAAACCTTTTTAATAAACTATTCACAATTTAACAGTAATTGTATCTAATCTTCCGTTTGTTAAACAAATCTCAAATGTTTATATTGTACTTTCAATTCATAAAACCCCCCTTGCACTTTTTAATTGCTAATTATCAATCTCACTACAATATATTCAAAGACAATATAGACAGATTAAATAAATCTTTGCATGCAATTTGTGTTTTGTTTTTGAAGTATTTTGCGACCTAAATAGAAAAGTAAAGAGGTAGGTCCGTAAAGGCAACAAGCTGAGCTGTCGTACACCGCTGTAATCAAGCAAAAAGACTATTCTCCTATTGCAGATTTTAAGGGAGCAGTTCCTAGAGATATTTTAAAGTCTGTGGCGCCCCTTGTTAACATCATTAACTAATTCCCTAAGATATCACCATAACTAACGCCTATCGAGTCCAACCACTCCCTTCCCTACGAGCAGCTGCCAAAATTCTTGTTACAGGGAAAGGGGCATTTGTAACGTAGTTAGGGCATATATTTTGCTTGTGTTTTACTGAATTCTGACCGAATTTTGTGCAGTCAACACCTTGAAGCCTGTAACAACGTAGGCGCCGCTAACGTGTGGTCTATTCTTGTATTTTGTTTCACTGCATTTTCTTTGAAAAGAATCCAGATTGTGTTGTAATTCCCGTTTTCCTGTAACTGCCAATTATATCATATGGTTCTGAACCAAGATCCGATACTTCAAAAACGAAGCAAATGCTAGAAACAACGGAAATGGCAGTCTTCAGAAGGATTGTGAATAAGTCTCGGCTATATAGATTAATAAACACGGAGATCAAAGAAATCTGCGGTATTCAACATATTGGCGAATGGTTAAATTGTAGAAGAAATAAATGGAACCAGCGCATCAATAGAGTGAACAATACTACAGAATAGTAAAATACCAAGAAACAGATCCCCAAACGAAACGTAGGCAACCCGCAGAAACGATGGAACTATAGCTTAAGAGATTGGTAATAAACAAACTAATCATCTAAATAAAAGTAGAAGGAGAAGAATATATACGGAGATTCCGTTTTTGAAACTTAAGCATGGAGATCTCGGTTTTTTAAGAAATAAGTACGAAGTTGGTTAAATTAGAGCAAAATTGCCTATCTCAATACTGAATAATGTTCAAAAAGTCCCCGAAATGTTTTCCACAATATTGTAATACTAACTTAATTAATAAATAAAGTTACTAAAAGAAAAACAATTTTTATTTTAATAATGCAGTAACAAAATGTCAATCTTATATTTTACGTGTTTTTTTCCTAATATAACATTTATTTTCAGCTATAAAAATTCCATCGCCGACATGAACACGGAAAAAATAACTATTATTTAAAACAATTGCCGGTTAAACACAACGCCATAGTTTAATAGCAGTGTTACCGCGGTAATTCGTGATGATGAAAACACAGCTTTAGAAAATTTAAATGAGCTTGTTCTGACTCAAGCTGGCAGTTCTGCGTGCTGCGGCATTCAATTTACTCATAGAGTAAAGCAAAGTTGCTAAATCACTTGAATATTTTTACTATTCTAATTAATTTTCAAGTATAAGCGTCAATTTTAGTCTATACGAGTTGCGCGAAGATCGCGGTCGATTTTAACATTTTTCCCATAGATATTTTCACTTTGTAGGTCAATGATCTTAGTGTTTGTTTGCACGACTGGCGTCGTTGAGAACGCATTGTGAAAAATAAAATAAAAAACACGTGTTTCTATTAAGTGGTTTTCCAGTTGCGGTTGGCAGAGTAAGCACAAGCAGTTAAAAATACTTGAATAAATGACTAATTGATGCAATATCTTTATCAATATATAAAGACATTTTGTTAAATACTTTTATATAAATTGATAAGAGCGATATCAGCCGTTTCACAGCAGATTGTTGGAGAACGCCGCCACGTGAAGTTGCGGAATTCCTAATTTCTCGTTTAACTACCGAAATGAACACAATGTATTAAATTTTGCGGTTTAAAAGATAACTGTGTGGTTTTCTATCCTCAGCAGTTATTTCTCAGGTGAGTGTTTTATTCTATAGTAAATATATTTATGTTTAACGCAGTAGTACATTTTCCGGTGTCAAATTAAAACTTTAATTAGAACTACTTTACATAGCAACATAAAAATCTCTAGAAATGTTGTTCGTATAAATATGGTGCAAATATATGTATTAGACCCACAAGCATTTTTTACGTTTTAAATTGAAGCTTTAGCAGTTATGAGAATTATATAATACATACTTTAAAATAAGACATATTTTTATATGTACAGTCGTGTGCAAATAAATCTGGGACAGTGTTTTTTTCACATGCAGATTCAGTTAAGAATTGAAGAATATCTCCATGGATTTCCTGCTATCAGAAAGAGTTACATTAAACTTTAACAGGTACTGAAACCCGTAACTCTCTCTGATAAGAGGAAATCCATGGAAATATTCTTCAAATTCTTAACTGAATCTGCATGTGAAAAAAACACTGTCCCAGATTTATTTGCACACGACTGTACATTGTATGCTTCTACAACTCGGGTATTAATAAAAATTAATTTATTACTAGGGACAAATAGAAAGAACGAATTTTGTGCATCAATTTATCTTTTAAATCTGTCGTAGTTACGAATCTCCAGCAAATATCAAATTACGCTTACATATTAGCAAAGATATAGTTATACAAAGCTTTTTGAGAAAAGCAACAGATTGGATATTTTCGAATTAGGCATGTTCTGCGCCCTCCCTTAAAACTTAATTAATGCTTCCCCATTTGCAAAAATTCTATATTTTTACATATTACTTAAAACTCGATTGAAAAATTAAAACGGCAAAATATACATCTATTACGGCATCAAAAATTGAAAATACAACATCCACTTTGACCAGGAAAAGCAACGATTTTTCTATCAGAATAATTTTCTTAAAAACTTAGACTAGTTCGCCATATTGGATTATTGTATACATCAATGGGCCCATAATTAAATGTAACAAAAGTGAAGTGAAGTGAATAAAAAAATTAAGTACTGAAAAAATAAAGAGACACATATATGAAAGAAAATTGGTTATGTAGACTCGTGCATTTTTATTATAACGTTTTGTCATAACTGTTAAAAACTAATTAAAAATTTGACAACTTCTCTTCAAGTACTAAATAATAGTGCATTACACGCCACGGGAGATCAAAGCATGATTTTTCCTAAAGTGTAAGGTTGAAGCTCAAGGGCCAAGTCCAAGGACTACAAATACACCCATGCTCTCTCTTGCTGTGTATATATTATTTTTTATGCCCGGGAGTAGAAAAACAAAAAACAAATATTTTCATCAATAAAGTATTATAGTAAATCGAAATTATACTGCAATATTTAATAGCCTTTGGATTGTGCTTATTTTAGGTATACCACCAGCAGCTATTTCTTATATTCTTGCATTGTTCTTATACTATTGTTTATAAAGAAAACTCACTAGAGTGGTAATATTCACATTATCTCCCTAGGGAAAATATGTGTTATTTTTGTCACAATTTTTCTAACCTAGACACTGATTTCTACTTCTGCTCGTCGAAGAATGATCTAATTATTTCGCATGTTATTTCCTATCTTTCAAGCAAACTCATTCGTCTCAGCATTTTAGAATAAGCTTAAAATCTCTGTCGAGTTCGACATCTGTCATAATTAAGAGCCTACTCAAATAGGGCCCATCGGTATAACAACAATTCTGTTTACATACAAAAATATAAATCTAATTTTAACTATCTAAATTGCTTGGATAGGGTTGGAACACCTTCGTCTCAGAATCTAAAAGGGCTTTGATCATTATTTGACCACAGCAGCCGGTGTCTAAGATATCTGGTACTCAGCATGTCTAAAAATCTTGTCCACAACATACAATAATATTGTGTATTATATTATTGATAAACAAAAATGGTTTACGCCGCACAATATTAAGAAGAGATATTTTTTGAAGAATTTATTTAAAAGCAAGCAGGTATAATAAATTAATTACAAACAAAAGTTAAGGAAAATTAAAGAAGAAGTAATAGAAGAGTGGGGGAAGGAATTGTTTAGGTTCCTCTTTTTCTTTTTTTTCAATTGTGTAGTACTTATTCGACGATGATATGTTGTATTTATTTCTAAGTAAAGCTTAAAAGGAATAGAATTGCTGTGTTCAAGGACCTTGATTCGTTGTATCTCATCAACCACACTTTTTGCTAGGTGCGAAAAAGTCGTGACCCTCTTGGAATGATTTATCACCTTTTTTTTATTTCAATGAATATTCTTTGAGTAGATGTAGCAATCCAAATAGAGATCTGATTGCCACATACAGAAATATTGTTATGTCACCTTTTGGAATGTTCGTCTTGCCATGATGAATTTAAAATATACATATTCGTTGTGATGAACTTTGTTCTCTTATCCACAGTTTTTTAAACAATTTAGAAACATCAAATATTTAATGTAAGTTATAAATACACCAATTATCTCTAACAGGGCAGATATCTGAATTTTCTGAGTTTGAAGATAATCATTTACTGTATATTCTACGAAATTTGTAGCCATACCCTAATGATCATTTTCTTCTAAAAATTGGTAGCTGGCAATAAGGAAAAGTGTTCGCTACTAATCTGTGGGTGTATTTTCGTGCCCTACTTCGCTACAATTTTTAATAATTTTCCGTTTGCCAAAGCCGATGAGCGTGATTTTTTTTAAGGATTTGTATGAGTCCCTTTGTGTCAATGAGGTCTTGTATGGGCAAATCTAATGTCAGCAAAGGGGTCGAACTTTATCTTAAAATTTAACTGAAGACGTATTTCTTAGAGCACTCACTAGAGTTCAACTTAATTTTACCACACATTATTTGTAGTCGTATTTCTTTTCATGTTGATAATTCATTGTACTAATACGAGGGATAATTCTTCAATCGAAACTGTTGAATTGTACAAAATTGTTTCCTTATAGATGATCGTGATCTTACTGTATTGTATAGTCATGCTTTTTTGCTATGTTAATTAATTTGCTATAAACTTTAACCAACAGTTAAACACATGTTTTAAAAATCTTGTTGATCCAACATTTGTAATTCTTGGTTTCAGATCAGTTTGTTTATATCGAATTTTTGCTCGTACTCAAACTACAGTTCGCGCTTGTCATCCGTGTTTTTGTTGTTGTTGTTGTTGTTCGTGTAATGCGATTTTTCCCAACAAAAACACTAGGACCGTAGCTAAAGAGAGGCCAGGTAAGGCAAATCCCTTCCTTTAAGAATGTTTGCCCTACCTGGAGCTTTTTGCATGACCCTTCTTCTTTTAACTCAGGTGTTGAACGCTTATCTACGTCTATCAGTTTATAGATACAAATCTTGAAAATAATTATCTTAAGAAAATTTAACAGCAGTCTTAACAGAAAGTTGCAACGATTTCTACAGTATTACTGGGGTCAGTGTTATTGCTCTACAATTACTACGACCCTTAGTATAATCTTTTCTATGTATTGCTTCATTGCATATTTTATCATTAATCCACGTTATCACTGATTCTCCACCATTCTTTCTCATTTCTCGTCCCGTCAGGACCCGCTTTGCCTATTATTATTTTCGTTAAGTACTGCTTCTTAGATCTCTTTCACTGTGACCTACTTGTTTATAAAATTGATCTTCTGATTCTGAAAATTTCCTAAGGTACGTAAAAGTTTTTCTATAAATTTAATGTCCCTTGCAAATCTGGTATTATGACACCCCAGAAGTCCCTATTATTGCTTTTAAGCTTTTTTTCCCATATAATATTACTCATTTGACGTTTCCTATCCACCATCTTGTTTTGCATTTGTTTGTACTTGTTTTCGGAGTGCCACATACTAACTTTATTTACTAGCGTTGTTTTTCAATACCTTTCATTGTTGTATGTCTGGTTCATTAATTTACGATACAAGTGCGTAAAGCTAGCCTTTAGTCACGAGTGGGGCAGAGTTAAAACGCGAGCGAGCGGGAGTTTAAAGCCCCGCGAGTGACTAAAGATGTTTTACACATGTGTATCGTACAATATTTTATCTACTATAGAATCTAGAAAACACGATAAATATAAAAAAAAATATTTAAATGTAAATTAAGAGTAGTATCAACCGGTCGTCATTTTGTGTGGTTAAAACAGGTTGCTACTGACGACGTGCCTAATGAAATCTTTTGAACACGTTGCTACTGATGACGTAAACTATTGAAAACATGTTATTAAACAGTCGTTTTACAAACTTAAAACTGCCAACTAAAAGTTAATTTTACACACTGTCGTAGATAAACAACATATCCAGAAAAATTTTTAGGAAAGCAAAATAAACCGAACATTTATATATAGTAAAAATACATGATTTGGAGGGTACAGTATCTCGACTCAATTGTTAACAAGTATTTTTGAGTTGCATGTAATCCTACCACTAAAGGTCACTTATTGCCATTATAATTTTTTTTTTTTTATTAATTATTTAAAGTGCCCTAACAACTGTGATTTTAGACACTTATTACAGTTTGTTTACACTTATATTTTACAGTACAAGTTAGTCAGTTTTAAGTATTTAAAAAGGTTTTGAATGCTGGTTTTACTATTATTTAATACATTTTGTATCTCGAGACCTTCGATATTGCACAACTTTCTTTCTTCGGAGTATTTTGTACAGCTACACAAGATGTGTTTGACAGTGATGTTTGTAGCGCATTGATCACATTCTGGAGGTGGTTCTCTTCGCAGCAGGTATCCGTGTGTCAGTAAACAATGACCTATTCTTAATCTACTGTACACTACTTCTTCCCTTCTTTTAAGTGGTAGCTGTGGGATGCAGTTCTCTGGTGTATTCTTGATTACTCTCAGCTTGTTGTCTTGACTTTGGTCCCAGTAGGCATACCATTTCTTATTGATTATGTTTCTTTGCTCTGATTTTAGGTCATATATTGGTAAGTTCTTATCATCAATGTCCTGTTTTATTGTTGCTTGCTTTGCTGCGCGGTCTGCGGCTTCATTTCCATGAATACCGATATGTCCAGGGATCCATATAAATGTTACAGACTTATTTGACTTTCGTAGTTGGCTGAGTATATCATGAATTTTTATTGCATACGGGTTATCGCTATATATATTTTCCAATATTTCAGTGGCACTTAAAGAGTCCGTTAGAACCAGGACGTTGGCTTCTGAACGTTTTCGGGCAAACTCCAGTGCCATTTGAATTGCGTGAAGCTCTGCTGTGAAGACCGATGCACTATCACTGAGCTTAAAACTTTCGGAATAGTTGCCGTATGTAAATGCACTTCCGGTGTTTCCGTTTGTTCTCGAGCCGTCGGTATATAGATGTTCATAGTTTGGGAATTCACTAACAAGTTCGTTTAGTTTTGTTTTATAAATTACTGGTAGGGTATCATGTTTTGGGAATTGTGTGAGTTCTATCCGTGTTTGAGGTTTTTTTTGTGTCCATGGAGGGGTGGTTTGTGGTAAGTGGAATAGGTTGCTATGGTTTATCTGTAGTTCATTCCTTAAGTTTAGCGCGCGAATATTATAAGGGGGTATGATATAGGGCCTTAGGTGATATAGATTTTGATAATGAGGTTGGACTACAGAGAGGTAATTGGGGTGTTGATTGTTAGTTGTAACCGTGAGCGTATAATTTAGTAGCTGTAGCTTTCTTCTGTACTCTAGTGGCATCTGGCCAGTTTCGCTGTAAAGGCTTAGAATTGGACTACTTCTGAAGGCTCCCATTGCTATTCTTAGACTTGTATTATATACAGAGTCTAAAACTTTTAGGATGTTAGGTTTTGCCCCTCCGTATATGAAACTAGCGTATTCCAATTTGGATCTAACCAGGGTATTGACTAAAGTCATAAGTGTATCCCTCTTTGCTCCCCAATGATTATGGGAAACAACCTTAATTATGTTTAGAGCTTTTTTGCAGTTATCTTTTATATGGCGGAGATGTGGTGTCCATGTTAATTTCTGATCGTATATTACTCCTAGATAGCGCATTTCCGTAACATATTCGAGCGGTTGTCCATTTAAGTTTAATATGGGGTTTTCGGGATTGTGCTTTCTTGAAAAGTGAATACTTTTTGTTTTTTCTATTGAAAATTTAAGTCCATTGGTCATGCTCCAATGTTGTAGATTATTTAGAGAATTTTGTAAGGATGCTTGAACTCGTTTGATGTCTGAATCTATGGAGTATATTATAATGTCATCCGCAAAAAGTAATACTTTAACTGGGTTTTTAACTGCTTCTATTATATCATTTATTGCGATTAGGAATAGGGATACACTCAGAACTGATCCCTGTGGAACGCCATTCTCTTGGAGTTGTTTCTTGGATAGTGTGTTTCCGATTCTAACTTTAAACGTTCTGTCAGACATAAAATTTTCAATAAAATGTACCAGTCTTCCTTTCAATCCCCCAATAATTTAAATATTCATAATAATACTTGCTTTCCATTTCTCGTAATATTTACACACCATAATATCAATTCATATAACGGTCCACTCGCTAGTTAGTTTTTGTCATTTTCCTTGTGTGAATATTATTTCTATCAAGAGCTACTGGACTAAATATATAATATTACAAAAATGCATAATGACATTTAATTAATTAAAGAAGCTGCCAACATACAAACATATCGAAGCAGAGACATTTATTTTCTGTCTACAAAAGTCGTTTGAAGTCTTTAGTGAAGAGTTCATCAAACAAACTTCTTTTTGCACTTTTCGTTTCCAACCGCTGCGTCTAACATAACGTTTTATTTTGTATTTTTTGCAATTTGCGTAAGCGTGGCTTTGACCTAAAAAATAGTTTTTGTGAAATATATCATTTTCAGAAAAACACGAGGAAAAACATTAACAATCGAATTACTAATGAATTCTTAGATTCGTGATGTTCAAACGTTATGAACGTGCACAAATGTAATCATCTTCGTGTCGAATGCACCAATGAAAGAAGTTAACTTTATTATTAAATAATATCATTGTTTTTGTTTGTAACAATATATCTGCATACTTCATTGAAATAATCGTTTTTGTTTATTACGCAACTTAATGATGCGAAATTATAATATTTTGGTTTCTGCGATTGCTGCAAATCAAAATTCGAGCGAGGTTAATATTTGTATCACAGTCGTTAATTTCAGGATCAGCATGATTATGCTCTCAAAAAAAACCAAACTCGTAAAGATAACACCAGATAGAAGTTGACTTTTACGCAATTATTTTTATTCTACAAAAATTATAACTTTCGACTTATGCCAATAACTTTTCATGTTTATTTATATGAGCGTATCAGATGCAAAATTAATACGATAATATGTATATAAATAAATGTTTAAAAAAGAACAGCTATGAGAACCTAGGTATTTGCTGGGGTCAGTTTATTAAACATAATATTTACATGAACTGTGTAACTGGATATTCAAGGTTATTTCGAAAATGCAAAATATGTATTAAATATGCTTTTGTGAACGTATCTTACTTTCTGTGGTATCATTCAGGTTATTAAAACAGGTTCAGGCTGTAGCATTAATAAAAAATACTTCGGGTGCTAAATACATAACTACTGGTAATTATAAGCAAGTGAATTACCTTGGCAACAACTATGTAATTTAATCTAAAGATGTTTGGTTTAAGGATATCAACAAATTACAAACCGCGGGACTTTTGCAATGTTTGTAAGCCAAAGGTGTATAATATATGCAATTTATGACCATTTTAGAAAACTCTATTTAGATATTTATTTGATTAAAAAAATTTAAACACACAAAAATAATAATTGAATAAAAACAATTTTCTTTTCTAATCTACCTATTTTGCATAAAACTGTATTATTTTGTTTTTTAGTTTGTTATATTTTTAGGTAAACACCAAGAAAAAAAGAAAGCACTGTACAACAAAATATGTTACCCCTTCTGGAATGCGACACTTATAGAATTGTTATGAGATCCAATATCAAGTTTAAATATTTAAAAATAAAGTGATATGCGTAGTTTAGAAACGCTTTAAAATAATTAAATTTAATATACCGGCTGTGTAGTTTTCACATGACTATCGCTAAAAGTGGTCAAAATTCATATTCCTTATTTCAAAATAACATAACATGGACTTGAGCTATATCAGGAGAAACAATATTATTAACATTATAATACGTAGAAAAGCAGAAAATTTATCTTTGTGTCATCATGTGACACAGCATAAAGTACGCAGTTGAAATTAAATAATAGGATAAAACTTATCTGGGTAATAAACCAAATAACTTTGAACTAAAACTGAAAAAATCACGTGTCTTAAAGTTAAAAATACAAAGAAATACAACTATGCTAGTATTGTTTACAATGCTTGGCTAAAACTGTAAATTACAATCAATTAATTAATTCTTAAGTTGTTTCTTTTTATCAAATCACAACTGCATAATACGAAAAAAATAAGGCAGTTTCAAATGTTATTCAGTAAAGTAATACCGTAGTCCTTTTTCATAATAATTGGAATTGCATTGTGGGCTTTTTAATAAATATGATAAATTTATAGCGAATCAATTAGGAACCATTTTAGAATTTATATCACAAATGAAATATTTTTTAGCACAGATAAAATATTTAATGGACGTTAATGTCGTATTAGCACATTGTGAATGTTACGTTCAGATATCTTTCAGATGATGTCAGAAAATCTAGCCATTGCCTAACCATTAACTTTTTTTTTCTATCTTGCAAGTGCTGAATGAGTGAAGCGGTTAACTATATTTTCTTAGCGCAAATGACGTCAGTTTAAACATTTCAAAATACATCAGAATAGTTCACGCGTAGGGTTATTAATTTATGACAAAATGTAAAAGCTTAGAAGTATGATCACAAATACATATATCGTGTATTCAAAGAAAAAACTCATTCAGGGCAGGCCCTGGAAAGAAAGATAAAAATCTAGTCATGTTTTAACTTAAGTCTGTAGATGAATGTCAGATTGCATTTTGTTTATGAAAATATTTGTCACTGTAACAAGCAAAAGTTTTTAATTTACATATGATAGTGCCGTAACTGCCGAGGTTTTTGGCACTAATCATAATTATACAATAAGTAGTTTATAGTCCATATAATAGTCGAGAGTCACATAAATAATGTAGTAAATTTGTAATGTCTTCATTTCCCAAAGCTATCCTTAGATCGATGTTGATCTGGTATTTGGTCCTAAGGTTATCCCACTTCTTACAGTCACATATTAGGTGTTGAACGGTGTTGGGTTGCTGGTAGTCATCTCATCACATATGGGTGGATCTTCTTTTATTAATAGGTAATTGTAAGTTAATTTTGTATGCCCTATTCGGAGTCTATTAAGTATCACTTCTTGTTTTCTGGTTAATTTAGTGGTACTACTGTATCTTTGAACGTGATCTTTTATTTTACGTAGTTTGTTTCCTGTAGCTTCTCGCGATTGTTGTTTCCAAGTTGTCCATATGAGATTTTTATAATGATCTGAAAATGTCAGATTTGCACAATCAACTTCTGTTTTGCGAGCAAAAAAAAATAGCGGCAGGCTTCAATTTTTGTTTACTACCTACTTCATTTAAACACCAATTATCCAAAAATATAATTGCCATACCGCTTGGATGGTTATGTGAGTAACCATACGGGTACAAACAAGTACGATTTTATTAGTCATGCTGCTATCACTTATTTTCGCCAAAAAATTATAGTTTATTAATAAAAACTTGCTGCTTTCGATACATTATTTTACCACCTTAACGGTGTTATTTTTGTCATTTGACTCCACAACAAAAAATGTTACAACAAATTTTTTACTGTTACTGTCACGAAACAAGGTTACTAGATGAAGTTGCTAAATGTGGACATTTTTCAACTTTAATCGTGTTTAACGGTGTAATTTTCCGATCTAACACCACAACATTTTTATAGCACCGTATAGAGAAAAGATAGTTCTTCCGAAAAAAATGTAAAAAATATACAGGGTGTTATTTAAAATAAAAAAGTTGAATGTCACTGCTCAAACCTCAGTAGGCCATGAAATAAAATAAATGTACAATAATATAGACATAGAGCATATAATTCTGAAGATTTTTTGTTAACAAATTATTTTTCTAATATCAATATTGAACTAACAGGGGGGTGCCGCTATCTTAATTAACTCACCCTGTATATAATTATTTTTCTTCACATGTACAGTCATGCTCACATAAATCTAGTACTGCAATTTAGATCTTGTTACGCAAATATCTAAAATTGTTTGTTGTACAACTAGTTTTTCATTAAGTACAAAATAAAAGAAATAAATGCAACTAATATTTTATTGCTCCACCATTTGCGTCAATTACAGCCCTTAATCTCCTCGGCAAAAGAAATATGTTTGGACTAGATTTATGTGAGCATGACTGTAGCTACTTGCACAGGTGTAAACCAACAACCACAAAATCTGAAGCAATAAAATGTCTTTTCTGCAAGTACTTGGCATATCCCAGATAATAGTAATTTATTATACAAGACGATAAAGTTAAATTTTATCCACGAGTGAATCGTTTAACGTCGAGACGTTAATGATTCAAGAGTGGATAGAAATAACTTTATCGTCGTGTATAATACAATATTTTTTTCTATAACAAGAACTTTAACAATTTCAAAAGAAAATAAAGACAGTCAATCACATTTCAAAATGTCAGTAGCTAGATTGGGTTGCTACGATAATACGAAGCTGTCATATTTAATTTAAACAAAAGTTAGAAAATTAAATTACTTTATCTATCGTTGATGTTAAAGTGCTACTTTATCTACCCTTGCTGTTAAAGTAAAACTTGACCTTTTGTTTTGAGTTGATAAAAGCACACTTTAACATGTGCTATAGAAAAAAAATATAAATTTTCAGCTGTAAAATGCTTTCATTTGAGTAGTAAAAGTATTGTTCGTTAAGCATACAAGTAGTTATTTAACTAATGTTACAATTAAGTTATAAATACTGTGGTTATATGTAAGTACATAAATAAATATAGTAAGTCGTGAATAATTACTATTTAAAGCACTAGACATTTATTACTACATATTTCAACTATATCATATAGATGTATAATATTTATTTATTCGACATGCTAAATAATCATTTATACAGATTAGTATATGGGTTTTATTAGGTCAATAATAAAATGGAGTTACAATTTTGGTTTCAGTGAATAGTTTCTTTACCAAAATAGTATATTATTTTATCGTATTTCCTGCGAAATGTAAAATATTAAATTTTGAACCTGTGTCAAAACTGACGCAAAATCTAACCTGTTAACCTCGAATTTTACATAGACTTCCAGTGTCACCATCATTACTGCCAAACGTAAAACTTATCGCCGTTGCTATGTAGAAAAGTGTTGATAATGCATAAATGTACCACATTTCTAAACGATTTTGAATGTAGAAATGTAGTACATTACCAAATGAAATGCGATAAACATAGTTTGTGTGATTAATTTCATATGAAATTACATTGCCACGTAACGAATTCTAATGCAAGCAATGACATTTGTTTTAGTCTAAGACAACTTTTAGGCGTTTTTATTTAACTAACCTATAATAATAATAATTCAAACCTAATTAAAATAAATCTAGCTGACAATTTAAAATATAACTGACATCTTAAAAGCTGTTATTCTTCAAACCTTCCATATTGTCAGAATGTCTTTTACCTCTCTGAGCTAAACTGAAACTGTCTTTTCAGGAGGCAAGTCCGCTAGTGCAAACTATCGTGGAATACAGGACATTCTAACGATAATAATGCGTGATATTGATCAGAAGCAAATTACTGGATTCTATCCCAGATAAACACGTGTGTTACTCATGTACTTATTGCTAAATGAAGCGGGAAGTAATGATTGCTGATATGAAATGCTTGAGAATAACAATTTACACCTGTTGTGGGAAGTAATATGCAACCACCCTGTAATTTTTAAATTCGTTTTTGACAAATATTAGCTCTACAAAGATAACTTAAATACCGAAATAAAACATCGCCATGGGATTCTCTAGAGAAAGCTCAGTACACTGGATACGCTTTCTTGATAACCATACATAACTGCTTAGAATCTGCCACTCTATTCGCTGCAAAATATTGACAAAGTACTAGCGAAACTACTAAGACTACAAAACCGTCCTCAGTTTAAACACATGGAGAGTACGTAAAAATAAAAATCGCCAAAATGTAATACTTGATATATCACACTAATAAAACTTACTGTTCTCTGCCAATGGATAAAAAGCGAAATTTAAAACTGCCATTCAATTTAACTGTGAAGTTAGCTCCAAAACAAGAAAAATGTGCTGGTATTTTTTATTCCGCATGTTGAAGAAAACAAGATATTCACCCGTAGTGGGTAATTGTCATTTTGTTGCCCGTATAAAAGGAGTATTATTCAAAATAATTAATATTGACAGTTTTGTATACGTGATACGTGATGCGTGATACTCTAAATTTGAACGAGACGTCTCGTACGCCTTAATATGTGAATAATTACTTGCCCTGTTTGTCGAGTTAGCTAGCTCAGTTTATACATAAAACGCTTTTAATTCCCCATTCGTGGTTTCCGAAACACAAGACGCTGATTCCTCTTGTAGTGTTTTAGGACTGAAACTGACTTTAAAGAATGTACAAGAAAAGCCAAATTGTTTATTGCCTTCAAAACACAGTTAATACAAAAAATTTAAAAAAAACAAAAGAAACCCATTTTAGAGGTATTCAACTGGAAAATCACTTATCTCACGTCAATACACATTAAAAATGTAATAAAAATATAAAGTTTGAAAGAAATCGTTAGAGCCGTTTTTGAAAAAATCGAAAAAAACTGAAAAATCGCAAGAGTAGACACCTACTTCCGGTTATGCAATTTTTTTCAAAAGCTTGCTGTCGCATCTATATAGTACACAAAACTTATATAAGAAGTTTCAACGCCATACCTCTTTTCGTTTTTGAGATATTCTGTTCACAGACACACAGACACACACAGATACACAGACAGACAGACCATTTAAAAAAATATGTTTTTTTGGGATCAGGGGACTCTAAAACGTGAAGATCTGTTGAAAACTCAATTTCGAATTTTTGGGGTGAATCCAATACTTCCTTTATTGTAAAAGGAAGTAATAAAAGAAAGTCAAAGGAAACTAGGATTAACTCATTGTAAAACCTACGTGAGAGATAGCTGGCGCTAGTCGCTTGGACGTTGCAAACATACATCAAACAGAGTAAAATAAAACGCTAAAATAACTGTATTTAATACGCAACTGCCTAACGCTGGTACTATTTGTCCGACCCTATTACAATTGAGCGCTATATTATTCGCTGACGAAACACATTCTTTCGCATTTGCGAAAGTTTCTTGCAGTTGAACGCAAACCTTATCGCGTTTTGGCTGCAAACTTTTTACGAAGTGAGTCAACAGACTTGCTAGCTGACTTTGAATTAAGTACGCCTTAGATTGCGTCATCCAAGCCCGGAATGACATGATGCTGGGAATCACCGTCGGCAGACAGGTCCTTGAGAATTGTTGAATTGGTATCTACCAAAACGGACACCTCGAATGCTGGCACACAATTCTGTATTTATTGGTACATTTTGGAAAATGCGTTTACATGATAACAAACGCTTATTCGCTGCACTTTTCACTTGTATGCAGCATGTATTCACGTGCTTTCCATGGAGAAAAATCGCAGACTATATTTTAAAGTCGCAAATACGTACAGCCTTCAGCTGAAGCCGCGTGCGACTATTTCTTCGTCGTGAATCTGCAGGAGTTGAAACTCTCCCCATCCCGCGAACAAGCTCTAAATTCGCGTTTAACGCTACACATGCCAATTAAGTTTCACAACGAGTTCACTACACAGGGTCGACTTTACGCACTTTCGATATATTAAATACACTGCTTAAATCTCACACAAGAACATACATACTCGTATAAAGAATACAACTTGCTTATATCTTTAAATGTAAAAACAAATAATCACAGACTAGGAATACAAGCCCCGTTTCAATGTTTATTTATTTATTTAATACAAGAAAATATACTTATTACAAGAGCGGGTAAAATTGCACTTAAAAAATCAAAAAACCGATTTTTTTATTTCGTAATAATATTCTTTACTGTCCGTATTGTGAAAAATAAAACATTGTTATTTTTGTTTTAGGGTACAATGTCTGCTGCAGAAAAGAGCCTTGACGTGATTCTAGCCGAACTGGGAGATTTCGGAAAATATCAACAAAGAAATTTTGCTTTAATATGTGTAGCCGTTGCTTACATGACTGTTCATCTCAGCTACGTTTTTACAACTAGAAACATTAATTATAGGTAAGAAATATAGAGTCCCTACATAAATGGAAAATAACTATATTGTATTTTAGATGTAAAATCGACGAATGCGACATAAACTCTCAAGATTTTAAACCGTCTTGGTTATCTGATGCGGTGCCTTTTGAAAACGGATACCCATCTAAATGTGAACGATTCAAATTCAATCTAAATGCGACCGATTCTGCAACAGAATGTTCTTTGAAATTTAATAAATCCCAAAGAGAGTATTGTGATTCGTATATTTATGAAACTTCTGAAACCACAATAGTTAACGATGTAAGTTAATTACGATTTCACATTTAATTCCACTTCTATTAGAATTCCATAAAGTTCATCTTTCGCTTCGTAGATTTTATTAATGAAAAGAAATAAGGAGAAAGAGATTATCTACTTTTATTGCAAACAGAATTTATAATACTTAAGCAGGTACTACTATTTCGCAAACAATATGATTACTCAATCTCAAAATAAATAAATAATTGTTCTAAATGATATGGGAAATGCCAACTCAAAATTATTTAATCGTCCTTAACAAAGGCAAAATTTTTGCATTACGAATACGGAATAATTCAAAATTCGATCAAAAATTAATAGATGATTCTACTCTCGGCGCAGTCGTTCAAAGCGAGGGATCAGCTTTTCGACTGCCTCTTTTGGAATTATCGGATCCCTTCCTTATCCTTATCCTTCCTTATCTACAGTTGCTGGGATGCACCTTTTCCATTAAAATTTCTTTTTCCTACAGAAATTATCATCTCACTGACGGCACGACAGTCTTAAAGCAGTTTGTGTTATAACTTATAGATATTAGAGTTTATCATATGTACATACTGTGAGAGCTTTAAGTAGCAATTAATAGAAACAGATATACGATATGAGTGCCTAGTTAAAATGTAACGTTTTTTTTTTAAATGAAATCTCAATTGTCGTCTAAGAACTGCATCCCGGGAGATGTGAGCAACAGAACTTTCTATGTGAAATTAATCGAGGAATTCCAAAACATCAAACAAACAGGAATATTCAGATTTAAAACATTATTGAGCAAGTAAAAGTGGCTATTCCTGGTTACTCCACGATTATCAAACCGCTACCATAGTAAACTATTACATGCATTCCAGACTTTTCACAAAAGTTTAGGTTTTACATCCAACATGTCACTTTTTATAAACGAAAAAATTCAAGAGGTTCTATTTCTTTTAACCCTTATGTGGCTGAAGGTGGTACCCGGGTACCTTTAGGGTATAAAATATAGAATATTTCGGTTTTGTGAAGACGAATCAACTTGAGCTTCTAGGACATCTTTGAATATATAATTGTAAGTATATTTTGAAAATTTTATGTATTGGGAGGTATGGAATGTCGGGTTTCTTTGGTCTTGATAAAAAATCAACACATTCTGGCGGACGGTGGTACCTGGGTACCACTGTTCGGGGACAAGATTTGAATTATTAGGAGCTTCCACAGAAATTCCTACAACACTTTCAATGGTGTTTTCATAAAGCGATTTTGCAATACCATGGGATTTTCGCTTCGTTGGTTCACAGCTAGCAAGCACAGATCACGAGCTAAATCTTTTAAGAAATGTATCCTCTTATTTATGTTCTGATGCTTTTCGTGGGATTGTTTTCAGTGTAGATAATGTAGGCAGCCAGAGTTACTACATCTAATATATTGAAAAAAGGCCACTGGCCGACAGCTTGCTTGCCACGTGTATATTTTCAAAATTTTATCGATAACGTCAGCATCTGACTTAGTTTCGTTATAAAACGGGATTACTTCAGGCTTTGGCTTCAGGGTATTATCAGTTGCATAGAGTGTATCGTTGATAACAAAACTAAGGTTTACCTTAAATAAAGAACGACGTCTGGGATTGGACCGCGTCATTATTTAGGTCGAAAAACTCAACGTTTCGCCCACTTTTGTTAGGGGCTTTATCAGGAGAAAAGCACAGTAACTCAAGATGTTAACCACGCCAGAGGCGAAATTCGATCTAAGTTTCGCCTCTAGCGTGGTTAACACGTTGAGCTACAGTGAACTTTTTGCTTTTTCCTCCTGGGGAAACCTCTTACGTGAAACGCGGAGTTCTTCGACCTCAATAATGACACGGTCCAATCCCGGAAGTTGTTTTTACTTAATGACAATTGCCGTGAAAGCCTTCGAAATCATATAAGACTTACTTTACCTTTGGGACATACGAGCACAACATGGCAACTGTGTTGAAAGCAAAGTTTGTTGAAAAGGCGGTTGTTTCATTTCAGCTAAAAGGTCTTTTGGAATATAGGGTTTCTTTTTCATAAGCGTACCAACCAGAATGAGTCCATATGAAACTTTGCAATGCCAACATAATTACATTACAGTTGTGTCATCAATGTTAAAGCCCATTGCTTGATTCTCGAATGATATACAACCGGATTTGAGACTAGGGTAATGGGGTCTTATTGCAGATGGTTGAATTACTTCTACGATAAACCGTGGAGTTGCAGTAGTCTCCGTCTCTGTAATAAATTCCTCATTGTCTTCGCTGTTCAGCTCCACTTCTATTTCGCTGTCCAGTGTAAACATCTTCTACGTCTGATTCTGTATCATTTACTGGTGGGTCATAATCCTCGTCGTTACTATCTTCAAATGAATAACTAAATTCTTTATCAGACATTTATACAACCTTGGGATTTCTTCAGCCATCACTCTATATCGAAAACCATTAACCACAACAAACACAAAAATAAAGCAACATGCTTATATGGCCGAGCTCCCTAGCTCAGTGGTTAAGCATTCTGGCTACTGATCTAAGGGTCGATCGAGAGTTCGATTCTCGATCCCGGTGAGGTTTAAAAAAATAAAAAATGAGAATGAAAAGCTCTGCAGAATGCCATCATTGGGAAGTGATATAAAGCCGTAGATCCCATGTTGCTACAAAGTGTAGCATGTAAAAGAGTCCTTGCTAGGGCTGGAACTCCTTAGTCTCGGCAATATTCTAAGTAGGACTTTGATCATGTGATCAAAGCAGTCGGTGTCTAAAGTACCTGGTACTCCGCATGCTTAGACCTTGTCCTGTACAAATAAACAAACAAATATACTTATCTAAGTCCAGATATCATCTGGAATTATATGGTGCAGCAACACTATTAGCACGAGTAGAAGGCATTCATTTTTCGCATTTGAACTAAACTGATCATAATTCAACCGGATCACAACGTCAACTGGACCATACATGAGAGATGACTAAGCACAAAAAATAGTCAACGTTACCGCTAGGTTCGCACAGGCACACAAACATACAACAATCCGCGCAAAACCATTCAAAATACACAGTGGTACCCGGGTACCACCTCCCGCCATTTACGTTGTATTATTTTTGCCGCCACATAAGGGTTAAGGAGCGTTTCCTAATGTCTGTCTTTTACGATTTTTTGCTAATTTTAATTGCTTGAATCAACCCCATAGTTTATAGGCACAATTATGAATCGCCTGTCTATTATTTTATAACTTTCTATCCATCTAATTTTTAGATTCCAAAATAGTTGACTTACACAATTGAAAGATTTTTGATTCAAATATTTTTTTACATCAATAACGTTTTTCCAATAAATATTTACTATAAAAGCGTCTCCGTAGCTATTTACGAAATATTCCTATAAAATTTTTTAGCAAAAACGCTAGTAAATAAAAAGATAGAATTTGTACACAGTTTTCTTTTAAATGACTGGAATGTCATTAGCCGAAAGATCTAGGAGACTACATCAGATAATTAAAGATTAGGTTATTTCTAGCTGAATATACTACCAAATGGATAAACATTGAAGAGGATAAATCAAATGTTAAGCAACAGAAATAAAGAAAATAAAAAGCCGAGAGAAATTCTAAAGCAATCAAGATATAACAAAGATAACAAAGAAAATAAAGATTATAAAAAAGAATAGACCAAACTAATTGAACTAAATCAGAAAATTGAAGTTGTATTTTTTAAATATAATTTATCACACATTATTAACGTGGTAATCTGTAGTAGACAATGTACAGTGTTTTCAAACGATATTAATAATCACACCCCTTACACGTAGTACCAAAATATAAACATTCGTTAAAAGAAGTAAGAAATATCTAGGATAGCTCTGGGAGAGGAAGGCATTTTACTCTACTACAATATCCAAGTGATGTTATATTTAAAGGATTGCTAGAATATACGAAACAGGGCATTTACAAGTTTGCAATAAAATTTGCTATTGTATTGAGACAGACTGTAGGGATAATAGTTGGTTGGATATATCTTCTGAGCTTCTGAGTACATGGGTTCAAATCTGGCTACATTCGGAAAATTTTCAATGTGAAAATAAAGTGAAAGTACTCTTCTATAATACTAAAATACATTAATTATAAAAATATTCGAAGAGTAATCTCATATTTGAAAATAGCGCATTTGTAATGAAACACTACACTGAAAACTAACACAAATAAAAAATTACTGCAGCAGATTGTCACTTAAATTGCAAAATATATTAACCATTAAAAATAAGAGTAAACTAAAAGATGTTTCATCGAACTTTTTCCAGTGTCTCGAATGTTTACCACACGACGTTTCGGGAGTTTTTGGTCGACTCGCGTCCTCAGGTGAATGAACTCCTGGTTAGTGCTGAGGAGGACTGATCTTTATACATATTTTCACGTACACTCGTGTCTACCCCTGGGTTTGGATCCGGGATCACTGATCTCTGTGATTACGAGTCTGTCACTCCTACCACCAGGCCACCAGCGCGGCCATATATTTTAGTTATAAACTTATATATATGTTACCGGTGTCCAAATCATACTCCTAACTACAGCATGGTTCCAAATCTCTTAGGGGTATTCAGCTATCTCATTTTTATGGGAGTCAGACTTTGCCTCATTTCCCAAGCTCTATTTAGTCCACAGCTGCTTATTGTGAATATCAGCCACCCGAGGGGCAACCCACGTAGTTATTCAATTTATGTCTGAAAATATTTAAAGAGAGCTTTCTTACGAGAAGTTGGTGTCTCTTTGAAAGTTTAAAGTTTTCAAGTTTAAAGTTTTAAATTCAAGTTGCTATCTCGAAAGAACAAACAGAGTTATCGAGATGCCGTTTTTGTTAAAACGGTACACACGAAGGATTTCCTTATGGCACACCAATGACATCCTTTACCTGTTTCTACACACACACGCTATTACACCACAGTCCATTGTGGACCTTGGTCTGTTCCTCTTAGGCTTCTGATGTGTAATAGGCTTGTTGCGTGCATTTTATCTATAAAAGCGTGGTCAGTTTGGTTATTTGTGTTTCCATCGGTCAAGGATCATGTCATTTTGTAAATATTTTTTTATGAGAAATGGGTTCCTCCTATTCTCACATTATTGGCTGAGGCAAAATCTACTAATCTTGTCCCATTGTTGTTGGATACTTCATGTAAGCTGTGGTTTCCGATCACCGGTCTAGACATATTCTCTCTTCCCATTTTAGCAGGTCCCCAATTACAATTCTCATATCGCTTATATTGCTGCTCTGGTATGACTTTTCAAGTTCTGCATAAAACTGTTCTTTGGCTTCGTCTTCCGTCGCTTCTGTGGGTGCACGTGCACATAGAGGAACCGTGTTCCCAGTTCGTGGCATCTTTCGTTTGAGCCGCTGTAGAATAGCGTAAAACATATTTTGGCGATAATATATAGGCCAGGCCACCGTATTTCTTGCAGAGCTAGTATCGCTTCTTCTATAAAGTAGTTCAGCAATTCCGTGACCCAATATTCATATCCTTGTCCATTGCATTTGTCGCCTTCGAGATGTCCGTTCAGTGCGAGGCTGTTGTTGATCAGTTTTCGTAACTGTAATCCAAATGCTACGCCTAAAGCCTCTTCGTAAAAAGCAACGTTGCTCACAGCACCACTCCTTTTAAGGGTAAAGTAGCACATATAACATTGGGCAATATCATGAATAAGGCACTTAGAGACTTTTCTGTTCCGTTTTCGATGTTCAGGGCCCAATAATGTTTTAATTATAGGCATTTCTCAACACAATATTGCAAAGGAAAAAGTAGCTAGTAAATCAAATCAACAGGTCATTTTTTTAGTTACAAAAATACTATGATTCAGATTTTGCATTATTTTCACTTTGGATGTACAACCTTGAATTATTCCACATTTGATTAAATAATAAAAAATGTATAGCCATTATGCTTCGTATACAAATAAATTGGTAAGTACATACTGAGTCACTAAACAACTTGCACATTCGATCCGTAAAAACAAAAGTAGCATCAATGGACCAACAATTTTCCCGTAAGTACATCATTTTTTTCGAATAAATATCTATTCTGCTAAAAATATATCGCTAGATATTATATCGTAAAATAAGTGACAAGATAAGTAATAGATATTTTACCGAAACACATAGATGTACAAGTTGCTAAGTGCTAAAATCTTTCTCAAAAAGTTAAAATTGTTTGTTAATTTGTAGCCTTGCAACGTGAAAGAAGAGAGACGTCGACAGTGGAAAACTAAGTTTTTTACTAAAAGCAAACCTTTTTCGCTTTAAAATGTTTTCGTTATGTGGTTGATTAACTAAAACGTGAGTAAATAAACATTAAATAACTGTATTTTTGACAAGCATGTTCAAATCTTATGTGCAGGTTTGTTGAATTATAATTCCACTGCTTACCAGGTTTGTATTATGTATCGTCTTCAGAATATACTTATTGGAAAGAAAATTTATTTTTTCATTGGTTACTGGTAGTCGTTCTTACATTATTTGCTACAAAATAAATTAAATGACTGAAATATGAATTACAAAACGAACGCATATATTGCAAATTTTAAAAAGCAATACCTAGTTACACTAATTGATGGCGTAATTAATTGTTAGTACATGTTAGTAAATGCCGAAATTAACTCAATGACATGTTATAAACTGTGGGAAGTAATTTATGGTTCAAACAGTCACAAAAAATCTTTATATTTATTCTCCAAATGCAAAACAGCTGTTTAACAATTTAATATAGCTATTTCCGTTGAATACCGTGAGATCATTTAAAATCGGGACAGCGAGTGCCATGGAATCGCTGTTTTAAATTCCATCTTTGCTTAACAGCCATTTATCAATTTATTAACTTAACCTCAATCAAGACAAGAGCTTTATTAAACGTAAAAAAATACAGTAAATGTTCAAAGAGAGTGCGTTGGAATTTCTGTCTTTGAACATTTACTGTAATTTTTGTTGTTTAATAAAGCTTGAGGTTAAGTTAATAAATTGACAAGTGGCTGTTAACCAAAGTTCGAATCTAAAACAGAAATTTCATGGCACTCTGTCCCGTTTTTAAATGATCTCACGGTAGAAGCAATCTATGGTATAATACCGAAGTATCCTGTACTCTGTAAAATAGTTATTGATGATAAACCATCACAAATTCTCAAATCACAACACATGTAGAGACAGAAATTGAGTCATCGAATAAATGTCTAAACATAGATTGGTCAGTATACGTGACGCGATAATAAAGATGGTATAAACATAATGCGAGATGACAAACTGTCAAAACCGCATATAAAATACAATCATCAACCATGGAAACTTTGGGCACTGGCCAAATCGCCCAATGTTCATATTGGCCAACAGCAATTTTTGTTCAGAGCGGCCAATATCAGTTTTGATAACTTCGCCCAGCTTGTTCATATCGGGTAATTCATTAAGGGAAAAAAATGCTTGTTCTAAAACTTTTAACAATTTTAACATTTAAAGAAAATAAGGTTTTTTGCTGTAATAATGAAGCTAAAAACGACTGAAAATGCATATTACCTACTGGATAATTTTTGTGTACTTTATTTTGTTATCAGATCAATAATTAAATACACAATCATTATACCAGCAAAAAATTAGTATTTCTACTAATTATATCACGAAGTTGTATGTTCGTAGCATAATCATCACAGCATTCTGTATATTTTGCTATATTTTAAGCAGATTAGTACTGGTTCGGTGAACTGAAGAACTAAGTGTAAATATGTAAATTGTGAATATTTACATTTAGATCTGCAATAGTAAGATTTGTACAATACGTGTTCTTTTTATTTCAAGGTTTATATTTATTATTTTTATTTTTGACAGCAACTACTGTAAGAACAATTGCTATGTATTAGACAGCAATGAAAGTTTTTAAAGTGAAAAACTTTATCAAAAATGAATTATATCATGTTGATATTTATAGTATCATTTTATTCATTATTTTCATTCTTCACTAGACTGATCTAGACTTTATTATTTATTGGTACCAATAACAATGATTACAATTTTTCAAATTAAATCAATTATAAAATTACTAAAAACAAACATTTCACGCTATACATCACTTTTTTCAGTTTGATCTTCACTGCAACGATAATCTATGGAAATTAACGTTAGTTGGCACGGTCAGCAATATTGGACATTTTATCTGTTTACCTATTGCAGGATTTATATCAGACAGGTCTGTAAGGATTACATAGATTAATTTATTGTACATAAGTAAATTAATATAACATAAGTTTTGTTTTGCCTTGATATAACATTTCTTTTAAAAGAGCAAAACTTTAAGTTTTTTACATAAATAGTTCTGTGGATTGAACAAAAAGAAAATCATTTATTTTAGGTATGGGAGGAGAACCATGTTGGTATCAGGATTAGTTCTGTCAGCTTTTGTTGGCTTAGTTCGTTCATTTTCACCATCATATTTATGGTTCTTATTCTTGGAATTTCTTGATACTTCATTTGGTTCAGCATCTTTTAGCTCTGCTTTCATTTTAGGTAAGTAACTTTAGTTTAGATCATATAACGTGAGTAATGATTGTTGTGATTATATGTGTAAATAATATATTTGCCAATTAAATAAAATAAATATTTGAACCTGTACAGTTGAAATTTAAAACTGAGATGACACTGATCAAGATATTCCGTGTCGTATTGAAATCAATTACTGCTACTCACGATTTAGGGGAGAGTCAAACTGTCGAAATCAAAATAAAAAGTCTTTGTAGAGTTACTAATAATTTCTTTCAAGCTGTATGCTACAAAAATTAATGGTGTTTAAATGTAAATAGGCTCACTATGTTTAATGTACGTAAGGCTAAATGACAACTTTATTGCAGCGTGGATATGATTCATTGCATTTTTGTGATTTATTTTATTCTCGACTTACGCTAAAATTTATTCGAGCATTATTAGTTGTCAAATATTTTTTCAAATTTATTTGTACGAAAACTGAAAATTAACACACGTAATAATAACACTTTTTAACACCACAACAAACATCATATCACCAAGCTGTTATATGTCACAATTCCAGGTAGTCCAACTGAACGCATATAAATTAATATCTTAAAACTACTAGGTCATATAGCAAGGAATGGAACAGTGTTTGTACAGTGTGTCCCAAATTGGGCACTTTTGATAAGAAACATTCATTTCTAGAGAAGATAGTAAAAAACTAACTTACATGTTACGGGCTCGTTTTTTGTGTAAAAATGAATGGCGAAAACCGCACATCGATATCTTGATCTCTTTAAAAGACACAGGGTGATTTTCAATTTGGTGCATTTTCAACTCACCCCCGTAACTTGCTTATTTGTGAATATTTTGTGTTTCTGCAAAAACATTCTTAAGGCACTTTTTTAAAAGGAATCGAATGGTATGCTTAGTGTTTTTGTAAAACAAATGGCGGGGAAGCTGTGACATAAACTTTTATTTTTACTTATAGTAAATACAGTTAGTATGGTCTGTTGTGAATGTGAGTGTCTTAATATGTACAGTTGCTAGGTATTTCAAATTTTACCGTGTGTAGACATTGCTATGAATATAATAATAGTTATTTACTATACAAGTGGGATAACAGCATCATTAATATACGTGTGTGTAATTTACAAACGAGTGCGTAGCACGAGTTATGTAAGCACAGTAATGAAGTCATTACACAACTCAGTTGCGTAATGAAACCATTACATAACTGAGTGGTGTAATGAGCTTTATTACCTAACTGAAATAGTGTCAAATGAGTGACGTAATGCGTTACTTATCCCACTGGAGTAGATAAATGTAATTATTCAAAGCCTCGTTTTAGCTAATCAAATTATGCTAAAATCTCTATCAAGAGTTGTCCCAGTTTTTTTTGTCTTGCATAGTACATAAAATGCTTAATTATCAAGAGTCAATTTTAGTTTAGGATATATTTATTTCCTGAAATAAGGCGTGTCTTAAACTTTTCTTTAATTTTATAGCTTTTTAACCATTTTCTATTGCCTCTACTTACAATCAATCGTATTAAAACAAATCAGTTATCACATGTTTCCTTTGTTGTGAGTAGCAATATCATATGTATGTTAACTACGTAACGAATGTAATGGTTACATTGCAAATAAAATCAAAAGCAAATAAATTTAATGCACATGTTATTAATGACAACAATGATACGTTCATTTGCTTGTTTGTTTTTTTGTTACTCATTCCAATTATATAGAATAAATAATACGTACTTTATTAAACAACTCGATAAAATAACCAACAAGTTCAAAATTACATATAAATAGTCAGATTCAGGTATAAACTATGTTTAGTTAAAACGTTATGGTGAAAATTTATTGTTTTGTTTTATGAATGAGAATATTTGATCCTACAACTACTTGTCATATAAATATACTTTTGTCTAACACAATAGCCACGTTTTCAAATTTTCAGTTGGTTTATTGATCAAAGAAGAACCCCTTGAAATCAATGTTTTTATATTCAATTTGTTGTTACTGTGTTTTCTACTTTGCTCAAATAAATTTTAAATTTAGGTTAGTACCTAAGGACAGGGCTAGAGATTTTTTGAATAAAAAGAAGCTTCTCAATTCCACTAAATTAAAATTAGAGGTTTTTCGTGTTTTATTTCTACATATTCATTATGCTTACTTGTATTCGACAGATTCTCCACAAGTCAAACTTCCTACATAAATTGTGTGAAAGTATTTTCTACCAGTAGATGTTAGCTGACTTTAGAAATATAACATTGAATATCGTTAGTATTTTCAATCAAAAATTATTGTAACAGCTGGCAATAACTCAGCAGTTTAACGATTTGACCTTTCAATAATAATGGGCAAATCAATCTTTTATTATTAAGACAGCAAACGCAGTATTCTGTCAGTTAAAGTAGTTGCTGGGCGTTTGGGTGCCACATATTCTTCGAATATTACTAGTTCATAAACGTTAACGAATTGCGTAACTACAATACCGCAGACAATAATATATATCGGAAGAGTTGTAAGATGCTTTAAATACGAATACTTCCCGGATCTATATTTTCAATTTATGCCACTGATTCCTTCAAGTTTAGAAATTACATTACGACAGTCTTATTGACGTTTTAAAGTGGAATAGTTGCTTTTTTAAAAATGTAAGATTGTGTTCTGATTTAAAAACGTGTCACCACTATCAATCCATATTTTTGAACACACATTTTACATGCCCACAAAGAGGCTCTAATGATATTAAAAATAAATAATTGCACTATTATTACTTGATCGACAAAAAGAAACTAACCTAGAAGCAGGATGAAATTATTTTAGCAAAATCCCTTATCGACTATCTTTTTTTCTCACTTTATTACGTCTAGGGACTGGGTACATGTAATTTATATCTAAACTAACGTTGCTAAAATTTAAATATATAGCACGAATCAAATTATAGTCGAAATCTGAATTGCAGGCGTGGAATTAGTTGGACCAGAAAAACGAGTACTTATTGGAACCATTCTAAGCTGTGCTTTTGCTGTTGGAGAAACGCTTTTGGGGCTAATTGCATGGGCTACCAAATCTTGGAGGTAATATCGAATATTTGCAATATGTTTTAGTGTACAATAAATAAACAAAACATTTTTCAGATTGTTTCTGCAAGTTGTTTATCCCCCCGGATTTTTAATACTCTTTTACTTATGGTTAACACCAGAATCCGTCAGGTGGCTTTTGACAAAAGGAAGAACTGACGAAGCTATATGTATTCTAAGAACTGCTGCCAAAGTTAATGGAAAAACGATATCACCTAATGCTTTAGAAAAATTAAGTATTAAGGAAGAAAAGAATGCTGCAAATAACACCTATCCACTATTGAAAGTTTTGAAATCAGCGTCTCTAATCATTAGAATATTCACTTGTTCTTTCTGCTGGATTACTTGTACCTTCCTATTCTATGGCTTATCTTTAAATTCCGTCGCCTTGGCGGGAAACAGTTACCTGAATTTTATTATGACATCATTAATAGAAATCCCCGCATTTTTTGCAACGTACATGCTAGTTGACCGCATAGGAAGAAGATCTTCGCAATTCTTGGCATTTATTATCACCGGATGTGCATGTTTTGCTTTTATATTTATACCTGAAGGTAAGGTTAGATAACACATTTATTCCAGTAATTTACACATTTGTTTTAGAAAATACTGTGATCAAAATCTCAGCGTATTTAATTGGAAAATTTGGGTCAACTTTAGCATTTACTGTGTTATACGTTTTCACGAGTGAACTATTTCCAACATCATTGAGACACTCCTTATTGGCGGTGTGTTCGATGTTAGGGAGAATTGGATCCATGGTGGCACCCCAAACTCCTGTCCTGGTAATTACATACTCTTAACTGTGTATGGCAATTAACAGTGTTTACGCTATTACAGGCTTATGTATGGAGTCATTTACCTATAGTATTATTTGGATCAATGGCAACTGTAGCAGGTTTGCTATCCTTAACATTTCCAGAAACTTTGAATACCAAACTACCAGACACAATTGAGGAAGCGGAAACTATCGGCACTACAGAAAGGAACTCAAAAACTTCTTCGGTGTGATATCTTTTCAGAATTAATGCCTGTCAAGTACAAATATAAATAATGCATGGTGAAACAATTTTAAAAAACGTATACTTAGACCAAAATATACAACCAATGCTTTTCTAACTGCAAACTGATTATTTGTGTTAAATTATTAAACTGCATGTTGCTTTCCCTGAAATTATAATTTAATCCATTCCATATTTTTATAAAATATTGAATTATCTTATTTACATTGACATGTTCGCAGTTTTAATATAACGTTTACTATGACTATTCCCTTATTTACACAAGCGTCTTTGTGTATGCTATCTAAAATATGTGATTAAATAAACATATTTTCTCCCAGTATGCGTAGGTATATATTTTGTAAAATACAATCAGTAACCACCTACTGTATTTTTTATGATTGATATAGTTTAGAAGACTGACATAAGAACTAGATCATATAATAAAATGTTTATCCTAAATGTTTTTATTCATTTGAAAGAGGTTTAACTTAGCAACACATTTTTAACAACGTTGATGCTATTTTATAGCTTAAAAGACATTTGCTAAAGCTAATCGCAAACCTGCTTAAATCAATTTTCGCAAAGTAGAGATGAAGTTAATATGGTCAAACACCTTACAGAATAGTCTTTAGTACATTCTGACTAACCTCACATTTTCATAACCACGTACCTTTGATAAATTATGAGAATTGGTGACCACGTTGAAATTTGAATTTTCTTTGAGTTTTCGGTTCATAAAACAGGTTCAGTTTCGTAATTTAACTAAGCTAATGTGTTACTGATGAAATGTTGACGTTCTGAAACTGTTATTACAAGATATTTACCGTAAGTAACGCCTGTTGCCCTAAAATGACTATAAATTAAAAAATATCCAAAAGAAATTTTTTTAAACCTTAAGCTAAAATGCATAATTTTTCCACATAATCCCCTTCCCTGTGTTACTGTCATTGTGGCTGTAAAAGGAGAAAAGCAAAGGCAACAGACTTTTCAGTCGGAGCTGGTCGTGGGTAAAACAAAAGACTCTAATCTTTTAAAGAAAAATATGGGCGCCAAGTAGCAAGTAATCCAGCACTTTGCTAATCAAAAGCTACACTACCAACCAAACCTGAAAATTAAAGGTAACGGCAAAGGCACAAATCAGATACGCAGGCAAAGATGTCAAGGCAGTATAATATCGGCAATAGGTAGTACATATACAAATATACAAAGTACACACACATGGCCAGTTCCAAAGTATCACAGTTCATATCACAGTAGTATAAGAGGTATAATAATATCACCAAAATATTTACACATGAATTAAATTATTAAAGCGTGAATGAACTAATGTTTACTGTAAATTATGAAACAGGCAGAAACCTGCAAGGCTACATGGGAACTGGTTTGAACCTGCCAGTCTAGCTGTCTACCTGTCTACCTGTCCACCTGTCTACCTGTCTAACTGTCTACCTGTCTATCTGTCTACCAGTCTAACTGTCTGTTTACCTGCCCACCTGCCTAACAGTCTGCTTACCTGCTAGTGTAGCCTGCAAGGCTATATGGGTGACCGTGAGATGGTAGTTGAAACAGTGTAATCGAATAGCAGCCCAACCCCCCTTTCTTACCTATATAATTGTTTAGTTACAAAGTGACTTAAACAAATATCGCAGATTAAAGTTGGAGTTTTTTTCTTATGCATCTGATTTCTAAGCAATGTAGATAAGTTTTTTAACCAACAGAAATGAAACTGCCCCACACCATTGGATATCATTAATGAATGTATAGCATCTTAATTAATTTGAGTATTTTTACTAATATATATGGGTAGTACTGCATTTTTACCAAATTTGTTTTTTCTTTCTAGCGTATTAACGTTTATACGTAAATCATTAATTGTTTCAAAATGTTTAATATATTTTAATTTCATTAGAAATTCTAGCCCCGAGTACTTTAAAACTTTACTAAAATGCTGATATGAAGATGTTCTCTTAGAATGCTTATTTGGAGGATGTAATGCTGACACTACTGACCACAAAAACCAATATTCATCACCATTTTTTACGTTAACTACAGCTTTTATTTTTAATATCTTGAGGTAACTAAATACAGCTACCTGCTGTTAATGGCGTGTAATTATTTAAATTTACTTTTAAATGTAATATCTAAGAAGCCGAGTAGCGCAGATGGGTAAGCACTGGACTTGCTTACCTCGGTTCGAATCCCGCGAGGGCCGGAATTTTCGGCAGCCTTGCGATTTGAACCGGGCTCGGTGAGACCATTAACAGTTGGGCACCAAATTAATTGTGCTCTACTCAGAACCACAGACCTAAGAGATAGAGTAACAAGGTCAACATAACATACACGCACACCTCACACAATGGTTGCTGTGCAAGCCCAAAAGGTGCGCTCCAACTTTATATCCTGAATCCGGGGCAAGTTGAGCATTGTACCGCCAGATGCAAGCACATAAAGCACCAGCCTCTACACCGCAAGGTAACACGAGGTTATCGATTATACATACATATACATACATACATGTAATATCTCGAGTAAAACTTCAACCTGAATCACTTTCTTGAAAATCTTTTAATTTTGTCAACAGCTTATTCTCCACATAATTCTCATAGATACCATTGTTTTAAATTAGTACCAGAATCAATTTTTTCACTTTTAGTAGCAAACACTAATAGATTTTATAAAATATGCGCTAAATATTACATTAGGTTTAAGCATTAAGTTATTTTTAATAATTTGTTTTACTTTTATTGAAAAACTTCTATATGCTTTTGAAAGAAATTCTTGAGGCCCCTTGTAACCTAAATTTAAAATCATGCTTGTTCTTATTCGGTCATTAAAACATGATTCTACATCTTTCCACACTAACTTGTTCTTTTTCTGCTGGCCACTCCCTACACCCACCCCCTTCTTTACTAATTTAGCTTTTAAATTTCTTAATAATTGTCGCTGCCCATTTAATAAACTTAAATTTGCTTCTAACTTGAATGGATTTTCATTTTTAAAGCTATGCTTACGAATAAATCGACTAACAATTAAAATGGTTTTATTTACGTGTTTAAGCAATCTGTCAGCCTCATCACTATATTTTACAATCCCTATCGCGTCTCTGATTGTTTTTATTGAATTCGAGCTTAATTCGATAACTCTATCTGTCGGAGACATGTTCGCGCGCGTGCTGTTGCAATACCAACTCTTGTGGACAGCCGAGCCGGTCTATTTATTCATCGCCAGACACTGATAATGGAGGTTATTAACTACAATCAGCAAACATTTTCGAAACAAAGACTCCATTTAATTATTTTAGCAGCCGTACAGATTTTCAAACAATGACTTCATTGTTCAATTATTTTTTTACCAACCTTGCACATTTTCAAACAAGTCTGGACAAGTTTTAACCCCTAGACAATAACATCCGGTTTATCTGATAATTGAGGTCATTAACTACATTTAGCAAAAATTTTCCAACAAAGACTCCATTCAATTATTTTTAGCAGTCGTGCAGATTTTCTCAAACAATGACGTTATTGTTTAATTGCGCAGACAATAACATCCGGTGTAGACAATAACATCCGGCCAGACACTCGCTTAAACAAGTCTCGACAAGTCTGCATTTCCAGACAATGACTCACATCCGGTTAAACCTGGAAAATTTTTGATAAGCGAAGAAATCTTGTAAAAATGTCAAATATAGACTTTTAGCCCCAAAATGCATCGTAGGAATCTTGTAAAATTTTAAAATTAGACTTTTGGCCACAAAATGTATCGTGGGAATCTTGCTTTCCCGTATTTAAAAAAAATCCAAATTAGACTTGTAGCCCATAAATTCATCGTGGGAACCGGAAGTGCCGCGTAACCTTGACCTCGCCACATGACCTTGACCTCACCACCTCTTTGTGACTTTTAAATATTTCAAGGTCAAAAGCGGTCCAGAATCCCCCTAGCTACACTACTGACTACCCCCCCTCAGTAGAGGAATCGAGTAGAAATGAAGATATATGGATGGAAATCCGACAGCAGCTGCATCAGTGGCCGAATAGACTACTGGAACAAGTACCGATTTTAGCCTGGAGGAAAACACCGCCAGACGTGGAAAAACCCTTGGTGCATCCGGAAGACTAAATGCCTCGAAAACAAAGTGCTTTCAGACCAGATAGGGTAACACCGAGACCAAGGACATCTACTGTGGAAACAATATTAGACCAAATACAGACCAAATAGGTAAGGGATAGTGATATAAACACACAAAAAGAAACAGAATAATGAGAGCAAGTGCACAGACGATAAATATACAAGAGGGTCTAAGAGGAAGAGAATTGAAACCCCGATTAAAGAAAAAATGCACTCTAAACAACACGTTAGTTTACTGCAAAAAATTAAGAAAGAACACGATATAATGAAGACAAACAAATAAAAACGCTTCAAACGCCGGTCCTTATAAATTCAAATACTAAAAAGAAAATAAAAAAGCAATAAGTACCCTAGGCGGGTATTCTGATAAGATGTCCCTTGGCTTAGAGTATGCGGAAGAACTAATTGTAGAGTTCAACGGGATGACGAAAGAAAACGACAACATAAATGGGGCCAATGAGGCGGCAGAGATAGAAACCCAAACCATCAGCAAGCAACAACACGAAAAAAAGTTCCTGAATACAAGAATAGAGAGGAATCTAGGCGGTGTACTGAATGAGAGGGAACTCGAAAAACTACTGCAAACTGACCGGAAGAGGCATATAAAAACTGTAAACTCACGAAAGTGGATGTAACTAAAAGTAGAGATCAGGACCTGGTCGTTATAATGACATGGAAAGAAGGACGTGAAGACAACTGGAAGCAGTGGTCACGGGGGGCGGAATGCAACCAGGAAAACTATATTGCGGGCTAACAACAGACGGACTGGTCACCGAAGACAAGGAGGTTAGGAACAATTGGAAATATAACTACTTGATCATGAAAGAAGACGGCGGATAGTCGAACAGGGACTAAAACAACATAAAAGAAACAATACAAAAAATCGTGAATGTGGTGAAAAACACCGAAGAACAAAAACATGCTGTATCGTATCTAGAGATGCGAATGAGACATGCATGAGGAAAACATTGAAGTATGCTTGCAGAAAAAAAGAATGACAACTCACAATGCACACAAATGAAAATAATGCTCAGCAAGATAGTGGCAAGGACACCATGAAAAGGGCCAGAAGACGCAGAACCGAACAGAAGACACCTTAATCTTAAGACCCCTCGAAGGTGCAACAGATGAGGATATAATTAAAAACATAAAAACTCAGGAAGTCACCGGCGGGGTAGCAGTAGATAGGATCGGCAAAACATATAGCGGAGGAGTGCAAATAGGAATAAAAGGTAGAACAGAAAAAGATTTTTTTCTCCGCAAATATAGTGAAGGTGTAACGCTTGCTCCTGTATTAAATTTTTATTATACATAAAATATATTTAAATTTAATACATCGCTTAATCGAGCGCTGCATCAATTTGACGCATGAACAGGCGATAAGAATTTCGACTCGCTCTACGCAACGTATCGCTAAAGGAACGACGCGTCGTTCCATTTCTATTAGAATCTAGAGCGTGTACATATAACGCGGCAGAATAGATATGAAAGAAGACGGCAGTACCAGTTCCAGACTTCACTTGAGATTATCTCATCTTGAGATTACCTGACCTGTCCTGTTCAGACCAGTCCAGTCCTTTCCTACCTGCGCTTTTCGGTCTGACAGGTTGAACTGTCTAACAGAATAAACCTGCAACCCTTATCCGACCAGGCTCCTTGGGAGATGACAGGTTGAACTGTTAGCGCGACGAAGCTTAAAACCTCTCCGTAGCCTATCCGATCAAACCGCTTCCAGTCATTCAGACCCGTAATAAGAGAAATACATCGCATAACCTAATTTTACTAATAACTGAACCTGCAGGAATGGCAACAACTATCCCGTTTGCAAACAGCCAGAATCCAGTAACCGCTCCTCAAGAAACTCACCTGGAGGATCCGTTTTAGACGCTTAAAAGCGTCTCCCTGAGATCCGAAGCTCGAGCCCGTGTTCAACAAATTCATTGCCGGCGGGCCGCCAAAATACTGCTCCCCGGCTGACAAGCGAATGTCACCTGCAAGATTTGACGTCGCGTTCGCTCCAAGAACGCTGCCCAGGCTGCGTAAAGTAACAGCGGCGTCCTCTCCAGGAGTTAAACACTAACGCCGGCTCCAGGTAACTTTTAAAAGTAGCTAATTGCAACGACAACTTAGAGCTGAAAATCGCTGTCAACAACGCTGGCGCTGAAGGTCGACTTCGACGGAACAAAAGACCTACTCGGACCATTTCCCGAAGAATCAACGTGCGTGCCGGCGTACGAACCAAACGACCTACGCGGCTCATTTCCCGAATAATCGGCGTGCGTTCTGGCGAACCGTTCATAGGAGCTCGCAGCACGCCCCAGCATAGTGGGTTGCAGCACTCTTCAGCATAGTAGGTTGCAGCACGAACCAGAAAGTTAGATACCGTGCCAGTAGAACATATTAATTAAATAATGTACAATTCAGTTATTTCTTATTAATCTATGTATATAGCTAAAAACATTGTATGTTATTCTGGTAATTATCTGGTGTTTTTACTAATCGAACATATATTTTTGTGAACGTATTTCTCCGATTAGAGCTTTACCCGAAGAGTAAATTTTGACGCCCTTAGTAAGAGAGTGAAACGTAATCCAGAACGCCTTCACAGGGACTCTAAAAATTCCGTAACGTCACAAAGGTGGTTAAAAAACAAAATAACCTGACGGTGAGGCTCTTGGGCAGACTAAAAGACGCAGGAATCTGACATCCAAAACGCACTAAAGGAAAAACTGTGTAAATACAAAGGCAACGGATAGATGCCCAAACTAAACCCGAACAACCACAAAAGCTCTTCCAGATCAGATTAGCGGAAAAAGCAAATAGGGCTGGACCGAAATATGTCTCTTTTACTATCGAAGCGGAATAGATGGAGGGTGAGAGATGTAACTACTAAGGTCACTAAATCACGTTAGCTACGCTAACACAGGTAGGAAAACTCGGCGTTATTTATGTCAAATCAACTACCCCCCGAGATGCTATAAATGCCACAGAATCGGACACGTATCCAAGGCATGCAAGGAGATTTCAACTCCAAAGCACATAGGTCAGGCTCCCCAATAGAAGACAGAAGGGGCAGCGTTCTAGTGGAACGGTCTTAAATCATGGGGATACACCTACCTTTGCGAGAAATGGAGGTTTCTTTTGTATTGATATAATTTATATACCCAGGAAACGACACTGTTGGAAAAGGAAACAAGAAGAGAGGATAGTGAATACGAGTACACCGCAGAAAAATACATGAAAGCAATAGAAAAAGCAGCAACCTATACCCTGAAGAAGAGAGGTGGCAGAAATAGGAGACCAGTTGTCTGGTGAAATCACAGCATTTCCGAACTGAGAAGGCTATGTGTGAGTACAAGACGGGAGATGACAAGGGCAAGCGCAAACAACCACACGAGGAAATATTAGAAAGCAGAAATAAAAAGACGGTACAGGGAAAGGAGGCTAGCCCTAAAGAAAGCCATCGAAACGGTTAAAAGACTGGCAGAAATTATGTGACGAGGTAGACGAGGACATTTGGGATAGAGGCTACCGAATACTGACGAGGACCAACTAAGGACAGCCCACGAATTGTTCCCAACACACAGAATCATAGCGTAGAGAAGACCGCACGTGGATCAAAGAGACATACCCGAGTGCAAAATCGAAGAGATAAGAGAGGCCGGGAAAAGAATTAGGAAAGGCAAAGCTTTGGAACCGGAAGGTAGTCTTTCCGAAGTCACTAAATTCATTGAAAAAAAAAGAAGCTGAAACATTCTGCAAGATTATGAATTCAGCAATGACATAGGGGCGCTTTTGAAAGGACTGAAAAACCGAAAGACTGGTCAAAAACCTAAGAAAACGGACGGGGAAAAACATATAAGCCACAGTACCTACTAAATACTATGGGGAAGCTCCTCGACCATATAGTAAACAGAAGACTTTTAACGAAATTTCCCGAAGCGGAGGCCTTTCGGAAAACCAGTACGGATTTACGGAGGGCAAACCCACCATGTATGCAATCCAAAGAGTTCAAGTAATAGCGAAGGAAGCAGCAAGAGACTGCAAGAACAGATACGCAGTGTTGGTCACCCTCGAACTTTAAAACGTGTTCAATTCCGTACCATGAAAAACTGTAGTAAAGATACTGGAAGGAAAGCAAGTGGCTCCTTACTTAGTAATAATAATCCAGAGCTACTCCTCGTAGCGGAGAGAGAGAGAGAGAGCAAATGCGAATGATATGCGGTATTCCACAGGGGTCAATCCTAGGCCCAGCCCTGTTGAACATACATTACGACGAGCTCTTCTGGCTGAAGATGCCAGAAGGGACCTTCTTAGTGAGCTACGCCGATAACCTTGCACTAGTGGTACAAGAAGGGTGCAAGAAAGACATCGTGATGAACATAAAATCGGCCATATTAAAAATAGAGGGCTGAATGCAAAGAAGAGGGCTGCAGTTGGCGGCGCAAAATACGAAAATGGTAATTTTAGTGGGCAAGCGGACGCTGAAACAGGTCGAAATAAGGACTGGAAACGACAATATAGCAAGCCAAAACAACCAGAAAAATACCTCGAAAAAGTTTTTGGTCACAATATGCGAGGCCACATTCAGCAAGCCGCAAAGAAGGCAGAGCGGCGTTTGCACTAGGCCGGTGACTACCAAACATATACGAAAGGGGCGAAAGCTGGAAAGAGACGGATTCTATGCTCAGTGGTGCACTCTATCGTGGTGTACGGAGGACCAGTGTGGGCTTCTTACCTACAGGCGGAGACACACCGGAGAAAGTATGAGAGTCTATAGAGAAGGGTAGTGGTGTCGACGCGGGCTGTCCAGGTGTTGTCTGGGGTTATACCAATCCACTTATTAGCAGAAGAGCGTTCCTACATGAATGGCACCAACAGAAGGCAACAGGAGAAGGAAAAAAGGCAGAAATAATGCGTAAAATGCAATGAATGATTCGCGATAGTCATAACAGGTATTACTAAACGCTATATTAATTAAAATGCAGGAATTATTTAGTAGGGAGTACGGAAATGTATTCCTAATAATTTACTGCAACTTGAAATGCTCTCCAGAAGCAGATTAGAAGCTTTCCTGTCGATATGGCTATTTGTAAGTAGTTGTAGATACTGAACGTAGTATACTCAAAATATTTATTCAGTAACTAATACATGCGTTATGTCAGAATGACAATATCAACTAAAAACTAAATTATGTTGGTTTCCATGACGCGACGCCAAGGCTCCTACAGTGCTCCCCCCCTAGCGACAGCGGTGTACGTACAGAAACGCACGGGACGTTGACGAGTACGATGGGGCCGGGAAGTAGAGGGAACAGGAACAACAGATTTGGTTGGAGTGTCAGGAGCAGCTTTAGCGGTAGACGTAGTTGGTGGAATAGGGGCAGTTGGCGAAACAGATGGAGGTGCTAACGGTATTGTGATAATGGACTGACTTTCCAAAAATGCCGGTTTAAGTCTGTCTATGCTGATATTCTTTTCTAATCCTTTAACTAGCAGCTTGAAGACTTTGCCCATTCTGCTCAGCACACGGAAGGGTCCTTCAAATGGGGGTTCTAGTGGAGGTTTTACAGCATCTGAGCGGATGAAAACATGAGTACATGTAGCAAGATTCTTGTGCACAAAAGTTTTCATTATTCCGTGATCGGCGTCAGTGGGCTTTAATAGCCTGATGGTACGGCGTAGATTGTCCACATATTCATTACCATAGCCGTGAAATACTCTTGAATGTTCGAATAAGTCGCCAGGGAGCCGCAGCGTTGTACCATAGAGGAGCTCGGCTGATGAGCATCCAAAATCCTCTTTCACGGCGGTGCGTAATCCAAGGAGTACAGTTGGCAAAACCTTAGTCCACGGACGTGGAGCATGACACATGAGAGCTGCTTTTAGTGAGCGGTGCCAGCGCTCAATCATTCCATTGCTAGCTGGATGATAAGGTGTAGTACGGAACTTAGTGACTCCTAACAGGTTGGCCAGAGACCGGAATAACTCAGATTCAAATTGCCTGCCCTGATCTGATGTTAACCGGGAAGGAACGCCGTAGCGTGATATCCAGTTCCCGAAGAAAGTCTTCGCTACGGTATCTGCCGACATATCAGTCATTGGAAAAGCTTCAGGCCATCTACTGAACCGGTCGATGCATGTTAGAATGTAGCGAAAACCTTCTGATGGTGGAAGTGGACCGACTATATCGATGTTGACGTGGTCGAAACGATCTTCCGCTAGTGGAAACTTGTCCAAGGGTGCCTGTGTATGACGACCAACCTTACTGCGTTGACATTGGACGCAGTTGCGGGCCCAGGTGCGGCAGTCAGAGTTCATCGATGGCCATACGTATCGGCGCCGCACCAAACGGACCGAGCTACGAATGCCAGGATGAGACAGGTTATGTAAGCTGTTGAAAAGTGATCGTCGTAGTGTAAGAGGTACATAAGGACGAGCGCGATCCGTGGAGGTATCACAATACAACTCACAGTCATTGCACAGGACGACTTCAAGCTTGAGGGAGGTCTTCTTCGATTGTAACAGGTGGGATAACTCTTCGTCTTGCCCTTGAGACACAGCCAAGGTCTCTGGGTCAATATGGGATGGTATCTCGATGGTGCAAAGCCTCGATAACGTGTCGGCCACGATGTTATCCCGACCTGAGATATGTTGAATATCAGTGGAAAACTGCCCGATATAATCCAGATGTCTTAGTTGACGCGGAGAGCATTTGTCAGCTTTCTGCGAAAATGCATAGACGAGGGGTTTGTGGTCAGTGAACAGCGTGAACTCTCTGCCCTCAACCATATGCCGAAAGTGCTTTACAGCCAAGTAAGCAGCTAGAAGCTCACGATCGTATGTGCTGTACCGCTGCTCCGCAGGCTTGAGTTTTCTCGAAAAGAACCCGAGCGGCTGCCAACTCCCGTTGTGAAGCTGATGTAGCGCCGCTCCTACTGCCAAATCTGATGCATCGACGGACAAGCCAAGACGGAAACTGGTCGACGGGTGTGCTAGGAGTGTTGCAGAAGCGAGGTCATCCTTGCATTTGTTAAACGCTGCAAAAGCAGCATCCGTCCAAACAATCTTCCTGTTGTCTTTCCTCCGTGATGACTTTAAATATTCATTCAAAACAGCTTGATGATGAGCTGCCTGGGGAAGGAAGCGGCGATAAAAATTTATTATGCCGAGGAACTGACGAAGCTCATGTATCGTAGAAGGTTGTTTGTACTCTAAGATGGTTTCTGCGCGTTTGGGTAGGGGTTGAATCCCTACCGCAGTGACCCAGTGACCGAGAAAGGGCACCTCCTTCTGTCCAAAGTGGCATTTGGCCATGTTAATTGTCATGCCAAAGTGATCTAAGCGTTCGAGAACCTGTATCAAGTGCTTTCGATGTTCGTTTTCATCCCGGGAGGCTATGAGAACGTCGTCTATGTACACGAAGGCGAAAGATAAGTTTCCCAGAACCTCATGCATAAAGCGTTGCATTGTCTGAGCAGCATTTCTGAGCCCAAACGCCATCTTTACAAACTCAAATAACCCAAATGGTGTAATTATTGCGGTTTTAGGAATGTCTTCTTCTTGAATTGGAATCTGATGATATGCTCTATTTAAGTCCAGCGTAGTAAAGATAGTTTTACCTTGTAGCAAGTGCGAAAAGTCTTGGAGATGTGGTAAAGGATACCGGTCAGGGACTGTTGCGGCATTTAAACGACGAAAATCTCCGCAAGGCCTCCAGGTACCATTTTTCTTGCGAACCATGTGCAATGGACTCGCCCATGTACTTTTGGAAGGGCGGCAGATCCCTGCATCCATCATGAACTGGAACTCTTTTTTAGCATCCTCAAGTTTATCTGGAGCAAGCCGACGAGCTCTGTCGAACACCGGTGGCCCTTTAGTGATGATGTAATGCGTTGTTGTGTGCTTTGCTATTTTAGGGACGATTTCTGGTGGTCGTGTTATAGCCGGGAATTGACAGAGAATATCGTGGTACGTTATATGCTGGTCGAAGGTCTTGATGCTGGGAATTGGACTGCCGACTACAGAACACAGTGAACGGTCAGAAGTTAGTCGGTCAATAAGACAGCGGTTCTTGAGGTCGACTAACAAACCAAAATTTTCTAAAAAATCGGCTCCGATGATAGGTTTAGTCACATCGGCCATAATGAAGGTCCACTTGAATAGTCTACGAAAGCCTAGTCCAACTTTCAAGGTTTTCTGTCCGAAGGTCTTGATTACCGAGCCGTTGGCGGCATAGAGGCGATACGAATCTACCGGCAAATTACGTTTCGTTGGAGGAATTACTGATACATCTGCTCCAGTGTCAATGAGAAATGACAACTGGGTGGTCGGGTCGTGTACAATGAGGCGACTAGGGTGCGTGGCAGCATTTGCCTCTAATTGCGGCCACGTCTGCCGTTTCCCTGAATAGGAAATTCACAAGGTGGTTTGCATTGGCGGGCCCGGTTGCCAAACTTCAGATGATACCAGCAGTACCGTGTGCTTCGACCTGTCGATGATGGCTGAGGAGTAGGGGAGCGAGGTCGAGACAAACGTGCTTCCAGTCGAGTAATTGTCTGGGTGATGTTGTCCAACTGTGACTGCAAGACTGAGGTACTTGGCTCCTGTATAGTAAGCACTTCGTGGTTTGATACGTCATGAACCTTGTCAGCAATAAGGGCGATATCATCAAGATTGCCCTGAGATACAGCTATAATAGACTGCATCTGGGATGGTAAACTTCTGATAAAAATAGATTGGAGGACTTCGTCGTTGACTGCCCCTGCAGCTATGTTTCGCAGTTCTCGTAGCAATTGAGTGGGACGCTTGTCACCCAGGGACGTACCTTTCAGAAGGCGTGCAAGTCGTTTCTCTTGTGATTCCGCAAAGCAAGAAGTAAGGCGTTTTTTAAGGGTGTTGTAGGGGTCTGTGGCAGGTGCATTACGAATGATGTCGGCTACCTGAGCGAGGACAGAGGTGTCGATGGAACCTACAACGTAATGGAATTTTGTCAGTTCCGTTGTGATGCCAGCTGTAGCAAATTGTGCTTCTAGCTGTGCAAACCAAAGAGCTGGATCTTCTCGCCAAAAAGGAGGCGGCTTGACTGCGACACGTGCGACAGCAGTGCTATCAGCTGCTGTCTCGGAGGGTGCAGTGCCATTTTCCTCATCCTCATGCAATTGCCTTGTTTCTGACATCGTCGGTGTCACCACTGTAGATACTGAACGTAGTATACTCAAAATATTTATTCAGTAACTAATACATGCGTTATGTCAGAATGACAATATCAACTAAAAACTAAATTATGTTGGTTTCCATGACGCGACGCCAAGGCTCCTACATAGTTATTCTGAAAAATGTAAGCTCAACGACAATCTCTGATCTTTATTTCGGCAGTCAGTTATAATAGAACATTGATACTACTTCTAGTGGGTGCTGTAAGTACGAATAAAATAGAATAAAATGTAACGAATGATTCGCAAGAGTCTTAACAGGTCTTACTAAACGCTATATTAATTAAAATGCAGGAATTATTTAGTAGAAAGTGCGGAAATGTGTTGCGACGATCTCTGAGCTTTATTTCACCAGCCAGCTACTATAAAATATTCATATTGTAAATAATGGGTGCTATAAGTACGGATAAAGTAGAATAAAATGCAACGAATGGTCGGCGATAGTCATAACAGGTCTTACTAAACGCTGTATTAATTAAAATGCAGGAATTATTTAGTAGGAAGTACGGAAATGTATTCCTAATAATTTACTGTAACTTGAAATGCACTCCAGATGCAGACTAAATGCTAAAGCTCTAAGAGTAGGCACCAATAACCTTAATAAGTTTGACATCAATGGTGAAGACATTGAAAACGTAGATAGGTTCTGTTACCTGGGTTCTATTCTTACTAACAAAGGGGGCACGGTAGAAGATATTCAAAATCGAATACAAAAGGCACGACAAGCGTTTGGAATGCTTCATAAAATATGGTCCGCAACATATATATCTAGAAAGACAAAGCTGCGAATTTTTAATTCAATCATCAAGTCCGTACTGTTATATGGTTGCGAAACCTGGAAGGTAACGGCAGCAGTAACTAATAAACTACAAGTGTTTATAAACAGATGCTTGCGAAGACTCTACCGAATTTTTTTTTTTTTGGCCACGGAAGGTTTCCAATGAAGAACTTTGGCGTATGACTAACCAAACGGAAGTTTCAAAAGAGGTTTTAAAAAGAAAATGGAGTTGGATAGGGCACGCTCTACGACGAAATCAAGGAGAAATTGTAAAAATGGTGCTGGATTGGAATCCACAAGGTAAAAGAAAACAGGGCAGGTCCCAGATAACATGGAGAAGAACAGTGCTGAAAGAAGCAAAAAACCACGGAAAGAACTGGAATGACATCAAAATTCTTGCACAAAATAGAATCAGATGGCGAAACTTTGTTACAGCCCTATGCTCCAGCTAGGAGTTTTGGGAATATATATGAAATGCACTCCAGATGCAGACTAAATGCTTTCCGGTCGATATGGCTATTTGTAAGTAGTTATTCTGAAAAATATAAGCTCAACGACGATCTCTGATCTTTATTTCGGCAGTCAGCTATAATTGAACATCTATACTATGTCTAGTGGGTGCTGTAAGTACGGATAAAATACAATAAAATGCGACGAATGGTCCGCAATAGTCATAACAGGTCTTATGTACTGTTTGAGGCTTTCGCGGTTACTCGAATTATTCTCCTTAGCATAGAATTTCGGCTTAGACCGCGTAGTATTTGTATATGAACACCCAGCATCATCTGGCTTAATGTGCCTTGCACCTTGTGAAGTCGAGCAAAAACCCGAGCGATGGCCATGCTCTTTGGTGGCTCGTGTTGTTTGAGTATCTTGAGAACGAGGATACTTAGGCAGATTTGGCTGTTTTGCTGTTTGTGCATCCATATTCACAATATCGTTTTAAAAACTTAAAATTGCCAACTAATAGTAATTTACGATACAAGTGCGTAAAGCTACTCTTTAGGCACGAGTGGGGTAGAGTTAAAACGCGAGTGAGCGAGCGTTTTAAGCCCCACGAGTGACTAAAGATGCTTTACGCATGTGTATCGTACAATATTTTATCTACGATAGAATCTAAAAAATCTGGTGTGATACACGCACACAACTTCCTTTTACAGTCATCTTATAATTAACCAAAAATTTGATTTTAAATTTTTAAGCATTTGCCAAAAATTTTCAAAAATTACAAATTTTACAAAAACGCTACAAAATAGAGTGTTGGTTCAAGAGACAAATTTTCTCTAGAATTTTAAGCTGAATTAAAAAATTTAATAATATACCGGGTGTTCTATTTAAAATAGGAGTTAAAATTTTAAAACACGTTGCACACTTGCCTAATGACATTTTTTAAGCACTTTGCTTTTAACGACGTAAACTAATGAAAACATGTTATTAAACAGCCGTTTTACAAACTTAAAACTGCCAACTAAAAGGCAATTTTACACACTGTTGTAGATAAAAGTAAATTTTACACACAGTCCTAGATAAATAAAATTATTCTAGTTTTTGCAGTGCTAGAAAATGTAAATCAATCATCTAAATATTTTAAATGTTAGAAAATCTTGCCATAGTTAGTTATATATGTAATATAGCAAGCTATAGCTAGCTGAGTGTTATAATTATATATATACTTACTATAATATTTTTGCCAATGAGTTATTAACCCAATTTCAGCGTTACATCAGCATTCGTATGTCCATATAGGGTATGAGATAATCTTTGGTCACTATTATCAATTCCTTTGCAAATTACAGCGGATATCATCACTGAGACGAATGAAATGTCATGACGCTAATTAATTACTTCTACGATAACTTAATATAAATTCTCGTTTTGACGATTTATAAGCAATTAGAAGCTCTTAAAATTTTTATAAGCACGAAAGAATATAAGTAACTGCGTAATATTTAACATGTTCACAATAAACTAAACTATTTTCAAAAAATGGCATTGTGTCTCAATTTAATCAAATTGATTTGCTGTAATGCGTTCATGGCGTAACTGGGAAAAGAAAAAAATGTACAAACAAACTTATTAAATTAAACTATTTTCAACTGGCTTAAAAAAACGTAGTTTTAAACATACTGTAATAAAAAACATGTTGAGTCGAACCTTTTGTACATTGGCATTAACCAAAATATTAAATTTCATTATATAGTGTAAACGCTTATCACACATAAATCAATCGCTTTTAAGAGAAGTTACATCGTTAACAAGGTCAAATCATCAGTAGCAGCTTAACTTGTGTTCCGTGCAGTGTTTAATAAAATTCCTTACATGGTGATTGGAAATAATTTATTAAAAAGCTAAAATTAAAATGTCGAAAATCGATAATCATTTGGATGTAATTCTCCAGGAAGTAGATGAACTGGGTTTATATCAACAGTTAATTATGATTCTAATGTCGTTAGCTTTGATTGTAAACACCTCTGCTTCGGTAATATATGTGTTTGAAGTAATGTACACAGATTATAGGTAAGTATATACAAACTATAATATGTTATGTTATGTTTTAAAAATAATTAAGTAAAAATAATAATAACAGAATTGGTTATGGATTATTCGTTACAAATTTTAATCTATATTTATATATAAAACTGAAAGTCCTGACTCACTCACTCACTCATCAACGCCCAGTCCAAACCCTTGGGCCTAGAAAGCTGAAATTTTGCATAGAGGTTCCCTTTATAATGTATACAAGGAATAAGGACAGATATTTCGAAATTCAACCCCTAAACGGGTAAAATGGGGGTTCGAATTTTGTATGGAGAAATAATATTAATTAGACATTTCGACTTCAAACTTCGTAGAAGTACTCCTAAAAACAAATAAGCAAACACGTATTTTGTGATTTTCCGAAAATCAACCCCTTAGGGGGTGAAATGGGGTAAATAAGTCTAAAATACGATATAGGTGTCGTTATTGAGGTTTTTTGGGACGTTGAATGCCAAAATTGCATTTATTTTTAAGTCCAAGACGGTGGGCATGACATAAGGGAAGGGACGAGACGGGACGGGACCGGAAACAACTCGGGACGAGACGGGACGGGGCGGAACGGAACGGGACGGAAAGGGAAGGGATGGGATGGAAGGGAAGGGACCGGGACGGGATGGGATGAAATGGGACTGGATGGGACGGGACTGGACGTGACTGGACGGGAAGGAAAGGAACGGAACGAGAAGGGACGGGACTGGACGGGATGGGACGGGACGGGACTAGACGGGACGGGACTGGACGAAAAGGGAAGGGACGGGACGAGAAGGGGCGAGACGGAAAGGGAAGGGATGGGATAGAAGAGGAGGAGACGGAACGGGACGGGATGGGACGGTACGGAAACGGTGACGGAGAAAGGGACAGGGACGGAGATAGCATGGGATGGGATGACAGAAAATAATTAGTCATTATTTAATACACAAATAACGAACCTCGAGCGAACGAAGTCGAGGGTAACAGCTAGTATTAGATAAAATAAAAAAGTTGTTTAGTAAAACGATAAAACATATGTCAAGATAAGCGTCAAATGGGTTATTGGTAAACATGATTAACGTAAGTTCGCAGCAGATAGTATTTGAGAGACTAATAACTGAACAGGAATGTTAACAGGTTGCCTTTAGAGTTTAGCTTTAGATCAATACAAGACGATGCCACATTTAATATGGTTAATTATGATAATTGTACTGAAGTTTACTGTGCAATGACCTTAAAAGTAATGCTTCATAATATTAAAACATGTTAAAATTAATAATTACAAATTACAAATTATTAACAATAATGTAAGAATGTTCACATAGAGCATGTCGATAATTACAAGAAAATTTACACATACATGGCATAAAGAATGTGTAATTGAATGTAGGAAATAAGACACAAGGTACTTCAAGGCAAGATTATAAGCGTGAACTGAAGAGAATCATTAAAATGTTTTATGTAAACTGCCAAATTGTCACATTTTACAAAATAAAATGGAATGTGGTAGTAAATGGATATAAAAATTTATAGGATGTCAGTTGCTAGGTGGTGTACTATTTGCGAAGGTTATACCAAGAGATATAAAGTAACGCACGAATAAAACGTAATTAGCGATTCGTGATTGAAAGCAACCGGGGACTATTGGTGGAACTGATCTGCAATACCATTTAGAGGGCCACAATTGTTGCCAGGTGTGGACTTGGTTTTCATCTGCATATACTAGCGGTACTGTTGGAAGTAACCTTGCCATAAGCATGACTTCTGCGGTGTTGGTATAGTGAAAAACAGGTACCTAAAATCAGCATTTCCTAATAGTAAATATAATAATAGTATATTACATACCGAGATGGAAAGTGTTTCATTCCTGTCGAGAGATTAAGTAGTTAACCGAGACGCGTAGCGTCGAGGTCAACTTTATCTCGAGACAGGAATGAAACTTTTCACCGTGGTATGTATACTATTTTATTCGCAACCACTTTATTCTAAACAATAATTGAAAAAACTATTATATTATGATACGACAGGTTGTGACGCGCATGAATGGATGAACGAGATTTCCAGTGTCCCTACTTACACTGGGCGGAAATGTACGACTTCCCACACTCAAATGGGGTCAGTAATGTTAACATTACATATATGGTTGCGAATAATAGTATATTACATACCGAGGTGGAAAGTGTTTCATTAGTGTTGAGAGATTAAGTAGTTAACCGAGACGCGTAGCTACGCGTCTCGCTTAACTTTATCTCGAGACAGAAATGAAACTTCACCGTGGTATGTATACTATTTTACTCACAATCGGTTTTTGTCATTATTTATTGAATTAGGTAAGTTTCAAATAATACGTATGTTTATCGCAGTTTAATAAGTCACTTTAATAAAGGAGACTGCGACGCTGTTGCTAGGTAACATGACAAGTCAATATTCAAAGTTGTAAATCTTAATTTTCTTAATTTCTTTAAAATTCAACTGAACGAAGAATTGCATAACTAGCGTTTCTGCAAATACCCTTTAGGGTAAGGCCATGCTTGCGTTTTAGTCGCTGCGACATGATCGCCGCAACTAGGTCGCAGACATATACAATTTTCTGTCTAGGCCATATTATAATACTGCATAAGAAACAATCTGTGGTGACGCTGGCACAACGCTCTTCCCAGCGTTTTCAACATTGGTAGCTGTCGCGGGTCGCAAACATGGCCACCTACATTAGAATCCATAGAACACACCTTTGCGACCTGGTCGCGGCGATCGTGTCGCAGCGACTAAAACGCAAGCATGGCCTTACCCTTATTTCTACAAAGTGTTTGTAGAAGAGTCTTTGAAAGCTACAAATTTTCTAGGCATTTTACAGCACCGAGATACGCAAAAACAGGTAAAATAGCTATTTACGACATTAGGCCGGTAGCTAAGCCGGCCACGGAGAGACACGTAAACTAGCAAGGCCGTTTGTAGTATAAAATGTTTTTGTATACTGAACAAGAACAAGAACCATTTTGATTTTATTAAAAAATTATCCCGAAGTATTTGCTTTAAAAATGCTGCGATTCTTGTTAAAGGTTTGGCAGTACTGAAGTGTGTTGTACCGCTGTCTATGAGGTTTTGCGTCAGATTGTGTCAGACTGAAGAAAAACTTAACTTGATAACCTCGAAGTTGACATAGACTTACAGTGCCACAAACGTATTATTCATACGAAAAAAATTTCAAAAGTAATTTGATGGAAAAGCATTTATAATCACCCGGTAGTTCTATGATACCGCTCACACTGCCCGTTCGCGCGAAGTGGCGGTAGCATTTTGCACATGGGTTACACTAAAGTCTCTCAGAAACTGTGCGAAGTTTTCGGCTGTAAATGCGGTTCCATGGTCACTAATAATTGTCCTAGGAAGACCGAAAACACCAAATATGCCCGTAAAAACTGCGATCACTTCCTTAGTCTTTGTCGTTTTCGTAGGTTTCAGAAACACGAATTTACTGTACGCGTCGATCACTACTAACACGTGACGATGACCAGTTAGCGACTTGTCTAAAGGACCAAGATGGTCACAGTGGAATGTTTGGAATGAGATATGACTTTTTTTAATACATTTATTATTCAACATGCTCCATCATAATTACATGACATTACATGTTTTATAGTACTAATTACTTAACTTTCTATTTCAGACTATAAGTAACGATATTAACTAACATGTCAAATTGTTAACTATGTAGTTTGTTTTACAAGCATTTACATAAGAGGTACTTAAGTAAATTACATATTACATTTAAACCTATTTACATTATTTTAATTTTTTTAAATTATTTATTAACTTAAACTTTGTATTTAAACTATAACTATACTATCAATATCAGTACTATTTATAAATTTTGGCGTGAGAGGAATTTTACACTTTAGTCTCATGGACACCGTTGGAAAAAAATATTTTGTAAGTTCGCTTTTTTCACTACGCGACCACTTGGATTGCCACTTCACCTCACTGTTTTTTTCTACATCTCGTACTAATTCTTTTTTTCTAGGTCTATTAACTATTTGATCATTTTGGTTAGCTGTTCCTTCCTCTTCAATTTCTCGGACTTCATTCCTTCTCATTTCTATCAGTATTTCGTAAATTTCTGCCTTTTCCTCTAGTTTTATTACTATTGGTGTAGTTGCCGCTAGAATACACGATGCTTCGTATGATATTGTTCTAAAAGCTTTTATAATTTTAATGTTCATCAGTCGTTGTACTCTTTTCACTTTTCTTCTGTTCATTTCCTTATCTCTAGCTGGTTTCCAAACTGCTGCACCATAAGTGAGTATCGGCAGTATTGCTCCCTTATAAATGGTATTCAAAGCTTCATGTTTCAGTCCCCAAGATATTTTGGCAGATCTGTATATTAATCAATTTCAAGCACTTGTCTGTTATGTTTTGTAAGTGTATGTTAAAATTGAATTTCTGATCAAGAGTTATTCCTAGATATTTTAGACTTTTTACTTGTTCCAGTTCATCGTAGTTAACGTATACTGTTACATTTTGTTTTAGGGAAGTTCTCTTCTTGGTTATTAACATGACTTTTGATTTATCTTCATTAAAGGTGATTTTATTTTCTTTTGCCCAATTGAGTATCTTCTGTATTTCAATGTTTGCTGTATTTTCCACTTCAGCGACATTTCTTCCCCTTATCAAGATGGCCAAATCGTCGGCAAAAGCTATCACTTTCGTTTGGCTCTTGTAGTTTAAATTTAATAAGGAATTGTACATCATATTCCAGAAATCTAGACCACAGCAAGGTCCCTGTGGACATCTTTTTTCTATGGTTCTTACTACTACGTCATTTATTTCTAGAATAACTACTCTTTCTTTAAAATAATCTAAAGCCAAATTATACAGGTTCTTGGGGCAATTTAGTTGTCTTAGATTATACCAGATGTGACTTTTAGGGATCCTGTAGAGGCGACCATAAGGTTTTACAAAATTCTAATGGTAGGTGAGGCATTTTAAACAATTTTGGATGTGCTTTCGAACGTAAAGTCTCATCCTAGGGAGCCAATACATTCGACGAATTACTTCAATCGTTTTATCGATACCAACGTGAGCGTTGTCATCATATGCTGCTTTAACAACACGTCTATGCATGCTCATTGGTACAACAAATAGAGCGTTTTCGTTGGGTTGTTGGTAGCAAAGAATTAAATTTCACATTTTCAAGTGATCGTCTAGCAGTTCACGCCCGGATTCCAGCATTTCAATTACGGCTACCAACTCCGGGGTCTTTTCCTTGGTTACCTTTCACTAATCTGAAATCGCCGTCGGATGAGGTTACAACTAATGTGCTTACTCTGCTAAACCCAAACATGTTGCATATAACTAGAGAGGGAGGGGGGCGGTGTTCTAGTTCATAATCGAATTCTTCTAATAGAATGAACCAACGGAATATGAGTGCATTAATTTATTTTTTTGGCTAGTGCGAGCTTCAAGGCGTTGCAATCCGTTACGAGTTTGAATTGTATGACCATGAGATAAACTCGAAAGTATTCTAAGCTTCGGATTACAAGTAACATTTCCAATTTAAAAGAAACTTATCGCGATTCAACATAGCTTGTAGTTTTTGACATGTAATAGATAGAATAAAATAATCCATCTCGTTGATGTTGAAGGAGTACCGACCCATATCTACTAGCGTTAGCGTCTGTGTGCAATTGAGTCTTTTTTTCTGGATTATATATTTTCAAAACAGGTTAATTCGTTAGCAGATGCTTTAGGTTTTCAAAAGCCGCCATTTGTTGGGGGCCAAATTCAAACTTTTGATATTTCTTTTGCAGTTTTGTCAAGGGTCGTGAAATAATTGCATGCAAAGACATGAACATCCGAAAATATATTGCCAATCCGAAAAACCTTTGTACCTGTTTAGTAGTCGTAGTTACAGGGACACCTACGGGTAAAAAAAGTGTAACGATTATGTTATGTTAGGTACAGGAAATTTGGCGTCTGCTTTCGTTTTAAGTTCTTGGCAACGTATCACATCCTAAATCTGAGATACTCCACCTCAACGTCAAAGTTCATTTGCCGATTCTCAAGAATACTCCATAGTTCTTTGCTATTTTAAGGACCTCCTCAAAGCGCTTAATCATTATATTGTCCAAATACTTTATGTATGTATCGCATAAAGGTAGTTGCACTATTAACAAGTCCGAACGTGAAAGTAACCATTTTTTTAGATCGAGCGATGTGCGTTAAGTGCGTTTATTTACTCATTAATAAAACTCAACAGATACTTGTCCTTAAGCGTGATCTTTTTGACAGCTTGGTAATCGACGCAGAGTCTCTTTTCCCGTTCCTTTTGTCTACATGAACAACACATTCTCATTAGCCATCTTCAGTCCAATTACGGATGTAGGCTTCCCCTAGTTCCCTTCATCTTGTTCTGTCTTGGGCAATTCGTTTCCATGCTAGGCCGGCGTGTCGCTTCAGGTCGTCTACTCATCGCATCTGTGGTCTTACACGTGTTCTCTTTTCTAACCATGGCTGGACACGTTCCCCTGGCTGTAGGTGACGACGGCAACGCTCTTGCAGACCTGGAAGGTTTTCCCGATTGCTGACATCTTGCTTCCGATGCTTCCTTCGGCCGGAAACAATGTTGGAAATTTCAACTGAACGGTTCCCGATGTCCACTAGAGGAGGATATGGAAATTTATATTTTTGTGCTGCGGAACCTCTCACAAACATTCCTACATAAACATGGACACTTGGGCAATACAATGCAATACTTTTTATGTGGTAAAACAACTTATTATTGCTTTATTCACAAGCCAAATTTAACCCTCTGCAATATGTTTTGCCTTTGCGTGCCTTTATCCGACTAATTACTGTTTTTCTCATCTCATAATCAATGCATTTAATATTTTTATTTTGATTAAAATTGCAATTATATAAAATATCCCAACTCTACTTTATTGACTCGGTTGAATATTTTGCACTGCGAACAGAGCCAAGTTGTGGGTTTAATACCATTTCAATATATTACATGCGTTTCCTTGAGACACGAGCGGACTTTGAGAGACCCACGAATTGATCGCAGGATTTTGCAAGTCACTACCGGCAGCGAGATACGTTCGCGATTTCGGCGATGCTTTCCTGGAGCGTTTACCAAAGCTATCGTACAAACTCGTATTTTAGAGCGTACTCACCGATTGCAGTCTTCAATCTATAGAACGATTTTATTTGCAACAATATGAATATACGGTAATACGTAACACACAGGTAGTTCGGACGTGCCCGTGCACGACTACCCTTGTTAGCGTTCGTCGGACGACTCCCCGCCCTCCCCACCTTTTTCATGGCGGCTATGACTACTACAGTAGTTTCATCATTAACCCGTTGCCATCCAGTCCAGATCTGGATATAGGGCTCCTCTAATTTCTTTCATCTTTCTCTGTTCGGGTTTTTCTTTTCTACATCAATTCGCCATGACGCTTCAAATCATCTCCACAACGCAACACATTGGTGGTCTTCCCTTTAACTTGTGTCCGTAGTAGAGCCTCCATCTTTAGATTTTGTTATTGCACCTTCCGTTATGGTGTCTTTACTTATTAGCTGTCCATTTTCATTTAAGTTTGGCTGCTTGTACTACGTCGATAACCTTTGTTTTACTTTTAATCCATTCATTTCTCTTATAGACTCTGAGAGTAATTCCCAGCATTCTACACTCCATTTTATGTCGAGTTTTGTGTAATTTGTTTAAATTAGATTAGGTGAAGGTTCATGTTTGTGCCATAAGTTAATACGAGCAGAATGCAGCTATTAAATACGTTGGCTCTCAAGTCGAGTGGATATTTTCTATTAGTGAATCACCCGATCTACGCTTCGCTTCGCTAATCAGACTATAAATATCTCGACTCAGCGCCACCTACAGGGTCCATTTTTTGTAAAAATATATATTTCGACATAACTAACATATATTCTGAATATGAGCCAAATCGGACGATAAATACAATATTTAGACCCCAGCGTCACCTATGTTCATAAAATCCGCCCTACCATCTAAGTCTAAAAATTAGCATAATTTTAAGCCGTCATACAATTTAACCGGTCCAGTATCTTCGGAGGAGATAGCAAACAAACATACAAAGAAAGATAGAAAGACAGAGGCCACCGATTTTATGTTATAGGATTTTTCAAAACAAAGGAGAGTTTGCCAAAAGCCATACATCCTTACTGGATTCTTCGTTTGATTTCCTTATTTTGCTTCTTTCTATTTAGCTTCACATACTGCCTCAAGTATACAGGGTGCCTAAGATATACGGAACATGGCAATTCCATGAGTTGGAAAATGTTCAAATACTATTTGTCATAAGAGTAACCAAAATTAAAGTTGCAATAATTACTTTGGTAGCTAGGAAAAAAGTACAACAGTACATATGCACCATCTTGTTTTCTCGTACTGAAATATATATTCATTGCCGTCTAGCACACTTATGCTCTATGTTCTCTACAATTGTAGGCAACCGGTATGTACTCTTTCATTGTTTCCAGTATTATGTGTTTAACCATCAATGCGTAGGTTATCGGTGTTTGTCATTACCGTTATTTTATCTAGATTTGTGTTAAGTTCTTCGAGTTTCAAAGCATGGTGTAAATCGCTTATTATCTTGTTTAAGTGGTCGTAGGTATTAAAAGTGCATCGTCAGCATATCGTATATTATTGAGTCTTTTTCCATTAATGTTGCTACCGACGTTATGTAACGCCCCGTTTTAATTTAATTTCAAAAGCGGGTTAATGCATTTAATACCAATTTTCGGACCATCTTGTAGGTATATTTTGTAGCAAGAGAATTCAAGCTAATCGCAGCAGGCGTGTGTGAGGAGCAATAAAAAACATGCACGTTTTCGTGTCTGAACTTGTCGATCCGCGTTAGCTGTGAAAACAGTGCAATAGCTGGTATTTTCGAAAGGCGTTCTTGTTTTCCAAGTAAGCTAAGCCGCTTGTTGCATTGTTCGCGGGCGCGCTTCCAGCGTTAGTAGAAGTGTTTCGTCTAATTTTATTCTTTGAGTATTAATTTTGATTATTTAGGCTAAATTGCTCTGCACTTCCGCTCATCGAAATCGCTGCGATGCTTCTTCTAAATTAGACCGTGAACATTATCGGCCGTTTAGTGTGAGCTAGATTGAGCTAGAAACCGCTAGTATTATCTCAGAAATCAAGCATCTATTTGGGCTCTCAAGAAAACTTAAATTCTGCATCCCAGAGCTAACGTTTTGGGTCTTCCTTTAGCTAATCAGTTTTCCGAATTCGCGCCTGTACGTGGACAGGAATTTCCTTCCTTATGATGTTAGTTCTTTTTTCGAGCGGCGACCTTGGGATTCTGAGAATCATGCAGTCAGTTGGCTTTGAGTCTTCATCTTCATAAAAAAATGCAACGAATGACTCTCTCCTGCCGATAGCTGGACTTCATCATTAATTAAACTGTAAGTACATCCCATTATCAGTTCTATTTTGTATCGATACAGGCATGATGCCCTAACTTATGTCAGTTCTTACTAAAATCTTAGCAACTCAAACTGAGCGTGTCAAATTAATCTTTGGCTCAATGTTATTACCGCATAAGTGTGAGTACTTAAATAATTCGAAATTGCTGAAATAGCGTGTATACTATATCTCATACAGCGCCCTTTGCGGTACATGTTTATGCCATTTGCGATTGCACAGGTGCTAGCCTGAAGTTGTAATTTAATCTATAACTAGCGAGTTCTGAAATGCGACTTCAATTTGAAGTTTTTTAAAAACGTTGTTTTGGCTGTTTTGTGCCGATATACAAATACATGTGTATGTAAGTTGGGTGACGTCAACCTCGATTTGTTTGTGCTGAATATTAAATATTTTTTTGATTGTTCTGTTAGTATTTGTTGTTGCTAGCATTACTACATTTAGATTGAGATATGCGGCGAAGCTTACACGGTAGGTGTTGATTTATTTTGCTAGCTAGATTTGTTTTATTTGTTGTGACTAACGACATGACGCCCAATTCTTTTATTAATCTACTGTTCAATAGTAAAATCCCGAAGCATTTCTTAGCCTGATCCTTACACCACGCCATATTGTGCCTAGAGTTAAAAGATCTAGCCGGGGCCTCGTCAATCCCTCCGTTTAAGAGTGGGACATTTGCCTCAATTTAACTGTTTAAATATATCTTCTAGGACAAGTCTAAACAGTTTAGGGCAAATCTTGTCTCCCTGCCCTACACCTCTTGTTGTTCGTATAGCGTCTGTATATGTGTGCTCATCGAGTTGTATTGTCAGCGTCGCCTTGTTATAAATGTTTTGGGGGTGGACCCGGTATCGGTATTCAATTCTGCAGTAAATAAGAATTTCTTCTCTTGCCCAAAACTCAACGCTTTCAAAGGCTTTCCCATAATCAATGAATGCCAAATACAGATGAAGATTGTACTCGTTTGCCTTCGCTATGAGAATTCTAAGCTTTAGTAAGTGGTCGTTAGTATGCAAACCCTTTTCCAAAACCGGTTTGCTCGACCAGTTGATAGTTTACAGTTTACTATTACAAGTATAATGGCAGCAATATTTTATAACCACTGGTATTTATTGTTTTACATTTTCCAGCACTGAAACAAGTAGGCGGTGTTCTCTTAGGACAAATTAGGCTAGTTGGTAGACCTCGAGGAGGAATAGCTATATACTATTGTTCTAAAAAAATTTAATGTAACTAGCGTAATCAAAAATAAAATTATGAAATTCTTCCAGTGCTGTAAAATGTAAATTAATATCTAAATATTAGAAAACCTTGCCATAGTTAGTCATATTTGCAATATTTGCAAACTGTAAACTACTAGCTGAGTGTTACACATATACATAAAGTTTTCCTTTCTTAGATACGAGCTAGGTATAGTTTTATCTAAAAATACGTGCCAACGATTTGTTTCAGTGCTAACTATAGATGGCTATGCTCAAGTAACATTATAAAGTCTTATCTTTTTTCAACACGACTCAGATCAGGCTGTGACTTCTAATATTGTTTACTGCATACTAACTCAACCTTAAAAATATAACTAATATGACTTTTGACAGCTGTTTACTGTAAAAGTTATTACAAGATTTTGTAAAATATACCTTCAAAATCCAAAAAGCTATCAAAAGAAACTAAGCAAGCAATTCATTGATGCCTTAGCAAGTTTCATGACAAATTTTTGAAAATAGGCGAAAATTAGTTGGTTCTTAGTTACCTAGCAGATCTCAAGCTACTACTATTCTGATACCACGTTAGCATTTCAACTTTTTTATCTTTGGTGTATTTAAAAATTACAATTTTATGCTAAACCAAAATAGTCATTTGTACGAGTTTTGAAAGTCATATCTACTTTTTTTCATGAATTTTGCAGTTTGAAAAAGTAACCTTCACAACGTGTTGTACACGTAGTTTTCTTGCATAATGATCTCTTGTAACTCGAAATTTAGTCGAAAAGAACTTCGGAATTTATAACTGTCAAATTGGCAATTTACAATTTTAATAAAATAGTTAAAACAGTGTAATTTTTTCACGATTTTTCGTTAAAGAAAGTGATACTTTCTTCACGATTTTTCGTTAAAAAGAACGAGTTTCATGATCACTATGCAAAAAAAAATAAAATCTAATTACTATTAATTTAACATTAGATAATTTGATTACCGTTTCCACAGCAAACTATTCTTTTCAAAAATTTAAGCTTAACCAATTACAGCGTTACATCAGCATTGGTATGTTCATCTATATTATATATATCTATATATATATATATATATATATATATATATATACCGTGTGTCCACAGGAGGACGCACCATAGGAATAACCTAATAGAATAGAAAAGATCGGCTAATGCTGTGATCGCCGGCACGCTAAAACGTTGTTTTCTGGCTTCTGACTCGCCACTGTATGAAAAAATATTGTTATAAATTGTAGAAGAAAAGGGACGGTGGTCACAGCACTGGTTGATATTTATATTTTATTAGCATTATTTTATCTCTATGGTGCGTACTTCTGTGGACACACGGTATATATATATATAATGGAAAGTCACAACCCTGATTAATCAACGCAGAGCCGAAACCACTGGCACTAGCAACTTGAAATTTGGGTGGAAGATTCAATTTCTTAAGTATAGTAGTGCTAAGTAGGGATTTTTTGAAATTCGACCTCTAAGGGGGTGAAAAGGGGTAAATTGTGTTTTCACGAATTCTTCAATATCTCTTACACCCGATAAGATATCGATTTGGTGTTTACCTGCAAAGATTATCAATGCAAATACCTAAAAACGTATTTTAGAATTTTTCCCTAATCAACCCCTAAAGATGAAAATCTGGATTGGGGGTGAATTAAAGAACCCTTCGTATCTCCTATGTTTATTGAGTCAGAACATTAATTTTTGGCATATAGATTTATTTTTAAAATATTTAGAAATGAGTGTAACGGAATTTGAAAATTTTAACCCTAAGGGGGTAAAAAGGGGTAAACTATGTTTTCACGAATTCCTGAATATCTCTTAGACCCAATAAGATAGCGACTTGGTGTTTGCTTTCATAGGTGTTCAATAGAAGTATTTGAAAACATATTTCAGGATTTTGCCCTAATCGACCCCTAAAGGTGCAAATCTGGATTTGGGGGTGAACAAAAGAACTCTTTGTAACTCCTAGGTTTATTGAGTTAGAACATTCCTTTTTTTGGCATATAGATGTATTCTGAAAATATTTAGAAAGTGGTTTAAGGAATTTTACAATATTACCCCTGAGGGGGTGAAAAGGGGTAAACTGTATTTTCACGAATTCCTCAATATCTTTTAGACCCGATAAAATATCGACTTGGTGTTTGCTTGCATAGTTATCCAATACAAGTGCCGAAAAACGCATTTCAGGATTTTCAAAATGAACCCCTAAAACGTATTTTAGCATTTTGCCCTAATCAACCCCTAAAGTTGCAAATCTGGATTCGGAGTGAATTAAAGAACCTGTTGTATCTCCTATATTTATTGAGTTAGAACATTATTTTTTGGCATATAGATGTATTTTTAAAATATTCAGAAAGTAGTTAAAAATATTTCAAAATTTTACTCCTAAGGGGGTGAAAAAGGGTAAACTGTGTTTTCACGAATTCCCCAATATCTCTTAGACCCGATGAGATATCGACTTGGTGTTTGCTTGCATAGGTATCCAATACAAGTGTCTAAAACCACATTTCTGGATTTTTCCCTAATCAACCCCTAAAGGCGCACATCTGGATTGGGGTGAATTAAGAAACGCTTTGTATCTCCTATGTTTATTGAGTTAGACCATTGTTTTTTGGCATATAGATGTGTTCTTAAAATATTTTAGAAAGTGTTTTAAGGGATTTTAATATTACCCCTAAAGCCGTAAAAAAGGAAAATTGAAAAAGGGTAGGTTGTTAAATTTATCAATTATTTTTCACTGTGGATTTATTCCAGGATAATATGGGCTGAAAGATTTTTTTTTAAATCCACCCCTAAGGGGAGAAAAGGAGTAAACTGTGTTTTTACGACCTACTCAATATCTCTTAGAGTAAATAGGATTTCCGAAATTCCACCCTCAAGTGGTGGAAGCGGGTATCTTGCTATAATTTATGAATACAACATTTAGTTTGTACATACATTTTACTTGTATCTCATTGTTATACTAAAACTATAGTTTTATCAATATATACAAGGGGAATGACAATTACATAGACATTTCCAGAAGTACGACGTACGTGAAGCATAAAAAAGTTATGGAGGACTTTTTGGAAAAAATATTGTGTTCTTTTTACCTACAATATTGTTTTGCGGCGTTTGTTAGTTTAGCGTATTGAGTGAAGGGGAAGGGAGGGGGGGGGCGCCCAAGGGGGGGGGGCGCCCTAGAATATATTTTAGATTTAGAAGAAAAAACATTTGTAGCCCGTATGAAGAACGGGCATCTTGCTAGTACTATATAATGTTTAGTCACTACTGTGAGTATATTAGTTCCCTACCAAATAAGAGCAGATGTCGATAATTAGTTAGTTGGATGATAAGTTAATATAAATTCTCATTTTGACGATTCATAAGCAATTTATTAGAAGTGCGTAAAAGTCCAAAAGAATCTAAGTAATTGTATAAAATTTAACATGCTCAAAATAAAGTACTTTATTTCCAAAATATGGCATTAGGCATATGCACTTACCAAATTGTTTAGGGTATTCCTATTCTCTTACTAAAATGCAAAACTACGCTATGCTCTGTGAGATAACAAAATAAAATTATACATTGTGTCTCAACTTAATGAAATTGATTTGCTTTAATGCGTCCATTGCGTAACTACGAAAAGGAAAATTGTACAAACAATATTAGATTAAGCTATTTTCAACCGGCCCACAACAGACCTACTTTTAAATATTCTGTAACAACAAACATATTGTGTAGAACCTTTTTCACATTTACTTTAACCAAAATATTAAACCTCGTTATGTAGAGTAAACGCTCGTTACACATAAATCAATCCTTTTTAAGAGAAGTTACATCGTTAACAAGGTCAAATCCACAAATCCTCAGTAGTGGCTTAACCTGCTTTCCGTACAGTGTTTAATAAAATTCCTTAAGTGGTGATCAGCAACAATTATTTATTAAAAAACTAAAATTGAAATGTTGAAAGTCGATAATCATTTGGATATTATTCTCCAGGAAATAGATGAACTAGCTTTATATCAACGCGTAATTGTGATTTTAACTTCATTAGCTTTGATGATAAATACTTTTGCTTCTGTAATATATGTGTTTGAAGTAAGGTACACAAATTATAGGTAAGAATATGTACACTATAATACATATCTTTTAACAATATAAGAAAATAAAGTCATTAATTATAAATTATCAGTTTTTCCTGTAGTTCTTCGAAACAAAATAAAGCATAATCAGACTAGAATTTCAAAATCCTATTTATTTTTTAGCAAAAATCAATAAATTGAAGTAAAGCTAACATTTCTTTATTATTTTTAGTCGGCCCATAATGTGGCAGAGTAAAACCTAAATGTGGCTGCTAGTTTATTAGTATTGTATGCTTTCATACAATAATACAAGAAATATGCTCTTATTATTCAATTTATACGGACATTTGTTTGTATAACAAGGAAGTTTTAGTAAAATATGTAAAATGTCATCCTGCACAATATGCAAATTGAGAAATGAAACTACATCAGTGTGAATTCACAACTTTTTATACAATCAGATGTAATATATTTTTAAAATTTTGTAGTCTAGCATTTATTTATACTGAATTAAGACCACCTTTTTTGAAAGCAAAAACATAGACTTCCCATACAAATGTAAATCTATTTTATAGGAAAACGACTTTATTTTATGGGTATTTCTCAGTAGAATAACATGAAGCCACAAAACGGTTTCAGAGATTACCTTAAGCTATTTTAATGGCGTAGGTATGCAGAAAAGTGCGATATTATAATAATTAATGTCTAACTTTGTTGAACACATTACAAGATCTTTATTAGTGCGAGAAATGTTTGTAATAACGGTTTATATTGTTTGGTGGTTTTGAATGCGTCTGTTGTTACACAGGATATGTCAGAGATAGTACAAAACAGTGATGTGTGATATTTTCTGGAATTTTATCAAAGAAAAATAAGTGTAATATTTTCCAGTTCTTCCTGGTTTTCTGCGAGCTTAGTTATTAGAAGTTAATGTTCTTCGAATTTTTGTTATTATTGTGTTTCGGTAATTCTAAAAAAACGAATTGCCTGTGAAAGACTGTAGTTGATATCTCTATTAGTTATAATATTATACCTGACAATATTATTATGTTAAAAAGAACTTCAAGGTTCCTAAAGTTTACCTTAAAATAAAAAATACTTTTGAGTAATTCAATAAAAGCAATTTTTGTAATTTTGATATTTATGCAAGCCAAAATATAATGTTAATATATTTGGACCTTGGTTTAAAATGAATCTAGCGTTTCAAAATAATAATTTTAAATTTTCTTGGGTTATTGAGAAAGTTGATTAATAATAACAATTATTATAGCAATACTATTTTTGATGTTCCCTTTTACAAAACAAATAAAAATATAACTTAAAGCAAAAAAGGAACAATGTGATGGTTGTCAGATCCACATAGAAAACCCCTGCTCTCTCCCACCTCCACATTATTACAAAATATAAAATGATGCGGATGAGTTATAAACGAAAAATTTAAATATTGCAAATGTAAAAACATAACTGAGAATACAAGAAAATTAAGATTTGAAAAACTAAGAATATTAATTAACCGTTGTCTAAATAAAGCAAGGGGACGTGTTTTAAACTTAAGAATTATAAAATTATATAGTTTCTAAACATTATATGAATACGATCGCTGAAAAACTCAGTTCTATATGTTGGTAAAAAAACATATGTCTTAAATGTAAATTGTGTACATATCTGACATATTTTATTTTATTGAGAAAACTAGAAGCTATACAGAAGCGGTTCATAAAATGTATGTTTAGTAAGACGCAAATGTGTCCAACTGATCAGCTATGCGCCCAACCAAAAATATCCTGATTAAGGCAATTATATTTACAAACATTGATTAAACACCAGTACGTATAATATAGAAAAGACCTAAAAAAAGTTGACCACCCTTATAACACTAGAACCAAAATAAATCGAAATTAGTAGAGTTTACAAGACCATTGATCAAAAATCTGTAAATGGTTTAAAACCAAGAATGTTTAATTTATTACCTTTCAATATCACAGAAATAAATCCCATGAGCAAATTAAAAAAAAATTTATTAAAAATGGAATATGGAACAAGACAGAGTACTTATAAGAAGCCGAGTAGCGCAGATGGGTAAGCGCTTGCCGGAATTTTCTGCAACCTTGCGATTTGAACAGGGCTCGGTGAGACCATTCACAGTTGGGCACCAAATTAACTGTGCTCTACTCAGAACGACAGACCTAAGAGATAGAGTAACAAGGTCAACATACAAACAGACACCTCACACAATGGTTGCTGTGCAAGCATAAAAGGCTCGTTCCAACTTTGTATCCCGAATCCGGGGCATTGAGCATTGTACCGCCAGATGCAAGCGTGCACCAGCCTCTACATCGCAAGGTAAAATTAGGTTATCGATTATATATACATATACATACATACATACAGAGTACTTATGTTATCACATATAGAAAAATGATGTTAAACATTACAGTAGCCCAAATTTTTCAAATTACAGTCATGTTTGTGCAATAATTACTTATAATTGATTTTGTAGATTGCTATTAGGTTTTAGCTGGTTTATTAAGAATTAATGTTTATATAAAAATGGTAGCAAGTCACATTGAATGTACGTAAGTTGTTCACGCACAAGCTATGCTTTTGCGAGTAACTTACGGGTACGAAATCAAATATTCCCTAGGTTATTGAAATAAGTAATAAGATAGATAATAAAATTATAAATATTAGAACAACAACCAAATTATTTATAACTTATGTACAGTTATTCAAATTAAGCCTATTCTTTTATTATTGTATAGATACGGAGAAGTATGCTCCATAATAATTTTTTGAACAAATACAGACGCGTGCAATATGCGACGTTGGTCCATTTTGAGCCATTTGGCTTCTTTTAATTTGTGTGGTATACTTTATCTTCTGATTTCATAGAAGATACTTAAACAAGCATTTTGTAGTACTTGTATTTTTCTTGCCCCTATGATCGAATACCTTTGTCCTCTAGAGAGCTGTGGAATTGATATTAATAATTTCATTTTAATGAATATAAACAATTGCAGAACCCTCTAGCTAGGATATAAGGTATTGAATCATACTGTACTGTCCAGGCAAGGCCCAAAACGAATGTAGCAATAAAAATGGGAAAGCACAAAAGATTCACAGACACTCTTGTTTAGTGCCTGACGATTACAGTAACGAAACTTGAGGTTACCATCTGCGTTTCGAATATACATTTACTAATATGTTTCTTAAAACGAAGACTACAATCAATGATAAAACCTAAATTACGAGCTGTATCAGAACAAGGTATAACTACATCATTTATTTTAATAGAAAAGTTATGAACTACTCACATCACTTTTTTGCGCACTTCCTCCAAGTAACATCGCAATAGATTTAGAGGGATTAATTTTAAGAAAGTCTGCATAGGATACGAGCTTTTTAAATTCTTGTTGATAAAATTATAGGCATGATAACGTTCTTGTTATATAATGTTGCCAGTAAAAAACGTTATGATATATCTAACGGAGTTTCCTAAAACTACATAATAAACTCAAATGTAGAGATATGAAACACAAGAGAAATTATTTTTATTTAAAACAATGTGAGCTATTTTCAACACTACAGCGGGTGCTACATAGAAATGTAACAAACCGCAATAAATTGCGTTTATAAGAAATCCTACAGATTTTAATTTACCTAAATTGTCAGGAAGGAAAGAATAAGCTAGAAGCCAACATGCATAATTAACATTATTACAAACACACGACATTGTTGCAGTCGTGAATATTGAATTGCATCCTGGAAGTCAAAAGAAACTCGATCTTAACTTACTGGCAAATATTTCAAAGAATCGGGCTGCGACAGCAAACTTGCATTTCTGTGTTGTAAGAACCGTTGATTCAGTTTTCATCCATGCAAACCAAAAATGCAATTCGGCAAAACCAGGAATTACGATTCGGAAGTGACCCGAAACGAGGGGGCTGGAAAAGCTTCCTCGAGGGTTCGTGGTCACGGCGAAGTCAGTTCTATCCCGGGTTCCGCGCAATTAATTAAGCCAGCGCGTACAGCGCTTCGGCTCTAAAACTTTGTAACGGCGGCGCAACACCGCGTGCCGCGCGAACCAACCTAAGTCAAAATTGAAAGTTCTATTTAAAATATTTGTGAGCTAGTGCAGTGCCAGGCCACTTCAAAGTAAAAGAATACCCATGAAGCCAGGGGCATCCAAAAACCAACTTAACACCTTCGGGATTCATTAATAATTTCGGGGTCCGCGTAAAATAAAATTAAATCTCTTCTCAAGCGTACGCCGGCTCTGGTCGAAGGTCAGTCATTTATGGTATTTTATTAACCAACTAACTGCAGGGTTGCGCTGATTATTCTGTCCTTTCAAGGTCAATTTATGTCATAAAGTTAAGCATAATTGATCAGGCCTTTTTACGAAGTTAACCGCTTCATTAATCATTGATCAGATAAAGTTCCAAAACAATTGTAATTGAACCGAGTTTTCAATTTTTTTTTAATATATAAATCTATTTATCTATTGTGTGTGTTTTATTTAACCAAAAACTTAGCCTTACAACCCCTACGATTACTAATAGTGGCCAGCAGATGCTCTACAATCCCCTACGTGCAAATAGTGATCTACGGGTTAAAAACTACCCCTATATCACAAAGGCGTGGCAGCAGGTTAAACTGGTGGCCAGGGGGTTTGCTATCAACCCCTTGGTTACAGAAATTTCCTTCGACTTACTTACATCTAATGCATTAATCCGGATGATGGATGGGTATTTAATGGATTGATATTCAACTGTAATTGTTTCGTATTAATAGTTTGGCAGAAGAATATTTAATAATAATTTATTAATACATTATTTGGTTTTCTTTTACGGAGATTAGCTAAAGTAAAGAAAATTATTCTGAACCATTTGCACCTTGAAACTGTTGAACTGATTAATCAAGGTATCTTACTTTTTAGCATGCATAACCTTCTGGGTGTGCATATCATGCCATTCGCTTTTTAGTCTGTGTGCTCATGACCTAAAACTGAACGTACAAATGCAGAATAATAATTGTTATAAGACGTTATATTACGCTTTAGTTAATGTATGTCTTTGGCACTTTCTAATGCTTCACTATTTTTGTACAAAACGTGTTATCATCTCATAAAATAAACTATTTACAGTGATGTTTTACCCAGCAATAAAATGCAAATAAATTAGCTTCAATATCTAAATCTACCATAGTAAAAAATTATTCTTAGACCAAGTTTTAAAATCAATGTGACTAGGTAAAATGAATGAATAAGTAATGCGGGATATGTAAACGTTAGAGGTAAATTCGGAAAAAGTGTGGAAAATATGTAGTGGATCTAAATTGCAAGTTAAATACTGTTCAAACAATCAAACCATTGAAAAAACTGTTACTATCCTATGTAGACGTTAAGTTCGATTATGATTAGTAGGTAATTAAAACTATTATTAAACCCAACTATGCAGTTTAACGAGTAAACGATTAAACTTTTGTAGCATGATTTTTATTTTTAAATATTTACATGCAGTACTAATGAGTGCATAAATGTTTTTAATTTCTGTTACTTTATTTTAAATATTTAATTGTGGTAATACACATATAAAACAAAGACTTCAACATTGTATTCCATGGTGCAACTGTAAGTACTTGAGCAGATAATTTCAAACATGTTTGAGTGGAACTACATTATTATTATCTTACAGTAGTGATTTCGATTAGTTAATCTCTCCAGCTCGCAGATTAGTGAAACCGCAAAGTAATAAATTATTTATGCCACAATAAACTCCACTGGCTTTTCGTTACTTTTCGGATTACTGGCAATTTAAAGAAAAACCACCTGCTTCAGAACTTGTTTGTGGCAAACGGAAAATGTTCGTGTAAATATTTGTGTGAAGTGCAAGTGAAGATTAGGTGAAGGTGTTGGACGTTACGTGTTGTAAACAATAATACAATGCATCCTTTGATTTCGACTCGTGATCAGAGGATGCAGAAATAATGCTAAAAATCTTTGCGCATGTTTTTAGCATTTAATGTTTAGATAACACAACAATTGCTTTAATTGACAGACTCGATTGTGCTTAAGTTTATAGTAAGAGTGTAGTTTGAAATGTAACGTGGTCGAACGAGCGTGTAATCAGCGAAGCACTTTATACCGCGTAAACAAAAATTTCAAGTATATGACTGGTGGTATTCGTGTTGCCTAATCTAAACAATTATATATTAAAATTAAACTTATAAATTTATCGTTTTCTAATATTTAAAGTTCACGTTAAAATGTCGGGTTCTAACCATTCTCTAGATGTTGTTTTGAAAGAATTGGGACAGCTTGGAAAATATCAGTGTTTTGTGGTAACACTTTTTGCAATAGCGGTAATAATACATTCAACCGTCCACATAGCATTTGTTTTTACCGCTAAGGATATCCAATACAGGTAAGAGAGTTTTAGTAATTCAATGAAGAACTATTAATTTTAAAATTTTTAACATATTCACTTGTTAATGTGCATTACATAATATGTCAAGTTATTCACTCTCTATTACAGTAAATTTGTATTTTTTTAAATTGGAACAGGATGAAGTATTAATAAATAATATATTGCTTTATGTAGTAAACCACTACTGTTAGTATCCTTTTAGTATTCTGTTAGTTTTGGGGTAACTAAACTACATAGCCATTTGTATATCAAGGGAGGAAAGTACATGGTACATCGTTTCTGCGCCCTTTAAAACCAGAATATCAAGTATATGTAAACTAGACATGGGTTGCCAAGATTTCTCTAAATTTTCCTGCTGCCGATACCGGTAGCAAAGAGAGTACTTTCAATTATTAGTACAGAGACGAAGAGACTACTTTCTGTAAAGGTCGTAGAAAATAGCTATTTGTATTACTACGTGTATCATTCGCTCCCGCGGATGTAGTTTAATCATCCAATGAAGGAAATGACACTTTACTACAGAGTTATACATATTGTCTTTTTTTTGGCACTTTCCCATTTTATGATAAGACTTTATCTCTTGTATTCAGCTGCATTCAAAAATGTTTGAAATTTCGCCCTAAAGAACATGCGTTCCAATAAAAAATTATATATATACCTACATAGTCTGTTCAGTAAACATAAAAACACAAAGTGGGCTTTGATTTGCAAAATTTCAAGAGTGTACTTCCAAATTTGATCTTTGTCTAGCAATGTACTTACAAAAAGTTACTAAAACAAATAGGTTAAGGGTGTGACATCTGTCATAAATGTATTAAGGAATTACTTTATAGCTATTTAAGTAACAAGGAATGTTAATAGACGATACATTCCAAGTTATCTTATTATATTTTTCAGGCTGCTTATCGAAATTTTCCTATTTTATTATTAATTTTTGAAAAAATCGTTTGGTTTGTCACCTGTCGCCAAGATTAATTTCGTGAGTCGTGTTACCTATGATTGTCACATATCACATAAACACTTGCAATTATAAACAAAACGTCTAAGTCTGCATCTTGCGTTGCTAATTTTATTATCCTAGGAACTTAATAATAATATTAAGTTCCATTGTCAAGATAAAGCAGCAAACAAATATAATCACCGACTTACACGTTTTGTTACTAAGACTGTAGCACTGACTTAACATGATCAGCAGCGGGAAAAAGGATATTATTCAAATACTGTGTTGAATACTATTGAAGTAGAGTTAATTAATAGGTATTTTAGTACAAGTTTGACGGCAAATATCCAGAAAACTATCTACTTTGATACTGAAATAGCGAGAAGTATTAATTGTCATTTTTAAATTCAAACTTGTATTTATGCACGTGTGGAAACCTATGCAAAACAAAGTACAGAATCCCTAGTACCAAAATTGTATGCATATACCAACTTCCTACAAATTGAAATGTGTTTGTGTTAACTGAACAGACTATATATCGTGTGTTCAAAAAAAAAACTCATTTAGGGTAGGCCTTGGAAAGAAAGAGAGAAAATCTAGCCAAGTCTTAACTTGAGTCTGTAGGTCAATGTCAGATTGCAATTTGTTTATCAACACATCTGTCACAGTGACAGGTAACAGTTTACACTGCATTAACCCTTTCGAGCCGGCGGTTTTTTTCAGTGATTTTCCGCACAGCCTGACGTTTTAGCATTGGCTCACAGACTGACGTCGGATAATTCCGACAGTGAAAACAAAGCGAAAAAAACGAATAATATGCTAATACTTGTATTTTAAATTTTAAAAAATAAAGTTTATAGAAAAGCAAAGTACCATACATTCTTCCAATATATTCCTAATATTAATAATAAGTAGAACAAGTCAAAAATAAACAAATAACAAAAATTATAAATGTAAAGAACACCGAAAAAATACAAAAATCGAACATTAAAATTTTTTAATTGTGTGGTATGTCTCGAAACAAGGAGCAACACATAAGCCTACGTTACAGTCTTTACACATATATCGAGATTCTTTTCTTTTTTTGGCTCCCATACTGGTGTTAGCACATACAAAACAGCGCCTCATAGCTCTTTTTGATTTTTCCGTGTCAGGTACTAAGGACGGAAAGTGACGCTCTGTCAGCCTTTTGAAGATGGCACCAACACGGCGAGGCACTTTATAGTCAAGCATATGCCTAAAAAAAGAGAATTTACATTTTACATTGCTATCCAAACACATATAAGATATAAACTTGCCTTTCTAAAATCTGACGAACAAGATTCAAGTGAAATACTGCTAGCGGCACTTTCTTCTGGGTTTGTGTCAAGTACAATGCATGGGAATTTAGAATACAAAGGTCCAAGGTATGGAAAAATAGTTTTTTATACCATTTTATGTTCTTTCTCATACAATCTATGCTGCTAACTAACATGTCCGAACGGTCCACAGCCCCCATATTTTCGTTGTAATCCACCACACACAAAGGTTTTTTTACGTTTTCTCCAGTTTTTCGGTCTAGCTTAGGTAAAGTAACTATTTCGTTTTCATGCATTGAAGAGAGCATGGTGACATCTCGACGGTCCTTCCACTTCAATGCTAATAACTTATCACAACTTTTCCAAATTGTCTCCCCTTTATTTAGTTTTGTCCTTAGTTCTGGCATACCTCTTCGATTTTGACGTACTGTTCCACAGGTATTGGTTTTTCTATTATGTAGAAATAACGACAATGAAGGACTAGTATAAAAATTATCAGTGTAGAGGGAATGTCCCTTATCCAGATATGGCGTCAACAATTTGATTACAACTGCACCTGTAACACCCAAAAAGGGGTTGGTCTCTGTATCAATCTCCGTTTCTTTACCAACATAAACAATAAAGTCTAGAATAAACCCTGTATCGCAATCGCATAAAACATACAATTTAATTCCAAAACGATGTCTCTTCGTTTTGATGTATTGTTTAAATACGAGACGTCCTTTGAATAGAACAAGACTTTCGTCGATAACTAGACACTCAAACGGGTACATTGCTGCCTTGAAATTTTCTTTTAGTTTTTCCAGCACATTTCTAATTTTAAATAGACGATCATGCTTTGGAGTTTCTTTATTGTTGCAGAAATGCAAATACCTGTATATTAAAGAAAATCTATCTCTTGACATGCATTGTCCAAAAATAGGAGAATTCATCAGAGGATCAGTGGACCAATAGTCATGTAGAGTTAATTTTTTATTTCTTGGCATGAGTAAATTTAGTGCCAAAAATACATAAAATTCTGACTTATCGAGGTGTTTCCAGTTTTTTGCGTTCTCTTCAGCATAACGATTTGTTTCCTGTAGAACTATGTCGACAATTTCGTCCGTAAAAATAATTGAGAAATAGTCTATTTCCGCTGAATTTTCATTGAGGTTCAAATCCGGATTTATTCCACTTTGCTCATCCATAAACGTATGTTTATCGGGTTTGAATTCGTTATTTGTCCACGCTATTTCTGTTTGTCCCGTATTTATCTCCTCGGCGTCTTCGTACACAGTTCTCTCCTCGATGTCTTCGTGCACATTTCTCTCCTCGATGTCTTCGTACACATTTCTCTCACTATCGCTTGGGTTCTCTAGACATTCATCATTGCTTTCAACGCACTCACTTTCACTTGAACATTCAGGTGAATAATCGCTTGCACTATCACTCACAGGTTCTTCATCACTGACATAACTATATTCATCGCCCAGAACTTGCAATATTTCTTTAACCTCTTTAGGATCTAAACCACAAAAGTTGTCACCACTAACGTTTCGTTTAAATCTTTTAGGTCGCGACGCACCTGCTTCCTCTAACGAAGACATCTCGAATACTACTACAACACGTGCAGCGTAAAGTAGCTGCATTTATTACATTCGACTATAGTCGGATATATCCGACGGTGTCGGATTATTCCGACAGTCGTTTCTGAGCCACGCTAAGCGTGACGGAATAACTCGACGGTAGGTTCTCAGCCATGGTTACTTTTAAATGATGTCGGATTTACGCGACAACCGTCTGTTGAGCTGTAAAACCTGAAACGTGTATATCCGACACCCGTCTGTGAACCACAATAAGCCGGACCGGATATATCCGACATTCGGCTCGAAAGGGTTAAGTTTAATTGTATCAAGCAAAAAGGAAAATAACATGCCACGTACACAACAACAACAACGAGTGTAATAATCATAACGGTCAATAAAAATTGTTTTTGTGAAGTGTTTTGTATATTAGTAGGAAAATAGTTCAAGGTCAAGATGTAATTTTGTTCACTCTGACTTGGTAGTTCATTTGCATCAATGGGTATATCTCAAGTTCGGCAAACTTCAATTTGATCATGGCTGCTGCGAATGAGTTTTTATTTGGAACACACGATATATCACTGAAGGAAAGGTTCATTTTTTTCCTTGTACGTTTAATGCCCTCCGTTACGCGTCGGGCGTTAAATTCCCACTCGGAAGGTAATAAATACATTTGCTCTCTAGATATATAAATAGCTATTAAATATAATAAGCAGGATAGTAATTGGTTATTTTATTACCTAATCATATTGCCTCTCGTCCCTAATGGCAATAGGAATCAGTTTATTATAGCCTCTTCCATTGATGTTGGAAGCTAAACGTGTATTTTCGCTAACATAAAATTCCCTAACAAACGACAGAAACCGTCACTTTCGGATTAAGCCCTCAAAAAATATTTTGGACTGCAGCTGCCCTAAAATTAGGTCGCAAAATCTGACTTTCTATACAATGAGCAGAAAATAGCATGTGAGCAAACGAAAATGAAATCAAGCTTGGCTTTGAAAATTGAAACATATGTCGATTGTTAATTCACGTTATAGTGATGTTCTAGCATGAAATACACATACATAACCTAAACCATTGCACAACTATCACCGACTATCATTTCAAAACTTTATTTGAAAATTAACATAAAATCCAACTCTTTTAAACAATGTTATATCTGCTACATCAATGATTTTGATTATAAAAACTTTTTGTTCTTGATTAAACATGTGTAATTTAAAATTTGATAATTTAAACAACTTGACACTTCTACTATTACAATAACTGTCATATTTAAATTAAAAACATCAGAAGTAATAAAGCAGATGACTTAATTTTTTCAAAACCAAGCTTGATTTCGTTTTCATTTGCTCACATGTTAGTTCTAAGCATGGAAAGTAGAATTTTCTGCACCGAGTGCATTGTTTGTAACCCTACCGTATGGAGGTTTGCAAAAATATGAGGTCAACAAACAACTTTTAGTAACTGTCAGCTTGACAAAGTATGTAAGTTCGAACAGAAAGTGTTTTGCTTTCTGTACCTCGATTAAAATCGACCAACGCACAAAAAGTGTTTACAGCAGCATTTCCATAGTAACGATTCTTACATAAATGAAATGTAACATTTTCTGAGGTTCTAAATATTATAAAAAATCAACATTCTATTAGCGAGTAGGAAATAGTATTTAACATTACTAGCTTGGTAAAAGGGATTTTACCAGCGGACAGCAGGATATGACTGGCGAGCCAGTAAAACCCGTTACCTTGCGTGTATTGTTAAATAATTTATTTGTTGCTCACTTGTAAATAACTATAAAGTTACCATTTATCGACAATTTCAAACTGACAATCAACTAAGTTCATCAATATGACACATACTAAGGAAGACAACTCTGGCTTTGCACGCTATCATTTTTCTATGAGCACGGGTGTAAAATTTTACTGGCTAGCCAGTTAAGAGACATTTTCAAGGTGAATATAGTGACTTGATAAATTGATGTTTACAAGTGACGAACCAATAAAAGTAATTTTCATTCTTATTCCATCGAATTAAAGAAACGGTTCGCAAATAACTACATTTATTTCAATTTTGCAGCTAAAACTTGTCGGTTTTCAGAGCTGGTTAAAGCTATAGTAGATATTCATAAACCTTGAAATCGCATTAAGTTCAGTTGGAAAAACCCATTAATCGTCAGAGAAGTTTCGTTAAATTGATATTTCTATAGCTTCTTGAAAGATAACTAAAAGGTTATATTATCTCTAAAATTATTATTTAAACGTTCTCGTTCTTGTACTTTTTCAATCATGCCAATTCTATCCAGTGTATACGATGCCAAGTTATTTCCGTAGCTATAGGACATAGTAGTAAAGTTGCTACTGTTACACCAGCTTTGGAACTGCACCATACTTTTGCACACATTCTCATTTGAATGTTGTATACATTAATTTAAAACTAACATGTTGCATCAGTTCTTCCCATTTCTTTCTGTCCTGTGCTATATATTGCACTGCACTCTACTAAATTTGTACTCTGTTATTTAGATAAATGCCGATTTAGGTTTCTCTTTCCGTTAGATCTAAGGTATTGCTGCATACTCTATCGCTTGCTTATTGATGACTGCGTCTTGTTTCCTTAATCTGTTTTTTCAATCATTTTTTAGTTAAGGCTCGTAATACATATATTCTTCACGTTTTCATTGAAGATTCGAATCTTTAAGTACATTTTTCCCTAAAGCGTACACTACCAAATTTTCCTACGTTCATTGATAGACTCTTGCTCGTTTCCCATGAGTCATCTGTCTGTTGATATTCTCTTTTAACTTCCCTCGCCGAAGACGAAATAAGTATTGTATTCGTGAAAAATCACCCTTCGAGATTTTCTCAGATCTTTACGTTTCACGGTTCAAACATGTTTACTCAATTTCATCTGTCGTCTGTATGTCCTTCTGTTGGCGGTATAGCTCAAAAACTATTTGTTTGAGAAAGGCGATATTTAGCATATGGATTATAACACTTGATTAAAAAAAAAGTTTATCAAAGTCATCTTGACAAAAATCGCGTATGTCTCTGCTTGCATTTGAGACATTTGAACTACTTAATATTTCATCTACTCTGTCGGTGTAAACTCAATCACAATTGATTTTTGAGCATTTTACATTTCAAAAATACATCTATAGCATGCGCCGTATTTGATGATCAGTACAAACCATAACGTAATATACAAAATTAAAGCGCTTGTCTGATAAGCATTTGGGGACTCAAATTAAGCTGGCATAAAGTGACAGTTGTATTAATTATAATAGCCTGGTTTCTGAATCAATACCGCACATACAGCTTATGTCTACCTTTTTCTTCCTATGCCCTCACCGATAAACTTTTTTTTATCGCATGTTGTCTACCTGGCTCGAAATCAAATATACTTTTGGTCAAATATATACACAGTGAGCACATTAAAATATTAAAATATGTCTATTATAGCTCAAGTTTTTACCAATGACAAAGGCAGGCATATCTTTGACCCAACATATATAGGATGGCCACTCCAAAAAGTTAAATTCTTTTTTCCTATGATATTTTCAAAAAAATTAGTTTCAAAACTTCCATTTGCAAAGAAAGTTCCGAGTAAAGCTCTTTACTGATTTTTTCTTCTGAGATACTTCCAAAATATACAATTTGTGCTGCTTTATTTGTTTGTTTTATGTAGTGTGTAACGCAAAGTCATGTGTGGTTTTGACTGCTAATTCTTAAGATTTTACGAGTAGTTTTCTCTGTATTAAATTTTTACCCCTTTTGTCTATAATTTCGTTTAACGTATTTAGCTTCGCTTACCTATGTTGTAACTTTTCTGTCAAATTCTAGATCCCCGATTCTTAGCTACAACTCCAAGTAGATTTCTTGTTGTCGTTAACAATTATTCGTAGAATGCAAATTTGATACGACACCACCCTCTTGCTTTAAAACACTCTTAATTTCACAATCACGTAATAGCTCTCTAGTTATTACAATTGATTTTATCACAATTTCACAATTATACTCTTCCTCTAGCCATATGTTGTTTATCAAGTGATAGAGGTTTTATATTCTTTAGCAAGTTCTATATGTTCTGTATTAAAATATCATTTATCTCTACAGATTTCCCGTTGTTTTGTTATTTCCTAGTAATAAATGTCTAATTCTTCGAATTCTACTTCAGCTATGTATAATATTTACTATTTTTGGTATATCTTCAAAATATTTTGCCCGCAACGTACTGAAATTTTTAAACTTATGGAGAGGACGAAGATATAGGAGTAGCGTAAAAAATATTACTACCTTTAAAGACGACAATAAGTTTGATAGGTCATTAAATTAACGTTAAAGAATGTGTTTACGAAAGATATTGCATGGAATAAATTAAATTAGAAAATATACATTACAAAATTATTTAATCACTAACTCAATATAATCATCAACTGTGCTATTTGAGCATGTGAACCTACTCCATACCATATACGCCCTTGTCGTCCTACATATCTCGTGTCTTTAAGAGGGTATTTACCTGCTAATTGTATTTTTTCTACATGCCGTATTATCTTATTTTATCTTTTACAGAAGAATGGCAATTCTTGTTTTAAAGTTTCCTTTGTTCACATAGTCACATATCAGCACTATCAGCGTCTTATAAAATTTTCATACAATTTTTCCGGCTGAATATTTGTTGTATTTTTTCTGCTCACTGTATAGAAAGTCGGCTTTTGCGCCCTAGTTTTAGAAAACAAAACTGTCGATTTCCAATTTTTATTAACTCCCGGCGGGAGCCAATGTTTTTTTGCTCCCGCATTTGTGTTTGTCACCATGGATATCACACCAAAGCTTTACAACGTTATGCTGATTTAGAAATTAGACAAAATGTCACTACAGATATCTAGAGTCACTATAATGATTTCCTAAAGCAACATTTTTGAAATTTCGGGCAATAGAACATGCGTTCGAAGAAAAAATCATATATACAGTGTGACCAGTAAAGTCCGCATCATATGGGATTTTTTTTTATTAATAGCTTTTTTCGAAATTTGACTTTGGCATCAATTTGTGCTTCGATCGAGATGAAAATTAACCAAAAAAATAGTAGTCACGTCATTCGCATTATCTGTCAAATTTTATTTTTTTTTCAAAAAAAATTCAAAAGTGGGGTTATTTATCAAAATATCGAAAAAAGTTATTAGAAAAAGTTTTTCTAAATGCAAATTTTAGCCCATATGCAAAATTTCAGCTGTATAAGATAATTTTGATTTTTTGCCCATTTTTTTTAAATTGCACCACTGCTGCAAAATAAGACTCAACGCAACCTACATAAAACTTCTTAGTTTTGACAATGCTTTATTCCAGACACATTTTCTTTAACGTAGCGCCATATTAAATATGAGTTTTTCTACAAAATCCAAATAGGGCTATTAAAATTTGGTCACATGTGATGCAAAGTTTATTTGTTTTTGACCCTCTATCATGTAACTCCATAAAATAACTATTTTTGAAAACGCAGTTTGTGTCTAAAAGTAATACACGTTATTTTATGAAGTTACATTATACAGGGTCAAAAACAAATAAACTTTGCATCACATGTGACCAAATTTTAATAGCCCTATTTGGATTTTGTGCTAACGCGTCGGGCATTAAATTCACACGAGGGAGGAAATGAATATCTACCTTTGCTCCCTAGATATATAGCTATTAAGTCGCTATTTTAGAATACAATGTGGTAACAATTAAACATTTTTTCCAATAATTAGATCTAATATCTAGAATGAGAACGTTATGATTTTTTGAAAATTCTTTATTAACGAGTTAATATCTTTAACATCTTAATGTTGTCATCTACATCCTTGTATGTAAATCGAAGTAAAAGCTATAAATTGCCATTAATTAAAATTAAATGCAATTTCACTTTCGAGTTTCTCTTTTCAGAAATCTGATATTAAAAAAGATTTTTTAATAAATCCTATAGGATTTTTCATCACTGTTTTAACATATGATACCCTAACTTTTTTTTAAGTCTGAATTGTTTACTAAATGTTAGTCGCTTGTTTTTATAGCCAGTAGACTCATTTGCACAACTACTTCAAATATTGCAATAACTAGTTTTAAAATAATTTTAAATAGATTTTCTCTATTTTTTCAGTCTTTTATTATATAATTTTGAAACACTAACTTGTCTATTCTTCATAATTAATTTTACATGCCATTTAGACATTGCTTGCTGTAGTTTCTCCATTCATTTTTTCTTATTTTCCCTTTTAGTATTTCCCATTTTATATCATTAGCAGCTCAGTTGTCTACCCTTTCTAAGTACGCTAACCATTGCAGTCTTCTACATTCAACTCTCCTGAAAGGTTTATTATATAACGTTTGGAGTTCATTATTAGTACGTCTTTCCGGCATTCCTGCTTCCGTTTTCTTCCCCTCCAAATATTCTTCGCAGTATCTTCCTTTCCCAGGCTTCCAGCTTCATAAGGTTTTTCTTATTCATAATCCACGTCTCGCATTCACATGTTAGCGTGAGTCTTAGGACTCGTTTCTACATCCTTAGTTTCATTTTCTGGATATATCTATTTTTTTAATAATCGATATCCAGCACATTTTATTACTTTTAGCTATTCTGAAATATATTTTCACTTCCTCCGCACATCTGTTATGTAGTATATGTACCCTAACCTAAAATTTTCAACTTATTTCATAAATATTATAGATTTGTGGGGATATTGCTATAAACTTTGAAATTTGTAATTATAAATTCAAAAGTACAACTCACAAAATTTTATACGTAACACCAATATATTCAATTTAACTGATTATTTGTTGAAATCGCAATGTATTATTTCGTATGATATATTCCATGTAGCATATGTACTTGGTTACTATATTATTCTTACTGGCAGACTATCAAATTAATCTAATCAGATCCAAACAAAAAATCCGGCATATAACGTATTTAATAATGATAGATGTAATTGTTGGCATATTTTAAAAAATAGATTTTTGGTTTGTTTATCACGATACGTTTTGCAAGTATTTAACTATATGATTTGGTGGAACATGCTTGCCACTGTTTTATAAGACTTCTTTATATAAAGTAAAAGTACTTAAAGATATTCAATTTCTCAAATTTACACGAACTGCTTTGTTAAATGTCACTTAAATATAGAAATTAAGAGAATTTTTTCTGTAAAAAAATCTAGCTGCAGGGTTAAATTTTCAAAAGACATTAAACTGCATGACAAAAACCAATAAGACATTTGGTTTGTAAACTATAAAATTTTTGTTTTGAACACTGATATGCATTTAATAAACCTAAATTACTTAATATGACCTTTTAACTATTACAACGACATTACTTTTGTAACTAAAAACCTCAAGAAAGTAAAACTTTCAGGGCTATTTTGGGTCTAGAAAGTTAACCATTACACGACTAGTACAGTAATATTTTTACCTAACAGCTATTACTGTACTAATCGTGTAAGGTTATCTTTCTAGAAGTATGGTATAGTGTAGAAACTAAGATTTTCACTCACGCGTTTGTCGATTTTATACATAACCCGAAGCCTAGTCAAAAGAAAGACAAACAAGTAAGTGCTTTAGTTTCTCACGACTGCTGAATAGCGTTTTGTTCAATCCTGCCACTGAGTTTTATAATTTGTGTGATTTATATCAAAGAACAAATTCTGGTTCGAAATAGAATGTGTTTGTGTTATACGTTTGGCAGTCTATGTTAAATTCGAGGTTGGCAGGTTAAGTTTTGTTTGTTATTTGGCACAGACTGACGAAAATCTTAACCTACAAATCTCGAATTTGACATATTTGGGAGTGGGGAAAATGAGTGGGCATATCAAACAACGTGAGTTAGCAAAACAAACGATTTCTCGTTATGTATCCATGTAAGAAACAACATGTTTCAACAGTAGGATTGTTTATTAACAGACCTGATCCCTAGTTTTTTAAACGTTGTAATGACATTTTCAAAATCTCAAGCTTATGAATTGCTTTTATGCTTTAGTTTGACTTTATTGGCGATTTCGGGTAAAATTGTATGCATGCCATGTTATAAAAGTTATTCTACTGGACTCAGGAGCTTAAAAGTAGTCGGCCTTACAGCCTCGTACAATATGCTCGGTCGTCCAGTAATAGATAATTTTCATGACTTGATATGTAAATAACTATCAAATCTTAATACGGGCCTGTGAGTATGGAAACACTATCACTAACCCCATTTGTTTGTTGATATTATCTGTAAATGTACGTTACAATTATTTTAACTAAGAAAATAACTCTAGAATATCAAAAAAGTGTAGATTTAGTATTCAATTATCTAATATTTTAAAAATTAACTAAATTTATTTTATATTAATAATCTTGATGTTTTCCCATTCAGAAAGAAGAGCAATAATCTCAAAGTACGTTTATCTTATCGGTGACATACTCCAAGTTGTGCAATTGTGTATATCAGAGATTTCCGAATTATGAAGCAGCATTATAAGGAAATCCAGAAGATCCTAATACAATCACCATTTATAATAAAAATTTAGTGCATCCACTGCAAATACTTCGAAACTCATTAAAATAAAAATACCCATTATATTGCTTTTTGCAACACTTCATTGATAAATAGTTGTTATTTAACATTTTTTAACGTCTAAAAAATTATTGAACGGTGTGAAATAATAGTATATTAATACCGAGGGACAAAAGTGCATCATTTGATCCCGCGAGTGAAGTTTATTGCCCTCGACTAATAATCACTCAAGAAATCAAAAATACTTTGGTCCCCAGGTATATGCGCTATTTTTTGCACTCCGGGATCACAAATCAGGAAATAAATCTGATTTTAAAATTTGTACGTTAGATTCGGAAAAATGGATGACTTTGGAAATGTAGATGAGTAACTAAGGTAATGTTGTAAATAATGCCATTTTGAAAGACCAAAGTGCTAATTTTAATCCCTGAGGGACTAAATAAAAATTTAATCCCTACGGGATTTTGGTCCTTAAAAATGACTCCTAAAGTAGGTCGTTTAGTCCTGAGAGTCCAAAAAATATAACTATAAAATTAAAAAAAAATACTATTGTTGATGACGCTGTCTATATCAAATTTGAGGTTAGGTTTTGGGTCAGTTCGTGTCAGACTGACGAGAAACATAACCTGCTAGCCTCGCATTTGACATCGACTGCCAGTGCCAGCAACAATATACATACTTCAGTTTTTTTACTAGGTTCACATGACAACCATGCGTTGCCAACTAATGGAAGTTTAAAATACATACAAATATAGGGAATTGTATTAATTAGCAAAGAGGTGTTGCAAAAAATTATGTATGAAACTCGTTTATAAAGCGTAGTTTTTTACTTTTCACTCGTGTATGTAATTTCCCACTTGTAAAAATAAAACACATGCGTTATAAACTTGTTGCATAATAGTTATTTAGACCACAAGTGTTAGAAGTGCAACTTTTTTCAGTGTGGAGGGTTATTAAAAAAGCCGCAGCCACACGCGTGAAAAATGCGCTAACTCGAGTTGTCTATATATTTTTTAATTTCGTTAAATATTCAAACCCAAGCCTATTTTGGATAGAATTTTATTTGTCTTCATTTTAGTCAAGTGCGTTGGTCAGTTCTGTTAACTCAGTAAATATCTTTGTTTATTGAAATCTGTAATTTGTTCACGTCAAAATAAAACTAAAAATGAATAAATAATTTGTTTCTAAATTCGTTCATGTCGTGTCACTTTTTTCACTGAGTAAAAGAGCCTACTTTTTAAATAAAATTTTAAAAAATACTATTTGCGTACTGTATTTGTGATTCCCAATTATGAATAAAGAGCGAATCGTAGTATGTCTACTTCTGTGAACATGCTTTCAGTTAAAATTATAGTATATTAAGTATGCAGAACGGTAACCCTTTAACGTTCGACATGCTTATAACATTTTTTGTACGATCGGAATTAAAATTATACAAAAAATATAAAGTATTTACTGAGAAATTAAAACGGGCGAAATACATCGAAATGAGGGAACTGATATGGCACACATCACTAGGTAACCAATTTATTATTTGTCAAATAAAAATTCATAAAATTATGCATGTAAGACTAATTTTGAATGTTTAAAAAAAAGGCTGTCGTCGTAGTTATAGCAACTGGTAAATTCCACTTACTGTCATAGAAACACCCACTGTAAATAGTCAGAAATGACCGATCTTGCAAAAAGTATCTTACTTGTTGACCATGAAGGTGGGAATTTGCACCTAAGACAATTATTTTTTTCTCCGAAAGGAATGTCGTCGTTCCTAATATTTTTAAATAACCGGTAAACACTTATACGTGTTAATTCACAGGTATATAAATTTTCAAGCTTCCACATATTTGGACTAAAATTATTTCGAAAGGCGGCCAGAGCAGTTTGGTAGAGGGTGGAACTGAATGTATAACAAAATCGTAAAAATAACCTTTCCATTTACAATTAAGTCGTAAAAGAAAGAACGTGGAGTAACAAATCTACTTGTTAATAACTTTTATTTTAAAAAAGAATAATAAAAATCGGCGCAGCAAATGTAACCGAACATCATAATAGATAAACAAAAGTAACATGCACATAAAATCATAAATTTTTGAATAATGCTAAAGTGCAGATAATTTATTCATTATAAAACAATTTTGGTTGTTTTATTTACAGTATATATCTATCTCTAATGATTACATTAACAATTACTAGTTTTGCGGTTCATCGACTAACCTTCTGCCATCCATTAATTACATACAAATTCATTTGAATAATGCAAACGATTTGTTCTTTATCAACTAAATAATAATAGTAAGAGACAGCTGCAAAATAATTAAGAATTGTATAACATATAATTCTGTTTACAAAACATATTATCAACCTTGGTTCTACATCTTGACCTTTTCTTTAATAACATGATTTAATTTCTCTTACTCATAAAATACTTACTCTTTTAAATTGTTTGTGCATATTATAACACAAACTAAAAGACGAAGAATAATTGTTTAATAACTGCTATATTTTTTGATTGCAGCAGGAAATTCCAGAATTTATTTTTGCTTGTGGTAAATAAAATAACGGTTACATAATTATTTACTTACATGTACGGCGTTACAGAAAAGACGTAAAGTAAGATTTGTGACATAGAATGCTATTTTATAGAAAGATATGAAGGAAGCTTTCACTGTAATTACTTTCTAATTTTAACTCTCTATTTTAGTTTTTCATTGCGTAATTTCGAAAGCATATAGACGTAATCCCTAATTTTCCATTCAATATAATATATTTTCTGTATGATATCATCTAATGAAACTATAAAAGCTAATGAGACCAGCAAGCAGTGATCGAATCTTGAGTGGGGAGCCTGCAAGCAATATAGATTTATTTATTGTCAATGACAGTGTGAATAGTAGTTTTTTATCTTTAAGGTCATTTATTAAGTACCTAAATGTCACTCACTTTTAAACATTTATGTTGAACACCAGACTGTTTATCTTTTAAAACGTAGTAGGTACTTTAATAGATAAATCTGAACCTTTTATTCAGCGAAAATTCCAGTCACGTTTGATCATAAAGGATTAGCCTTATCCTTAAAAAATCAGAAGGAAATGCGATTGGTGTATCTTACCTATTCTAAATCTAATCTTTATGACGGGCACATTTAATTCATATAAAATAATTGTTATAGATGCGAAGTTCCTGGATGCGATTCTCAATCACCGGAATATAATCCAGAATGGTTATCAAATGCTGTACCTTTTAAAGACGACCGACCCGCCAAATGTGATATGTTCGTCCATCTAAATGGCTCTTCTGTTCAAGATACATGCAGTTATACGGATTTTAACAGAAGCGTTTTGGAGAAATGCGATAATTACGTTTACGAGACTTCCGAAATAAGTATTGTAAACGATGTAAGTATGCTAAATTTGAAAATTACTATAAAAATCTCGCGCAATACGTGCAGAACTAACAATGCACATTGTGTCCATTGTTCTGCAAATCAGTTCAAAATGGTATCGTAGTAACTTAAATTGATTATAACTAGTGTGCTCCAGATTTCAATTACTTCTTATAGAACGTCCTATAACTTTTATGATTGTGAATTATAGCTGTAACTTTCTACACCGACATTATGCTCTTGTGGTAAACATCTAATGGTAATTTAGTGGAATTTAAGAATCTTCCACCTACTTATATAATATTTACGTTTTCTAACACAATTATTATTCTTAAATGATGAAAACTTATTGCAATCAATGACCAAAACCAAATTTATGTAAATTAAGCTTAACAGTAATTAATCGCAACCTCTAACAAAATAATAGCAAAGTATATTCCTATAAATGAATTAAAAAGAAATTACAGCATATGATATATTCCATTACCATATTCGAGCCACAAAATATTTATTATATACAGAAGTACAAAAATCTGTTTTTTTTAATTTAAATTATAATAAATGTTTTTTCCACTCAGGAAAATTACTGAGTTGGTCAATTTTTAAATAAACATTATCTAATATACATCAATAAAGTGTATTTCATTTGCATTTGCTGGAAAGTTTTGGCTTTGGTTGTTATTTTATGTCTGCATTTAATTAGAGTCCAGTTTTTCCATAACTAAAGTACGTTATAACCTAATTGTTCCATATAGCAATATGTTTTCTCCATATTATACGGTTTTTACAATATACAAAGAATGGAAATTTAAAAAAAACAAAAAGCCATAGCACCCCATTACGTTAGCAAAATAAATAAAGAAGCTCAAGACAACTGTACAGAAATAAGCTTACAAGATATATCTAATAACACAGCAACTAAGATACGGTATATGAAACATATAGAAAACTCAGTATATAGGTATTACAGGCCGCAAACAAAGCTTTGGGCGAACTAAAGGTGAACATAAATAACACCACTATCACCATGATTCTGCACAGAAGTCAAAGAACTAGCATCAGAAAAGAGGGAAGCTTATCTAGCCTATAGAACATTAAAAACTCATCAAGCTTATGAAACGTCTAGGCAAAGAAGAAACGAAACAACCAGAAAAATAAGACAGATTAAAGAACAATAACAGATGGAAACTGATTTTTATAGCAGACAAAAACAAATATGGCAAATGGCACGAAATCAAAAAGTTGAAACGAAATAATACGTTCAAACGCAGAAGATTGAAAATCAAGAGCGGTCAGAGTACTTAAAAACGCTTTTAAAAATATAAACGGAGACGAAGAAGAAGAGAATAAAAACTATATACTAGTATATGGAGAAAATGACGAGGTCACAGAAGATCTGCAATTAAAAAACTTAACAATCAAAAATCGCCAGGTGAAGATGAAACATCAAATGAGCTTACGAAATACGGAGAAACAGCCCTACAAGGTCAATTAACGTTATAAGTTATTCCACTCATAAAACCCCCAGAGATTGGAAAACGAATATCATCGTATCTATATCTAAAAAAGCGACAAAAATGCCGGATAATTAAAGAGATATAAATATATTATGTATATACAATGCTTCTGACGTCAATAATAACTATAACTACTACTAAATAATACAATTTCATTAGAGGACGAACATCAAGGATTTCGACGTTGACGTTTATGTAATGACGCTGTTTTTGTTATTCGATTACATGATATAAATACCTAACAACGTAATAATAACTATCAAACATATACAAAGAGCAAAATTAAAGTCATGAAGGCGTTTCCGAACCAATAACCGAATAACGTTAGAAAATGGCATTCGATAAAAACATTCGCTGAGTCCTATGCTCTTCAATTTAATAATGGACGAAGTCGTAAAACAGATAAAACTTGTTGATGGATATAAGATGGGCACAAGCAAAATCAATATTTTATGTTACGCCGATGACACCGTATTGATTGCGGAAAGTGAGATCTAGTTATAAAGGCTGTTACTAAAATTTAATAATAAATGTAAAAAAGGTAACATGAAAATCTCTATAGATAAAAAACCATGACAGAAGATAAAGAACTCAAAAATTGCAAAATTGTAGTTAATAATATAATAATAGAACAAATAATTAATTTCAAATACTTGGAGGTGAACTTATTTACCGATGGACACATAGCAAAAGCAACAGTATAACAAGTAATAAAAACAAAGAGGATGGGCGACTGCTTAAATAAAACAATATAGACAAACAAATATCTGAGCAAAGAAACAAAAGTCATCATCATCATCATCATCCAGCCGTTTTTAAGTCCACTGTTGGACGTAGGCCTCCTCTAGCTGTCATGTCCGCTTCTCTCTGTTCTGCGCTGTCTGTATCCAGTTGGTAGAAATTATCTTTATGCCGTCCGTCAAGCGAGTTGGTGGCCTTCCTCTGCTGCGCTTATCCTTTCTGGGTCTCCACTCTAGAAGTTTTCCTGTCCACCTAATGTCTTTTAGTCTGGCAACGTGCTCCGCCCAGCTCCATTTCTGTTTGGCCATGCGTACTACAACATCTATCACTCATGTCTTGCTTCTCAGATCTTCGTTTCATATTCTATCTCTTATAGTAATTCCAAGCATCGACCTTTCCATGCAGCTTTGTGTCACTCTTAATTTTAAAGCTGACTTTTTCGTGTGTGTTGATGTTTCTGCTCCGTACGCCATTACTGAAAGCAGGCATTGAGTAAACACTTTTCGCTTCATAGTTATTTTACATTGCTCTTAAACACTTCGCTCGGTCCTCCATATGCTGCCCAGGCTAAGGTTCTTCTCTTTATTTTGTACGTTTGGTTATCCCTGTGTATTCTTATTTCGTGTCCGAGGAATATGTACTTTTCTACCATTTCTACTTCTTGGCCTCGTGTTATTAGTTGTTAGCTGGGGATAAGATTTGTCATATATTTGGTCTTTCTCAAATTCATTTTTAGGCCGATCCTTGAGTATACTGTAACGAGATCATTTAACATTTGTATTATTTTTCGAGTTCGTCAGTTATTATGGCCTTCTCCATCTATTATGACACTCTTATTATCCTTTTCGAGCCTTTTAAATACATATTCCAGAGCTGTTATAAATTACTTTGGTGAGGGTATCACCTTGCCTGATACCACGTTCGCTTTTTATAGGGTTACTGGTGACATGTAGTTTTATAGTTGTCTTTGCATTTTTATAGATATTATTCAGGGTGACTTTAATAGTTGTGCAAATATTTTAACTGGTACAAGAGAGGACAGTAAAATAATATGATTAGTCCAATAATATCTAAAACAAAAACTTTTAGTTTAAAAAAAAGCAGGTTAAAGTTTTTCTAAAAAGGTTTGAGAACCACACATAATTTTGACTAAATTTGATAATTAATAACTAAAAAAGCCTGTTTATTAATATTTAGATTAATTTCATCTTAACGTCATCTTTTTGAAAAATACCATAAGATGATCTTACCATTGCTGATATTAATACTGTCACCATTTGTAAAATTCATTTTATGGTGTTTTCCAAAAACTTATATTAACACGACATTAATACAAATATTAATAGAAAGAGGCTTCTTTGATTTTTATTGTCACATTTTTCTTCGAAATTGTCTGTGGCTCTCAAACTTAAAAACTTTAACCTGTTTTTTCTCGAAACCTAAATGTTTTTGTATAAGACGTTATTGAATCAATCATGTAATTTTACTGTCCTCTTTTACTAGTTAACCTGTATATTAATTTGGTGTAGCAACTGTCAATACGTCTTTCATTTAGAGCTTTCAATATACTCTCTAATTTTATCATATCAAAGGCTTTGTAAAAATTCAAAAAGACCAATACTAAGAATCTATTGTATTCTATGGTTTTTTCTACCAGTAACTTTACTATTTGTAGGGGGTCATTTGCTCCAAAGTTTGAACGGAACCCATCCTGTTCCTTGGGCTGGTAATAGTCCAATTTATTCTCTAGTTGCGTTATTATGATTCGGGTAAAGAGCTTATATAGGTGGTTCAGCAGGATAATGTGCCTATAGTTGTCAAGATCCGTTCTACCGCCTTTTTTGTGAAGCAGAATAGCTATGGCATTATTCCATTTTATAGGTATAATTTGTTCATATAAGCATAGATTGAAGAGATGTTTTTAGAAGTGTTTGTCCTTCATTCTTTATAGCTTCTACCATTATGCCGTCTTCGCCGGGGGATTTATGCGGTTTCATTTTTGTCATCACTTGATTGATTGCATGGATATTTATATTTGAGCAAAGAAATAAAAGTACGGACATATAAAGGAGCAGTACGGCCGATACTAACATATACAATGGAAACAATGCCATAACCGACTAAGACAGAGCAAAAATTCCAAACATTATAAATACGAGTGTTACGAAAGATTTTAAGAAAAATAGAAGGGATACAAGACGAAACGAAAACATGCGAGAAGAGTGTAACGTAACACACATGACATATTGAATAAGAAACAGAAAACAAGAACGAGCATATTTATAGAATGAATGACGAAAAAAATATTAAAATGGCAAGAGATTGACAATCCCTTTCTTCTCTGTAATTGGCTGTATACCTGTTGAGAGATACTAAATAAATAAAACCCGATGTCGAAGAATTGTGGGACGCCCTAACAAAAGATGGATGGATTTGTAAATATCGGAAAGATCAAGCGAAAGCTTAATATAAAGAAGAAGAAGAAGCATCCAAGTTGTTCTTATTTAAATATACAGCGTTGCTGCTGATCTGTAGCACTGTTTATCCTTTTATAACTAAAATTACCTGTGATGATATTATTCTTGAAATTGGACTAAATTATATAAAATAACTTCTTTTCTCTAGTTAATAAAAATAGCCATATATTTATATTAATTCACAAAAACTCTACCATTAAGCTCGACCAAAAATCAAAGGACTAAACAACAATTCACTTTTTAGGTACAAAATTTGAACGAATAAAAAAATATTTTATTGTAAATAGAATTATTCTTCTTAACATAGAATTTGGGCTTAGACCGCGTAGTATTTGTAGATGAATACCCAGCATTCTCTGGCTTAATGTGCCTTGCACCTTGTTAATCCCAGCAAAAACCCGATCGATGCCATGCTCTTTGGGGGCACTGGAAGTCTTAGCATTTCTACGTTACGTTAGAAGCTCGACTGATAAGGTAGGACGTGTCCTGAAACAATGCAACATCAAAACTGTGTTCACGAGCAAAGAAACTTTGGGTAACGGCTTCAGATCGGTAAAAGACAAAATTCCAAGTTTAAAAACCGCTAGCGTTTATTGCATTCCTTGTTCTTGCGGCTCGAGTTACATTGGACAGACTAGTTGTTCCGTTGATCTAAGACTTCAAGAACATAAAGGCGATTGCAAACACAAACGCATTACAAAATCAGCCGTAGCTGAGCATACGTTTACAAATGGACAAGCCAGAGCACTTGCCAGAATACCTCACTACTTCCCGCGAGTGATACGTGAAGCCATAAAAATAAAAAAACATCTAAATAATATAAACAGGGAAGATGGTTTTAAGCTTAGTAAAACGTGGACTCCTGTGATACACGATCTAAAGCATTACGACCACTATGCGTCATAAGACCACGCCCCACGGATTACGTTGCACTCGAACGACCAACCAGCGAACGCCACTCCGGGCGCCTGGAACAAAGCTCCACACCGACCTTCAGTTCTTAGTGCGACTTTCACTCTGATGATGGAAGCTGGAAAGTCTCGCGAAACGTTAGTGAATATGGATGCACAAACGGCAAAAAGGCCAAAACTGCCTAAGTATCCTCGTTCTCAAAATACTCAAACAACATGACCCACCAAAGAGCATGGCCATCGCGCGGGTTTTTGCTCGAGTTCACAAGGTGAAAGGCACATTAAACCAGAGAATGATGGGTGTTTATCTAAAAATCCTACGCGGTCTAAGCCGAAATTCTATGTTAAGAAGAATAATTCGAGTAACCGCGAAAGCCTCAAACAGTATATAATGTAAATACATATTGTTAAAAAATTATTATTATTTCTTCGTCACATTGTAGTTATTATTTCAATTTATAATTACTTTGCTTGGTTGTGTAACAAATGATTAACTTACATTACAATTCAAAGTTTTACATTTTCATGAGATAGGTAGCACTCTAAATGATTAATTATATATACATCAATCGTTTTATAGCGTCTGTCACCGTCTTTCCAGTTCCCGTCGTCATATTTTTTATCATTCCACAACTCTTCTTCTGTATTTCTTTCTTCCAGTGCTTGATTTATTCCTTCTCGCCAGCTCTTTCTGGGTCGTTATTCCTTGTCGTCCTCTTTTCCGTCTTCCTGGAGGTCTCCATTTCAGCATCTTTTTAGGAAAATCTTTCTTGATCCACCCTTTGCAAGTGTCCATACCACAGTGTTTTGTTCTTATTTGATCAATTATTGTAGTTTGAGCACTCATTGTCTCCCTTATTCGATCATTTCGAACGTGGTCCCGTCTAGAAATTCTCGCTGACCTACGCTAAAAATCCCTGCCATTAAACAATTAATTGTCGTTCAATAATATTCGTTTGTGTTAAAAATGTAAAGATAATCGTTTATGGAGGTGGCAAACCTTTACTTTATGTACGGTCTACGTCTAAAGCTGCTACACCGCATTCACTCGCAGGAGTGTATATTTTCTTTGGAGCTACTCAAATTGAAGGGGGTTATGTGTAAACAATTCTGTCCTGTGAAATAATTATTCGTCTATTACAACTTTCAGATCTGTATCTCTAAGTTTTTAGAAACTGAGCTTTTCTATATTTACATTTACTCATAGTCGCCAACCGGATGGGATCAGCTTCATATAGTATCAAAACTGAACTATGTACTTTGAGTAATTTTTAAATCTATTCAAAGACCCCCACATCAATATATGCTGTTTCTATTCAACACAAATTCGTAGAATAACATGACTATATTAAGTATTATATTGACGTATTACAATTATTCGTATTATTTATAAAAACTACACAGAATTAAAAGTTACAATAATAATAACGATCGCATAATTAAATCAATTTCAAGCTTTCGTGCATTTTATAATTTTAAAAATATGTATATTTATATGCTAGACTCAGGTGCCGAGTTTGTTGAATTAACACAATGAATTTAGCCAATGCTACAATTAAGCAAATTAATTAGGCAATTGGGTAGGTTTTACGTAGTTCTCGGTTGGAGCATTACATTTCGTCAATTGAGCGAATTCGGTATCCTAGTCTAACATACATAGCGAATGATTTATATACTCGTATAATAAAGAAGTACGACTGTCGACTACAAGCAAAGGCCGCAATTAATAAAATACTGAAGATAATCTTCCTAGTGTTAATATGGAATAATCAATTAAATTTTTTAAATCTGCTACTAACAGTCTCATTATTTAATAGACGTGTGTGTTCCCATTTATAATTTCTGATAATGGCTGTTACGAAGAAATGTGTGTCGTGCTTAATGTATTTTATTTAATGCTATATATTATGGACACGTTTTCTTCTTATCAGAAGACACAAGTAATTTCTTATAACGAAAACAAAATAAAGTACATCTCATCATTTTTAGCTTGGCTCGGCTCGCAGCATGTGCACGAAATAGTAAGAACGAGTTAGTGTGTAGAAGAAACAGATGTACTATTGCTACAAAAAAAAACTAGGACAATTTTTAAATGCGTTAGCCATAATGTTTTATTATTGTAGTCAATTAAATGACCTTGACTGTCATACGAATAATTCAAACTTATCATAACTATATCAAATCAAATTTTAATATCAGGAGCTACAATGTAACACTGCCGTTTTCTAAGAAAGAAATAATCCTAGCTGTTGAAACTAAACTTGAGTGCTCTAGGCATAATTGACAGTGACATTTCGAAATAATCTTAAATGTAGTCATATCTCAGTTTCCAATTAAAAATTTGGATTCACACAACCAAACAAACCTTGTCCTAGTTTCTTTCTTTTTTTGTAGCAGTAGTACTTCTGCGTGTCAATAGTACAACTGTGCAGTAATTGGAACTGATAGAAGGAGAGGTGATCACAAATAAGCTCCATTTTTATTGAAAATGTATTCTGTTTTAGCCAATATTTGTATTCAGTTAACTGTACTCGGCGTGTTAAATGACATTTTAGCATTTTGACGTTCCTAGAAAATTACTTTTATTTGAAGAGCAAATTGCAAATGGCGCTACACGGGTTGTTTGACAAGTATGGTATAGAAGCAAGTTAAATGCCGATAGAGTAAATGAGGAACCAATTCGAAGCATAATTTGTGCAATTTTACCATTGCGACGGTCTATTTGTGAGACGGCGCGTTGTCTTGACGAAAGAGCAGTCAACAATCGCGGCACACAGCTTTTACATGTGCAATCTTTCGTGTAGGATATTGTGCAATCATTCAGTTGAAATGCCTATAATATTTGCAATATCAGGCACTTTCCTGGCAATCTTGAAGTAAAGACACTGTAGATTTTTTCAACGTGGTGCCCTCAACTGGAAATACAAAGCGCGCTTCATCTTCAGTGCATGTTCGGCCATGTTGAAACTTCGTTTATCCAGAAATAAACAGTTTGTAACGCTAATGCAGTCAGGCAGAGTCCTCATGAACTTTATCCAACTTCAGCTTCACTTTCATTTGGGCTGCTGTCCACTTTTTTAAATAAAAAATATTTTTAATCACTCCACGGAACTCCCTTTATTCAATTTTTGTGGCAGCTACTATAGAATGGAAGGCGGCCAACCAAAAATCAGAATGAAATGTCACATTGAATTATTTTTGCGCTACCAACCTATTTTTACTTGTTTTCGGGTTCACTATCTGTGACGATAAAATCAACTGCCCGTATCCTAGTTGGTTGGTATTGCAACAACAAAATAACAAAAGCCCGTTATGAATATAATGGTACTAGGGCTGTTATACAAAATTGTTTTATATTTAAATAACAAACTACTTCCGGGATTGGATCCTGCCATTACTGAGGTCGAAGAACTCAACGTGTAAACTACGCCAGAGGCAAAACTCTTTTGCAAGGGAAGTGATAGAAGAGCACGGTAACTGAACGTGTAAACCACACCAGAGGCAAAACTCTTCTCTTTTCTTGTTTTGTATTTGGTTACTATAGAAGCGACAATCACGACCTTTAGTTAGGCAAACAATATTTGTATCATTCACTTATTCACTTGGCAGTGGTATCGCGAATGACCATTGCGCTTCGGTACTAGCACAATGGACATGTAGTGATTCCACCTCAAGATGATCTACTTTGATTAAGAATAGTATTCGAGAGACTATTCAATGAACCAAACTATTTTTTCAAATTAGTTTCCAGTAAATCTAGCAAGGGATCATTATTTTTCCGGAAACATTTTTGGCAGAAAGATTATTACTTTGGTAGACCTCCAAGACAAATGACATGAACAAAATCCCGAGCGATAGCGAGGGATTTTGTCATCACATTTGCCGAGAAAGGTTACCTATAAGCAAAAAATATTGAGTTCAAATTTTACCTGCAAAATAATGAGACCCAGATATATTCGATCAGATTATTTCCCAAATAAAATGACACGAAAACAATGTAAACTGTCAAACAATTGTCATTTTTTCCAATGGTAACTATGAAAAGGTATTCGGGGGCTATTGTCAGTTAAATAATCTCAAGAGGCTTTTTCTTGTTTTTTCCGCTTTAATGCTTAACGTGATTGATCAAAATTTAAAAATTGGATGTCAAATGATTGGTCTATTGGATATGAGGAAAATAGTCTAATAAAAACTACATTTGTTTAAAATTGTCACTTGAATACCTTCTCGGAAAATATATCCGCTGATACTTTTTTGATTGGTCAAAAACGTCAAATTCTGGATTTTCATTGGTCACTTTTTGACAGATGACAGGTAAATCGAATAGTCAACGATATTTTTATTTTTATTAGTTGATAACGCATAAAATGTTATACGAGACTCGATCTTTAAGTACCTTATTGGAACAGGCCTCAAAACTAGCCTATTCTAAGGTACTTGTAACGTAATATACTATTTCGATAACTCGTTATTATCTGTTCACTAAAGAGCGACTGTGGGATGTTATACGAACCTTTAAAATAAAACTACTCCTAATATTTTTAATAGTTTATTAGACGTTTAGTAACTAACTGGTATCGAATGTAGGTTATATTACTTTTCATGTGAACACATAGCAATAGTGACAAATTATAACGAAGCAGCACTGAAAAGAGAACACAGAAAGTAATTACTTTCACCACTGAGTTGTGCAATTGCCTACTTTCTTTTATAAATTGAGGGATTGGAATGTCATTTTCATAGTCGACTTTGAAAAAAGCCATTTATCTGTCCGCTTGAACGGCTTCTAGATAGGTCTATATCCAACGAATCACTTATAGGTTAGGGATGCGGTGTGGCCATGTCGTTTCTAACGTCAAAATAATCGTGTGTGGGAAACCATGGTGATGTGACAGAAAGAATTGTAAATCTGGGCATTGTTGATGTCAATTTCAGGTATTTGTTCTTTTCGTGGCACGGACAGATCGTTGTACTTTAGAGTGAGAGGGGACAACGATCTGTCCGCACCCTGAAAAGGACAAATTGACATCAAGGCACCCTACATTTTTCTAACGGTGTAAGTGACAATTTGGTAACAACAAATCTGGTGTGATACAAGCACACAACTTCCTTTTACAGTGATCTTATAATTAGTCAAAAATTTTATTTCTATTTTTAAGCATTTGTCAAAATTTTTCGAAAATTACAAATTCTACAGAAACCGTAGAAAATACAGCGTTAGTTGAAGCGACAAATTTTCTCCAGAATTTTAAGCTTAATTCAAAAATGTAATAATATATCGGGTGTTGTATTTAAAATAGGAGTTAATAAAATAAATAAAAGAATAAACCCACTTTAGAGTTAATCAACTTGAAAATCACCATCAATACACATTAAAAATGTAATAAAAAAATAAAGTTTGAAAAAAATCGTAAACACCATACTTCCGGTTATGCGATTTTCCTCAAAGCTTGCTGTCGCATCTATATAGTACACAAAACTTATATATGAAGTTTCAACGCCATATCTCTTTTCGTTTTTGAAATATTATGTTCATAGACAGACACCCAGACAGACAGACCAATGAGCAAAAACATGTTTTTTTGGTTCAGGGTACAGTCCCTTTATATACAACAGTCTGGCCATATGAAATGTCACTTATGACATAAGACAGAATATGGCCGCCTCCAGTGGCGGGTCAAAAGCAGTTGCGGAGTTGGTGTTGGAAAATAGTTTAATTAAATAAATGCTTAGTATAAGTAAATATGACTAAATAGTAAAACAAACAATGTCGTATCAATGAGATATTATACATTTTATTTACGGTTAGTGCTCACATAAATAATAATAAATCTACAGAACTTAAAGTGATCCCAAAACTAATAAAACAGTGAGTATACAGTCTAATACGCTTAAAATTACTTTTCGTAACTTCCCACTTAATTTATATAACCTACATTATGCTTTGCCACAGAAGTACAACTGTATTTGCTTCGTTGTGTATTTCGCTTTTTCGTTTTCGTTTCAGCTATTCTTAAACGAACACCGATGACTTTGGATATAATAAACTTTTCTAATTGATTAAAAGTTGCAATATGTTTTACATCAACAATATGCATTTTATTTACATAAAATGATCTTACATTTAGATTCTATTCTGACCTTTTATGTTATTCTAATATGCTCGATTAACCTGTTTGACCACAAGTCCGGCTTTTTTATTTCTAGGGAAGCTTTTCACCTTAATACTATGTTCAGACCTATTTTTGCATTCAAATGCACAAGACTCCATACCTAAAATTTAAACGTCGATAAAATCAGTTTTTTGGACGGATAATGTAATTTTAAAATTTGACCAGTTGTTTATAAGGACATTGGTATTTTCAATGGCTGTAGGCTCCGAAGCAGACGATGAGAAAGTAAATAGTGTTAGAACAGCATTATCCTTAAGTCTTTTTTGCCACCAACTCGTGCTTTTTCACACATACAATCTGCAAAATGCTTTTTACAAATTCTTGAATTTTCATTCGGGTACCAATTTTCTCTATTAATTTTTTTGTCCATAAGTTCCGTCTGTCCCTATTCCTAAAAAAAGTTTCCGTTAGCACACATTTTTCAGATTTGCTTTTGCATCCGACTGCACAGCAATACCTCATACCTGAAGAAAATATTTGAAATTGATAAATTTCTTTAAACCTTGTCAGCTTACCGTTAATAAATTATAGTTCTAGTTGTTTCTAAAAATTATGATCAGTTTTTAACTATGTACTCGCATTTTAAACGATTTTTGTTGATTGAATGTCAACTTATTTTATTTGAGTAAATGTGACTTTGACATTTTTTAAATTTAAATGTTATTGTCAAAATGACGCAAGACATAAAATGGCGGCACCAATGGGAATCGTGACCATATATGGCCAGACTGTTACATATAAAGCGACTGTAGTTCAGGGGACTCTAAAACGTGAAGATCTGTTGAAAACTCAATTTCGAATTTTTGGGGTAAATCCAATACTTTCTTGTTGTAAAAGGCAGTAAAAATTACTAAAGTCAACAGTAATATCCCAAGTGCATTAAAATAGCCGATTAAATTTTGACTTTTTCTGTCAAAATGTTTTGCTAAGAAATATGTTAAGTGTTTGCCGCACAACAAGAATCCCGAGTGCGTACCACGGGGGATTTTGGGGCGGAAAATTTAGGAGATATATTTCTTCAGAGCAAAACATTCTGACAGAAAATCGTCAAAATTTATACAGGCTAGTTTACATGCACGCTGGATGTTCGGCGTGATTATTTCCTGAATAAATAGATAAAATTCAGTTGGTGAAGCACCTTTAATAATCATGTTAAAATTATGCACAAGCGATTAAATTTTGACACATATTGAACCGCGGTTAAATTTTGACGTTTATTTTTTTGTCATTATTAAACTGACAGAAACCATAGTGATTACGCATTATTATGTATATGAAGGAAATAATCAACAGTAATATCCCAAGTGCAATAAAATAGCCGATTAAATTTTGACGTTTTCTGTCAGAATGTTTTACTAAGAAATTTGTCAAGTAAATTTGCCGCTCAACAAGAATCCCGAGTGACCAGCACGAGGGATTTTGAAGCGGAAAATTTACGAGATATATTTCTTCAGAGCAAAACATTCTGACAGAAAATCGCCAAAATTTATTCAGGCTAGTTTACATGCACGCGGGATGTTCGGAGTGATTATTTCCTGAATAAATATATAAAATTCAGTTAGTGAAGCACCTTTAATAATCATGTTAAAATTATGCACAAGCGATTACATTTTGACATAAATTTAACCGCGGTTAAATTTTGACGTTTGAATTTTAGTCATTATTAAACTGACAGAAACCATGGTGATTACGCATTATTATGAATATGAAGGAAATAATCACAATTAAATTTGACCATTTATTTGCTGAAGTGAATTAACGATGTGACAATGACTGATCTCCCGAATAAAATACAGTATGTTCAGAAAGAAATTACATAAGGGTTGGCCATGGAAAATAAAAGTAATGTCAACAAGTTTTAGAATTCATTGACTGTCATCACTGTTGTTGTTATTGTAAGTTTATATTATGCGCTGATATCGTTATTGAAAATTCTAAATATTGCTGCATTTAAAGCTTGCTGTTGACATTAGTTTTATTTTCCATCGCCAACCCTTATTTAATTTCTGCCTGAACACATGGTAGAAAACATGACTACCGTATGGCCACACAATATAAACTGTAACTCACCGTCTTCTACAAGTGAAGTAGGTACTTTTGACAAGTTATAAAATGTTAATGTCTTATTCTGACATTAGTAGCTTTTTGTAAGTAAATATTTAGTACACTGCTCAAAATAACAATAAATTGTAAACCTAATGGCGGATTTTCATTCATCCAATAAAAAGATGACCACCGTATGGCCATACTGTGATTATAGTCACTGTAGGCTAGACCTCGTTAGGTCAGGTATCGTAAGATTCGGCTAGGCTATTCTAAGTCAGGCTAGAGAAGGTTAAGTTAGGCTAACCTGTAGTACTTTGAGTTAGAATAAATTAGGTTATGTCACAAAGTATCACAAGAAACTAAGCAGTTAAAAAACAGAAGCCACACTGTGTTCACGAATTGTAACTTGCTTAAAATAAAATTCACATCCAGGTCCTGGTGAGGTTGTTAAAAAGCCGTGTGTCCCATGTTACTACGCTGTGTTGGAACTCCATAGTCTCAATAAAATTCTAAGTAGGACTTTGACCATATTACCGCTACAGTCGGTGTCTAAGGTACCTAGATCTTGTCCATAACCCATAACAAATAAACAAAATTCACATAGTATTTAAGTTCAATTACGCAGCATCGTGGGTAAGTATCGTGGGTTGTTTATTTTTAAGACTGCGAGGTTGTACGATTTATATTCCTAAGTAAGGTGTAATGTAAAATTTTCAAAATTCTGTAATCGTTAAGTAAAGTTGTTTTATGCGCCCTATTTCCGATATATGTACGAGGTACCTACATTTTTCAAACATTTGAATTACTGACGTAATTTATAAGAGAGAATTCCAAAGCAACAAAGCTCATTCTTCAAAGTTTTAGTTTCAAAAGTACATACGTCCTAGCGAATTATTCTAAAGCCATAAGCTCGCGTTCTCTCTCTTGCCGTGTATTTTTTCCACGAGCGTGAATAGAAAGAAGTATTTTCATAGTTAAAGCATGGCTGCTATGACAACAGACATTTTATTTGCACTATCAGTCATATATCTGCCCGTTACAGACCTACTTGTTTATCATCAAAGAATATAGATAGGGGAAGAAGGACAGCCTTATGGGTTATTAGCGTATTATTTAAAAGCTCCTCAGTTCTTGCCTGGCCCTCAAGCAGCCGCCGCCAGTACTAATGAACTCGTTCACGGCTACGGTCGGGGACGCATTTACAGATCCCTGTCGCATTTTTCCCAAGAACGCGTCTCAGCGTTGCCAGATTGCAAGGAAGTTACAGAGTTATGATTTTAACAGCTATTTGTATAAGAGCGAAATTGGCAATTTGATTTTGCGCTCAAAATATACACAAGATTTTATACAGAGTGGAGTAATTTTCGAGGTGCCACCATTGGCATCTCGGAAACGGTAAGAGATACAACTTCGGTCAAATGGGGAAAAAGGTGCACATTTATGAGGCCAATTTATTGACACTTCTGTTTTTCCGAAAAAAACGCATAGCCTACTTGTTATAATCGAAAAACTGAAACTGGTCGATTTTTTCAACCATGCATAACTTTTTTATTATTTCATATAATTTCAATTTTCAAAAAAGAGCTTGTAGGGAATTGTAGGCTCTACTTTAATATTTTTCTGATTCGTAATTTTTGAGGTACAGCCCAAACTTACATTTTTTTAAATGGAATGGATATCAAAATTTTGCATCGTTGGAAAGCTTATTTTTTTCCCTTTTCATCCATGTATGGTTTCACATACTTATTTTTACAAACTTTTAAAATATTTTATAAAACACTTTTTAATCTAGTGTGCCTTGACTGTGTTAGTTGTAAAAACAAATGAATAGTGTGCTCTGGTTGCTATGTAACAAAACAAAAGACAATTTGCAGTGAAAACTTTCTAAACATACTGCAATAAGAAATAATAAGCTACTAACTACTCAAAGTTTAATCATATGCTCAAAAGTTATTATTAGTGACTTTTATTTGATATTTTTTCCACAAATATTAAAGTTTGGCAAATGTTTTACGTTTTATGAAAATAGGTTTTTCGGTCAGTTCTATCGTAAATAAGTCAATAGTCATAGGTCGTTACCTACTTTCGATTAATTCTTCATTAGCATCGTTCCTTACTGATGTGCTTTCCTGATAAGACGTGTCCCATTCCTTAGGCTAATTAACAGGACAGCTTATAAGAATTTCTTCTGGAAATTCACATTCAGTTGTGCTGAAGTTTGTCTTCAGTGTTGTCGTATACTCTTTTGACGTTTCCTTTTCCGAAATTGATCACTCGAACGCTTAATCTTAATCATGGTTAATTCGTGCGTATATTTTGAATGTAAGCGAAATCGCAGAACCGACTGCGATTTAAGCTTTTTTCGTTTTCCTATAGAAAAAGAAAGACGCGATTTGTGGTTGATTAATTGTGGCAATCCACAGCTTTTCACGTTATCTGAAGAACAATTACGTGAAAGAACTGTGTGTGCCATGCATTTTTCCGAAAAGCAGTTTATGAATTCAAGAAAAAATAGGCTGAGTCATAATGCTGTTCCCTTAAATTACAAAACTGCCATGCAACCTGACCACGCAACATCGCCAGTGTCGCCCAAAGAACTCGCATTTAAAAAAGAGATCATGCCAAGGGTCTATGGTAAAGCGACGTCTAGTTCGGACTCTTTTCATTTGGATGAAGATCATATTGCTTCGCCTATGCAATTAGATGCAGATACCATACCGGATTCGTCTATGATACAGGTTAGTTCCTTTAAAAATGGCCGTTCTGTATACAGTGTGGTGATAACGTCCCGCACAAAATTCATTATTTTCTTATTTAATGTTTTTTGGGAAAACCCCGAAACACGTCATTTTATTTTTTGAAAAGACTCAATTTTCCCCCTTATTTTGATAGATCTCCTCACCAGTTAAATGATGATGTAAAAAAATTAGTGCCCCTCGTAGGTAACAATTGTTTTGAGAAAAATACACATGAAGTTCAAACAATTCAGAATTTATTTTTAATGAAAATAAGAGCTATGACAAAAACTACCTAATTTTGATTTTAAAACATTTACCACTGTTTCACAAATGTGTCAAAGTCAACAATTTAACGTTTCTAAGGAAACAGATGTGGTGCTTTATTTTAATTAAAAAAAAATCTGAATTTTTTGAACTTTATGTGTATTTTTCTCAAAAAAATTGTTATGTGGGGTACTAATTTTTTATATCACCATTTAACTGGCGAGATCTATCAACATAAGGGGGGAAAATGGGATTTCCATTTGAAAAAATTAATAATGACGTCATAGCGCAGAAACAAAAGCCTCCCTCACCCTTCTATTTTTGAAAAATTTATTGTTTATTCTAATTGTCGTTACTATTTTGCTTCAAAGAATCAGAAAATAAAAAAATCGAATTTTTATGCCATACAAAATATGGTTTTCAGGGACTTCGAAAATTTCACCTAACCATGTTAGGAGGCGGGGTTTTACGATAGCGCTCAAGCAGCCGTTTTGAGGAAAACAACTATACTGTTAAATGCAAAAGAAAATATGAACAATTTCCAGTATGGGAAAGTCTATGGACGGTGCCATGTCCACTTTTTAAAGAATAAAATTGACGTGTCAGGGTTTTCCCAAAAAACATTAAATAACAAAATTATTAATTTTGTGTAGAACTTTATCACCACACTGTATAATAAAATTTTTAAATTTTCCATCGATAGTAGGTTAACACGATGTCCGATTATAGGGGCTTAAATCTTATAGTTTCCCCAAATTTGTTGCTCGATCTTCGTGTAGGTACTAATTAAATAAGGTATAATTAGTTAAAATTTCTTTTAAAGTTTTATTAATTAAATCAAAACTAAATCCCAAGCAGTAAGTATACAGGGTGATCAATTTTCACTTCTTTAGGAGTTTTTATTCAATAACACAAAATGAACAAAAGTTGGCAGTTTCATAAAATACAGAAAAATTATTGACGTTTTGAATTCTCTGATAAATTGTGTAGAAATATGTAGGCAAAACAATGAGCTTGTAAAGCATTTTAATGGAGCCTACAGCATGAAAATCTTTTCTGTTATTAGTATGTTTTATTTTTAAAAACCATATTTCAACAGGCCATGTTAGAAATGCCAACACCTACCAAAACAAGAAAGCGCCGTAGTTCTGCTGTGCTACATCAAAAAATTGCAAAACTGCGAAGACAAGTGGCGGCAAAAAATTCACAAATTTACCGTATGAAGAAGCAATGTGCACGAAAGGGGGCTAATTTAGATGCACTGGGCTTGAAACCAAAAACCGTTCGCGTCTTTGTAAATATGCAACTTTCTCACAAATCTAAACAACCTTGGACAGAAGCTGAAAAAGAATTGACCTTAAATATGTACCACAAATCTCCAGCCCTCTACTTTTTTATGAGAGAAAAATTAAAATTTACTATGCCCTCCAAATCTACAATAGTTTCATGGTTACGGTTAAACCAACTTAATACAGGCACCAGTACGGAACTAATGAAAAAACTGGCTGTTAAAGTTAACAGCATGACCGATGATGAAAAACAGTGTGTCGTATTACTTGACGAAATGCATTTAAAGAAAGGTCTAGAATATAATCCACGCCAAGATATGATTGAAGGTTTCGAAGATTTAGGACATCTTGGACGGAAAAGCAAAATCGCTAGTCATGCACTAGTGTTTATGGCAAGAGGACTTATTCACAAATGGAAGATTCCTGTCAGCTTTTATGTTTCTTCAGGTACCATTAAACATGGAGAGCTATCTTCCCTCATTATTAAAAACATCGAAGAGTTACAAAGAATAGGACTTAAAGTGCGTGCTGTTACTAGTGACCAAGCTGCTACAAATAGAGCTGCATTTTTAAATCGAGGAGTTACTGCAGAACAGCCGTAATTTTTTGTCTGCGACGCAAAAATTTTTGCAATATATGACGTACCGCACTTGATAAAAAGCGTACGGAATAATCTTCTATCAAAGGATTTTTACGTGGAGGGCAAGAAAGTTTCTTGGAAAGATATCGAAGAGGCATACAAAATAGATAAATCTTCTTGTACTGTTCGAGCAGCTGTAAAAATCACGGATGCCCACATCTACCCCAATACTTTCCAGCGAATGAGGGTTAAATTTGCAACGCAAGTGTTTTCCAACACCATGAGTGCTACGATAAGAACTGCTGTTGGAACGGGCGAGTTAAAAAGCACCAGCGCTCTTGATACTGCAGAATTCGTACAGAAAATTAACTATTTATTTGATTGCTTAAACAGTCGAATGCTGAAAGACCGTAACCCATATGCATGTGCTCTATCCGTCAACGTACCGCGTACTGAAAATAATTTGAAAGAGTATTTGCAGTGGGTTAAGACTTGGCAAACATATACATCTAATAACAAGGTGAACCAAGGTGTTTATTGTTTTAAGGGACTTATTTTAACCATGCAGTCAGTTATGGAGCTATGGGAAGACTTAAAACAAGAAGGGTATCATTTCCTCCTGACCAGCAGACTAAACCAAGATCCTCTAGAAAATCTTTTCGCGGTCCTGAGGTATAGAGGAGGCAATTCTTCGAACCCCACAGTAAAATTTTTCCGTCAAGCACTACAGTTCAACATGCTGGTTAAATTGCAGCATCCTATAGAGAGCTCCAACTGCGAAGTTGATGAAGATGCTGTTGTCAACATGGCGAATGTTGAAGTGCCAGAAAAAGACGTCATGGGATATGTTGAGGACATACCATATACAGTTGCTGAACAAACTGAATTAGCAGAAGATGGTGACCTCAGTTTACTCAGTGAGGTAATAGAAGTTTCAACACAACCAAATCAAGAAGCCACATTAGAATCTTGTGCGATGGTATATGTAGCTGGTTATGTCATTCATAAAACGCTTTTACGTTTTAATTGTGATCAGTGTCAAAATATGTGCAGCCGTGACTCTGTAGTGCATCATAATGAACTGTTTTTACAGCAAAAAGACTATGGTGCGGGCGACTGTGTTATTTACCTAAAAAAACCTTCAAGTATTTTAATATAAATAGTTACAATGTTACTTGAACATTTTGAATATTATTTTAAAAATAGTAAGTCGTGTGTAAGTTTTAAGAAAACATTATTAGCATATAGTGTAAATAAAGTGAAAATTTTAGTACCAGGGTGGCTTAACGAGCAAGACACATGTTACTCTCATAAACTGTTTTTAATTAATCATTTAATTACGTGCAAACTCCATAAAACGTTGAAATGGCTATCGCAAGATTTAAGGACTACAAACCAGTCTGGTACACGCAACAAAAAAATACAACATTTAAGTAATGTTTAAAGCTTAAAAAATGTACGTTTATATGCTTACAGATATATTTGCGTACTTCCTATTCTTTGTAACTTTGTATATTATATTGTTTTATTGTATGTAATATTTACACCTTGAAAATCTCATTTATTTAATAGATCATTGAAATTGGCGAGAGTAAGAAATGTATATCTTTATTTCAAAATATTTTAATTTAAACTGGCGTTAATGGATCTGACTCAAATTTCCTATAATCTGCCTTTAAAAAAAAGTAATTAAACCCGTAAAAGGTTGGGGCAAATTGGGGTTCAATAGGTACCTAACTCTTTATTAACAAATTATTATTTATATCGCCCAAAAATTATGTCAAATGCAAGTAATAATAATTTATTTAAAAATAGCTATTTGGCATAATTTTTGAGCGACTTAAGTATAATAATAATAATAATAAATGTCGTTTATTGAGCAAAAATAAATGAAATTGTTATTTTACAATATACTTGAATTATGAATACATAAGTTGCTCAACGGGGCAAAGTTCAGGCGTGCTAATCGAATTAGCATACTGTTCTACCACTTAACCCCAAGGTAAATAAAGAAAACAGATAATTTGTTAAAAAAAGGTATATTGTTGGGTATTGAACCCCAACCCTCGATTAGTTTGCAGCTCCTTAACCACATAAGTTCTTTTTCGTTTCTACTCTAATTTACGTTTAAAGTGCAGTAATTTAAACTAGAGTATAAATTATTAAATAATTGTGAGTTTTCTGTGAAAACCGCCCCGATTCATTTTTTTAATAACAGATTGTACAGGACTTGGGTCAGATCCCTAATCACCAAATTAAATTTTTGCATACATTTCTGAAAGATAATTTAATGTCGATAATAAATGTTCGAATAATATTGTCTTATTCTTTGCTGAGACTATACATAGAGAGATCGCCAACTTAAATGTGCCTAAATAGATATTTTTTAATGCATCAAGTAAATGAGATATTCAAGGCGTACTGTTTTAGTAGCCGTACTGTACTCTATACGTATCAACTTCACAAGATACAATATTATTTTTGTTTGTATTTGCTTTTTAAAATAGATCACTGTAAACTATATTAATCGTCAACATTACTTGAACAATAATTTCCTCTCGTATTAAAATTTTTAAATAAAATCCGTATATTGTTTATTAATGTTTTTTTTTTTCATTATTTGTACATAGCTAATTCTATATTCATTATAGAATTTTGTGAGAATAAAGTGGGGACAATCCGTATTCCGTATAATCTTGCGCTCATCGGTGAACTTTTTGTTGAAATTATATTAGAAACCTCTTATGTAATTTTTATAGGTACCTAGCTACCTATTAAATGTTTAAAAGTGTTGCATGTGAAACTTATAAAACCTTTATTTTACTTGGTACCAGTTCATCCGATTGACAACAAATGTTTTAAATAATAACAAAACAAACCAAAGAATATACACCTATATTTAATATTCTTTGTAACTAACTTAACTTAGATGTAAGCAGAATCAAACTACTTAAATATTCTTTGGCAGAATACAAGTTTATTTCGGGTAGGTACAACCATTGTAAAACTATTGGAATTGTAGAGAGAAAGTTCTTGCAACACTGTTATAGCTCAAGAATGCTAATGACGCATTTACATGCTGAATGCCACTGATAAGGTAAGCACTTTGACGCTAGGAGCTCCCAGCGGCATTTTCGAACAAAAAATGATATATTTAACCAAGTAAATAGTTATGCAACCCAAATCACAGCATATACGTTATAGCCCATAACGCTGTCCTTCTTCCCCTATCTATATTCTTTGGTATTACTCGACATTTAAGTCTTCAGTTTAAGTAATTTTGACCTTATCAATGGGAAAGTTGTTCATTAGGTCTAAATTTTAGGAAATCTAAACTTTTAGGTCACATAAATTTACATCCGCCATATTTCTTGTAGGAGCCTCTTTTAGAATGAAATCTAGTTACTAAATAAATAAATAATTATGCACCCGAAGAAAATAAAATAAAAACCTTTTGTATTAACACAACTAAGGTACCATATAAAACGATTTGGTAGCTTTAAGCACAAACATTTTAAAAATACAAATAAAATATTTATTATTATTACTTTTAAAATGTAAGATATTTAGGGTGCGCCGATTTTTAGGAAGTACAACACTCATATTAACAGTAAATTTTGATTGGCAATTACAACAGCTTTACAGAACTTATGCAATTACATGTACAAAGTCGCTAATATTAATAGTAACCATTAACCTAACCATAATGACGGTTACAACTCAGACCGATATAAGTTTAGTCTAGCCCGCGTCTTGTTTCATATGTTTATTCTGTAGCAGTATTTCTTATTGGTCAAAAATAATGAGGATAACTGACGATCGAGAAAGAAAGTCTGCTTTTAAACAAAGATAACTGATTTTGTCGAAAATACGAAAATACGACGTAAATCCCACGTAATGTTTATATTTCAAATACCTACTTAGGGAAATTCTATTTAGGACGTCGCCTTGACGTCCTCTAATTCCCCATTTACGTATATTTTACGTAAATTTTAGGTCAATAAGGTTTATTTGAAATTGGTTAAGATACCTACTGTAAGTATAAATTACGGAATTTTAACCATAAATGCTGCTTGGGTGCATAGGGGTTTTCATAGCTCCATTGGTGCATACTATGGATATTAAATGTTCCACTTCTGGTGAACGTAGTTACATCAGTCCACAAGA
>OW679194.1:58654529-58783426 GCA_940337035.1 Agriotes lineatus | reverse complement strand
GTACTGGGTCGTATTCAATCAACGTTGATTTTTTCTGAAAATTATAGTCTAACCATGGAGCAGCTTTAACTATATAAATCCATTGCAGCAGAAGTGCTTCACGCGCACTTTGTGTATATGTGTATATGTTTCGTGTGTAGTCTTGTTACTCTACTCATAAATCTTGTTCCAATGAAAACGACGTTCATTGTATCAACGTGGAATCATTACTCGGTTTAGTACAGAAATAGATATTATTAAAAAAGGTCCATCGGGACATTTACATTCGTACACCGAAAAGTTATATTCCTGTAATAGATTTTCGACTGTATAATTGCAGATTTGATTTTCCTCTTGATTAATAATAAAGTTAAGGATCCAAGAAAGTTATTCCTACAAGCAACATTCACACAAGCGGCTGCAAACATTCACTATGCAATGATTAAAGGAGCCGAACTACGAATTAAGGCGCTTATACACACACAAACGGATATGCAAAGTAGAGGGAGAATAATAAAAGACATTCTGATCGATTATGAACCTATTTGGTCGTTTTGGGCATTCACCATATTGATTAACCGGTGACTTTTTTGCATCTTACTCGCGAGTGCTGAAGAACGTGGCAGTTATTTAAATTCGAAGCTGTGCCTTGAGCGAGTACACGGCACTTAAACATACGGATGTGTTGAGTGCGCTGGGCGGCTTGCTCGTGATCGCTCACATATAATTATCCGAGAAACCTAAAACAAACAAGTGCTGGTTGGACTCGTTGCACCCTCCACGGCGCATCCCAATTTGACCCCTACAAGAAAGGCCGTACTGTCGAACCACCGACCGACATCATTTAAAGCGATAATTTCAGCCAATTTGAGATTCACACAATATAACCGTCGAAATATATCATAACTTTAAATCAGTCTGTATTTTTAAGTATCCGCAAAAAATCTTGGCACAGCTTACTTGTTTATTGCTGTCATACTCCTCTAAGTACCATGAGAACGGACTTTGACGATCGTATAATTATAACAATTTCGGATTGACGTTGATGGTATATTTTATACGGCGAAGACATGATGTACTTGATGTGCGAATTAGGCCGGTACGATATGGCTTTACACTCACAACAGCTCCCCGTACCTTATGCTTTTATTAAATTTCCATTATTATTTAAACTTTGAATCTATAAACTATTACGATACATGTATTGTTGGAGGTACGCACGTGAGACCCCTTAAATTACCCAGTACTACAGAATTATTAAGAAATCAAGAAAGTACAAGTTCAAAACAACAATTTATAGGTAATATTAGAGAACTGTAGGATATATTAAAAAATTTCATATTTCCACAGATACATAGTAAACACAAAACTAAACTGACACGCAAATATTGTTCTTATAGGAAATTTACTTGCTGAAGGTGTAGGTTTCATGTTTACGAAATAAACATTTTCAATGTAGTCTAATCATTATACAGAATTCAGGAAAAAAATTTATACAAGCAAGGGAATTTATAAGCATGTTGTCTGTAGCCTTTTGATAGAAATTCTATCGATTTTCCAAAACAAAAGGTTGTGCTCAAGGCGTCATCTCAGAAAATTGCGGCCCACATGCCGTTCTTGGCGTCTCGTTTAAAACGCCCATTTTACAAAAAAAAGTTCCAATAAAAATTGTTATTCATGTAATTAACTATACCTAACTTTCGTTATTGCCCTTTTTTGTTGATAAACCACCATTGAGACCACAAGATGTATCGAACTTTACTCCATAACCCCCCCAACCCCCCCCCCCCCCCCCCCCCCAACCTTTCTACATGCTTAAAGCTAAGTGATTTAACAAGGATTATCACTTGCCTGAAAGGACGCGGGAGTCTAAGGGGGTATGTTGTTTAGCTTTGAAATTAGTAAGTGTTACTTTCACATCAACTGAGCAAAATAGGGAAAACATTTCCACATATTGTGACCATTAAAAAGTGGAAATGTTTTGCAATGATTGTTGAAATATACTGCATGTTCTGGGTGATATCTGTGATATTCATCTTTTTGTACACGTACAGTGTGATTTTTAAAACCCAATTGCAACAGCCCTGCATAGCCTGAATCAATTGGCAGTACTGAAATGTATTGTTGGTGACACTGTAAGTCGATGTCAAATACGAGGTTAGCAGGTTAGGTTTTGCGTCAGTCTGTGTCAAAACTGACGCAAAACCTAGAGACATAGACTTACAGTATCACCAACAATACATTTCAGTATTGCCAACTGATTCAGGCTATCATCCAGGGCATGCTATAATTGAGGTATTAAAAATCACTCGGCAGCTTTGAAATGTGAGACTACTTCAGATCTCTAGAATCGAGGTAACGTGAAATGGTAATATTTTGGCGGCAACATTTTGAGGGTGGACTGATAAAAATGACGTACTAGTTCCCGTGATTTCTTCCAAAAAGCCTACATCACCAGAATTAGTAGACCTAGTATTCTATCCCTTGCACAAGATGGTTCTCTAAAAGAAGCACTGAATGTGTCAAAGCAGAACTTGCGCCCATGTGCACCACGAGCAAAAGACTGTTTTGAGAAAACGGTATGGAAGATTTTCACGATGATTTGAAGAATACGTTGAAGCGACTAACTACATATTTACAACGTGAAGCGTTTTCTTTCAACATCTATTTTGAGACTTCACCGAGTCGATTTCGATAATTATTTTTTTAAATGAAAGCCGTCACCGTGTAGATGTGCAAAAATAACTGCATAACTTTTAGAGAAAAACCAAAATATTGTAACGCGCAAGTGACGTAGTTTGCGGCCCAGGAGCAGTGGAACAAGTAAGCTCGCGAAGTCGGCCCGCGGTGTCCTGCTGATTTTTGCAATGGACCACTGTACTTGCTTGTGTAAAATACGGCCTGCGCTCTCACTTGAAGCGCATGCCGCTTATTTAAACTATTTTCTAGCCATTCCTACAGCGGCCCTCAAAATTCTCTACTTTAGCCCCAAAAAATGAACATTGCTATGAAATCAACAACAAAATTATATCTCTCTTGCCTGAATATGAAAAGCAATATTTGAGTGTGAATACACTAATTGCATCACATAATGACGTTTTATAGTTTTCTATGAAATTTCTAGATTCGTTAAATTCAGTGGAATATATCCACATTGCTTAAAACTAAAAATATGAGTCAATACAGATTCCCTTGAAAATTTTAAATGTGTCTACTGGTTTAATAGATGAGATAAGATTAGTGGTACGCCATTTATTTGAGAACTGCTTATATTTGGTATTAAATGGACAAGCCACAAGCTAGGCAGAAGAGTATTATTACAGCGTATAGATTAACACATTCGAATATTGCACTACCGTTTTGCCTTCGGAAATGAATTTTTTCTGTGCGCCTATCATTTGCGACAATTTATAAATCACAAGGACAAACTGTGGATAAAGTGGGAATATATAGTAAGTTGCCACAACCCCAGTATTTAGCCATGGTCAAGTATATGTAGCAGTATCACGTGTAAGTAGCTTTGAAAACTTAAAAATTTAAATCTTACCCTAATAGACCCTGCTACACGTTACAAAGAAGTTTTGTAACTTGCTAAATATTTTGTAACGGGTCCACTAGTCTAAATAGTACTTTGCAATTGACTGCCTTACATTTAATCGGTGGGATGGGGTACGGTTCTTTTCTGTAATGAGCACAGTGTATTCAAATAACCAGCGGGCGCTAAAGGGTCTTTACAATCCATTAGTCCATTAACTTACGAGAACTCTGGGTTTAAGATCTCAACAACTGTACAAAGTGGAGCTTTCCGTGGCTTACCACACTGCATAAAACGGACAATACAATTAATGCGTCATTACGGCATAAGGCTTTTACCTTTTGACACCGTGTGGGGCAAACTTCAATGTCATCTTGTACATCCAGGATTTGGCAACAACAAATGAGAATAAGAACAGTTGAAGATAATTATATGCTTAACATTTTTATTTCAACTTTTTTCTTGTAAAACAGGCGGTTCTCATAAAAAAAGCATGTACGGCTCCATTTCTAAGATGGCGGCTTAAGCAAAACTTTTTTTGTGAAAGTGTATAGAATTTAAGAAATTTGGAGTGTTTAGAAATGTCCTTGCTTGTGTGAATTAAAAAAAATTGTAACGTATAATGATTGGTCTTCAAATACGATCAAAAGAACAACTATATTTGAATATAACATTTTAGTTATCAATATAATAATAATAATCCTTTAACTCTATACATCCGTTGGTGCAGTAATTCTAAGGCTTTGGACACAAAAACATGTTTTGATCTATATAACGATCTTCTACAGCAGCTAATGAAGACAATTTCTTCCACATATTATTATAGCCTTGAAAAGAGGGTGGTCTAACAATTCGTACTTCAGAGCCCGATTCGTTAATTGTGTGCCGAACGTTATACTGCAAACATAGCACAGCTTTGGAGTATATTTCGACGTTTCTTGCTTGAAACTTAGTAAGAAAGGTACAGTAATACTTTACTATTTTGCCTTTCTCCAGGTAGAACAGATGCAAGACTTTTGTCTGTCGACATTTGGATTGCAAATACCACCATGTTTCCACATCATTGACTGTTATTATATATCTGGATCATACTGAATTTAGGTTTTGTCCATTTCAAAGTAGTCGTAGTCACCCTTGCTCACCATACAAACATTGTGGTATACACTTGATGCATAATTTTCCCAACTTTAAAATAGGTACTATGAACAATGTAGGAGATATCAAGTGTTAAATACCAATTAAAAGAAAACCTAGAATCAAATTTTTTACCACGTCGAAACTTTCTGGGATTGTCACAAAAGTTACTTTACATATATTGATCTTCCTCTTTTAAAAGCCATAGCTCAGTTTTTTTTTATCGCGGTATAAGGTTACTGATACTTTAGTATGTCCAACGTATCTCGCAATACTTCCTTACCAGATAACCTTTAAAAAATAGATACTTAACCACGGAGCTAAAAATACTAATAAATGACCGCAATTTTGAACCCACATTTTTCGCTTTTTTTTAGTCAGCGGGAAAACCAAATAAACGAAGACCACGTCTTGAATGGTTAGTGCAGTTCAAAGATACACATCCTGATATTTTCAAACCATCTAACCTCAACCTTTTGGCTGACAAGCTGTGACGTTTTTCGGTCTAATCGCGACACCTTTACTATGAATTCATTGTCAATGGGCACGAAAATGGCGGTTATTGAGACGACACATTCCCAAGCTTGCTATATTTACGGACCTTGCTTTTAGAGCAGTGTTTCGCAACCTTTTTCTACGGGCGACCCCTATTTCATTAGCTGAAACTTGGCGACCCCTTGTGCCGAAGTAAAATTTAAGAATGGCAATTTTCTGATTAAAATGTTGAATCCCTCTGCATTCTCACGTTTTTACACTGATTTTTATTTTCTCGCACGTAAGCATGTTACTTGTATTTAGTTTTTCTCTGATCCATGTTTAATATTTTTTCTAACTTTCTAAGTGTTCGTTTATGTAGCAAAAAATATTGTCATTACAACATTCACGACGCTCGTCGCGATTCCCGATTGACAAAGTTTGCAATTTGCGACTTGTATATTTTTTGAGGTGCCTAGATTACTAGTAACTGTCACAAACTTAGCAGCATATTTCCACATTTTTCTCAAAAAATTACTTAAGTAACTCTAAGTACTAAAGTACTAAAGTAATTAAAAAGAAATTTGTATCAAATGAGCAGCATAATCTTATAAACTTATATTATAAGAGCCGATGCCGCCGGCTGTCCAAACCGTAAGCACTGGCGCGCGCACATGCTGATCGTAAGCGCGAGTGGCGAGAACGTCAACAGCAAGCATTTCGTTTCTTTACGCTGGCAGGGCCGGACGTAGGCTGGCTACCAGCTTAAGCAAGCATTGTTATTGTTAACCGTTTCTTTACGCTGGCAGGGCCAGACGTAGGCTGGCCACGCGAGTTCTAGTAATTAAATATAATCTAAACACCTTTTATAAAACATTTTTCAACAAAATGTATATTTACTGAGGTATACAGTTTATTCAATACATTTCGGATGTCTTGTATAAAGATAGAGTAAATAATGTCAATTCGCTTGGGTTTCAAATGCGGTTAGGTGTATCAGTATCCTGCCATTGGACTTTCTTAGGTAAAATTTAAGTATTTTCATTATTAACAATGAGGTAAAATCAATAGTACGCAAGATCATTCTAGTTCTATAATCCATTTAGGAAGTTTCCTCCTCCCAGTAGGCTATTATAAGTTTTTATTACATTACATGGATTAACTATTGTGATAAAGTCAAACTGTAACATGAAAAAACTATGAATTTCTTACAACTGCTTTATTGACGCAATTTTAATATCAAAATGCTGAAAATTTTACTGAAGGAGACAAAAGTTCAACTGTCAGTAGTGCAAACCTTAAAACATCATAACCACAAATTGAAAACAACATTTGTTATGTCTAGTTATTTCGCATACGTACATACCACAAAAATGTCACCCTTGCATGGTGTATCTAATTATTCTCAAGTATACTTCTCAAATCTCCGGGTTAATTCAGATACATTTTAAGCCATTTAATTTCCATTTCTATTTTTGTTTCCAGAAATGCAAATCAAACCTCATATGAGATTATATTCATTTTTGACAAATTTCATATAAGTTGGCTGGGTACTGAATGACATGAACCACGGTCATACTTCTAAATAAAAAATCTGGTGTGATACACTCACACAACTTCCTTTTACAGTGATCTTATAATTAGTCAAAAATTTAATTTTTAATTTTTAAGCATTTGTCAAAAAATTTCAAAATTACAAATTCTACAAAAACGGTACAAATTAGAGCGTTAGTTGAAGGGACACATTTTCATATACAATACCGCGAGCGATCGACGAATTGCCGAAAATTTTTGTCAAAGTGTTTATTGCTTCGATATAAATTGATCGAGTGCGACAGCACAAGACCAATTTTGAAGCAATAAACACGAATAAACACTTTGACAAAAATTCATGCAATTCGTCGGCTGCAAGCGGCATTAAGAACTATTCACGAACAAAATTGACATTTCTTAGTAATTAATCAATTTTATCACGTCCTCTTTGAAATAAAAATCTGTTGACGTAAAAATAAATTGTTTGTCAAATTTGACATTTCTAATATCATATTTGATTAATTTTACAGGAAGTTAAATAAATGTCACAGGAAGAGAAAAAAATTGTCATTAAAACAAATGACATAATACTAAATTATGATTGGTGAATAGTTAACTTGAAGGGGGTGAGTTGAATAGTCTCTCAAATTTTAAGCTGAATTCAAAAATGTGTTTTATTTAAAATAGGAGTTAATAAAAAACATAGAAAAAAACAAAAGGAAGTATTCAACTGGAAAAATCACCTATCTCACATCAATACACATTAAAAATGTAGTAAAAATGTAAAGTTTGAAAGAAATCGTTGGAACCGTTTTTGAAAAAATCGAAGAAACTGTAAAATCACAAGAGTAAACACCTACTTCCGGTTATGCGATTTTCTTCAAAAGCTTGCTGTCTCATCTACATAGTACACAAAACTTATATATGAAGTTTCAACGCCATACCTCTTTTCGTCTTTGAGATATTCTGTTCACAGACCGACACACAGACAGGCAGACAGACAGACACACACACACAGACAGACCAATGAAAAAAAAAATGTTTTTTGGGATCAGGGGACTCTAAAACGTGAAGATCTGTTGAAAACTCAATTTCGAATTTTTAGGGTGAATCCAATACTTCCTTTATCGTAAAAGAAAGTAAAAAACACATATTTATGCAATTTCAATTACGACTGTATGCAAAAGCAATCTATAATATAATTTTCCTTAATGTGTGTTTGTCTGTGGCACAAAATAAAATCTCACGTTCCGGCTTCACAGATGTTTATATTTGTTTAGGTTTTGTTTTTCTTATCTTAGCGCTCGGATCGGAGCTTGACCTTTCGCGTATCCTATTTCACGTGCGCTTAGCGCGCAATTTGCTTGTATATCATTAAAATGGGTTATTGATCACAGACTTTAAAATATACCTATTTCTGCGAAATATTCTAATAGTTATTGAAACAACTAAAATTATTGCTAGTCGATAAATATGACATCTTACATATTAGTACTCACCAAATCCTATACCGTAGGAAGAGACAACGTTGTAATTACTGACCTAAACAGAAAAAATGCGTAAGTGTATAAGGAAATCAGACTGCCGTATGTATAGACTATAACTGAACAAACTTTCTTACAGTTAATCAGTGTAAATGCGGTATAATATATTTTTATTTTATAACCACAAATATACATTGTTAGAAAAAGGTGGTACTAATCTTTAGGCGTAGGCAGTACTCATCCAAACAAACCAAAAAGGCTTACCAGACATTTGTGTAAAAACCATTCGCTTCCTAGTTACATTTAATTTGTTAATTTGATTTATAGTAGATCTTCGATGTGTCTCCCTTTTTTTTATTCCGCACACCGCCAACAGCCGTTAGGCCAATTATAGGCGTCACTGTACATTTTTTTGATTCAATACACAATCTGGCACGCTTTGTCAGCGAAGATCGACCAGGTACAAAGATTCCAGGAGTATCTCGTATTTGTTGACAACAGTTTCCGATTCCCTGTGTCAATTCGCCTTCGTTGTCAACTGATGTGTCAAAAACCAGTACCTATGCCATGAGCAATTATTATGTGTGCTATGTTATAGATAAAATTGAAACATTTTCCTTTGACTCTTTTGGATCTCTAACATTACCGAAAATGTAAGCTGTGTATTGAAAACCAACCATCTCGCATACATGATTGCATGTGTCAAAACAGATTTATTTATAATAATAATAAAAAAATAGTCGCTGTAATCAGCTACTAGCAAATAGTCAGTGTAATTTTGATGCTACTAGCAAATAGTCAGTGTAATTAGAGACTAGCAAATAGTCAGCGTAATTTTGATGCTATTGGTCATTTTGAAATGTTTTCTCATTGCTATGGGCTGATAGCACTGTTTAAAAAATAAGCAAATCGAATACAATGCGTACTTCAAAAATTTTCGAGTTATACGTCTCAAACTTCCTGCACAATAACGAATCGTGTCAGTTTGACAGAATAATCCTCCCGCTTCCCGGTCGGTCTATTTAAACTGTCAAACTGACACTCTTTCATTATTGTGCAACAAGTTATCGTCATATAAGCCGATAATGTCGGAGTACTTATAGTATTACTACTGTTTATATATTTGAATACATTCACATATGAAGGCCTTCAATTATGCTAGTACGTGTAAAAACGAGATTTTCCGTGATACCATTTTTGTACGGCTTGTGCCACCTTAAGAGGAAGAAGAAGAAACTTTATTCAAATTATTATCTAAGGCCAATGACTATTATTTACTTATAAGACTACGCAAATAGCAACAGCGGTGAACAAAATGTAGCCTACACCTAACTTGGAATAAAATTTCATACAAATAAAATTCTGAATCGCCATCTAGCTATAATAGAAGCCGGTAAAGCTCAAGCTTGCGTTGTATTGATATGAACTAATTTGTATTTGTATACGTATAGTGAACACATCTTCCGTTCTGCATTCTTTTACCTTCGTATTTTTTTCTACAACAAAAATATTTGCCATTCATACTGTACCCGCCTTTCAAAATTAAAATTTGCCACTTTAACCCGCAAGAACAAACAAGGAAAATATACATATACAATACAGTTGAAGTCAAACCGTATTGCAACAGAGCACCTACCCGAAAACTAAAAAGATCTATAGCTTAAATTTGCTCAAACTATCGCAAACATCGTAAACTTCCAATTTAAATAAAATCCTATCGCCCTATCAGTTTACTGACGATCATCTTGAAGTTGCTGGAAAACTTCCTCCAAAACGAAACACTGATAACTCGCTGCAGGAATTGGCCACGTACCACACCAAAATTTGTCGGAACGTCTAATTGTAAAGTATCCTGTAGTTGTGAAAAGTTCGTATTCTTCAGCTGTTATTCTTTCTTTCAAATCAAGCATATCTTGCAAATATAAATGGCAAGATTTTGCATATAAGAAGTGGCCACTGGCATGAAAATAAGGCATCATTTTCTAGACAGTGTCAAGATGTATAATGGTTTGCGGCGCTCGTACGCCAAAACTATTAATTTTACCAAATAAAAGGTTATTACACAAATTGTAGGAAATTTTCTCTAGTTTCATTTTGTATATAAATGTTTTTTTTCTATAGCACATGTTAAAGTGTGCTTTTATCAACTCAAAACAAAAGGTCAAGTTTTACTTTAACACCAAGGGTAGATAAAGTAGCACTTTAACATCAAGGATAGATAAAGTAATTTAATTTTCTAACTTTTGTTTAAATTAAATATGACAGCTTCCTATTATCGTAGCAACCCAATCTAGCTACTGACATTTTGAAATGTGATTGACTCTCATTATTTTCTTTTGAAATTGTTAAAGTTCTTGCTATAGAAAAAAAATATTGTATTATACACGACGATAAAGTTATTTCTATCCACTCTTGAATCATTAACGTCTCGACTTCGTCTCGACGTTAAACGATTCACTCGTGGATAAAATTTAACTTTATCGTCTTGTATAATAAATTACTATTATCGTGGAATGAGTCGGAAAGGAGATATTGTCAAAAAACTGCTTTTAGGGGCCATTTTTTCAATATGGCGGCGCGAGCGGCAAAGATACGAGGTGGCAAAGTTGAAATTCGGAAAGAGCACATCGAAATCTATAAAATTACCCATTTTCAAAAGTCCCGGTAAACTTTCCAGGTAACCTCTTCTTTTAGAACCAAATGACTGTACTATACATCATTAATTCCATTTGCGAAATCAATAATAGCGACGTCATCGATTAAAGAATACAATATTCAGAATCTTCCAACAAGATTGGAGTATCGCTTAGAGGGATACTATTCTCATCAAAATAAACAAATAGTACAAAAATATGTGGTAGTAGAAATGTACCCTTAAGAAGTAACGCACCGGAGAAGTTGAATTTTAGTTTTGGATTTTCTTCACAACTCAAAAACCATTTATCGGTTCACGTTGAAACGTGACCTGATATAGTTTCAATACAGTGTGTCTGATGGCATGCGGAATATAAAGAAACTCCAATGGTAAATGTTGTTAAAGATCTATCTCACCTTTGCACAGTCTGCACTGTTCAGCGATGGTTTGTAATATCTGCCTTTGCATTGATTTACAGTCTCCTGCTCAGGTTGTTTATCGACGCATTCAATAAAAAAGGGTATTTTAATTTTAAAATTCAGTTTTGTTATATCCTTGGAGTTTGTTTAAAAATTACAAACTAAGTTACAATACCATACAGTTTTAATTATTTATATCGTATATAGTCAAAATCTAAACTAAATACAGAGTCAGTCGCCAAAAAGAAAGCAATTTTTTCTATACATGCAAGTGAGTGGTGACACGACAATCCATTGCAGTGATCAAACATTATGGAGCAATTCAAGCCCGCTTGTTTGCATCCACAATTATTTCCACATCCTGTTTTACATCTGCAGGATACTAGGTGTATTAATCGATTTTACATTCTCGTTTACGTATGCCATCTTCCATCCTCATTCAGAAATTTATTTCCTGGCGACGGCGACATATGTACTTGCAAATAAATTCTCAAACAATGTTGATGAGACTTGTTTGATGTGTGAAGAACTTTCGCCAAGACAAAATTTTATTTTAACGCTGACCTTTAATTAGGATTGTTAAGCGGAAATAGCGAGCTCCGTTCAAATTGGAATCCCATACACGAAAGAGGTTTCCGAATTGGAAAAACTTAAATCCATTGAACGGAACTCGTTACTTCCGTTACACAACCCTAACCTAACTAAAAATAAAGATAAAATTTTTACGAAACTCTGACATCAAACACATACCCATCATACGCGTCTTAGAGTTTATATGCATGTTCAAATGTTGCTAGAAAATAAAGTTTTAGCAATGACTACAAAAAATAGAATAGGTACGTAAAAATCTGTGAACCTAAGCGTAAACTTAGACAAAAAACAATTTCTAATTCATTCTTTTAGAATAAAGCAAAAAAATGCACCGTTAGGACAATTGGTCAGCAAGATATAAAGCAGTTTTCTAATGTCGAGAAAGGTAAAGTTCTAAGAGGTGCTGAGGGAGAACCACAGGGGTGAGAGGCGGGGAGTTTTAGGAAAAACGTGTCTCTTGTAGTGATCTAACAACAAGTTCAGTGTTCACCTAATTCTTCCCGACGTCATCCCTTTAGTTGCAACGAAGTATATATTGTTCCAGGCCATGGCACTGACTCTGATACCAAACTTTCTGCTACTCCATTCCAGGACACACTGAGTTTTAGAAACTTTCATATCTGACGTTAATAACTATTTTGACAAGACAGTTCACGTCAGTTGTAAAAATTCCTTTGAAGTATTGCGTACCAAACTGCAAGTCAAATTAACTACGCTTTATCAGTTGTCCATATATTAGCGTGTTCAAACTTCCATTGAATAAAACAGTGACACAAAAAAGGGTAACAACTTTTGAATTGAGAGGACTGGCGAATTGGAAAGATTAGTGTTGTTTGTGAAAAGCACTTTAAAAAAGCCTATATAGAGGTTGATAATATGAAGAGACTTGTTCCAACTGCACTAGCTTCCAGTTCAGTTATTTTGACGAAATTACTATTTTAGATGAAGTCAAAATTAGTAGTGAATTACTTGCAATGGAAAATTATGGACCTATCCATTAGTAATTGTTTTTAAATCGAATATTACGGTGAAGTGACGCACGATGTAAATAGCAACCATATTATATGTTTTTCAACAATGAAAGGACAGCGCACTGAGAGATTGTTCATCTAGTGACCAAAAATAGTAATTTTTTGTTAAAGGTTGGCGAAGTGGTGTTGCCAAATTGTGGTAGGCCATTCCAAAGGTCACTCTATAGGTCCAGTTTCATGGCCTAGCTAGAACAATATAGACTGCCTTGGTATAACTCCAACCACGTAGCGGAAAATAAATTGCATTTTTAACAAAAATAAAACAATACAGGTAGTAACTATTCTACTACAAATGTCTTCATTCTTTTCTACACATTTAATATGCTGGCAGTATGCATTTATCTGCAATCGTTTTCAAAATACCTCGATGCTGAAAGTTATACCATGCTTTCCCTATACGTTTTGCTTAAACAATTTCTGTAGAGTTTGTTAAAAATAATTTCGAGATTAATTTGACATCATGTGAATCCAAAAAGAATAAGCTTTCTACTGCTTTAAAAATTAAATTATTGAGAAATATTCAAATATACGCTTGTAAATGCAATGTGTAAAATTAATCAATTTTCAGTAATAAAAATATCCAGAAAATATTTATCGCTGTTTTTTGCAATCGTAAACAGAATTAATCCCTCCACATTGAGATCTGCAAGGTCATTCCAGATAGTTTACATTTTTTAAACTATATCTTTGAGTGCACACTCTATCATCGAATTCAGAGTCCCTGAGACCTGACTATTTGAATATGTTACAATTTACGATTGGCTTCGAAAACGGCGTAAATAATAATTCTTACTTTGAACTGATTTAATTGTATGGAAATATGTAAATATTCCCGCGTTTTAGTCGGCGCTCTAAATATATTTCTGTTGTTTCTTTTCAGTTTTTCTTAATATATCGAGTTCCCCTTTTATTGATTCAACGGAAGAAGGGATCCGCCTCTCTCTACATCGTTTAGTGAATCTACAAACTGATCTTCCGGCTGGTTTTTCCTTCCTTCTCACTCTTGTTAATCGGTTTGATGTCATCGTATCTACGTGCTCAGTCCAGCCATTTCTCCAGTCTACACGATTGGTCGCTGACTGTTCCCAGTTTTGTTATACCCCACACTTTTGAACTGAAGATGGGCTGGTCGCATTATCCAAATGCAAGAAAATCGATTACCAATATGGAGCATCGGAGGGTGGGTAACCACATTCTACTCTACTTCCTGTTTTCTTATTTACTGTATGAAAATCAATATTTTCGTTTTGGGTATTATAAATATTGGTTGCTAATATTTCAAAGAACAATTTCTTTGGAATTTACCTTCATCAGTTTCACTAATTTTACAAAATATCAACCAACTTTCAGTAATGCATTTATATGGAGATGCATGCTATTTCATTTTTATATTAATAAAATGATAAAAGTTTCCCCAATAAAACGTCAATTATAGTTCCCATCTGACATTTTTTTCAGTTACTAAGCAGTACTAAATGCTGCTATTTTAATAGGTAATGCAGGTAAATATGTGTTCGTGATTTACTCGGAAGTCCAGAAAGAAATGGTTTTAATGTCACGGTTGATATTATGTAGGTCGTGTCTTATTTACCATGTCATGGCATAGCGAATAGACACATCTCTAGCTATTGACGACGATTCTACCATAAAAACTTCAGTTGCAATGGAAAAACGCGGAATATAATGGTTTGATGGCATTCTTGCCTCCAGTTGCAGCGGAGCAATTATGCTAGAGCCAAGACATCCTGCAGACGTAGCCAACAAAAACTTGGACGACTACATGTAGCGCTGTGTGAGAACCTGCCCGACACAATGTGCACGCGGATCGTGCTGCAGTAGATATACTGGTCAATGCCGGTGGTAAGCGCTCACTCGTTACATTCTAATGGTGTAAAAAAAACTAACGATACATTGTGCCCGCTGAGGGAATTTGGACTCGAAGTGCTGATGCTTTTCTGATAATTACTGATCTACGGGCCTTACCGAGGTGCGCCTGCAGAAGCTCCTCCTAACTGCAAATGATCATGCAACTTGAAAAACTAGTTCCATAACTGCAGATGCTTGTATATTACGTTGTGCTTTAAAAATGTGCAAAGGTGTATACTTAACTATTTTTAGTTGTTAATCAGTTGATACAGAAGCCATACTAATCATCTATAACGAGTCCAATCAAAAATTAAACTATGAGATATTAGTTTAAACTGCAACGCCATCGAACCACAAATACAAATGTCTGGGCTCAGTGGTTAAGCATCATCCTGAATTCGGTCCCCGGTTCCAGTGAGGTTTTGAAAAATAAAAGATGTAGATAAAAATCTCTCCAGAATGCCATCATTTAGAAGAGATGCAAAACTGCAATTTTTTATATTACCATGATGTGTAAGCATAAGCATGAAAAAAAAATCCTTTGCAAAATTCTAGTACAGCTTTGCCGTATGACCACAGCAGTTGGTGTTTAAGATACCCGGTACTCTGCCTCTTGTGCAAAACAAACAAACAAAATAAAAATGTTAGAATTAACGCTGAAATAGTAACGTATAGCGGATACAGAAATATCAGTTTAAAAGATTATGAAAGTTAATAAGTAATACTGAATTTATAGCTAAAATGTCGATCTAATACAGCCAGTAGTTCACGGTTACTGCTGGCTCTCTACATTTTAATTTGTAAGCTTCTTTCTTCCTCGTCGGTATACTCCAGTTTCCTGTCCTTGCCTCTTAATTTTGTCTACCCACCTCAACCTAAACATGGCATGTCTTCCAGTTTTCTTCATATTTCTCATTATTTTTATATGTACTCAACTATACTTATAAGCCGTTCACGACCTTTTTGGGACAGAGTTGGCTATGTGTTTTTCTTTTCATGTTGGACTAACTGATTCGATGATCCGCTATATGCAACTTTTTTTTTCTGTCAGTGTCAGTTCGACATTTTCTTGCCACCACATTGCCATTATTTTAATATTCGTAGGAAAATAAATGATTTATCAAATTTGTAAAAATAATGTTAATTTCTGTCAACGCAAAATGCCCAAAATAATTTTGTTACAACAAAAAATTTCCATTAAACGATGCTATTTCCAATTTAAAAAGGACAGACCAAATTTAAAAGACCGCGAGTAGATGTGGAGACTAGAGAATATCCGGCAACAATGGACCTATTCAGAAAATATAACCTTAAACTGAAAACAACCTAACCTAACACAAAAAGTGTCAATTTTCATGAGGGAGTTTAGTTGCAACAGAGGTTCTGCCAACAAAATTACTAGATGGTCATAGCCTCACTTGACCCAAAAAGATCGTGAACGGCTTATACTTGTGTATACAAGTTTCTTAGTTTCGAGGTACAGTTACGGCCAAATAAAACCGGGCAGTACTTTACCCTATTGTGAATTGGTATTAAATCACATAAGAAACATAAAAATTAAAAATGACATATTAAGAATTGAAATTGTCAAGGTACTGTCAAGTAAAAGCCTGATTTACCAAAATTTATGAAAATGACATAGCATTTCAAAATGGTGGTCGTTTTTATTTGGCTGTAACCGTACATTTTATTCTCTAGAGTTTGCAATTCCTAAATTGGATCAAAAATCCTTCTTGGTATCTTATGCTTAATCTTTATAATTAAGTTTTCGTATTTAACTATAATTGTCCTAGCCGTGTTTACCTACTAGAGATGTTACGAAACTTGAAGAGAAGAGAGTTGAATACTCTCTGATCTAGTCTTGAAATTTATAAAGTTATTTAGGTAACTCTAGACACTAGAGCACTAACTGACATCTGTGAAGTTAGCACCTCAAGTTCAAAAAATGTTATTTGTTGCAAGAGTTCCCGTTGCACCCCAAACAGTTCCAGAGTTCCTTCCTATTTTTAAAAATAGTTCTATGTATTTAAGATAAAAAAAATGGGAATCGAAAATTTAAGGTGCTAACTTCACTTCTTCCTCGGACAAATACCACTATAACTCTTTTTCCGTCATACTTATCGAAAAATTTTCGATAGAACTCATCAGGGTGCCACTAGAACTGTACCAAAAAAACATTTGCAAAAAAAAATATAAACCCGAAAAAAATATCTTTTTAAATGTTTTTAAGTTCCGGTAGTTCTAATGGGAATTCTAGTAGCACCTCGGCGAGTTCTATCCATAACATTTTTTGATAGGACTCGAACTAAAAAAGTTACGCGTATTTTTGTGTTAGTACTTTTACAAAACGACCAAGTCCTCGAAGCAATTTTTCAAAGTTTGGGTAGTTCTAATCGGAGTTCTAGTAGCACATCGGCTATTTCTATCGATAACTCTAACATTTTTTGACAGGACCTGAAGTAAAGAAGTCGACGAAAATACACTAGCGTGTGCATTGGGTTGTATATAAAAAATGTATAGGTAATGAAATAGCAGTTTGTATACCAAGGCACTGAAGTTTAGCTTTTTATCACGAATGTGGTTTTAGTTACCGAGGCCCGTAGGGCCAAGCCAAGTAAACCACATGAGGGATAAAAAGGAATTCCAGTGCCGAGGAGTACAGTATGTTTTATTGGAAAGCGATAAATCGTGATATTACAACATTTTAACCAACATTTATAGGCTATGTTAACATCGATTGACGTTTATCTGTCGCCTCGCTACCTAGTCGTAAAACAATGGATTACTTTAATGCCGATTTCGAGGTACTTAAATGCCGATTTCAAATAAAAGTAAGTTGCTAGAAAAAATTATTACATACTTAAAATTTTTCGACAACCGTTAACCAGGTTCAAATTCATTTTAAAATCTGGTACGGAAATTATAGTAAATACATATTTATTAAACCTTACTAGCCACTACAGATTTGATTAATAATTGTATTTTTGCACATAGATAAGTTGTGTTCGTTAACTGGAAGATAGTACATGCTGAAAGTTGGATATATCGGGTCTACCCAGGTGAGCAGTCCCTTGATGATTCTGGGGGGCGGGGTCACAATGGCGATGGTCTCGATTTTCTAGGACCCCCGCAAATAGGCATTGGTTAATTTGGAGTGGTTAACTTGGCACCTTCCCCTGCTTGTTTATAAACAGTTACACATCAGATTGTGCTTTCATGTAATGAAGAATGTTTACAACAGACACACAATCAAAGACTGCAACTAACCTAACCAAGTTACAACGACACACAGCATCTTTGAATCGAAATTTCCAAGAAATCACCTTTTTGGGGAGACCCCAGTATGTCGAATTTCTCCGCCCTTCTTCCTCTACTCTACTCTTCCGATAAACGGTCAGGAGACAAAGTAAACTTAAGAAAATGCTGCTACCACAAATATCGACAATATAGAAAAAAACTAATTATATAGTATCACTAACGTATTTATGAGAATATGTTTCCTGTTATCTAACACTTTCTGTATTATACACAGAAATGTACCGAAACTTTTAAAAAATTGCTTCCTGGATTCAAGTTATCGATAGAACTCGCCGAGGTGCTACTAGAACTCCCATTAGAACTACAGGACTTTGTCGTTTTGTAAAAGTGCCAACACAAAAATACGCGTAACTTTTTTAGTTCAAGTCCTCTCAAAAAATGTTATTAGAATTATTAATAGAACTCGTCGGGGTGCTACTAGAACGCCCATTAGAACTACCGGAACTTAAAACAATTAAAAAACATTTTTTCCGGTTTACAATTTTTTTTTGAAAATCTTTTTTTTGTTACAGTTCTAGTGGCACCCCGACGAGTTCTATCGAAAAGTGTTATGACATTTTTCAATAACTATGACGGAAAAAGAGTTATAGTGGCATTTATTCACATCTTTTTTATCTTAATTACTTAGAACTATTTTTTAAAATAGGAAGGAACTCTAGAACTCTTTGGGGTGCAACGGAAATTCTTGGAAAAAAATAACATTTTTTGAACTTGTGGTGCTAACTTCATAGCGGTCACTAACTGCCATTCGAAACTAGAAACATATTTAATTTTAAAAATCTCTAAAACTATGTCCATGTTTAAGATGAGGTTAAAGAATAACGTTGCGTGTGATTAAAAACAGTATTGCTACTTGTTGAGAGACAATTAATTGCCAAACGAGGTGCCACAAACCAAATTTTTGTTTACTCATTTCCAATGTTCAAATTAATTTTAATGCGTTACTATCGGGAGTATTTTTTCTCAAAAAGTTAGCTTATTAATGTTTATAATTTTGTATTGTGGTGAAATATTCAATAAAAAAGAACAACAAGCATATGCTTATCGCCGTAGTTTCTTATAAAAGCGTTAGGAGTTTAGGACACATTACTAAAAAGCAGTTATGTACCCCTTTGAAATTTTACAGTAAAACGCTATTCCGTTGAAATTATCAATTAAATCGGAATATGGTTTAAGCAATTTAGATAAAGATTTCGAAGTGATTTAAATACTTGTTTGCAGTAAAATTCCTCTCACAAATGTGTACCCCACTAACGATACCGTCTAATGAATGAGCGGAACCGTTTAATGCGAATTATTGTTGTCAGCCTTGATAACACTCCCGTCGAATTAAAACCATTCAAATAATCTTGTAGTGGCGATTAAATATGATCTAGTAGGTAAATTTGTATTTCCTTGTCTATACAATAGTATTCAAAAACCAAAAGGCAACAAATGCTCAAAATATTACTATAAAACAAATTAATTGTTGCTACTATTATTGTTTATTTTTGTACTTCCTTCGCAATCCTATTGGCGAATGACAACTAGAAATGAACAATTAACACAGTTATGGTTCGAGAAAGGCGGAGTGAAATGCAGTAGCTGTTTCAGAATTTTTCATTTTACAAATTTTCAAGGGAAATAGATAAGCAACCGCCTGCTCAATTAGGTTTCCGGACATACAGCTATTGAACCTTTAGTATGGGCCATTTAAAAAAGTATAATTTACAATTCTAAAGTCGAAAGTCGATGTCAAAGATTTGAGAGAAATCATTTATACATTTACTTTAATTCGGAAAATGAAGTTCAACGAATAGTAAATAATATTCGAAGGAGAATAAACTTATGACTTTAGGAAAATAGCCCCCAATTTGAACAACTACAGACTGTAAATCGTTCGAAATAAATACTGGATTATTACTACCTTTTATGATAAAGGAAGTATTGGATTCACCCCAAAAATTCGAAATTGAGTTTTCAACAGATCTTCACGTTAGAGTCGCCTGATCCCAAAAAACATATTTTTTTCTCATTGTATGTCTGTCTATGTATCTGTCTGGCTGTGTGTCATCTCAAAAACGAAAAGAGGTATGGCGTTAAAACTTCATATATACGTTTTGTGTACTATGCAGATGAGACAGTTAGCTTTGAAGAAAATCGCATAACCGGAAGTAGATGTTTACTCTTGTGATTTTTCAGGTTTTTTCGATTTTTTCAAACTTTACATTTTTAATGTGTATTGATATGAGAGAGGTGATTTTCCAGTTGAATACTTCTAAAGTGGGTTTCTTTTGTTTTATTTTTTTATTAACTCCTATTTTAAATAGAACTCCCAGTATATCATTACATTTTTGAATTCAGCTTAAAATTTTAGAGAAAATTTTTGTCTCTTCAACTAACGCTCTATTTTGTACCGCTTTTGTAGAATTTGTAATTTTTGAAAATTTTTGACAAATGCTTAAAAATTAAAAATGAAATTTTTGACTAATTATAAGATCACTCACTGTAAAAAAAAGTTGTGTGCGTGTATCACACCAGGTTATTTCTACTTTGGAATCATTTCATTTATCAATTTTTCTGTTAATTAATAAATGTATTCATATCCAGGGTGGATGGTTTTTCGTTACACAGCTTATATCTTTCGTAATACCGGGTGTCTTAAAATGAATTACATCTAGTATTCTTTGAATTTCCCATAATGCAATCTAAAATTTTACTTGAAATTGGCAAGACTGTAAGTCTATGTCAAATTCAAGGTTAGTAGGTTAGGTTTTGCGTCACTTTTGACACAGACTGGCGCAAAACCTAACCTACTTACCTCGAATTTGACATAGACTGACACTCTTGCCAATTTCAAGTAAAATTTTAGATTGCATTATGGGAAATTCAAAGCATACTAGATGTAATTCATTTTAAGACACCCGGTATTAGAGCTACAAGAAAAAGTCAAAGGAAAAAGCTTCTTAGTTTAATTTTATGGCCTACTAGTTTTTGGGAAAAAATCCCAATTTTGATGTTTCAAATGGAACACTGTATTTTATTTGCAAATTGAAGACTATAAAATTCCGAATACAGTCATACTTTTACTTTTTTCATTTAGCCTCATTTGTGGGCTCCGAGATCACCCGATTTTTCGATATTAGATTCTTTGTTTGGGGTTTTCTGAAAAACAAAGTTTACACTACTGTCTGGGAACGTTACGTATAGATGCCGATATCATTGACTGAAAAGAGCGCAGTTATGCGTTGACAACAATCATGGACACTTTCAACAATTTATTTCGTAGTACCTATTAGTTTTTGACATTGTGCTCTTGTTTTTGTTTATTTTGGATTATTGAAATTCTGCAATAAATGAAATGTTTCAGTTTGTCATTAAAAGTCACATTTCCAAAGAAAACTTAAAAAACTTCTTTTTTTAATCGGCAGTGAAGAACGCCTAAATCATCATTAAAATACGAGAAATCGGCAGTGACGTAATCCATTATGTTACGTGTTTTTGTAGGTGGCGGGGCGACAGATAAACGTCAACAGACGTCAAGAGAACCTATAAAAGCTGCTTAATATGTTGTAATTTCACAATTAAAAAGAAAAACTGATGTACCCCTAGGCACTGAAGTTCCTTTTTATCCCTCAAGTGGTTTATTTGCCTTGACCCTACGAGTCTCGGCAACTAAATCCACATTCGTGATAAAATGATAAACTTCATTGCCTTGGTATACAAACTACTATTTATAACTATTACAACGTTATGTATTGCTTAAATGAAAAAAGGAAGTCTGACAGTTATTTTATAAGCTTTTCAATTTTCAAGTAAAATACAAAGTGTTCTATTTCAAAAACCAAAGTTGGGAATTTTTCCCAAAAACCAGTATGCTATGAAAAATTATTATGTTCGCTATGTTATACATACAATTGTACTAAGAAGCCTTTTTCTTTTATTTTTTCTTCTGTCTCTAATATTACCGAAGATACTCGTATGAGCTGTGTAATAAAAAACCACCCTGTATAATACCATAAAAACCTGTTTGCAAATTTAATCGGCTAAATGAATGGTATTCGAACTACTATCTTCACTGCTGACATTGTCAAATAAATTTATTAATGGCAAGCATGTGCTGAGCAAAACTCCACCATGGCGTTTCCTTAGTGTAAAACGATTGCTATTGGCCCAAATTCTAACTTTCATGGCTTATGATTGGTGTAGGTACTAATCATTATTAATTTAATTTGTCTGCCACTTCTTTGTTGCAGTTATAGTTATGCTGAGAAACATTCCTCTTGCTTCTTACAATACTGTCATAACTACTATAATAATATGCTGCTGTGGATAAAATAAAAATAATAACTTTTAATAAAAAACTAAGCCACTTGCTGAAAGGTTGTGGTTTTAAGTAGACTACACCAAGATATTTTACGCAAAAAGTTGCTTTTTGGATTTTTTTCACAGCTATAAAAATCCCATTAATAATGAAGCTACAAAGAATTTTGACGCATTCTCGTTTCTTCACGATAAATCAAATCTAATAATTGGCTATAGAATCGATGTCAATTCACAGTATATTTCAGTAACTCAAGCCAATATGTCTACCGCGGTATACGAGATTAGAAACTTTCGGCTATTTGGCTGTAGGAGAGTGGAATAGGATGTATATTCGTGCCTATCTAGATTATACCACTCCCTCTAACATCAACCAATGAAAAACGGCAAAATGCATAGTTACGCATGTACTAATTTTTGACACTGTACAGTCAGGGAATCAATATAATTTAGACTTTAGTTTTTAAGTGTAAGTTTTTAAAAAATCAGTAAATTTGCAATAAATTTAATGTGATACGTTATGTGTAAAACAATTTAAAAAGTACTTAAGTTCACGTAAGCACCTCAAAATTATTTAAACGATGAGCAAAAAAGAAGATAGATGATGTAAACTATATTGATTACCCAACTGTACATAGCAACTGTGATAATCACCTACCTTCCTGACTAATAAGTAATAGTCACATGCCTTCACAAATATCGCGTTATCTCCTGTCAGTACAATTGTCATAACAACCACATTAACCGTACTTTTAATATTTATAAATAAACTGTTCAAACGTTGTTTATTGACTCGTGATATAATCTAGTCGAATGCAACTCGTGTCTTCTTGATTATCAAATCATTTCTGTTTCCACTCGATATACTGTTTTAGGCAATCACGCTCGTCCTTCGGACTCACGTGATTTGCCAAACAATATATCTCGTGTAAACATAAATGATTATTTGATAATCAAGAACCCACTAGTTGCATCCTTAACTAATAGACGTGTCTGTCCGGGACGCTGGTCTGTCCGGGACGCTGTTTTGTCTGTCTGGAACGCTGTTTCAGCAGCCAAACCGTAAGAGATAGAGAAAAAAGTTATGAAAGTTATATGTTTGGAATGGTCATGTCGGGTCAGTCTCTAACACTAATTATTTACTTAATTATCCTAATCCTAACTTTTTAGGTTAGATTCTAGGCAAATTTTATCAAGGCGAATGCGACTAGTAGTTTGCTACCAACAATGACGTCATATACGTACGTGTGGTGAATACGCGTTCTATTTGCAAAACGGTCTTTTTTGTTTTATTAAATGAGACATTTGTCTCACTGGACTGCTAGTTATATATGATAGACAACTTGGCCTATATTCGCAGTATTATGCAGACCGTGGTGTATTAAAGTTGTAGTTGTGACAGTAAATTTAAAGTAAATATTATCTAATTATTCATGTTATCCTCTGTAATGTATAGTATATTTACCGTCTAGTCTGTTATTTACAAGAACAACTGGCATTTTTTACTCTAATACTCTGCTCTACATTAATACATTAAGAACATTACTAATCTACCAGCATGATATATTACAGAAGTGCCAATATGCGGAGAGCTATTCTGCTAATTGTTAGTATCAGGTCATAGATGCAAACAAAACACATTTGCCTAAATTGAAAGCTCAGTCTTTTGATAATTTCCAGTTGCACTTTGAGAGGTAGACATTATGGAAGTGTCCCGGAATGATGTTTGAGTAATAATAATTTTCGCTGATTGTAAAAGTTGGACATATGACCAAAGTCGCCAAAATAGAGTGGCAGCTTTTGGCCATAGTCCTTTGTTATCCATAGTTAGTTACTGGTTACGTGAATTTAAACGTGAACTGTGTAGACTAGAAGATGAAGAGTGATCTGAACGACCATGGAGAGCTGTTTGTGCTGAAAACGTTAGCGCTACTGAAACCTGCTTAAAAAATGGAATATAATTCATAGAGTTATTAAAGAAGAAATAGGTGTTGGATCATCCGCAGTAAATAGCATTTTACATCAACAGCATTTTATTTTTGTTAACCAAAGAGCAAACACATCCAGGGATAGACCGGTGCAGATTTATGTAAGAAAAAATCTATACAGGATCTTCAAGCATGTGTTTAATATTGTTACGAGTGGTGAGCTTTGATTCTACTTATAATTATGATCCCTATACTAAACAAAAGTTTTTGGGTTTTAAAAAATGAGGCCATTTCGACAAGTTATTTGCGGTAAAAGTGCAAATAAAAAAAAATACTGCGTTCTTCAGATGCAGAGGTCTAGTTGTAATAATTCTTCTTGACGATCGTGTAGCTGTAACTTCTGAAGTTTGTCTTCTTCAAGTCTTAGAAAAACTGTGGACTAATCGCAGAAAATCTCGTTTGCGTGGCATTTTGTTACACCAGGATAATGCAACTGAATAATTTAATTTATTGTAGGAATATCGAGTCCAGTTGGTTAGTCGCCCTTCATAGAGTCCAAATCTGGCCTCCCTAGATTTCGTTCCTATATTTCAGGGGATGTTTAATGACATTCCAAAAAACGGAGTCCTCTAGCCGTTTCGAATAGTTGCAGAAAATGAATTAAAACATTATAGCTAAGAGGGAATATTTTGAAAGGCAATAAAGTGACTTTTTTAAATATCTGTATTTTTTATAACTAACAATTAACGAAACAGCCCTGTTATTACACCTACATTACAAAGCACCAAAACTTATTCTACTCCCTCTATAGTATGTACTATTGCGGCCCTATAAGTCGTAACGATTAATTTTTCCTGTCTAAATGAGGTTTCACGCAGTGAGGTACACACCAAAATTGTCATTGCTGTCATTAATCAGCTTGTCATTGCTGTCATTAATTAGCTTTAATTCCAAATGCTGCTAACGCAAGCCCAAAGGGATTCTGCAATTGCAAAAATTAAAGAAACGAGACTCACGACTTGCATAAAGGACCAAGTACCCGTGCTGCAAGAAAATCAACGCAAGAAGAGAACGAGCAGTTAGTGCAAGTTATTGCTGAACATCCATGGGCTACTGCACAAATAGCCGTAGAAACAATTAACTTCCCTGCCTCGTTAAGAACTGCAAGATAAGGAATAAGAGCAGGACTTCTCTCCAAATGTTCAGCGGTCAAAAAGACAAGGTTGACTGATGAGAATAAGTTCAGAAGAATAAAATTTGCACATGAATATCTAAATCAACAACCACAATTTTGGGACGCAGTGGTGTTTTCTGACAGGAAAACGTTTTAGTCGTCATATAACGGCAAATTAAGTCTATCGGCTAAGAGGACAAAAAATTGAGGATGCTTGCTTGCATAAAACCGACAACAGCGGGAGATTTTCTGTTCATATGAGATGTCTAACATCACCAGGATGTGGAAATACTTAAAGATATTAGTTATGTAGACCACAAGTGTTAGAATGCAACTTTTTTTCACAAGTGTGGAGGGTTATTAAACGAGGCGCAGCCGAATTTAATAATCCACACGAACGCGTGAAAAATAGGCACTCTAACACGAGTTGCTAATAAGATTTTTTGAAATTTCATTAAATATTCAAATCCAAGCCGATTTTGTATAGAATTTTATTTGCCTTCATTTTAGACAAATGCGTTGGTCAGCTCTGGTAACTAAGGAAACGTCTATTTAAAATTGTTCATTCCTAAATTAAAAGCAAAGTGTCACTTTTTTCACTGAGTGAAAATTAATTTTTAACACAATTCACCTGTGCATACAGCTGGTGTAGTGAAAAATATATTCGAACAAAATTCTATTGAAGTGCGTCCTTGGCCGGTAAATAAACCCAGATCAGAATCCAATTCAGAATATTTGGGGATTCATAACGAAATAAATATATAACCAGCAATTCGGATCTCACAACAGAAATGAGTTAATATATGCCATCCAGAGAATGCAATGATGGTTAAAGAAAATGCTAGAATTTTTTGTTCTAATGAAGTTAAACGTTCTCTTTGATGTTATAGGTAATTTGCCTACTTAAAACAGTCTTTGAATTTTAATACGCACGCCAATGAGTTTCTATCAAATTAATACTAATGTCAAAAATGACAGAAAATGCCATGTTTCCAATAAGTGTTTTTTGAAAATCTTGGTAATGCGATAAAAAATCGTTACGATTTATGAAGCTGCAATAGTACCTTGGTTAATCAAAAGAGAAGTAGTAATTAAAATCACACTTACTAAATAGTTGACTAAACAATCAAAACAATTGCACTTAAATTGTTGAAAGGCATTCACAACTCGATAGTTGTATACGTCACGAATTAAGAAAAAAATATGTAGAGAGCAGGACAAAAGTGTGGATACATCTTGGTATCCCAATACTAGAACAAATATTAAATAACATTTGTGTATGGTCTTGTAAGTATTCTACGTAAAATACTGTGTTTTATAAGCAATAGTCCACTTAGATCAAAGCAATTTAGTCCTTTTAAACAACACCATACATTTGAAGGATTTTCGGAAGTATTAGTTCACTTTCTGCAAGTGATTGTGTAAAAATTCACTAAGGATGTAACATAAATGTACGAGTTGCACATCTATTTGCCTGTTAATATTAAATATTTATTTATCGATAAAAGAGAACAATAACACTTACCTATTAATTATATTTATAATTCATTATTCTAATCCACTATTCTCTCATAAGAGATGATATTCAATAACAAGAATGGTCAACTGTCATTTAATAAAATTTTAGCAATTGATATGAATTTAACTAAGCAAAATGTCGATATTATGATATGTGTTTTAATATGTGCCATGATTATGATGCATTGTGTATATTTTATCTGTATTGTTCGATTGGTGTCCTATTTGCTAATTTATAAATTTCAAAAAACAAAAGTCTGTAAAACCATGTTAGGTAGCCGCATACAAAACCTACTTAACAGATCCACGATTTGAAGCTCAGATTAGCTTAACCAGTTTTAGCAATTTTGTAGGAACTTAAATAGTTTAGCAGATGGCCACCGGTAGACCGATTTAATCACGATTCAACCATTTTACTAAAACTGAAAATTGAAAATTAAATCTTGTTACGTCAATTGTTAAATTCTTTCCGTGTTTTCTATGGATAATAGCATTGCATACTTTGGCATTACAAAAATAACAATGTCCGTTGACAACACTCGACACGACAAATTTATCAGCTGCTTGAATCTGCTGTAGCGCCATGTGAACTGCCCCAGAGGTCGCAATTAGGACTTACGTGGATTTAGCAATAAAGGAAGTAATACTTCGTATGAAATATGTACATTAAAATGTTTCCTTCAAAATATACGTATGAATGGCACATATTTTAAAATTTGAATTTTGCCTCAGCTTTTGATTACTTACGCGTTTACGCCATCTATGAATTGCAAAACTTTCGTAATTTTTGAACAAACTACATTAATAACGAGTAATTTAAAAACATACATATATGTTAGTTAAATACGTTATTAGTTATAGTTCGCTAATTTCTGTTATGGGTACTTTTCCTATTTTTACATTTTGTCTAGTAGGTAGTTAGAAAATAGAACCAAAATACCGCGTGGTCGGAAAAATGTAATAAGAGCAGGTCATGACATTGATCCGAATCCGGTATATTTATTACTGACCTCTGTTTAAGTGTAATCACAATAGATACACATTAGCCAGAGGCCACTGTAGCTATCTGCCGGAAAGCATATAAATGTGTAAGTGATACACAGATTTTAATAATCTGATCAAAGCCTATTTTGAATTCTGTTTTTGTAATCGCGCAGTTTGACTTTAACTGTGTCGATTAGTTTCAGTACAACTGCAATATTCATATATTCACAATATTTTGTAAGCTTTGAGAACGTATCCAAACTCTTGCTCCCGCCCGCCATGCCACCATAAATGCGCCATTTAACAATGTGGATAATTTCATGTAATCTGACTCGTCAATTTTTCAAACAGAGATGTAATCAAATTTCCTAGAAAAAGTACAAATTTAAATGTTCGTATTCGTAGTAACACTTCAAAATAGAAACCATTTATGACTTTTTTACCTAACGAGTAATATATACCGATGGGGCCACACTTATATATAACAGCAATAAGATAACATGAACAAGAAAATAACACGTATTGCTTGAGTAAGCAAGATATAAACATAGTAGCAAATATTCGAGTAGGCCTGACGCTTATTTTAATTATGACATAAGTCAACCAAGCATGCCTACTAAAATAATTTTTCTCGTATGGTCATCTCTTTCTTACTCAAGCATTCTATTTTGTTGTTCATGTTATCTCTTTGCTGTTATACCGGGTGTCTTAAAATGAATTACATCTAGTATGCTTTGAATTTCCCATAATGCAATCTAAAATGTTACTTGAAATTGGTAAAACTGTAAGTCTATGTCAAATTCAAGATTAGTAGGTTAGGTTTTGCGTCACTTTTGACACAGACTGGCGCAAAACCTAACCTACTTACCTCGAATTTGACATAGACTTACAGTCTTGCCAATTTCAAGTAAAATTTTAGATTGCATTATGGGAAATTCAAAGCATACAGATGTAATTCATTTTAAGACACCCGGTATATAATTATGACCCCATCAGTATATTAGTTCGAAAAATAATTATATTTGTAGCAATATAAATCACATTTCAAGTGCGATTTTTCAAATATGAACAATGCAATAGTTTTGTGTAATAATAATAATGATCAGGCACTAACACCCCATGAAGGAGCTTCGCCTGCAAGGCGGAAGGTCAGAGCTTCCGTATCCTATTAACTTAAAATCTTAAGAGTTCATGGCAAATAAAAAAGATGCATTAATCAAAATTTCTTGAAAGAAAGCTCGTGCTCATCAAATTCAACTATAAAATTTACATTTGAAATAGCATGCTAGATATAGAACGAAAGCTACACCTAAAAATTACGTGATCAACACTATTTTCACCTATCGCCATTTGGGTTAACGGTGAAAGAAAGGTCAAGCAGAAATTAAACTTAAACTTTCTCCTCGACTTCAATTCAGTAATCTGTTCCGTATCTTAATTGCATATTATTCTCAACTGTACAGCAACAACAGACACCTACAACAGTAATGACATGTCTACATAATCAAGGGAATGAAAATGATTTATTAAAGAAAAGGTCACCTCGGTACACTAGTTAAAGATCTAGCAGGCTAGTTAATAGTAAAAAGCATTAATTTTCCGCTAGTATTTATAGGTACTAACCGCTACAGTAAAAATGAGTTATGAGAGTTGAATGTAAATTATACTCTCTAGGAAATAGGAGAATGGAATATAGTAAATTTAATAACTTTAATAAATGCGTACAGTATGGTAGCAGTTTTTCTGCGTAGACAAGATATATTTTACGTCGTTGTGTATAGAGCAAACAAAAAACGTGTTTCTATTTCCAGCTGATTCATACGCGTCCGTGTATATTAACTATAATGAAAATTTTCCTTCCTATTAACCGACGGTGCATAATTTAATTTTTATTACTTTATGTATGAGCGTATAGACAGTGAAGTCTTACAAGATATAATATATGGCTAAATCATAATTCAAATACTTTTATGCATCCACAATATTTCACGACGTTACTATAAGTATATCCAACCAGCATAAGTTATAACGTGTCACAAACAATTGACTCTTCAAACATATTCTTTTTGTTGTAAAATGACTTCATATGTCGTTACAGGAATTTTTAAATGCCCTTCAAGACAATGTTGAAAAATACGGAATATTATTTTAGAAACTACTTCTCTTCTTGAAATGCATATAACGAATACATATATAATCTAGATACATTATTTTTAAATTTATAATTCACACGTGTTTAGTAACATTGAACTGTTATGAACATTAACTTTTCTTAGAATTGACTACTCTAGTAACGTGGAATCTGTAATGTAGCATGCTGTGAGAATGCTTAATTATTTTCAATTAATATCAAGATATCAAAAGGGTATCATGTGATAACAAGTGTAAGAGAATAACGGGTGGCAGTAAATATTAGCAACCAAGAGGTTGTTTACAAGGGTTGAAAAGTTTCTATAATTTAAAGATTATCAGTCAAAATATTCACATTAAAGGTCGAATAATACCTTTAATTGTGAGGATATAATTCAATTTGATACGTGTTAGTAAGAATAGCCTTCTGCACGATCAAATACTGACCAAGGGGTCAATATTAGTCTTCACATAGTGAGTTGGAGATTTATAGAATCCATTTCAAGTGGTCATTGGTGTACAAGCCATCAGTTTAGTGAGTGTTTGTGTGTGTGGCATGCTGCAATACCGTTTTAAGAAAATATTAAACGGTCAAGTCTGCCTACAACGAGCTTTTATGGGTCATCATCATCTTCAAGTAGGTGTTTGACGACTTCGATCAGTGTGAAACTGATATTAGAGCAACATCCCAAGTACGAGTTTGGCTGTTGAAGGTTAGTGTATTCTAGTAACAGTTTGGATACGGCAAATTTAGAATTTAAAACGTGTATTTAGATTTAGAGAATTTTAGAATATTAAGTTTTCTAAATTAACATTGTGATTTGAGTACTCGACGGTTTCGATCTTTATAATTAGAAATTTATCATTTTGGGTCTAGTTATTTTTGAAAAAGTATTTAACCTCATTTATTGGAACTTTCATTTAATTAAATAATTTTGACAACTTTAATCTGACTATTAATTTGTAATGTCAATTCAAACGTTTAATACACTATAACAGTCAATTAGATTCAAACTCAAGTACTAAGAGTGTGATTTAAATAATCAAATTGATATTTATTTGGTCATTTAAAGTATAATTCATTAATACAGTTTATATTTGACATTAACTCATTCAGCTGGGAAGTAGAGAGAGTATCAATTGCTAAATAAGCTGGCTAGCCGAGGTATATTTAAACATGACATAATTTCAAAGTCAATTATGAAAGTATGAGATATGTCAATATATGATTCAGTTGAAAGCAACAAGGTAAGTGAGAAATATATATATATTATTATTGATATTACTTCTGTGAATTAAGCAAACAGGGTAGATATCACTAATTTTTATTATACATAAAAACTCCTACAAAAGGGGTTGTGTAATAAAATTGGCGCGCAACGTGAGGCTCGAAAGGAAGGTGTAATAAATTTAGCTCCACAAAGTGAGACGCGAAAGATAAACAAATAAGATTGTAAAATAATTGGTATCGATCAACGTGAGGGTTCGAGGCATTTAGAAGAGAGGATACGTATATGAATTTGCGGTCGGGTTTTAGAAAACCAACAAGGAAGTTAAAGAAAATGGATGGACTTCAATTAGAACAGGGTGATAACGTAGTAAATACGGAAGGACGTCAAATGCAAGAAGCTAGTACATTAGTCAGTGCATCAAATGACAGCAACATGATGCGAATGATGCAAGAAATTTTAAATAATAACCAGGAACTTTTAAATAAAGTATCTGCAGTAGAAAACACAATGTTGAATAATAACCAGGAAATTAGATCTGTAGTTGAAGACAGCAATCAAGAGATTGTAAATAAGGTGATTGAGGTGGAAACTGCAATGTCAGAAAAAATCGATACAATTGAAGCAAAATTAAAGACGTTCCAAACAGAAAATGGAAATCTTATAAATAAGTTAAGGGTACAATTAGAACGACAATTGGTACAGAAGGTAACACCTATCGAAAAGGAGGTAGATACCATTAGGTCACAAGTAGAACTGAACAAGGATAATATTAAAAATTTTGAAAACAAATTTGACAGTTATCAAGGTAACGTCAAAAATCAAATTCAGTCATTGAATACCGAGGTGAAAGATATCACAAACTGTTTACAAAATAGCTCAAATAAGGGGAATATCAGTTTTAATGGTGGGATAGTTATGCAAGAAAGTCATGAGAGACCAAAGTTTAACGGGAATAGGCAGGTATTACACCCTATTAAGTTTCTAAAGAAATTGGAAAATTATTTTGATACTATAAAGATTGTAAGTAGTAAAAAGTTACAAGTGGCAATAGAATGTTTAGAACATGAGGTAAACATTTGGGCTGAAAGTCACTGTACTGAATGGGACAGCTATGAATCTTTTAAAGTTGATTTTATTAACAAGTTTTGGTCGAGAAATATCCAGGAAAAAGCTAGGGCTGAAATTTATATGGCAAGAATGTATAACGGTAGATTTGGAAGTTTTACGAAACACGTGTGGTATTGGATTGCGAGAGTGCAGTATTTAGAGCCAAAGATACCTGACGAGATTCTGGTAGAAGCTCTTAGTAAACATTTTCCAATAGACGTACAAACAGCATTAGTAGCTTCGCAAGTGCAAAACGTAGAAGGAATGCTAAAGGTTTTGGAGGGTTTGGAAAATAGACAAACCAATTCAAAATTTGACGTAAGAGAAAAAACGTCAAATTTTCAAACTTCATATCCGTCAAAATTTGGGAATCGCAATGCAAACCAGTTTGAAACAAGAAATAGGATGAACCCAAACAATTACGACCAAAATCAAAATAAAATGTTAAGATTTGACAATAATGTTAGTGGAAGGGAAAATAGTAGGAATAGCTATACGATTCAAGCAAGGGGTGATTCACCAGTGTCATTTAAAGCCAGGGATAGATCACCCAATACATCGCAAAACCAGGAAAAGTAAAGGACCCGGTACAATTAGCTCCAATTGTTAAAATTCGGGTTTCAAAGGAGCAACAAGAGCATATAAATTTTGCGAAAAATTATTTTCAACAATATAACAAAATTCAAAAAGTTCATAATGTAATTGATTTGGCATGTGATGTTTCGGAAAAAGAAAAAGAATTAGTAAATCAGGATTTACCTTATTTAAATGTAGAGATTGAAGGTATTAAGCAAGACTTGTTAATAGATACGGGTAGTTCGGTGAGTGTAATGTCGGAAGAAATGTTCGTAAGAATATTAGAACAAAATAATAAAATACCTATCTTACCATCAGTGGGTTTAACAATTCAAGGTGTCACTGGGGGAATTAGAAAAGTCAAAAAGCAGGCATTAATGTTGGTAAATATGGGAAGTTCAAAACATAAAATAGTATTTTTAATTATTAATCAATTAAATACTACATCCATTTTAGGCATGGATTGGATGTACAAGGTTAAAACTAATTTGAATTTTAACAGTAAGATAATGAAATTTGTAGATGCAGGACAATGTCATGAAGTTTATTTTAAAAATAATTCTAACCAAGATAAAATTGTATCGAATGAATTGAAGTTAATATCAACAGTTAATTTAAATATACAAGATGAAACAAGGTTTGAGATAAAGGAGATACTATTTGAAAACAACAATGAGTTAAGCGAATCATTACAATTACAAAAAGATTTGAATTTAGTTTTGAAGGATCTAAAAGAAACAAATAATGAAACGCAATACATGAATGTTGAAGGAGTGGAGTTTGAAACAGAACCAACTTTAACAATACATCAGTTAAATAAACAATTTAATAAGGAGAAATTATATCCGACACAAGAAGTTTTTTTATCAAAGGCTCAAAGAAGAAAACGAAGACATGATAAGAATGTGGAACGTCCTATAAAATTCATGAGAGGCGATTTAGTATTAGTTCGAAATCACTTACAATCGTCAGTAATAGAAAAAACGATTAAGAAGTTCTTTTTACTATATGAAGGTTCATATGAAGTGGTCAAGGAAGTAGGGGAAAATGCCTATGTTCTAAATTATCCTGGGGAAAATAGGTATAAGTATACCCAAAATGCTTATAATTTAAAGAAGTATTATCATGAGAATAATATCAATAATGTAGTAAATCAGGTTATAGTATATCACAATAATGTAGATAAAAATGTTAATTGGAAAGAAGTTATGTCATGGGGTTACCTTAATAATGATGTAAATACAGAGTAACTTGGTTACCAAAGTTAATTTTAGAATTTTAATATTTTTGAAATGAGTTAAGGTTAATTGTAAATAATTTAAAATAGACAAATATCAATTTTTACATAAAAGCTCGTTAGAGATCTTTTAAATGAAAAAATTGGGGGGAATAAACTGTAATGTAGCATGCTGTGAGAATGCTTAATTATTTTCAATTAATATCAAGATATCAAAAGGGTATCATGTGATAACAAGTGTAAGAGAATAACGGGTGGCAGTAAATATTAGCAACCAAGAGGTTGTTTACAAGGGTTGAAAAGTTTCTATAATTTAAAGATTATCAGTCAAAATATTCACATTAAAGGTCGAATAATACCTTTAATTGTGAGGATATAATTCAATTTGATACGTGTTAGTAAGAATAGCCTTCTGCACGATCAAATACTGACCAAGGGGTCAATATTAGTCTTCACATAGTGAGTTGGAGATTTATAGAATCCATTTCAAGTGGTCATTGGTGTACAAGCCATCAGTTTAGTGAGTGTTTGTGTGTGTGGCATGCTGCAATACCGTTTTAAGAAAATATTAAACGGTCAAGTCTGCCTACAACGAGCTTTTATGGGTCATCATCATCTTCAAGTAGGTGTTTGACGACTTCGATCAGTGTGAAACTGATATTAGAGCAACATCCCAAGTACGAGTTTGGCTGTTGAAGGTTAGTGTATTCTAGTAACAGTTTGGATACGGCAAATTTAGAATTTAAAACGTGTATTTAGATTTAGAGAATTTTAGAATATTAAGTTTTCTAAATTAATATTGTGATTTGAGTACTCGACGGTTTCGATCTTTATAATTAGAAATTTATCATTTTGGGTCTAGTTATTTTTGAAAAAGTATTTAACCTCATTTATTGGAACTTTCATTTAATTAAATAATTTTGACAACTTTAATCTGACTATTAATTTGTAATGTCAATTCAAACGTTTAATACACTATAACAGTCAATTAGATTCAAACTCAAGTACTAAGAGTGTGATTTAAATAATCAAATTGATATTTATTTGGTCATTTAAAGTATAATTCATTAATACAGTTTATATTTGACATTAACTCATTCAGCTGGGAAGTAGAGAGAGTATCAATTGCTAAATAAGCTGGCTAGCCGAGGTATATTTAAACATGACATAATTTCAAAGTCAATTATGAAAGTATGAGATATGTCAATATATGATTCAGTTGAAAGCAACAAGGTAAGTGAGAAATATATATATATTATTATTGATATTACTTCTGTGAATTAAGCAAACAGGGTAGATATCACTAATTTTTATTATACATAAAAACTCCTACAAAAGGGGTTGTGTAATAAATCAGATACGGTATCCTATAATTACGAAGTAAAATCAGTAACAATATCATAAGACTCTCTTTAGTATATTGAATATACTTTTGCGGAAATTAGAAATGTTCTGTGGACTATTTTGGATTTTGAAACTTTGAAATCATGTTGTAATGATTGGAAATAGAAAATTGGAAATTGATAAATCGGACAAGCAGAAGCAGGCCAAAATTCTACAAACAATAAAGATGTAGTGTATAGGTATGATCTAGCACCCAATTTTTGTTCACTGACGGGATTGCCACTTATTAATACAAATAGCAAAACCAGAAAAAAACGTTTTCTTACTTGGTATTTATTTGAATTTTTTATACAAAAACGGTATTGCCCTTGTATTGCCATTAAATGATTTTCAGCAGTAATATATTAGGTGCATAGCGAGCGAATGCACGACTGCTTGTGATGAAAATCTGCACGGCAGCGAAGCTGGAATGCAGATTTTCTAAATAAACGAGCAGAAGTGCATCCTTGGTCAGGATTCTAGAAGCAACGGGGAACTATGCACAAAATATATTTTCATAACACCTACTTGTTATTTGCCAATAACAGAACTGTCAACCTAACTGAAAAGTTCCTCATAACAGCCATGGCTGATATACATTTAACAGCCTAGGTCGTTAAGAAATAACAGAACAGTAACATTTTAACATTGGCAATACTGAAATGTATAGGTGGTGGCACTGTAAGTCTATGTCAAATTCGAGGTTAGCAAGTTAGGCTTTGCGTCAGTCTGTGTCAAAACTGACGCAAAACCTAACCTACTAACATCAAATTTGACATAGACTTACAGTGTCACCAACAATACATTTCATTATTGCCATTAGTATTTTTTTCCATAGGTGACTCTGATAAGACGAATTTTCTAACACACGTTACTAATACTATTTAACTTTTTCATTTAAATTGCTCTAAAATTTCAATTTTTGTAGGTGTTATGAAAAATATTCAACAACATACGGCCGTTATCGCATCTAAGTAACTCGGATAAATTAATTAGCCTCGGCCTGACGACCTCGGCGACAAATTTAACCTCGTTTGTTAGATGCTTACTAACGGCCGTATGCCGTTAATAACTATTACGTGACAATTGCATACATTCAATGCAATACCGCAAAAGCAAAAGCGTTTGAATGTACACTGAAACCACTGTGACAAATAGTACGACAGTATTAAATTGTCATAATTGTGAATCTAATAAAATTGTAATAAATAATTATTTACAACACGAAAAAGAATATTGGTTAGTTCAATTCAAAACTGATACGTGCATTGTGACAATCGCATACTCGCACTTATCACTTAATCGTTCTGTGATTGGTTCAAAATTTGAATATGAGTTTTCTGATTGGTGCTATAGTGTCATTTAACATATGCAATAGTCATAATAATCCAAATACATTTCAAATTAAAGCGCTTTACGTAGCTATGGTTTTTACAAATCAACGCATGTTTATATGTTCTTCTAATTTTACTATACACAAATCAGTAAAGGACTTCGCTCGGAACTTCCATCGCAAGTACAAGTTTCTAAATTGGAAATTTCGCAAATATCAAAAGAAAATAGCATTGTGCAAAATTAAGTACGGTCGTGTACATTAAAGTGTTGTACAGCATTTGTGCTAATTCAATTTCACGAAGTTAAAAAGTATTGTATATAGCTATATTGCGATGGTATTAGTCCCTACAAACTCAACTCTGGTAGCATTGCCAAACTAAAGGACATTTCACTAAAGCTCAGGGCGAGGTATTTTATATAACTGCAAGGCTGAACTTTGAATTTAATAGATTAAATGCATTGGTAACGAAATGCCAATTAATAGCAGTATAATTAATTAGAACGATTTAAGTAAAGCTCATTTCTCACAAGGATCTAAGTTGAATGTAGAATAAAATTTAAAATATGAGGTTTGTGCAAAGTAATAGCCGAACTATTAATTACAAAATGGTTTGCAAAGGCAATAAATTGAAGCGAATAATTCAAGGAAAGTTAAACAGTGAAATATTTGTCAGGGTTTTAAAAGAAAGGTAGGAAAAGCTAGATAAGCTAATGAACGTTGCAACGATCAACTAAGAAGGCTGAAATTAAGGCATTTGATGGAACATTGTAAGAATCAACAAGCCAGGGTTATATAAAAATCAAGAAAAGGACACAGCATATGAACTAAAATTGTGTGGAAAATTAGACAGGTGAAATCAAGCGACGCCTTGGTGAAGGAAGTACTCCCATAAAATTAATCAGTGCAGTGACTTTTGTGAACAATTTAAAGCAAATTAACAAACGTTCAGTGACGCAAATACTTGATTAACTAATTATAAATGTGGACCATAATATTAGAATAAGTATTTGTAAATAAGTTGTAGATTTTAGGCAAAGTTATATTTATAAGTAAGCATTTCGAACTTTATTCACATCCGTTTTATTTAAGATTAAAACTAGCAATTGTTTATAGCGGATATTAGAGAGAACAATGGAATTAATGTAAGAATTGACATGTTGTAAAATATACTCCTAAATAAAGTAAATTTTCATATTATAAACAAATTATTTTAACAATAAAAATTATACCGGCCAATTCAGTGCAATTTTGTGGTCGTGTGGTGTTATTTTCAACGAAATCCAACACCATAATTTGTAAAGTTCTCCGAGCCCGAGTGACCATAACCTAACATCGGAGGGAGCCTATTTGGATCTCTGCGTGGAGGCCTGCAAGTCGAGACAGCCCAGAGAGAAAGACACCAGTGCCTAAAGCAGCCCGTGGAGGACGTTCCCGAGGAGTTGCAACAGCATAAGGCCCATAGCAGTCCGACAACGAGACCAGCGTCGCCTTCGAGCCCGATAAGTTCTGCAACAACAACAGGTACTGTCTACTCCTAAAATTAAGCTAAGTGAGCACCGGGAAGTTTATGCATGAGTACCAAGAGTCATACTCAAAGCAATAAAGCCATATTCATTGCTGTAAAGTGAATCCAGACCGCAGAATAGCCCAACTCCCCAACTTGGGGTTATGTGACAGTTAGATCCTGAAACGACACCAACTAAAACAATTGGTGCGTGGATCTGGGCCCCCTTTAACAAATGCTAGAAAAACAAATGATGTAAATGCCGCGAAACAGCTTAATTCAAATATTTACCGGTGGAACTGTGATAAATTTTCACTTTATTCTTAAATTCACGATCGCACTTGTCAGCGGAAACCATTTTAATTGAACGTATGACATACTTTCGAGTATTTGCTTGTGCGCAGTAGTACGAAGTCGAAGTACAGAACCGTATTAAGTTAAATTAAGAATTATACATTCAGCCCAATTGAACCTAACCGAGAGATGGAGTAAATGCTTTACCGAAATTTGAGCTAGCCATAATAATTATTAATACTTGCAGATAAATAAAATATCAACAGGGCGCATAACCATTTATTTCAACGAGTTAGTAAATTACAACTCCTTTTAATCGTCTGAGAAATAAAGTATTTGCGAGGTGGTTGTTAATCATTTATTTAATTAATTATATTAAATTAAAAGAACATAACCTTTTCAATATATGTACAAATATTTTGAAAGTATACGTGTAGGTCTACTAAGCTAATAATACAGGGCGAGCCTTTGTTGAGTAAAAACACTACCACCAATAAACTTACAACTATCTCTGTACAATACATTTTTGAAAACGACTGCCAATACATGTAAAGATATCTTAACGTTTCTAATAACACTGAAAAAGTGAAAGGAAACACTTAACACCCGTATTCATAGTCGTTCGCCAGCGGATCGCCGGCGACTCGCCGGAGTTTCGTTATGAATAGTATGTTGGCGGCACTGTACGTCTATGTCAAATTCGAGGTGATCAGGTTAGGTTTTCAGTCAGTTTTGACAGAAACTGACACAAAATCTAACCTGCTAACCTCGAATTTGACATAGACGTACAGTGCCGCCAACATACTATTCATAACGAAACTCTGGCGAGTCGCCGGCGATCCTCTGGCGAGTCGCCGGCGATCGACTATGAATACGGGCGTAAGTCATGCGCATTACAACAATTTCCAAATTTAAAAAAATTAGGCGGTGGGATCCGATATCGAGCTCGCAGGTGCGAGTCAGACGCATCAGTCTTTTGAACTGCTGCACCACGCACATGTGCGTACTATATTCGCTTCTGGCTGTGTTATGAAAGAGGTAGTCCAGTCACTATGTACAAAAGGAAGGCCTTTACTTGAAAATGAACCAAAATTTTAAATTCATTTTTGAGGTGTAGCAAAGGTTTAGAAAAGCTTAACTTCAAGATGTCGACCAAGATTTCCTATGTGCTATATCCGCCATCTTTAAAAAAATGCGTTTGATTTTTTTGCGATAACTCGGTTCGCGTCAAAGATACATGAAAATAAAGTGGATATTTTATTAAGAACTTTTTATACTCTACAATTTATTTTCCATTACTTTTCCATGTACGAGCGATATTGGTAGAGATATCGAACGCCGTTCTAATTACTACGTACACTTAATCCAAGCCTCAAGTTCATATATGACTTTTGGATTATATGACATGGCATAGACTAATCGAATATAAATTGTAGAGCACACAAAATCTAATTGAAAGGTTGGCTTTATTTTCATGTACCGTTAACGGAAACCGAGTTATCGCATAAAAATTAAACACACATTTCTAAGATGACGGAAATAGCACATAGGAAATCTTGATCCACAATTTAAAGTTAAATTTTCTCCTCCCCCCCCCCCCCAAAAAGAATTTCAAATTTCAAGCAAAAAATGACATATTGAGTGGAACAAGATACAGATTTCTGTCCCATCTGCGATGTTCACCTTGTATGTGTTGGGTACCATTTTCCTCAAGGGTAAACCCTGAGCTATGTACTTTCCTCTTTTCATAAAGAAACAAAATAAATAAAATTTTATATTTTAAGGGATCACCCTGTATATATTTGACCGACATATTATCCGCATGAAAGATATGGTCTTCCTCCAACAAATCCCATCAAGGGACTTTGAATTATTTGACAAAATAAATATAAATACTGATATTCTTAAATCTATATATACAGTGTGTTTCACTTTACATGGAAGCACCCCTGTATTTTCTTTGTTTTTGTATGAATCGATTTAAATTTTTTACCTTTTGCACAACTTATCAAGAGGCATCTATTCATGTCTTTGAGCGCAAAAATGACGTTATTAGCCTGGCCTACTACGATCAAGAACATGGGTCGCATTGTCAATATTTTGCATCGCATTAGAGTTACAGGAAAAAGTTATTAAGAAAAGTTGTTTAGAATCAAAAGAGTACCCCAGATACCGATTTTCGTTTAATAATTCGAATTTTTAATTTTTATCCATAAATTTGTCAAAGTCCCAAATTTCAACTTTTAATTTGGTATCAAATGGTGCCGTGGAGAAACAACATTTTTATTATTGTTGCAAACGTCATTATCTAAATGGCTGAATTACGTTTAACTGTTGCTGAGAAAGTAGAAATAATTAGAATTACTGGTGAAAATGCAAGATCCAATAGAGAAGTAGCTAGAATATTTAATGGAAGGCAAACAGGGCGCGCACCTATTTATCCTGGAACTGTTTCGAAAATTAATCAAGTTTTTAATTTAACTGGAAATTTTGTTAAGCCCAGACCAAGAAGGATAGGTCGAGAGCATTCCTTGGAGAAAATGATTTTGGCGACTTATGATGCTAATCCTCGTACTAGTATTAAGAGATATGGCATTAATGTAACTATGGAAAATTGGGCGCTGCTTGCATCGCCAGAAACTGAGTGCCAGGATAAAAAGGTGCACGCCCTGGATGCCTTCCATTAAATATTCTAGCTACTTGTCTATTGGATCTTGCATTTTCACAAGTAATTCTAATTATTTCTACTTTCTCAGCAACAGTTAAACGTAATTCAGCCTTTATTAAAAGCTAATGACGTTTGCAACAATAATAAAAATGTTATTTCTCCATGGTACCCTTTGATACCAAATTAAAAGTTGAAATTTGGGACTTCGACAAATTTATGGATAAAAATAAAAAATTCGAATTATTAAACGAAAATCGGTATCTGCGGTATTCTTTTGATTCTAAACCACTTTTCTTAATAACTTTTTGCTGTAACTCTAACGCGATGCAAAATATTGACAATGCGTCCCATGTTCTTGGTCGTAGTAGGCCAGGCTAATAACGTCATTTTTGCACTCAAGAACATGAACAGATGCATCTTGGTGAGTTGTACAACTGGTAAAAAAATCAAATCGATTCATACAAAAACAAAGAAAATACAGGGGTGCTTCCATGTAAAGTGAAACACACTGTATACAGGGTGAGTTTTTTTAATGTTTAGCATGGGGATCTCGGGAAGTATTGGAGATAGAGAGACGGTTAAATGGGGAAAGAATTGCAGTTTTACGAGCTCAATTTAATGAGATTTTTGTTTTTTGGAAAAAAATCAAGGCTAACTAGATATTTCGCAAAAATATTTCTTTTCTAATTTCGTTCGGTGCCTATCTTTATTATTGACATTAGAAAAAATGTGTGAAGGAAAAAGTTGTAGATAATTATGTGCTTAATAACACAGTCTAACCAAATTTGTTATTTAAGCTATAATTTTTGAGTTATGACACAAACGTGTGTTTTTTCTAATGGAAACCATGGTCGGCCATGACTACAAAAAGGGCCATTTTTCAGCGATTCCAACGATCACTGGACATAGTTATTTTTATAAATAACTAAATTATGGCCATTCTTCTCTTTTTGTTTTCGAACTATTCAAGTAGTAGGCTATGGAAACAATTAACAGATGCAAGCGACAATTATTGACAGGTGCATATCATTTAGTTTCTAATTAATGTTGATTGAGGTTTTGTAAATTATCAATATGAATTTTTCTAATCAAGAAAAGTGTGATATGATTAAGTGTTACATTTTGTGCCATAAAAATGCCGTACAAGCTGCACAACAGTATTTCGAACGGTATTTTGATCGTCGCCAGCCTTCTCTACCTACCTTTAAGAGACTGTATGATAATTTGGGAGAGTATGGTTCTTTCAGTAAACCAAATCAAACTGCAAGAGGCATTAATGAAGAGGCAGAGGTAAACGTATTGGCACGTGTAATGCAAATTCCATCGATTTCAACCCGAGAAATTGAAACGGAAGCAGGCACGTCATAACGTACTGTTGTAAGAGTACTGAAAAAGCATAGGTTTTATCCCTATAAATTATCAGTTGCACAAACACTACACCCTGATGACTACAATAAGCGTATTGAATATTTAGTCCAGTGCATTTAGGGTGTGACCTCGGAAAAAACCCTAGAGAGCTGAAATTTGGTTTAAACCTACCTTTCGTGGTTTCAAATAAGGGTTGAGAAGTCCCTAACGATCCGTTGTACGCATAACTTTTTACAGTGCTCAGAAGGTCGATTTTTCGGTTTTTCAACTATATCTTCATTCCTATCGACTTTACGACTACGTAGGTGCAATAACAAAAGAAAGATAATAAAATTCTCTACAAAAAAGGTTATCTATAGTTTTTACATACAAGTAACAGATTTCACGGAAATTTGGTTGGAAGGTTATGAGTTTAGGAAATATTATTATTCATCTTCAATATTGTTGATGGGACCAAAGACCCTTGCTCAAAGGCATACATAGAATCGATCTCTGGATTGTCAATGTTCTGGTCGCTTTTGATTTCGGTTACCTGCGAACCCTCCACTGGTGCAGCGTTCAAACAGGATTGTCCGTGACAATGACCGCAAATTGGTGTGCAGACGAGTCCTAAATTTCGACAGCCACATAATAGTCCTCAGCCTTTCGTGCAACTACAAATAAAAAATTTTTAAAATACAGTCCGGAGCAGGAGGTGCTGATGATTTTTTACGTGCAATAAGTTGTCCTTCAATATCCATCCCCAATCTTCTGGATTCAATTTATCACCCAACCAAGTCTGTACTTGATAGTACACTTGGTGGAGATGCTCTTCAGCTAGTTTGGCTGTAGGTGGTAATAGGCTTAACCTTGCAAATTTATCTTTACCTAAGGATTTAGCGAAGCACAAATAACGATAGTTGTTTATGGAATCTTCTTTAACTGGAGCGCCATGTATGCCCAAAAACGTAGTAAATCATTATGAGCAATTGATTTGTGGGAAGCATCACTTTTATTGAAAACTTAAGCTAAGTTCTGTAAGTCCTGTCTTTTTTGCAATAATTTCAGAGCTCTTGTTTTTTCCTTATGAAAAAGAGCAGATGTTGTATCACAACCAGAGAACGCATGTAAAAATAAAATATTTTCCTTGTTCTTTTCACGTTGATAGAAACTTCGGGAAGAGAACGTTTTTGCTGGACTGCTTTTTTGCCCAGTTTGAGAAAAAAAAATCTTCTCAACAGGTGTTCGAGCCGTTAAAATAACCAAAAAATCAATATCTTCTCCAAAAACAACGGTTGTATTTGTAAATGAATGTTTCAGTGCTGTTTCAATAATGAGAACGTCAGCATCACCCTCAGCCTGTTCGACGAAGAAATTTCTGACTTTGAATTTCTCTGACAGCATCGAAAGCAATTTGCATTTGTTGTTGGTGTTAGAAAGAAACGTTTCCTGGCTGACGGTTACATTCATTGTCTCGTCAAAAATACGTCTGCAGATGACGTTTTTGAAGATCGGCGAAGTTGTTCCATAGCTTTCACATCGTTTTTGCTGTTGTTACACCCATCAAAAACAATACCCGCCTTTTCACCAAAATTTGTATGGACAATGTCCATACAAATTAGTTAAAAAGTTGCCAGTGAATTTTTTAAAAGCTTCATTTTCATCGAAGTTTCTAATCCCTCCATGTCCTGAATATACAAATGGGCCGATTTTGCATAAAGAAAATGTCCTGCTGCGTGAAAATATGGTAGCATTTATTTACAGTAGTTAAATGCATCTTACAATTTCCCATTCTTTGTGCTCTTACAAATTCCTTTGCAACAGATATTATTACGAAATATTGTCTCCACAATTTCGCAGTAGGGCTTTCATTTTGTAACTCAGAAATTTTTTCGCCAAATTTTTCAACTCGCCAACATTATTTGACTCTTCAACGTCTTCAAAAGATAGCGATGCTTCGTCTTCAAAGCAGAACAATGACATTTGCTAACCTCATGACTTTCCTACCGAATTTCCGTGAAAACTGTTGCTTGTATGTAAAAACTATTGATAACCTTTTTTATAGAGAATTTTACCTTTCTTTAGTTATTGCACATTCGTAGTCGTAAAGTCGATAGGAACGAAGATATAGTTGAAAAACCGAAAAATTGACCTTCTGGGCACTGTAAAAAGTTATGCGTACAACGGATCGTTGGGGACTTCTCAACCATTATTCGGAACAACGAGAGGTATGTGTAAACCAAATTTCAGCTCTCTAGGATTTTTTCCGAGGTTAGATCTATTTTTCGGATAAATGCACTGGACTAATTGTACTTGTATTAGTAACATGTGTGAAGCTGACCCTCAGTTTACATTTAAAGTTTTGTGGACGGATGAAACACGATTTACGAACTGCGGCATGTTTAATAGACATAATCAACATTGTTCTCTGAATGTAATTTTTTGGCAGTGGTCTATTATGATATGTTTTTCGTACAATATCAGTCCTTATCAGGACTAACCAAGAACATCTGAAGACGGGAGTAGATCAAAACTCCCGAAACGTTGTGTGATTTACACCCTAGACAGTGGAAAAAGTCCGAAAAACATATCATAATCAACATCTATGGATCCAAGAAAATCCGCATCATGTTGAACAGAGGAGACTCCAAATTAAGTTTGGATTTAATGTTTGGAGCGGCGTCATTGGTTCAACAATTCTTGGTTGGTACATTTTTTACGATACATTAACTGGTTATCGTTATCTTCACTTTCTGCAGAACGATTTTGATAATATGTTAGAAGAATTATTACTCTTCCAGACACGTGGAATGGTTTCAACACGATGGGGCACCACCACATAATCAGCCAACGGTACGAAATCATTTAAATTAAACACTCCCGAACTCATGGATAGGAAGAAACGTGCCGGTTACATGTCCACCTCGATCTCTCGATCTATCTGTTTTAGATTTTTATTTATGGGGAATGGTAAAAAATAGGGTGTATCAAAAGTCGTACGGCACAATAGATGACCTTAGAGAAGCTGTACTAGAAGCTTTTGCTAATATTGATGGACGTTTCGTTAGAAAAGCAACAAATTCGGTTTTAAAAAGGTGTAACTTGTGCATTAATCAGAATGGTGGACCTTTTGAACATCTTTAGTCTTAAATACCGTAATTACTTTAATTACGTTGTTTTGGTACTACTTTATTTATATTTCAATTTCCTTTATTGTTTCTTAATTTATCGTTTGTCATTCTCTGTTTATCAGTTTCTCAGAAATTATTTTTATTAAAATTGTAACTCCAACGGAATAAATATTTCACACCAAAATAATTGTTTATAATTTCGAAATTAAAAGAAAATTTTTAATAACTAACTTGAATTTTATTATTAAACGCGATGTGCATCTACCAATTGTTTCCATAGCCTACTACTTGAACAGTTCGAAAAAGAAAAGAGAAAAAAGACCATAATTTTATATTTATAAAAATAACTATATCAAGTGGTATATCGTCAGAATCGTTGAAAAATGGCCTTTTTCATAAAGTCATGGCCGACTCTGATTACCATTAGAAAAAAACACAAACTCAAAAATTATAGCTTAAATAACAAATTTGGTTAGACTGTCCTATTAAGCACATAATTATCTACAATTTTCTCCTTTACACATTTTTTCTGAAGTCAATAATAACAGAGCTATAGGCACGAAATTAGAAAAAAAATAATTTTTGCGAAATATCTAGTTAGCCTTGCATTTTTTTAAAAAACAAAAAGTTCATTAAATTGAGCTCGTCAAACTGCAATTCTTTCCCCATTTAATCGTCTTTCTATCTCCAATACTTTCCGAGATCTTCATGCTAAACATTAAAAAAAACTCACCCTGTATAAAGGAAAAAAAGGATTCTACCCCTAATAGAGCGAAAGGGGTAAAATGTGTTTTCACGAATTCCTCAATATCTCTTACGCCCGATGAGATATCGACTTGGTGTTTACGTGCAAAGATTTTCAATACAAATGCTTAGAAACGTATTTCAGGATTTTGCCCTAATCAACCCCTAAAGGTACAAATATGGATTCGGGGCGAATTAAAGAAGCCTTCGTATTTCGTATGTTTATTAAGTTATAAAATATTTTTTGGCATATAGATGTATTTTTAAAATATTTAAAAAGTGGTTTAAGGGATTTTGAAAAATTTACCCCTAAGGGGGTTCAAAGGGGTAAACTGTGTTTTCGCGAATTCCTCAATATATCTTAGACTCGATAAGATATCGATTTGGTGTTTGCTTGCATAGGCAAATATCAAAAACATATTTCAGAATGTTGCCCTAATCAACCGTTAAAGGTGCGAATCTAAATTCAGGGTGAATTATAGAACCTCTGTGTTTGTTGAGTTACAGCATTTTTTTGGCATATAAATGTGTTTTTTAAATCTTCAGAAAGGGGTTTTAGGTTCTCATTTTAAATTTCACCCCTAAAGCGGTAAAAGAGGAAAACTGAAAAGGGGTATCGGGTTAAAATTATTATTTTTTTCCCTCTGGGTTCATTTTAGTATAAAACGGGCTAAAAGAATTTTTAGAAATTTTACCCTTACTGGGTGAAAAGGGGTAAAGTGTGTTTTTACGAATTTCTCAATATCTCTAAGAATAAAATAGAAGAATTTCTGAAATTCCATCCCCAAGTTGTGGAGATGGGTATCCTGCTATAATTTATGAATACAACTTTTAATAAGTAAGTATATTTTTTATTTTATCTCATTCTTATACTAAAACTATAGTTTAATCAATCTATACAATGAGAACGGCAATTGCATGCACATTTCCAGGAGGTTCGTAAAGAATAAAGTAGTAAAGGAGAACTTTTTCGGAAGAATATTGTTTCCTTTTTACCTATAATATTGTTTTTCAGCGTTTGTTAGTTTAGCGTATTTAGTGAGGGGGAGGGGGAACTAAAAATTCATTTAATATTTAAAAGAAACAAATATTTTTATTCCATGCGAAGAACGGGCATCTTGCTAGTATCTATAATATAGGTAGAATTGGTTACTTCTAATTAAGCCAATGCCTGTATTACCTTATCTTATACCATCAGTATATTACTATTATTACTACTCAATTTTTAAATATTTTAATTAATTTGAAATATTATTAGTGACAACATAGTTCAACCACTAGAAGTTACAACTTCAAAGTTGTAAATTTAAAGATCGTGTTCTTCGTTAACACGTTTAGTAAGTAGAAATTATGATTGTACCAGATCATGTGTACAGAGTTATGAACATCTAAACGAGCTCTAATGCAAATACACCAAGGATCCATTAGAAAGAAAGGAAGAGAGCAGAAGGAGCCACTCGCAGTAAGTCGTGCGTATAATCAATGCCCTTATTCTGTATTCACAAGGAAAGTTTTGATTGCAAAATGATACATTTTAATGTTCTCAAACAATACATGTAATAAAACAAATTCTGTTTGCTCTGTGACTAGAATAAACGCAAATAGTGGCGAACAGGGACGGCAAATAATAGCAATGTAAATAGGAATTTTCTATCTAAACACAGCGTGATGTTTTCTAAACCACCAGGTACACACATACATCTACTTAGTCGGACACTGGTTTATACTCATTATGAAGTAACAATAGTTTGTGGAGAACAGAAGTATTTAAAAGAGGTAATGATAATTACAATCATTATGTGTGCGTGTTAGTCTTTACGTTGGCATTTTATACAAAAGAAATTATTCATGATGAATGCCTTAACTGGCAAATTTAGAACTACACATTTACTAATTTCATGCTTCCTAAGCATCGTGGAGGAGATAATGCTGAAGAAGTTTTACAGCGGGCACAGCGTGCTGACGTTTTCAAAATATCACATAAAAAGCAATAAGAAAACGAAATATTTTGGTAGAAAGTTCATAAAACTAAATATATTACTGGTCAACAAAATTATTCTAAAAATAAGATACTACTGTAAATTATATAACTTTTTTACAACACAAAGTGTACAAAAATATATAAGCCTAAAAAATACGAAGGAGTATTTGGCAGGAAATTAAATAGCAGTCATCACCATGACATCAAGTATGATATTATCGTAATTTCAGTACAAATTTGACTGCTTTCTGTGTTTCTTACGGTAAAAATATCAGCAGAAAATTTTGTGATATATACAATTTATTATCAAGTAGTGATTAGGCAACTATTTGTGAAAGGCAAACGATCTAAGAATTCACCTAATAAATATTTTACCAACTTTACAAACCCAACCAAATACGTCTTCGGTATGTAGTACATTTACAAAAGTAATAATTTTTTAATTAACTGTTAAAACTATAGGTAGCCTTTTATCTCTTGCAAAAATCTTTTTCATTTATCAGCAGGTACTCCTGGGTTCAAAAGAAGACTATTTAGCTCATCTTACCTATATACAAGTGCGTTTTTTTTTTAATTTTTGCTTATAACAACAATGCGCTAGGAGCGATTTCGATTATATTCAGCATGATACTCCACATGCGTCTTCAGCCAGAGACTGCCTTACTTCCCTACTAACACGAATACGGTTTCTGTAAGCAATTTTTTAAAACGAATGAGTAGGCCGCCGCCAATTGCCAGAGTGAGGATTGAACCTCTTACTTTTAGCACAGCAGCCGAGTTCCCTAACTACTCATCCACGTTTACTTTTATGTGTTAGACTCAGATGCCGAATTCGCTCAATTGCCGAAATGGAATGCTCAAAGCGGGAACTGCGTAAATCCTAAATTCTCCCAATAGCCGAATTAATTTACTTGATTGAAAGATTGGCCAAATTCATTTCGAAAATTTTCAACTTCTGCATCTCTAACATATACAATAATAATCAGAAGATATAGATTAATTTCACTAAAATTCGACTATTGCGTATAAAAGTATCACGTCCATACATTTGACAAAAAAAAAACGCGTAAGCGGTGATTTCTCCCGACTGTAGTACAGTTATTATAATTAATTAGTATTATATTTTCGTTCATAATACTTTTCCCAAATGCTCTTACACAATGCGGTACGTACTGTAAGGTTTCCTCAATAGGGCGTGTTGAAGTATTAACCTTGCTGGTTTAACTAGATAAAGTAAATTGATTTCGAATGAAATTCGCATAATGATACATGTACTGCCAGGATTGATATAATTATATGTAAAAAAGCGACAAAGTTATTCGCGCACATAGACAACCAAAATAGACCGCCTGTGATTGTGTGACTTCATTTGACATACAAGAATTATACAGCTATTGAAAAGGACAATTGATACAATTTTATAAGGTACACTTTGAGTTTCCATAGTAGGTAAATTTGCATGAATGGCTGTATGCATAACGACTTCATTGTAACTTAACAAGGAAAATTGAAAGGAATGTAAACAAACCATACAGATGTTCATTAATTCTGAGCTTCGGTTGCCATTCTTTCGATAGCGGATGCAACGCAATATCTTTAGTAGCGTAAATGCTTGTTTTCTTTGGTTTAATGAATTTTAAAGCGTTTCTGTGTATTGTTATTATAGGAAACCATATCAAAGTAGAAATAAATACAAACGTGCAATGTGATCTTGCCGTTTCCGCGAGGATTTGATTGTTAGCTATTGGTTTCCAAGGACATGCCAGACAATGTGTAACTGCGTTTATTTTAAAATATGAACAGTAACTTTATCGAAAAATATGCATTACAAATAACAACAAAGAATATAACATGTAATAACTCGCATACTTGCTGTAAACTAAAGTCTTTATACCTAAATGGGCGATTAATTACGATGCGACGATACAAATAAACAAGTGGACTATAAACAAACAACACTGCGTCACTTACCTGTAATCCTTCCCGGGTACAGGTACATAAGGCTTGGAGGTGAGTGGTTTCGTAACGCTGAAGGGTGGATTCGAACACCCAGTACAAGATACACACGTATTTCACGACGAGAACAATGTATGTGCACCATTAGCCGGCGACAACAAGCAAGAGCTGTTCACTCTTCGACGGGTGGGGACTAATAGTTTTAGGAACGAAGGGAGTATTTCGGGGTTGAACCAGAGGGTTCTAAGATTTTAGGATTTCTAGGACAATGGACCACATGTTAGAATACAGGAGTGACACAACTAGAAGAATACAGTCCATTACAAAAATAAATTTAAGCTAAAACGCGAATCCTACACTTTAAATAATACACTCTACCCTAGCAGCACCAAATATACATATTATATTTCTGTAATGTAGATGTGATATCATTTGTCACTAAAATAATGTGAGATATAATGGATATTAGCATGATATTTTAAAATGGGATATGAGCAATATGTGAAAGATATATGCAAACAACATCTCTAGGATATTTAAAAATGTTTACATTTAACTGAGATTTCCCAAATATTAGGAGGATATTATAAAAATAGATGTAGGGAGTATTGGATTCCGATTAATAACGGATATCTGCTGTATATTTCGAACTGAGTTGGTTGTGTTGTATATTGCAAATATTGGAATGATATCACCGGTAGATTCTCAAACAAATGTATTTATACAAGATACAACCAATATTTGTAGGATAATTAATAAAGGGTTAAAAACAATATTTAATTAGGATATAGTTTGGTTAGGAAAACATTTTTATCAGCCAATAAAAAGCGAAAAATCAAACAAAACCGAGTAGCTTTATTTGTTGAGAATAACGTTTCATTTGCATATTAGCAAACTTCTTCAGATTACAGTTGATACAATTAATGTAGATACATTATAAACTTCCTAAAATGAGAGAAAACGGGTTAGAATACCAAGCAATGTTTTGATAAAAAATCTTACCTTGGATTGTTTGAAAAGTTAATAATATAATAAAAACACTAAACAATACATAACAAAAATTATTATGAGGGGAGGAATTAAACACTCCCCTTCTAAATGTTTAAATAGAGCATTTTTTGGCTAATTCAAAATTCTGAAAATTTTTAATAGCTGTCACCACAGATTAATATATAAGTCTGATGTGAAGTTAGATGGGAAATCCCGTTGAATCAAAAAGTTAAATATGAAAATATTTCCAAAAGTGGGCCAAAATAAAATTTGATAAATAATAATGAAAAAGACATCAAGGAATTAATATAAAAATATCAAAGCAAAAATCCTTTAATAAATTAATTTGATAAAAATAATTTAAGAGAAAAGCATAAAAAGAATTGAAAACGCACAAAATTTCTATTTTTTAAAATGATCATGTTAATTATATATGTTATGGTAAACAGAAAAAAGTGACAAAAACAAGTTTAATGAAATTATCAGTCTGGAAAGATAATATAATTATTTAGATAAGATTAAAATAAATTGAGTGTAGGTTTTCAATGTCAGTTTTATAGTTAATTGAGTTAGAATTTTGTTTTATTGCAATCATTTCATAAAAAATTCGTTTACTAAGGTTTGATTCCCTTTGTAATATTTTTGGGGAGTTAAAATTGAAATTGTGGTAATTATCAACAGCGTGGTCTGATAAGGCAGTATTGGGTTTATTTGGAGTTAATGTTTTCTTTTTTATTGAAGTTGCATGTTGTGAAATCCTTTTTTTGAGGTACTGTTTGGTTTGACCAATATAACTGGCATCACAATCACTACAATTGATTTGATAGACAATATTAGATTCTGATTGAATTTCAGGTTTATCTTTTAAATTATTAAAGAACAGTTTACCAATAGTATTATTATTTTTGAAGGAAACATTAAAATTATAAGTTTTCAAAAGTTTACTTAATTGTTGTGACAATTTAGGTATGTAAGGAAGTGATATGTAATATGAATTTTCTATATATTGATCGTTATTAAAAGTTTTTCCTAAACAATTAGGGTATAAGTCAAAAGAATCATTTTTTTATTTGTGTTTTTGAAATTTAGTTTATTAATTCTAATTTTAATTTTTGAATTTATGAAGTCTATGGGGTAACCGTTATTTATTAATATATTTTTAATTTTTGTTATATTTTCATTATGGTATTTTTCGGAAGAAAGTAAAATTGCACGATCTATTAGACTGTTAATAACACTAATTTTGTATTTAATTGTTGTTTGAGAAGCAAAATGTAAATATCTGTCAGTTTTAATGTCTTTTCTAAACCAGTTAGTTTCAATTATACCAGAATCTGTTCTTATAAGTGTTAAATCAAGAAAATTTATAGATTTATTTTGTTCATATTCAATTGTGAATTGTAGTCTTGGATGATAGTCATTAAAAGTTTGAAACAATTTTTTTACGTTGTTTATATTAGTACCAATTATAATATCATCGACATACCGTTTATAAAAACCAATATCACACAAATTATTTAAAATTTCAGATTCAATTCTTTGCATAACTAAATCGGCTATTGTGCTTGAAAGGGGTTGTCCCATAGCAACACCAAAATTCTGTTTATATATTTGATTATTGAAAGAGAAAAAAGTAGAATTCAATATGTATTCAACAGCTTTAATAAATTCTAGTTTAGGAATATTTGTATATTTTTCTATTTGAGACCAATATTGTTCAATAGTATCAATGGCTAAATTTATAGGAATATTAGTATAAAGTGAGACAACATCCAAAGAGAATAAAACTTGATTTTTAGTAAGTGAAACATTATCAATAAATTTTTTAAAAGTCCAAGAATCTTTTACACTATGTTGGTTTTTTTGAGTGATATTAATTAATATATTCGATAAATGTTTTGAAAGTTTATATAATGGGCTCATATAAGATGCGACAATAGGTCGTAAAGGAAAGTCTTTTTTGTGTAATTTAGGTAAGCCATAAATTTTTGGTATGAGTCCATCATGTGTTATTAGTTTTTTATAGGTATTATCACATATGTATTTGTTGTCATTCCAATTTTTTAAAATTTTGTTGTTAAAGTTTTGAATTTTATTTGTTGGATCCTTATCAACTTTGCTATATGTATTTTTGTCATTTAATAGGTTCAACATTTTATTATTATAATCTGTTTTGTTTATTATAACTGTGGTTTGTGTTTTATCTGCTTTAGTAACAATAATGTTTTCATTTTGTTTCAAGAACTTTTTAGTGGTATTTAATTTCTGGAGAAAGATATCATTTTGTATGTTTTTATTTGAGTTTAAGAATTTTTTGTTATTTTTATTCTGGTGATTGGTTACAATATTACAGAGGGAAGCTCTTATTTTGGTTTGATTGTCTGAATTCAAATTACTAATTGCATTCTCAACGTTCACTATGATTTTCTCATTTGGAACTTTATTTGTAGGGTTATAAAAGTTAAAATTTGGCCCAAGTTTCAAAACATCTTCAACATCTTGTGGTAAAGCTTTATTAGTTAAATTTTTTATCCAAGAATCCGGCTTTTGAATATTGTAAAAATTAATAAAATTATTTTGGTTTGCATTATTATTGTGTTGTTGTTTTAATAAAATATTTATTTTTTTCTCATGTTTAGCTTTTAACTTGTATCTGATTTTGTAATTTAATGAAGTTCTATGAGAAATGAAAGATATTATTAAATTTTGGGGTATTATACGTTCAAGCAAATTTTTACAGTTAATTACTTTTTGAGTTAAAAAATTTTTGTTACTATATGCATCATTTAAAAGTATAGATAGTGTTTTCATTGCAAAATCAAGTTCAATGTTTTTAAATTTCTGATTATTGTTGATTTTTGTAAATTGAATATTTCTATAGTTATTTTTAAGAAACTTTGGAATTAAACGTAAATGTTTACACTGCTTAATAAATTCTATCCGTTCACTCACCTTTACAATTGAAATGCTAATTTTATTTAACGTGCGAAAACATTTTTCAAAATTGCCGCCAAAATTTTTCTTGATATCGTCGAAAAATTTTTTGTTGATAGGGGTGTGTAACGGGTCCATTGCCAGTAGATCGTTGTCCAGTTGATATTAGTAGATTTTAGAATCAGTTTCCCAAATGATTCGATTATATGTAAACAAATTTATAACGGCTGAATATTAATAATACGAAATAGTTTGGTTAGGAAAACATTTTTATCAGCCAATAAAAAGCGAAAAATCAAACAAAACCGAGTAGCTTTATTTGTTGAGAATAACGTTTCATTTGCATATTAGCAAACTTCTTCAGATTACAGTTGATACAATTAATGTAGATACATTATAAACTTCCTTGGATTGTTTGAAAAGTTAATAATATAATAAAAACACTAAACAATACATAACAAAAATTATTATGAGGGGAGGAATTAAACACTCCCCTTCTAAATGTTTAAATAGAGCATTTTTTGGCTAATTCAAAATTCTGAAAATTTTTAATAGCTGTCACCACAGATTAATATATAAGTCTGATGTTACATCATGTTTACTGTATATAGCGGATTCATTAAAAAGCTAGATAAAACATCCCTTTACTGGGATATATTACAACTTTTATAATCAAGACGTTATTAACTTTCAGAATATTAGTTAAACAGTGCCGTGATAATTTGATACGTCTTGTGTATTATTATACAGGGATGCAGTATACAGGGTATAAATTAGTTGTGGAGCAAACTACACGTGGAAATGTTAGTCATAAAATTCTGAGTAAAAAATCTTAATACTAAAATGTTTAATTTGTCTGCATGGGCCCTCACAAGCGGCAAATAAAAAACATGATACCTTTTCTGTTTCAAATATGTGAAAGTATCGTCAAGCAAAGTTGTTCAAAATGTAAAACTATGGTCGCATGCAAAATTTAAGAAATATTGGCTTACTTTTATGAAACCGTGTGTACTAGATGAAGTAGGTAGTTTTGTGGTAACACAGTTTCATAAAAGTAGCTCGATATTTCTGAAATTTTGCATGGTGCCATAATTGTATATTTTGAACAACTTTCCTTAAAGATACTTTCACATATTTGAAACAGAAAAGGTACTTTACCTGAAAAAATCATGTTTTTTATCTTCCGTTCGGAAGGCTCATGAAGACCAATTCAACATTTTTCTTGACTCAGAATTTTATGACTAACATCACCACGTGTACTTTGCTCCACAATTAATTAATTTATTTTTTTAATTTTTTATTTAATTCGCACTCAGCCAACAGCTGTTAGGCCAATTATAGGCGTCGCTGTGCAGTTATGAGGACTTCCAACCCTACTAACGACAGTCATGATGTTGTATGACCGCCGGGACCAACTTTTTTCGGTGATAGCCGTACCACGAGGCGCCGAGAGATGCAGCCGTGGAACTCCCATCCAAGTTCTGACCAGAAAGAGCGTTAACTCTGCTGATCGAACGTGGACGCTTGTTCAAGCTACATCACTCGGGACTCTGTATAGAATGTACATGAACATGTATATCGGTGGAATCTGCATTAGTGTACACGAACCTTTCGTATTGGATTATTGTTAAGATTTAAATAAATTATGTGACACTAACATATTTTTCTCGTTGGATATTTGCCCTAAGATTCGTCGGGAATATCTTTCAAGAAAACCATTTCAACGTCCCATGATTAAATAAAGCAAACTAAAGGTGTAATTTAGTAAAACCTGTAAAACTGTAACTAATTTTTGAATTATTTTCTTAACACTCCAGACAACCGTACTACAAAATGATTGTAGTGTAAAAGAGTAAGAATTTTCAAAAACAAAGGGACCATTTAGTAAATAGCTCTGGAATATGAAAGTTTCTTAGTCACTAACGACGTCTTATGGCCGTAATTCTTGCAATCATTCTAGAAGAATTTGCCTGGTTAAAGATGATGCTTTTAAAAGCTTATAGCTAATTAACATGACTTATAGGACACATTTCCAACTTTGGAGATACCCGGCGATCCCAAATATTTTACTTCAACAACAGTAATAGCATTTTCATTTGAATGCAAAAAATCTTACAATACTTATATTTTATGCAAATTAAGAATTTCTAAAAATATGCAGAATCTACAAAACTTAAATATATGTAGATATTTATTGTATAATACATTGATAAATAATTAATTGATACAAATCTTAAGTTTGATAATGTATCACCTGTCACTTACGTACTTTAATATAAATCTCTCTATTTGTTTTCAATTTAGGATGCTTATTACGTAGTTCGCAAGTGAAGAGGTTAAGTTGATAATGCGACGGAACGTAAATCGTAGTTTTGAGTTAATTTGATGTTTACAATAATTTTTGTTTTAAATAATTATGTGTTGTTATAATTAAGGGCTTGGCTGAGCAGTATTAGATAAAGCCATTCATTATAATGGCCCATTTTTGCTTAATCATTCTTTAAGTCGAAGATTTATTTATTATATTTGCTGGCTTTTACTGTTTTTTTTACCTTCAAATGTTAATCGAGTTGTTTGTCATACGCGTACCATTAGATTTTCATAGATAAAAATAAGAAATGCAAATATTTGATTAATGAGAATTTTTTTCGAGTTTCGAAATAATAATAAATATTTCATGACTTTATACATGTATATGCTACCTACAAGCAATAATACGTTTCTAAAACAAAACTTTGAATGCTAAAATCATAACAATTGAAAAGTGCATTCAAAAATTATTTTAAGGGAATAGACATATAGCGAATTCGAAATTTGTTCCCGTTTAAAAAGCACCCAGTTACAGAGGAAGAGAGAAAACTACCTGCTGCTTTTGTAACCAGCTTAAAACAGGTACTTAGTTCTTAGAAATAGCATCTTCCTTACGAGTTTCTCATAATGGAGGGTGAATTTCTTTCTAGTGTTCAGTTTAGTTTCAGCTTTTGCGTTGCAACTACAAATTATTGTGGAAGTGCTCAAAAAGTGTTTTTTGCGTTTAAGAAAACCAGTAGAGGTAAGTTTAATTATGAAAAGTATTAATTACTCTATTACCCCAACCATGTCGTCTAAATATAGGAAAGCAAAAAGTCACTTATAAAACGAACTATTGCACGGAGGTTGAAGTTGTTCATATTTCTACAAATGCTACATTTCTAGTATTAAATCGAACTATTGATCAACAAGATTCTGCTATAAATTTAAGCACAATTATTAATAATAAAAACTGCAAACATAAAAATTAAGTACATGCATAGGAGTATTCAAATTTACTTATCTTTTGTTTTAAGAATTTTTTTTTGTGTTTCAGACTCAGCTATTATACCTAGTAGGTGGTGAAACAACACACAAGTCGATCTACTTGCAAATGGGAAACCTGTCAACAGCAGAAGCGGCAACATTTTATTCTGGCCTGGGGAAAAAGAAAAAGTTGCCCTTTTGAAGTCTAACTCTATTTGCAGTTATTGTTGGTATACAAAAAAAAGAAAAGTTTCTATAAAAATAGTTTTGAATGAGTTGCAACATCCGGAAGATCTGAACTGTTGGAATTATTCCACCTTTTGGAGGCATTAAGCCAAAAAATTTTAAATTTATGTTTATTGAAAATTTTTTGTTGCTGTGATTTGTAGAACTTATCCTAAAAATTATTTTCACCTCTTAGAACACCCAGACGTTCTTGTAATTATAACGACTCGCAACAAGAGTTCTTTGTATGAAAAACGTGGCGCACTTATTCAAACATGAATAAATATAAAATGTTAAATGAGTAGTATAATTGTCCGCTAACCGTTGATTCAAAGTGTCACTCCTAAGAAAAAATTGCGGAACTATATTTTCTCTTTTTCTTTTCCTGCATAATCAGTACTTACACCCATTTTTCGTCGGTAATTTGGAAACAGTCCATAGCTAGTGGCACCCGAAACAAAGCTTATTTGATTTTATAATTAAATTTTGCCACTGCTGCTTAGGCAACATTAACTTTTCCCATTTTTGTAATAAATTTCCATTGCTTGCTTTCTTTGATATTATATTATAGTAACAAAATGGTTGGTGTATGTGGGAAAATTGTAAAATGAACCGAGTAAACTTCAAATTAATGCATATTATATATTTTTTTTCAGATGCTAATAGGCAAAGATACCTCACTACTACTGAGGAGGAAATCCGAAAATCCGTAGCTCTATATCTAGCAAATTCCAAAGATAGAACGCTAAGACAAACTGCAATGTAATATCTATGTGTACCAAAATTTAATAAATGTTGTTGACAATTAGTGTAAGAATTTTAATGAAGAATATAATGTTATTATATTTCTTATACCCACATAATATAATAGACTGTGTTATATAAAAAGCAAATAGCATTAACGCCAGTTTTTTAATATCAACTGAACAGCACCTAATAAAAAAACATATAGTTGATAATGCAAAGAGACATAAACAGGATATTTAACAAAGCATGTTGTTTCAATATTTAGTTTCAGACAAGTCAAATAAATCAAAGTAATAACTATTGGCTATCGAGCGATTCTTTTTATCTAGCTCACTACTGGGATATTTTGATAATGATGAGAAATGAAAACGTTGGTTGTATTAGAAAAAGTTGCATAATTTATGGCCTTTCCAAAATCCGTCTTTGCATTTTTTATTTTTCACTAGCTTATGAAATATTGAAAATTTTGGTTGTTTGTTTTCTTCATACATTTAAAAAACATGTTGTATAAGAACACGATTCAGAGAATAAAATGTATAGCTTCTCATATTATACTCTTTAAATATTGGAATATTTGAAGATACAAAAATTTATTTTCAGTTGTTTTTCAAGACATTTCAGGAAGTACCCAGCAAATTACAAATCAGTAAACGGCATCTGAAAAAGCCTAAATTATGCAACTTGTCTAATTTAACCAATCTCATTTCTCTTACTGCTATCAATTTCTCAATAGCGAGCGAGATGAATAAAATTGCACGGGACACTAAATAAATTACCGATATTTGTAAGATATATATATAGGAGATCTAGGCGACTGGCATCTAGAGAATATTCCTTGCTAATATTGTGTATACACATTTTACAAATATTAAGCGGATAATGGTGAGATATATTCAGAAGATGTGCCCGGTTAACATCTAGAGCACATTGGTTGCTAATATAGTGCAGATATTTGCATGATATCTCCAGCAGATGTACGCGACCTATATCTGGCGAATACCGATTGCTAATATAGTGAATACATCCTTAAAAAATATCTTAGGGATATTTGTAAGATATATTCAGCAGATATCTGCGGTTAACGTCTAGGTAAGATCGGCAACAGATTTAGTATTGATGTATTTTTATATATATGGCCAATATTTAAAAGTGTGACATTAATTTATCCCATAGACATTACTAACTAATATCCTTGGTATATAGTGTGCTGCTAGGGTACAAACAAACAAAAAATATTAATTAAAACTACAACTAATAATACCATTTGATCAACAGAATTCGCTCAGTGACGTTTCTATATTGAATTTCAAAATAAACACATTCACACTTGGTCACAATCTATTCCGCATGCAGAAGATAAGACCACATTGCGTATTCAAATAAATTCATAATAATTTGAATTGGAGTAGTTCTAGCAATATAGTGCATTGTGAATCTAGGACGAAAAGCGTAACATTTCCGGACAACTGTGAATATTGTTGGGCGAGGCCAATGCCGAGTGTTCATCAACACAGGAGTCTGGAAATATTGCTTTTTGTCCAAGATACACATACTATTTTTCCGCCGATCGATACGTTTTATCTGTTTACTGCGAATTAATCATCATCATCAATAATTAAATTCGAAAAATATTCCCTGCCTAAGACGGGAATATTATTCCTGTACAGTTTTAATGTAAATTACCTAGCAACGGCTGATGTAATGGAATGTTTGACTTTGCTCAAGAAAATTTTATCAATAATGTGTTAATTCCAGTACGATTGACAGAAAAATATATTTCACGAAATGTCATAGATATTTGCTAATAGCAAAATGATCATACACATATTTGTGAGGACAATTTTCGGAATTTAGCGCATTCTTGAATTTTTCCGCATTCGTAACTCAGATTGTAGTACTTTTTCCCGCATAACTCAATCCAAATTAATAGTTTAGTGGAGTAGCCAAAACTTTATTCCGCTCATTTCAAATATTAGCGCTTCCCAGTCTACTTGATATCATTAATTCCAAGTTCAGATATGCGTGTTCTAAATTTAGATTATGGTTTCTGCACCGCATTCCGCTTAGCGCATCTTGATTCCCGCTCTAAAGGAGCATTGTCTGCAAATTTGTCGTAAAGCAGGCCAGGACCTCCCCGAGGTCTTAGGCGTGGTGCTGGGTCAGAATTTCATCATGCTGACATTTTTCTGCGCGGTTCATAGGCTGAAGAGAGGAAGAAGCTAAGTAGCAAGTGCGCCTTTTCATTTGGTTGTAGAATTTCTGCCCAGAAAAATGCCATTATGATCCCCGCTCCCGTCTTAGAGAGGTAAAAACGGTGTAGTCTATTACGCGCCCCCGGAATCCTCGGCTGTCGGGGCGCGCTGTTTCGTTTAATTAACTGTGTACTTTTCGTCGATTTTTGTGCCCTCTGAAGAAGTCAAAATTAACTGTGTGCTCTTCGTCAGTTTTTGGGCCTATTGAAGTTGTGAGTGTTTTCGTTTCGTAGCAACACTTAGCCATTCCGTGAAGATGAGTGTCAGAGTTGAAGGGATGCAAATAAGTGAGCTGTGGTAGAAAAATTCCTACCGCGGGGTTGCGAGACCTCCAATTACAGCTTCAGCGGATTACTTACCGGATTCTCAAAAAAACAAGCTTCATCTTACAAGACGTCGTGTTGATCTCGCATGTTGAACGTTGTTTTCGTCCCCTTTGAGGGGATTATTACCGCTTCAACCCCTGGCCGAGGTAACCATCATCACGAGGCCCTGTTCCCGCCGCTCGCAAACACCCTTTTCAGCAGCTGCTGATTTTACCAGTTTCTGGCAAATTCAGGGGACATCATTGTTGACTTCCCTGTATTCTGCAGACCAGGTATTTGTTCCTAGTTATTTAGAGTGCATTTTAAACCCTTTTGTGCGACGTTGTTGCGTGCGTAATTTAAGCTACTGTATGATGCGCACCTTGAGATTTTAACTTTTGCTTTTAAAGAACCTTCAAGGAATATCGCCGTAGTAAATTATGTTGTTGTTGAATTCGCAATTGCTGTCATTATTGTAGATGAACTTTGTTTTATCAAATCATTTTAAAGCTACTAACCCTTTCATTTTGGATTTCATGTTTGTACAACAATTTCACATGTTTTTAACTCAATAGATTTCCATTAATTAAGCACTTAATGCATTATTTCATATACCAACTGGTGCATGCGTATTTGTGTTATGTTTTCTTTGTAAGGAATACAGGGCAGTGTTGGAGAAAATGAACTAAAGGTAAGTTCACTGATGCTGCTCGCTGGTTGAAATCGAGCACTGCAAACACCCCTTATTTATTTCCAATTTTGGAGTGTACCAACAAAAGTGGTGGCGCTTCAATATTTAACACCCGTATCTCATTTAACGGATCGTAGCCCTAATCTAAGTTCGTAAAGAACCTGCCTGGTGCATGCGTATTTGTGTTATGTTTTCTTTGTAAGGAATACAGGGCAGTGTTGGAGAAAATGAACTAAAGGTAAGTTCACTGATGCTGCTCGCTGGTTGAAATCGAGCACTGCAAACACCCCTTATTTATTTCCAATTTTGGAGTGTACCAACAAGAGTGGTGGCGCTTCAATATTTAACACCCGTATCTCATTTAACGGATCGTAGCCCTAATCTAAGTTCGTAAAGAACCTGCATTCCCACTGAGCGTGTCAAGTTGGAACCTTTTTTACAGCCCATTGTAACGGAGTTAGGGCTGCAATTCTGCGTGATTTTCCCGATTGTGTAGTTTTTATGAAGTAACAAACTGACGGTTTTGTTTTAAAGAGTATTTACGTGGTAACAAATAGTTCTGTGTCGTTAATACCGTTTTCGCCGGTAACAGAGTATTTCATAATCAGCGAGAAAATGGTAAGAGCTGATTCCTTGTTAAAAATAAGGGGGGGGGGACTTCGCTATAACCTGTTTCTCTAAAAATTCCTTCGCGTTGAGCACCTTCCTAAAGAAAGAGGTTAATTTTAGGTTTTCTAACAATCGTGTCGAAAGTGACAGCTTTTAACAGTCAAAAATGGCATCACGTTTAATTTTAGGGTAGGAATTACGTTGTTTATTGCACGGTACATCGGTAATGCTTTCTCGCACGCTTTATCTTAAATTTATTAAATATCTAATAGTGTGACAGAAAATTTTTCAATCAACTCCATTCTTCAAATATTATTTCGATCGTAGAATAGCCATTTGTAAAGAAGGGACTTTTAAAACGTGTTGTACACGTAGTTTTTTTTGCATAGTGATCTCTTGTAACTTGAAGTGTAGTCGAAAAGGACTTCGGAATTTACAACTGTCAAATTGACAATTCACAATTTTAATAAAATAATTTTTTTCACGATTTTGCAATGCAAAAGGTGGTACTTTCTTCATGAATTTTCATTAAAAAGAGACGACTTTCATGATCACTATGCAAAAAAAAATATTGAATGTAACACTTGCTAAAAGTATGTTACATACCAATTTGATACGCAAATAACTATTTTGTCATTTTACTGAAAGCTGGGAAAGGGTATTAAAGTGCGAAATGCCCGATCTTTTCTACCAATAGAAAGCTTATGTATGACTTTTCTTGAATTTTTAGGTAGGCTTTGAAGCGGTTGAAATTAGCAATCTCTATTAGTTTTTTATTAGAACTTTTTAAGGGACCAAAATTCGATTATACATACACAAAAAATATTTACCGGAAATCCCGAATCGCTTAAAAACTGTTTATCGCTTTTAATTTTTTAGTAAACTAAATACTTGCGTAAAAATAATAGTATATTAAAGTATGAGTGGATAACAAGGTCTTTAAAATACGCGCGAGTTTTCGAACACGACGGCGTAGCCGGAGTGCTCGAAATAGAGCAAGTGTTTTAAAGACCAGTTATCCACGAATACTTTACGCTATTTTTTATTATACCTGCAATACCAGAAATAAATTACGCACTAAAAACTTAGAAATAATTTTTGTCGTAATAAATCGAGAGAGCATAATAATAGTGCTACTATAGTTACGAGATGTGTTTACGTTTTTGTCGCGTCCACGTCCGTTGTTGCATTCAGTCGTTTCCTTGACAACCTTTAAAGCTCGGCGAGCATTAATCGCCTGTTTTCGCACACTCATGCGTGCTTTAAACGGCGATTCTGATGCAGGTATAATAAAAAAATTATTTATTATTTATTACTGGTGACCAGGAATATGATCATTGTCCATTGTTCTAGCGTCCTAGCATGTAGGCTTAATTTTCTAACCTGCTCATAGGTGGCAGCACAATCACAATGTCAGAACAGAGAGTAGTGATATTATGAGTTATTGAGTCACAAGTACAATCTCAGTTATATTCTTTTGTTTACGTGTAGCAACTCGTCAGGTTTTATTCAGATGACTTGAATATTAAATTTATCGATGAACTGTGTCAGTTTATAACATTTGCCAATATATTCACAGACGAGGGGCCAAAAGATATCAGCACTGAACTTTTCATGTAAAGGATGTTTTTTTAGAGGGATACAACTTTAAATTGAAATAAAACACAGAAAGATGTTTTTAATATCCATGAAATTGGCTTTATTTGAAAGATAATTTTATGACAATTATGTTTGAATATGATTTCGGACATGTGACGGCCGCGGCTGGCGTGTACATGACGTAATCTGTAGGTCCAATTTTCACACACTCTTCGCAGTAAATCAGGCTGTATTTCGGCAATAACGCGTCGAATGTTGGCTTCCAAGTGCTCAATTGTTTCCGGTTTATCGACGTAGACATGCGACTTTACATATCCTCAAAGAAAATAATCTAATGGCGTCAAATCGCATGAAAGAGGTGGCCAGTTAAAAATCCATTTCGTGGATCTGTTAACTGGCCACCTCGTTTGTGCGATTTGACGCCATTAGATTATTTTCTTGGAGGATATGTAAAGTCGCATGTCTATGCCGATAAACCGGAAACAATTGAGCACTTGAAAGCCAAAATTCGACGCGTTATTGCTGAAATGAAATACAGCCTGATTTACTGCGAAAAGAGTGTGTGAAAATTGGACCTTCAGATTACGTCATGTATACGCCAATCGCGGCGGTCACATGCCCGAAATCATATTCAAACATAATTGTCATAAAATTATCTTTCAAATAAAGCCAATTTCATGGATATTAAAAACATCTTTCTGTGTTTTATTTCAATTTAAAGTTGTATCCCTCTAAAAAACACCCATTACAAGCTTATCATGAAAAAGGGTGTTCAGGACACTTTCCAAAACATTGATATAGCTCTAAGGATATATCTAATTTTGATGGTAACAAACTGCACTGGCGAGCGCTCCTTCTCAAAACTGAAATTAATTGAAAACCGATTAAGGACATTCATGAAGCAGGAACGACTTGTAAATTTGGCTATCATGAGCATCAAGTCAGATATACTGCGTGAATTGGACTTTAGTGACATCATCAGCGATTGTGCAGCACGAAAATCAAGGAAAGTGCCTGTACTGTAATTGTTATAACGTTATTCATTCGCTGATTTGTAATATAATATGTGTTATTTGTGTTATGTCATACTATACTTTTTAATGACAAAATTTAATACTTTTTAACTGAATTCCTCTGCGTAAATAAATTTTGTAAATAAACTTTTGTTCGTTTCATTTTGTGTTTTTGCATTACATATTGCAACACCTTGAAACAATGGGCCGCCCACATCTTCAATCCGGCCCTGTTGAGCAAACAGCAACAAAATCAAACAACAATTGTGTTCCAAGCAGTTTCAAACGTGTTATTCATGATTGGCAAAGTTTTTTATAAAGTTTCCATATTTTTAATCTTCGCACTTAGATTCAACCTTCCTCGTGCAGTTTATAGGAATGTCAATACTCAACATTTCGCAGTCAAGCAGTAGATTGTAGTTTGTCCATGTGGGGTGTTACTTCTGCAATTTCTCCTATGCGTTAAACAGAATTTATCACAAAAGAATAAAATGGTCGCCATCTTCTAATCGAATATGTTAAGTATGAAAAGCTGGTGCTTTGTACGCTTGCATCTGGCGGTACAGTGCTCAACTTAGCCCGGTTTCCGAATTACAAAGATGGAGCGAAAGTTGGAAGAATCTTATTGACCAGGTTTGCACGATCACCTGTACAGTATCAAAGCTGGCGAACTAAATGCAGAGTTCACTTGGGTTATATAAGCTATACGAATAAACTAAAAAATATTATCTACGAGCATAAGTACTCCTTTGCCATAAAGCTTCCCAGGTTTATTCATAAAAATAAAAACAAAATCAATATATATTCGGATCGATTAACATTAAATTCAGCAATATACCGGGTGGCTAGAAAAAAACGATTCTTGTTTAAGTCTTCTCATCTCCGGAACGCTTTGAGATAGCGAGTTCAGTTTTTGGTTTCTAAGAAACAATGGATAGAAAGTTATTTCTGCCAAATTACAAACAATTATTTAAAAAAAACACAGGAATGGCGAATTTTTTAATATCAACTAGAAAAAATCAATTACACGTTGACAATGTTCTTAAAAATTCCACCAATAAACATCTTGTATGATGTACTACTTATAAACACGTTTTTGAATAACTTGGACACCTCCGACTGATTCTTGTCCTGGCTGCTATTTTACGCTGAGATAAATGAGTCCCCGGTTGATTTTCCTGTGACGACAATTCGCCTACGATTTGTGAATTTTCATGATTTGTAGCAGTTAACAGGTCTTCTCCTTCCGGGTTTTCTGTAAACAGATCCGGTTTCTACAAGCCGTCGAATAGCACGATTTATGCTAGAAGGTTGCCATTTCTTCCCTGAAAACTCTCTGGCAATTCTTTTTCCACGCCAATGTTTTTCTCGATAACACATTGCAATTACCTCTAAGTCAGACTTCGTTAAATGAGGTGTCATTATTAAAAGAGAAAGTAAGTTAATTGGCACGAAATGTCGCTAAACTAATTGCGAAGTAACAACTAACTGCAAATGTCACTCACACTTTCATTTGTTTTAACAAAAGGTTGCTTCGATTTAAGTTGTTTATTAAATTATCAACGTGTAATTGATTTTTTCTAGTTGATATTAAAAAATTCGCCATTCGTTTGTTTTTTTAAATAATTGTTTGTAATTTGGCAGGAATAATTTTCAATCCATTGTCTCTTGAAAAGCAAACACTGAAATCGCAATGTTAAAGCGTTCCGGAGATGTGAGGACTTAAACAGGATTCGTTTTTTTCTAGCCACCCGGTATAGAGCCACTCGTTAAACAAATAATACTTGACATACTACCATTCCAAGAGCAAGAAAAAATATAGATTCAAATCTATTTTAATAAAGCACTCTGCAAACGGTGGCACTATCAAACCTTGTTTATGCTTTCACGGCTAGATAACACATGATCCTACTACTTTTTGAACTCACTTAAGTATTGCCATCACAGATACAATATAATGTTTTATAATGTAAAGCAATTAGATTTTGCTTAAATGTACATACTCGGCAGGCATAGAAATAAAATATCCATAGAAAATTAACGGCAAATTGCATTTATTTAATTCTATTTATATATTTAAAAAATGCTTAGACCATTTATAGGTTTACTAGAATCATGTCTTGGTAGCATACTGTGATCATGAATCATGACGTTTCTCCCTCATGACCCTGAGGTCTTCAAGATTCTACTTATGGCTAGCCCAGCCAAGAACAGAAGTGCAAGAGGTAATACCACTAAACATCTTTTTGATGTAAAACCAAAATAGCACCGAAAAAAATATTAGCAATTCTTAAAAATAATGATACTAAATTACATTTGCGCAAAGTTCTAGTTGGGTATAAAGGCTTTATTCTAAAGTGCACTTCTATTGTAGAGTCTCTGCGCTCTTACATTGTAGCAGTCAAATACCAACACCATGCGTAAATCACTCAGCCACCATTCATCATTATATTTTAAACCCCAATAGCGCTTCCCAGTTGTGTGGAAAAATAATTTGATTCATTGGTCGTCGATAAGTTTCCGGCACCACTAAAGTCACAACATGTAACCACATTAATTCATAAGTTCAACAGTCGTGTTCACTAAGGTTCTGTTCGCACGTGCGCGTACTAAATACTCCGACTGGATTAAGATTCCGTTTAATAAAGAAACTACCTAAATGTAATACGAAAACTCAGGTAGACAACATGACAACATTGACATTGACATTTAATGCGACACGGATTGAATGTGACAAGATAATGGTTTACCAAGTCATTATTTGGCGGAAGTGGGATTTCACATTTCTGGACATTAAATACGAATAGGAACACACAAACAGTTAAGAACACGAAATCACTGATGACGACTACTAATTCTGATTAAGCTAAATTGCCAAAATTATTATTTATTCCCGTGTGATATTTTATTTTAATTCCAGGAATTATGTTTTGAAAAAATATGTTTGCTTAATGTTACTAAAATTCACTTCGATGTTCCTATTATGGGTAATATAAAACTGATTTTATATACTATCCTTCAAATTGAATTGTTAGATTGAGCATGCAAATGTGCAAATTATTGAAATAATTAACAGCTATCATGGCAAATGCATCTCTAAATAGACAAAATGTTAAAGGTAAGAGTAACAACATGATAGGTGACTTTTTGGCGATTGTAAATAATTTTGCATATTCTACATTTTCGTAAACTGTAAAGAAACGAATCATGCAGAGCTAATATATTGCATTCGCGATCTTTCTGGATGAGGGTTGGCCATGGAATTTAGACAGTTTTGGCAGTGTGATTGGTGTTTAAGGAATTGAATTGTGACTTTAATATTTGATGTTCGATAATTTTATCTTAAGGTTATGTTTTCTATCATTTATCGTTTGCGCTGTTGCAAGCGCTTCCTTTGTATCTTAACGCAAAAGATTTTATAAATCTAAATTTTTATTAAACTAATCACAACATGTTTTTTACAAGTAGCACACAATTGTTAAAATTTTAATTGTCTTCCTCTGTGTTTTAGCGTATTTTTCGACGATATTGACAACACGTCTTTTATTTTCATGTTATAGTAGGTACCTCGGTTAATCCCTTCTTTATAATAAGCGCCTAAACGAGCTGAAGGAGAAACATAAAGTTAAGCTACTGTTACGTAGAGTACCTGAAAAATGCTATAATTTCAACCATGCCCAGAGAATAAAATATGAACTACCACACTATGCTGTGCTTTGTTTCGACTGCACTTTCGCTGCATCCACTCAGGGGGTTTGATTTTCTTCAATTTTCTTGTTCACTGGGCATTGCTATATGATTGCTCCGACGTTCCCGTGGTAGTGTACAGGTATAATATACATCTCTGTTGCTTAAATAACTCTTTCTGATTACTTACGTCTAAATTACTGATGACTGCCTTTTTTGTTTGCCACGTTTGCAATAACTGCGTTTTTGCTCTTGAATATCTACTGAAATTTTGAACCGAAATGATAGAAGTTTTTATTTCACTTCCATTACTTCACTAAGAGATTCTGACTCCGATTCTGACTGTGATTCAGAATCAGATTCTGCTAGTAAAATAATGATGAGAGGAATATTTTCAAACGTAAGGTTACCCATATGTTTTGTCCAGTCTGCCGAAATAAGTTCCTCACAAAGCTTGCAATAATTTTGCCACATATCTGGTGAACATTTTAAAAGAGCTTCAGACCATAAATTTGTCACCCTATCCTTAGATGGTGGCCGCGAATTTATATGTTTGTTATAATAGGTCTTACAAAACCCCCATGCCATTTCGATAGGGTTGAATTGACTTTACACTGTGATTAACCAGCCATTCCTGCATTTCCCCTTTTTTGGTGGAAAATGTGGGCGTTTTGTCCAACTGCACAGAATGATAAGCAGCGTTGTCCATAACCACCACATATTTACCATTAATCTTAGCTAAAGCAGAAATAAGCTGATTAATTACCCAATTTTAAAATACAGTTAAGGTCATGGTCTTGTGGTAATCTCTGTCGTTGTTTTTTGAATCCAATAAAAAATCGCATCCTTCCAAAAACCCAAATTTAGTTCCGGCATGCAAAATTGTGAATCGTTTTCCCTCCCCCTGAATTTAGATGGATTACTTTTACTATCATCTTCGTAAACCCAACGACGAATCGTAGATCCATTTTGGTAGATCTACGTTTCATCAAGGTACACGAAGATGATATTTTCAAGGGAATTTTTAAAATGTAGATATTTTCGCAAGAAACTAATTTTGGATGCAACAACGTTCTTTTGTTCACATAAAATTTTGCGTCCATTAGTAAGTTTATACTTATATCCCATAGATTTTAGAATTTCGTATAGCAATGTTCTCCCTCCCGTAAACCCACACTGTTCCTTAACATCAACCAATAAATCACTTACTGTAAAAAACCTATTTTCGGAATTATATTGCCAAATCAGTTGTTGCAAGTCCTTCCTAAAAAAATGATTTTGATATAAACTAGATTTAGAACGTACGCCAACGATAGAAGATTGCAACTCTTTAGGCTGTTGTTTTATAATAATTTCTATTGTCGACCTCCCAAACTAAAAATTAATGCGTTATTAGGTAAATATACAAAACATGTATGTAATTATCTTTACCCCAAAAATATTGCAAACGCTGTTTACCAGACAATCATGGGTTAAATCAGGCCGCATATTTCGTAGGGTTTCAAAACATTTTTTAATGTGCACTTTGGTTTCTTTTGATATCGTTTTGGGCATCTTCTTGCTGCGTTAATTCAACTTGAATTCAAATTGACACGAGCTTGACATGAACTACCGAGATCTTTTTAAAATCGCTAAATTTTGATTTGGCAGCAGCGTAAAACGTATTTTTTAATAACAGGAAAACCTAAAGGAAACAAAAAATATAATAAAGAAAGTAACTTGATAAAACGGAATCATGGCCAACCCTCATCCAGAAAGATCGCGAATGCAATATACTTTATCATGCAAATAAAAGCTCTGTTGATAGACATTTGAAAAAACAATTATGGTAGCTTTATCATAGTCTACATTCATACCAAAGTATTTTTCTTACATTTAACATTAAAAAAACAACTCAAAAAATCTAGTAGACTATAGCTTATTAACAATGCGCATATTGTCAGCCAGAACGTCCTCATGCTACTGAAAATATCATAACCTACCTCTTAAAATACGTAGCTACATACGGAATTGTTACACCTTCGAATATGCTACGTATAAAAGTAGATAAACACAGGCTGCACTTGCCTTCAACAATTCTGAATGGCAGACATGAAGATTATATTGTTTGAAACTCAAACAAGACGTGGGCAACTGTACGACTCACCGGTCCAAACAAAAGAAGCTATTGTTATTATAAATTTCGAAGTAGGCAACGACATACAAAAAGATTCATCTATTATAGCGCTTTGTGCTGTAGATCTGAATAACATTAAAACTGAGTTATTTATTGTAAACAAGATACCTTCATTTTTAAATTTATGGTATTAGATTACTATTTTAAAATATTTAATTTTTAGTTAGTTTTGTCATAATTGCACATCGCTTTAGTCATCAAGTTAGATATAATGTAGATGTCGTAGGCAGAAAAGAAATTTAGGCAAATTTGCCTAAATATCAGTTATATAACGAAATTCGGAAAAGATACTGGGCCTCGTTGTCGTTTGTTTAGGTTAGTTGCAGCCTTTGATATTTTCTTCACTTCTATGGTCGGCGTTGTGCATACCGTCGGCGTTGTATTCAGTTGACGTTGTGTCCGATGTTTTAAGCACTTAGCATATGCATAATAAAATTATGATTTGCCTAAATTTGCTATATATCTACGACATAAATAAAGAGATAAAAAATATATAGCGTTTTACCAACTACTACTGTTTTCACTACCGTCTTACAGAATATTGGAACGTATACTAGATATTTATATATCTAAGGAGCACAGGTATTTATTTCCTTCCACGTGTGAATTTAATGCCCGACGCATGGTTTTAATTTGAAATCCCAAAAATGTTGTTTTCAGAAATCATCATAGTGACTACATTTTTGCAGTGACATGTTGTCTAATTTTCAAATCCACATAACGTTGTAAAGCTTTGGTGTGGTATCCATGGTGACATAAACACAAATGCGGGAGGTAAAAAAATTAGCTCCCGTCGAGAGTTAATAAAAATTGCATCCCGCTGGATGCAAATTGACAGATTCATTTCCTAAAAATAGGGCGCAAAAGCCTAGTTTCTATACAGTGGGAATCGGCTTCTCTTCTTTGAAGAAGTTTATGCATTAACACCTCATTGTTGCCAAAGCCGGATTTTGGAATCGCAGAGAAAACCGTTATAGTTACTTGGATTTGAACCCAGAATCAGCACTTTAAATTACATAACGGAGAGCAATGTAACTTTATTTTGTCTGTGAATGTGTATTTTATCGTCTTTTGATGATATTATTGGAACGAGCACGTACATACTATACAGTATCTGGAATCTACATCCGTTTGAAATAATAAAATGATTTCCATAACTACATAGAAAAGTGTATACTCTTTTCAGAGTGTGTCAACTTCTTCTAAATGTTTTCCCAATTTCGGAAGTTACTTGCTATATATCTCACTCTGTTCGTACTTTTTGATTCTCAATTAGATTAGATGGTAATGGTGAGCCAAAAACGGAAGTACATATTTACTATTTTGAATAAAGGTAGTTTTTCCGTCCCTTGCTTACAGCAAATAATATAAAAGTAATAGAAGTATAAGTGATGCAAATAATATATTCAAATATATACAGTGTGTCCAAGATAAGGAGGGCCAGTATGGGGATCTCGGTAATGGTAAGAGATACAAATTTGGTTAAATGGAAAGAAAGTTGCGCAATTAAAGGACTAAAAAAATGACGTTTAGAAATTCTTGATATGATTTTTCGTTTTTGAATTATCTCAAAAAAACCGAATTTTTGGATTTCCTTTTTTATTTTTTTCTGGCGTTAATATTAAAGTTAGAGCGAAACTGATTAAACTTCTTTATAACAACTTTTAGTGGACTTAACGATTACTTTATCAATTTTTTTATCCGACGTTTCGTCTTCGAGAAACCATCATCAACTTCATTTTTTTAAATACGGTTCTGGTTTTTTGATGCCAAATTTGCAAAGCCCTTGTTACTCTAAATTCAACAATGTGCCACATATTATGGTTTAATTACGTTTCGAGCTTGTTTCTGATCATTATCAGAAATTTTTTTAGATACGGACCTGCAGTTCTCATAATTTTGTAAAAATAAGTTCATACAGTAAGTTAGGCCTTTTTACATGCCGTTAAAATATTAAAATGCACATCATAATGTCATAATTCTGATACATTAATTTAATAACCAACCAATAACTATTAACAATAAACAAAAAAGAAATGAACAAAAGATAGACAGAAAGAATAACAAAACGAACATCGAAACCATTTAATAGGTATTAAATTTACAGAAGGTATTCAAAAAGGTTGCCATCATTCTCTATGCATAAATAACATCTAACTGTAGAATCTAAAACATTATTCAGCAATACTGGCGTTATACTTTGAAAGGCTTCAAGAACCAATCTTTTAAGTTCTTCTTCTATTTCAAAACGTTAAATACCTATTACATTGTTTCAAGGCTCGTTTTCTCATTTTTTCTGCCTATCTTGTGTTTATTTATTTGTTGTTTATTGTTAATAGTTATTGGTTGCTTATTAAATTATTGTATCAGAATTATGACATTATGATGTGCATTTTAATATTTTAACGGCATGTAAAAAGGCCTAACTTACTGTATGAACTTATTTTTACAAAATTATGAGAAATGCAGGTCCGTATCTAAAAAATTTTCTGATAATGATCAGAAAAAAGCTCGAAACGTAATTAAACCATAATATGTGGCACATTGTTGAATTTAGAGTAACAAGGGCTTTGCAAATTTGGCATCAAAAAACCAGGACCGTATTTAAAAAAATGAAGTTGATGATGGTTTCTCGAAGACGAAAAGTCGGATAAAAAAATTGATAACGTAATCGTTAAGTCCACTAAAAGTTGCTATAAAGAAGTTTAATCAGTTTCGCTCTAACTTTAATATTAACGCCAGAAAAAAATAAAAAAGAAAATCCAAAAATTCGGTTTTTTTGAGATAATTCAAAAACGAAAAATGATATCAAGAATTTCTAAACGTCATTTTTTTAGTCCTTTAATTGCGCAACTTTCTTTCCATTTAACCAAATTTGTATCTCTTACCATTACCGAGATCCCCATACTGGCCCTCCTTATCTTGGACACACTGTATATTATAAAATTAGTATAGACGTATAAACATCTCATAAATAACATAAGTATTAATACTAAGAACATCAAGTCATTAATCTCCATAACTAACATTTAAGTAGTCATACTAAAATAGGTAGTCCTGATCAATGTATTTTACAAGTTTTGGCTTTTTTATCGTTAGTACTAAAGCGCAAGGCAGATAATAAAGAAAACCCAAAACACAGTTTTGTCGTGTTGAGGTAATTACAGTCATTACGTATATGACCAACGACGAACACATAATGATAAATGAGCTCGAAGAACTCTTGGAATCATTCTCAGTGTAGCAGAAACAGTACCTGAAGTTGTTTAATGCTTAACGAGTCTGCAGAATGTCATCGCGAACTTGTACTTTATGATAATTACAAAATAATATAGCAAATTGTAGGTTGCGGCCTTGTTGATTTTATTTCGGTCCATTCGGTGCTTACCTCTCAGAACCGGCAGTATTCTCATTTCTTGTTAACTTTATGTATCGCCTATTTTTTATAGAAAAGTTAACCTACGCCACAATTTGAGCAGAGGAAAATAACACACAATCGCACAAAAAATGTCCCACGACTTCTGGGAAATAATGGCTCCATCATTTACTTAGTACGAAAGACGTCGCTGCTATGTTACCAAAATACTGCAATATATTACATATTATAAAGCTTTCAATTCGTCAATGCCGTAATGCAATGTGTTAACAATAGGCCTTCGGGCATGCATCCACAAAAATTCAGATTTTTTAATTCAGTTTGTAATGAAGAGGCGGATTACTAACTATTTACTTTCATTTTTGTAAAATGATGCGGCAACTACATACTCCGTAATTATATACGCCGCTAATGAACGACATTAAGTTATAGTCCAAGACCCAGCAACAGATTTCTTACAGTATTTTTAACGAGTATGTAACTGTTATGGTAGGTCCTTTTGAATATACTGAGAAGGAAACCCGCAGTCTGGCAAGCCTGCGGTGGTGGTTTTAGCCCCTTGCGTCCTTGAAGGGCGGAAAAAATAATGTGTCAAAACTGACGGAAAACCTAACCTGGTAACCTCGAATCTGACAGACTTACAGTGCCACCAATTTATTATTCACACTTTTGAATTTCCACAGCCCGCTGAGGATCAGTTTTTTTGGATCTCTCGATATTTTACAGTAAATGGTTAAGTTTATTATGCAACTTTATGTGAATCTGGGGTAAACTTACCACCCGCGAAAGCGTTTGTAAATCTTTTTACTTACATAAGATATGATTACCTTTAAAATAGCAAAAAGCCAGACTTGTTATTATACTTTTTTCTTATAATTTTTTTCCATCCTTCAAGGACGCAAGGGGGCCAAAACCACCACCACAGGCTTGCCAGACTTCAGGTTTCCTTCTCAGTATATTCAAAGGGACCTTCCATAACAGTTACACGCTTGTTAAAGATATTGTAGGCAAACCCGTTGGGACTATTAGCTAACTAATTCTCTAAATAATTGACGCTTATTAAAAACAATGATTGGAATATTAACTCTAAACTATAGAACAGTGTAATAGAAGCTAATGTTATTTTTCTAATTAAGACTTCGTATCTTCAAAATAATACATGTTTCTGTTTTTAATTTATAATTCTAAGACGATGCCCTCCCCGCAGTTTTTTCGTAATTCTGAAGAAATGAACTACATGTAGAGTAGGGGGAGTGGGCTGTTAGGAATGGCAAGATATCCAAATATAAAAATTAGAATACTTCGAGTTGAAATTATTTTATAGAATACAGTCAATAAAAATACTGCTAGCTCCTGAGACCTTAATTTAAACAGTGCAATGATTTATGAAAACACCTGATCAAAAAGAGCATTCTTTTCTGTCTTTAAAAACCACATCTTTATTTATTTATCTATTTAATTTAACGCATAGGCACATCTTCATATAAAAGAGTGCACAAAAAAGTATATAACTACTATTGTAGTTTCCGGAGTTACATAAGCAAATAATGGGAAACCCAATTTTTGAAACTTCGCCGTATTAGTCCATTTTCTAAACGCTAAAAACTCGCCCAAGTTCTAACTTCGTTGACTCAAAACCGATTTTGAACATTTTTTTTTTATTATTTCGGTAAAAGTTTATAGAAAAGTTCCCCATAGGTGAGAAGGTGTGCTTTTTATTTTTTCAATTGTTATTAAGAAATAAGTGTTTTTTAATATACTCTTAATTAAAAATGTTATAACTATTTGATTTATTTAAACAATTGCCTGAAATTTGATAACATAAGGTTTTTGGGGTCGCAGATTACGAATCTGGTCTCAAAATGAGTCTAAAAACAAAATGTCGTCGAAGGTCTAATTTTTTATATTATTTTTTTTTTCATTTTTATTAGTAGTCTGGGAGGTTTTGGGGTTGCTGATTACGAATTTGACATTAAAACTTAACTAAAACAAAAAATGGCGGATCCAAAATGGCGGAAAGGGGTAATTTTTTTTTAATTTCTAATAACTATACCTAGAAGTTTTTTGGGTCGCTCATCCCAAATTTTATGTTAAAATTTATCAAAAATGGAAAACGGTGTCTGAAGAATGGTGGAAACAAATGATAGAAGAGTTAAATGAGTATTCAAGATATTATAATTTAACTGATTTATTTAAATTAACCCAAGATACATTTAAAAACAAAAAACAAAATGATTTAGCTTTATTTTCTTATTCCTCTACTTTTTCCATTGACACTGCCGGTCGTGAATTAAGGCAACTATTTCCGCATCATTCACCGCAAGCCGCTGAGCCTAAAGGCCACTTTTCCTATACCCACAAGCTGGCCCGCAACTAGTTTTGTAGTTGCAAAAAAATAATTTTTAAGATGTTTTGTGGATCTGGTTCTTGTGTCATTAGGATTGTAAAACACTTTCCTGTATCATATTTCCAACCCCAATCTTCCCTTCAAATATCTTGGTTTCCCAGCCACAACTGTGTTTGCAAATAAATGTGTTTTAAATGTTGTTCTGTTGGATCCATCGTAGGGCACAATTATGCTAAATTAACACTACTTTTTTAGTAGACGCCTTAATAAAAGAATCAAACCCAAAATTCAAAATGTTTTTATTTAAAAAATATATGTATTGTATTGTCTGTAACCTCATTTACCTTGCGGTATATGAATAATAAAAAACTTTCAATCACTTAAACATTTCTGTAAGAGTTTAAGCAGTTACCTTTCTTTGCACCATACATTGCAAGCATACATGTTACACCAAAAATTTTTTATATAAATTTTTGCAGTCTTTTGCAAATCACTGCTATTTTCAAATATTTTGACAAATTTATTCTTTCCTGAACATAGCCATTGCTTCATTTACTAGGACTTATCCATGTGGATCTTTAATAAGGTGCCGGTCCTATTCGTCTTGTTCATCCTTATACATCTTCAATATATTAAACTATATTCAAAAGCCATAATCTGCACCTTGACACCAAAACTCGCATGGTAAGATGCTACATTTTTCCCATCTTGCTCTATGGGGTCGAGTCCTGGACACTTAACGAAACAATCACAAAAAAAATCGAAGCCTTTGAATTGTGGTTATACCGGAGAATATTGCGGATATTATGGAAAGACCGTCTAATAAATATTAAAGTCCTAGAGAGAATGAAAAAAAAGTAAAGAGATCATGGACAACACCAAGATACGCAAATTCCAATACTTCGGACAAATAATGAGGAATGAGAATAAGTACATCCTACTACAATCTATTATACAAGGCAAGATGTATGGCAAATGTGGACCAGGACGCGGAAGAATATCTTGGTTGCAAAACCTAAGGGCGTGGTATGGGAAATCATCCAATAAGTTATCTAGGATTGCAACCAATAAAGTGAAGATAGCCGTTTTAATGGCAAACATACGAAATCTGACAAGTACCTGAACAAGAAGAAGAAGAAGATTCTTTCTTCTGTTAAAACATGCTGAAGTGTTACATCCAGTTAAAGCATGTAAAGAAAGAACACTCTCACTACAATTTATTGGGATGCGCAAATTGCAGGCTTTTAGAAGAAGATATATTGTTATTTTCTTTATTTTTGGCAGGTTTTAAAAAATATATATCTTTATCAGAATGAAACTAAAGCTGTTAATATAAGTAATACGTCTATATTCTCTGATACTACGACTATGTTTCTATTTGATGCATTGAGAGCTGTTGTAACTATTAACCGATCAGCATCACTTTCAGCTTGAGAGCAAGGATATTATTTGCAGCTAAAGTTTCTTTTAAAAAATTAATAAAACGACATGAAAGACATTTGCCAGAATTTTTTCTTGATACAACTTTAAAAACCTGTTTCTTTCAAATCGAATATCTGGTGCAGTTTTCGTTTTTAGACGTCGGTCTCTTTCAGCAGATTTTATTCTATGTTTCTGATAATCGACAAAAACACTTGTTTTTCCATAATTACGTACAGCTGATTGCAAATAAAAGTGGGACAAGTCTTGAGACTACTTTTTGCGTTTTTAATAACGTGTGAAACTTTCTCTAACTTATATTTCCGTAGGTGAATACATAAAATATTATTAAAGAAAAAAGCATAAGAAAAGGAACATAATTACGAGTATTTAATGTGTTATTGTACTTCATATTACAATATTACATATTAGCTGTGCCAGTTTTATTTGCAATCAGCTGTACAATAAAATTAATATACTTATCTAAAATTGCACCATACTGTTGAACAAGTTGCCATTTGTGTTTATGTAATAACATTCCTCCGTCGGTCACAAACAGAAAAATCTTTTAATTCAGAAATATCTTTTGGAAATTGTACAAAGAGGTCGTACATAACACATTTTTAGGCGTTGGAATTTATATGTATTCGTATGTTATATTTAAATGTATTTAATCTATTTAAATTTGAGTGAATTTAATAATATAGAATTTTATTTGTATATAATGTTTATTAAATAATAATAATACTAATAATCGTACACAATAAAAATTAACCATTTAATGCTATATTTCTAATTACTGTGTCCAAAATCCCTAGATATCAGGCAACGTGTGGAATTCAGAAATGAAGCTATTTTGCCGCTTTAAAGAAGTTATTTTTCATTTTTGATAAATTTTAACATAAAATTTTAAATCAGTGACCCAAAAAACCCTATAATATAGCTAAAAACTAAAGTCCGACTAAAAAAAATTAAGCTTTTTCGCCATCTTGGATCCGCCATTTTTTATTTTAGTTGAGTTTTAATGTTAAATTCGTAATCAGCGACCCCAAAAACCCCTAGGCATCTAATAAAAATAAAAAAAAGAAAATAAGAAATTAGACCTTCGACGCCATTTTGTAGACGCCATTTTTGTGTTTAGACCAATTTTGAGACCAGATTCGTAATCTGTGAACCCAAAAACCTTATGTTATCAAATGTCAGGCAATGGTTTAAATAAATAAAGAAGTTATATTTTTTTTAATTAAGAATATATTAAAAAACATTTATTTGTTAATAACAATTGAAAAAATAAAAAGCACACCTTCTCACCTATGGGGAATTTTTCTATAGACTTTTTCCGAAATAATAAAAAAAAAATTTCAAAATCGGTTTTGAGTCAACGAAGTTAGAACTTTTTTCCTTTAGTAAATGGACTATATGCTAAATAAATTATTTGCTTTAAAATTAAACTAAATTTGTTTGCAACGCTTTTTATTTATGTTTATATATTATAAACAGTATTAACATATTTGTGAATATTACTTCCTAAGTAAACTATAACATACAAGAAATATGTAATAATACATTACATGACAATCTGCAAAGCTCAAAAAATGTGTACTACTGTACGTTATAATCACAAGTATGACAAGTGATAACTGATTATAAACGTGATTTATAAGAAAAAATAATAGCGAAGTATTTATACAACTCTAGTATGTATTGTAAATTTACAAAATCTATCGAGTTCGTGCAATCAACAATTTATAAAAGCCATGATCATATCGAATCTGTATTGTAATACACATGTTACATAAAAAACAACACAGCATACTTAACACTGATAACTAACCAAAGACACGAGCTATACGTAAGTGTTAAAATAATAAATACATATTTAGCCATTATGTGACGAGCAACAATTCTAAATAAGCCCGCATGCATAGTAGTATACCGCTCCTGAAAAATTATCGTTTTAAAAAATACACATGTTACGCGTGATTTTTAATATTTTTAATATTTTTTATCTATGACAGTGTTTACAATTGCCTTTTAGTTGGCAGTTTTAAGTTTGTAAAACGACTGTTTAATAACATGTTTTCATTAGTTTACATTAGTTTACATCGTTAATAGCAACGTGCACGTAGTTAGTAGCAACGTGTTTTAAAATTTTCAAAACACTCAAAATTAGGACCGGTTGCTAGTAATTCTAATTTACATGTAAAATATTTTTTATATTTACCATATTTTTTAGATTCTATCGTAGATAAAATATTGTACGATCCACATGCGTAAAGCGTCTTTAGTCACTCGTGGGGCTTAAAACGCTCGCTCACTCGCGGTTTAACTCTACCCCACTCGTGCCTAAAGAGTAGCTTTACGCACTTGTATCGTAAATTACTATTACAATTACTGCTGAGCGTATTGGATAATAGTTAAATAAGTATTCGCATTTTTACTTTTTCCCCTCTATTTCAATAGTTGAGTTTTGGTAATTAAGTTGAATTATTTTTGTCATAATATATTTATAATCTCCGCTAATACTATTTGCGTAGTACTATTTGGATGAAAACAAAACTTACTAATTAGTGCGTTGTAGAGCAAAATAGTAATTTGTACAACTAGATTCGACAATCATACTTTTTTTCATGAATTTGCAGGTTGATTAACGAGGGCGAACGCCGAGATTATCAAGCAAATGAATGAAAAAATGGACTTTCAAAACGTGTTGTAGACGTAGTTTTTTTTGCGTAGTGACCTCTTGTAACTCGAAATTTAATAGAAAAGGACATCGAAATTTACAACTGTCAAATTGTCATTTCAATAAAATAGTTTAAAAAGTGTAGTTTTTTCACGATTTTGCGTTAAAAAAGCGGCATTTTCAATACGATTTTTCGTTAAAGAAAGACGACTTTCATGTTCACTATGCAAAAAAAATTACATTAAAACATTAGCTGCTTGTAATTCTCTAACCAAGGGAATATGAGTGTATCACTATTTTTTATTAAGACTAAGTGTTTCTTAAATTGACCGCGAAGCTTCTTGAGGTGCATTGTAACATAACGAGAAATCTAAAACTCCTCGAAGGTTTCTGCATCAGATTCGTAGCTCTTTATACATCCTTAAATATTTAAGCAAAAGTTTTGAGAAATGCGAACGAAGTAACAGAAGCCTTAAAATTAGCTAACGTGATATTAGGTGTCACGCAAATGTCATTTTATAAAATCACATTAGATAATTTTCAGTACTTTGTTAACCACACGTTTTTAGCAAATTGTTATCTTGCTAAAAATTCACGGCTCTCTAAGCTTTTGCTTATATTTTTAGCTGTTTTATAAGAAACCTACGTTTTAGACTTCTTTTTACTTCCTTTTACTACTATAAAGGAAGTATTGGATTCACCCCAAAAATTCGAAATTGAGTTTTCAACAGATCTTCACGTTTTAGAGTCCCCTGATCCCAAAAAACATATTTTTTTTCATTGGTCTGTGTGTCTGTCTGTGTGTCTGTCTGTGTGTCTGTGTGTCTGTCTGTCTGTGAACAGAATATCTCAAAAACGAAAAGAGGTATGGCATTGAAACTTCATATATAAGTTTTGTGTACTATGTAGATGAGACAGCAAGCTTTTGAAGAAAATCGCATAACCGGAAGTAGGTGATTTTTCAGTTTTTTTCAATTTTTTCAAAAACGGCTCTAACGATTTTTTTTTAACTTTACATTTTTCTTACATTTTTAATGTGTATTGATGTGAGATAGGTGATTTTCCAGTTGAATACTTCTAAAGTGGGTTTCTTTTGTTTTTTTTTTCTATTTTTTTTATTAACTCCTATTTTAAATAAAACACCCGGTATATTATTACATTTTTGAATTCACCTTAAAATTCTAGAGAAAATTTGTCTCTTCAACTAACACTCGATTTTGTAATTTTTGAAAATTTTTAACAAATGGTTAAAAATTAAAAATGAAATTTTTGACTAATTATAAGATCACTGTAAAAGGAAGTTGTGTGAGTGTATCACACCAGATTTTTGTGTTACAATGCACCTCCTGAAGCCACACAGTTGACTTAAGAAACACACTGCATACGCTTGCTAGTGGCTATTATTTAGCTCACATGAGAACCGTCTGCCTATATCCTATATGCATTATATCTCTTAGCATTAGCGAGATTTACTTTTAATATTCATCTGAAACAATGAAAACCGTTGGCAGACAATCCAAATACATTATTAAGTATTACTGCAATGCATAGAAAACAGGTTTTATCGAAAATTTCCGTTAATTTTGCCCTGTATATGATGGAGTCCAAAATATGGCCTTTTTCGCCAAAGATAAAAAGCTGGGCTATATACAAAATATTATTTTTATTTAACTAATAGTTTTAGAGCAAAAAGAGGCAGAAGTTTATTTATTTTAAGGTGCTCATCCTGTATATATTTGATCGAAATTTTCTCGGTTTCGTGATAGGTATACGTACCTATAATATGCATGCAAAATATCGTCTTTCTCCAAGAAATTGTTTTTGGATTATTCCGCCAACAGACAGACAGGCTGAATTGAGATAATCTGTTTTTCGTCATCTAAGGGCCCTTTTAGACGAGGGAAGTAACAAACTTTAGCAAAAAATTTCAAGTTTAATACTAATATATCTCTAACATTTGATTTTACTACCTTTATTTTTATTGTGAACTACCATCGCATGTGAACAAACAGAAACTTCAGATTCTTGCCCATTCAATTTATTAAATTAATAAACATTAATTTTTATTATAATTGGGGATTTCAGAAAAAATTTAATACAAGTCTCGTCAGTAAAATGTCTCACTTTGCTGGGAGCCTTAAAAATACTCGGCACAGGGTTCCTCGTATTTTAATAAGGCTCCTCGACAGTAATGCAACATTTTCCTGACTCTTATGTAAATAACTATTCTCTTCTTGTTAAAGTATACTGAGATCCTGCTATTAAAATATTTGATTTCATTAAATGCAATCTTTAGTTAAGACGGCATTTATAGTAATTATAGAAAATACAACTGGTAAAAGTAATAATCTTGATAGCAATGGTACTCCTAATATCAGACATTCCTTTCAATTATAAATACATCAATCTTCAGTAATTCGCTCCTAATCCATTAAAAAAATGTGAATAACACATTCTTACTTGTTATTGTGATTGAGTTGCTGCTGAAAGTATGAAAACCATGACATGTTGATTGCTGCAACCATAAAATGTTCTTACCTGTCTACTATTATATCCACTTGTGTCTACCCACTAAAAATCAGTTCTACATATAATACCCTTACGTGTAGTAAGTAAAATTCCTTATTAGGCGTAACCGTAATGAGAAATAAATTATTATAAATCTGTCTAATGCGTTAACCCAACTTTAAAGGCAGATGATATCACTCTAAAATGACGTATCACTAACACGCTTGAACAGCCTAAACAGCAAGATTTAAGAAGCAGTGTGAAGGGACTATCAGATCAAATCTGGCGTAGGCCCGCCACATTCAGCTACTAATCTGGTAATCTGGACAGCGACCTCTGCCCGCCATTCCCAAACTTAATCCATCATGATACTTCCGAAGACACGTTATACTTACTGTTTCATTAATTTTGTGGGCACCAAACAAATTCCTATTAAATATTCCAATAACATGGTTCGCAGAACGCGAGGCCTGCAATTCATATATCACCATAAGAACGAATCAACATGAGCATGTTTTAATAAGTTACCGTTGTAGTCTAAATGCTACGATCATCCATTCTAGTTTTTATATAATAACTGATTGAATTAATGACAGCAATACCATGAGTACAATAAAGCATTGCCTTTCATGTATGTAATCAGATTAATCCTTCCTTATACCTACATAAATATTAAAGCAAGTTAATCTTTTTTTTATAATTTCAAGAAAATTAATTCAGAAAATAAATAATTAGAATAAACTGATATTAAATAATAATGCCCAACTGAATGAGACGCAAAAACATTAAACACACATTTCAATTAACGTTAAATTACCGAAAAATGTATACATGTGAGACAAGAAAGTGTGTCACAGAAATAGAATGAAGCACGCTCTCATACTAACTATTTGGTAGACGTGTAGGCTAATGATTTCAGGAAAATTTCAACGTGCGAAAATTATTTCCAATGTATCACGATTCTACCTTAATCTTGATTTTCCTATAAATACAACATTATAACTAAAATTATTATTTATAAGGATTTTTTTTATGAAATGGTTTAGAATCTTTAATTTTTAAATTCATTGCTTCTAAATTTCAACACTACTTAAGCGTCGATCAGTAACTAGAAACAAGATAATTATTTATAATATGTAATTAATTTTAAAATGTTAAATCAAATATGATCATATATGTCGATTTAAATTTGCGTTACCAGCAATAGATTAACTAACTGGCTACACTGTTAAAATGGTATAATGGCACACACGTGGGCTGCCGAGCCTTAGGTTCCATGTTCGAAACTGGGTTCTGGCAAGAGTTTTGAAAGATAACGGAAACGCTTTCTCACCTTTAAATCCTCTGCTAATGGTATTGATAAATCGACGACTCTATTTTAAACACATTTCCTCTGTCTAGGCTTCCCAATAATTAGTTATAGGGAACGATAATGTGTATAACTTAAAATAATAAAGTCCATGTCACACGGAAAACACCGTTTAAACAGATTAGAAGGACTAAATACACCAAAGGGCGCATGAAAAAAACTGCCCGTGCCGAAGTATCGATTAGGAGCTTGTACCGTCTCATTTTGTTTTACATTGCTTTCTGAGCCTTCCACACTTTTTCACTTTGGAATATTGAAAATCAAACACTTTTTCAGTAATCGTTTCTTAATCTCCCTTTGAGGTACCAGAGTAAATAAAAAGTTATCAATGGTAATATAACAAGGGCGAGTGTCCAGTGCTGGTTGCAATGAATACTGTCCCGAGGGCTTGCCCGAGGGCAGTTTTCTAAGGGCAACCAGCACGATGACTCTTGGCACGGGCAAAATTATATTTTTAAATTTTATTTTGCACTCAGCCAACAGCCGTTAGGCTAATTATAGGCGTCGCCGTACAATTTATGGGGACTTCCAACCCCACTAACGACTGTCATGATGTTATTATGACATCCAACTATTTCCGTGGCAGCCGTACCACGAGGCGTCGAGAAAAGCAGCCGCGGAACTCCATCCAAGTACTGACCAGAAAGAGCGTTGCTTAACTCTACTGATCGTACGTGGATGCTTGTTCAAGCTACACCACCCGGGACCCTTTTATATCGTATGTAAGGGGTGTGTTGCCCGCGTTTATATTTTGAAGATTATTACATAAAACCCGTATACTAATTATGATTTAAAATTGATCTAATAATGCCAAAAAATTCAAATTGCTTGTTTCTTGCATTTCTATTTCTAATTATGACACCACCCATCGGGTCGATAATCACCCCTAGAGAGTTTATCACTCGATAAGCAGCCCATGGGCGTTTATCAGCTAATCAGTTCGGGATTACTCGATTTTCAAAAAATGCTTGATTTTCGTTGGATGATATCAGTCATGTGACAGTTGTGTGTAATAATCACAATAATCATCCACGTATTGGCTAAAATAACTGAGCCACGGGCGTGTTTGATTTGGACGAGTTTCTACTGCGTTATATATTTCTCCGACATTTTTTCGCTTTCATGCCAGTTAGACATATAATATGCATGGAAAGTATCGTCATCATCCAAGAAATAGTTTTTGAGTTATACAGTCAACAGACAGACACACGAAAATTGGGGTAAATACAGACAAAATAAGTCAGATGCAAGATTTACAATAGGTAAAGAATCTAAATTAAATTCAGCATAGTTAACACAAGATGTCCTGTCGAACAGGAAATCCAGAAACTAACAAAATATGATGTGTTATTTATTGGACAAGCTCCTTAAGAATCAACAAGTTTCAAACCAGGGAAAACTGAAAATTAAATTCCTTACATCAATTCTGAACCAGAAGTATATGAAATCTCTTAGGCATGAATATGTTGCAGATACCACCATAAATCAAATTTTAAAGACTTAAACGTCTATACTGTCACTCGTTTTGTTTCAATAATAGCAGTTGCGAGAGCCTACCTAAAGCTGTTAAAGTGTTAAATATGAGAGTCAACAAGCTTTAGAAATTGCGGTGCTCCATGTATATTAATTACTATCCGAATCATTATCGTTTGCAAAAATATATTTATTGATTACCTGATAAGCGCCCGTGGGCTGCTTACCAAGCGATAAGCTCCCTAGGGATGATTATTGACCCCGTGGATGGTGTCATAATTAGAAATAGAAATGCAGGAAACAAGCAATTTGATTTTTTTGGCATTATTAGATCAATTTTAAATCATAATTCATATAAGGGTTTTGTGTAATAATCTTCAAAATATAAACGCGGGCAACACACATATAATTTTGCCCGTGCCAAGAGTCATCGTGCTGGTTGCCCTTACAAAACTGCCCTCGGGACAGTTTTCATTGCAACCAGCACTCGACCCTTGGCGTATGCAAAATTATCGGTAAGTATGTCTCGCCCTTGTTATATTACTATTGATAATAACTCCTTGGCTACGAGTTGCGTTAAAATGCATTTATCAGTACTAGTGTTGTTAAGAAAAACAACATACCCATACTTTATTAGCATTTAATAACATGTTGGCAGTACTGACGTATATTGTTCGTGTCACTGTCAGTCTATATCAAATTCGATGTTAGTAGGTTAGGTTTTGTTTGTTATTTGACACACACTGACGCAAAACTTAACCTGCTAATCTACAATTTAACATAACCTGACAGTGTTACCAACAATACAGTATTGAGTGACTTATAGTTTTTATCTTACTAGTGATACCACCACAGCCATAGCAGATATATGTCTCGCAGATGTAAGTGTCATTAATAACAATTTTTCCTATTTTTTGAAAAATTAGTCTTTTAGGATAAAATAAAACGTGTTACGATATACGTAACGTTATCTGATTTCTACATTACTCGAGAATTTTAAAGAACTCGCTCCTGACGTCGCTCGTTCATTCAAACTATTATCTCGTGATGTAAAAAGTTTGATAACGTTACTTGCATCGTAAATTACTATTACGACACTGCAGATAAATTTTACTGGATTTCGGTTAGAGGTTACACATCTCATAAGCATACATTTTTATTTCGTACCTAAATATAAACATAAACATACTGCTTACCAAATAACATAGTGACTAAACTGATATTAAGATATTCAACGGTAACATCCTAATAAACAAGTAGTTCAAAGTGGCCTTTACGCAGTAGGGATGCTACCGTCAGTCAAGAAATCGTATGTTGAGAAGCTGTGAAACAGATTGACAGGCCACCTGTTATTTTCATATTATACGAGATTTCAAAATAACACACCAAAACTTGCCATAATACTTTGACCATAAATTTTAAACAAAAGTAAGAGTACAAAAGTGCAATATAATTAGTCGAACGTCTTTCACGAGGCATTCATGCAAGTCAAAAAAATCCGGCGTTCGCTAATTTAAAAAGCATTAGCGTTCCATCGCCTGCAAGCCCTCCATTAAATTCGGAAGCATTATAAGACTTTTTTAGATGATTATGCCGGTTAATAAATCTCTAAAAGATACGCGGAAAGAAACATAACTAAACGCCTTTTTAACAGTAAAAATTGAGATATTGTAGTCGCAAAAAACATAAAAGCCATAACGAAACTCGCCTGGCGTTAGAATATTATATTGTGCCATATATCGCTCAGAAATTGTTGTACACTGGTACATTTTACATCGCCAGAGATCCGAAGCAAATAATAGCGCTCCATGATATAAATTTGATTTTAGAGAGGCTATCGTAAAGTACCCACGTAGCTTACGGTGGGCGGTCACAGCAGGGTTTCCAGCAGCAAAGGACACTCGCATATCTTCACAGAAAAACTGCAGGTGTAACAGTAACTTCCCAACAAAATTCAGGAAGTACGATGTTAATCGCGTATACCGTACAAACGCATGGCCTGAAAGTATAAAAACGCAGCACACTTATTCACTAAATAAGCTATTCTTTCTCGTGCAAATAAGCATTAGAATAAGTAAGCTTATTATTTGTGGGTACCTCGGTCACTCACTCGAGTTACGCTAATTACACGAACAAGGTATTCGCAAGTCATAATTGATGCAACAAACACAGTTAGTAACCTTTAAAAAAGTAGGTGGCTTTAATAACATTTTAAATAACAGAATTTACGTATCATCGTTTCTATTAATAAATTCACAAAACCAGTAGCGTATCTAAAGCAAGACGGTCGGTCGCTGAAACAGTAGGGTTCCTGATAATATATTTCCTTTTTCTGTTTGGTAAAGACCCGTTATTCTTTGCACATGTTTAAGATTTGACATAATTTAGCATATATTATACACCTTTTTTGCATAATCGCTGTTTGGCATCGCAAATCTGTTTCTATGGCGAATAAAGGTTATCGTAATAAATGAAATGAGAGAAACACAAATTTGGAACAGCTAATAATCACTATTAACAACTTAAGAGTTTAGTTATTGTTACTAAATCAAAGTATATGAATTTTCTCAAATCTCCCTGGCTTAATGATGTTACAGAACAACTACTAGCCCTGACAATTATTTTTATTTGTCAAAAAATATTTTGTTGTTAACTACAACCAACAATTAATTGTTCGGACAAAATAAGATGTTAGATATATCACCAAATTAAAATATAGATAGTTGTGGTCACTGTTTATCGTTTGGACCAGGGGTTTTTCCTCGAGTATCCCTTTATGAAATTCAACAAAGTAATGGTACCCCTATCTCGTTGAGCTCATAGTTGGTTAGCAGCCCTTAATGACTAGTCGCGGAATTAAAAATCCAGGCGAGTCTTTTAGAGGATTTTTGCAATTTTTGGGTAATAAAAATTGAGCTTTGCCTTTCTAGTTTAGCAATTGACAGTTAAACAATGCAAAGTGAAATCAAAAAGCTATTTATTATTGACTTCGACTAATTTCACCAGGTAACGTGATAAGTAAAGTAAAATAAGGTGTACACTGAATCATTTTAAGTGCCGCGATTTTTAATTCCGCGACTGTACATGATATATTTCAATGAATATATTATACCGTGATCCACTGCTGCAAGCAGTGGAAGCTAATGAATCGAGTTTTCGATTTCAACAGCAGCACATGATTGTGTGAGATGTTCACAACTTAATAAAATCAAAAGAAGTTACAGGATTACCTATATTGGTTTCGTGAATGGAATAAAAAAATAATTATTTCATATTAAAACACTTTTCCATTACGCAAAATATTGACAGACATTCGCAATCCACCAAAACGAAATTTGTAAAATGTTCTCAATAAGATTGGAAGTAGTTTAAGCGTTATTTAAAATAGTAAATCGCCTTTTGGCAAATAGGGTTAAACATAACTTGCGTCACACCTAAAAATTTTTTGAAAGTCAAAAGTATATTACACACTTAAAAACTGTCAAAAGTTAACTCTGGACGATATTTACAATTTAATAAAATCGGAAGGAATCACAGGGTTACTTAACTTTTAAATTTGCCGCATTGGTACAATGAAACAATTTTGCAATGTGCAAAATATTGACAGACATTTTCACTCTGTTAAAATTAATTTTTTTAAGTTCAATATTTAATAAAATTGGAGGTAATTCAGTCGTAATTTAAATTATATAAATAATTTTGCATCAAGAGGGCTAAATAGTATAGGCCTTTCTCAACAGCGTTTTATAAAATGTTCAAAATTTGACAAAATCGGAATAAGTAAAACGGTAATTTAAGATTCTAAACTTAATTCTTTAATAGAATTAAAAACACCTTGTTTCACACTGAAACATGTTTTTGAATATGCAAAATATTAACCGACATTTACAATCTGTCAAATGAATTATCTAGAATGTGTAAGATTTAATAAATAGGAAGACATTAAATTAGTACATTTTTTATATTTTCTCAGGTAAACATTTTTTCTAAAAGACAAATTACTAGTATACAACTGAAAACTGTCAGAATAAAATTTATAAGATATTCAAAAGTTAATCAAATCTGAAAATGTCAAACGAATATATAAAATTCTAAATTTGCTTTTATTAACCATTGCAAGCTGACGAAATGAAATTTGAAATTATTCAAAGCTTATTTACAACTTATAAGTTACACACAGACAACTTACTACACACTTTAAAAAAATTAAGTGTGTTAAATATTCTTCCACATTTGAGAACTGTAAAATCGTAAAAATCGAACGATTGTTTAAAATTTTAAATTTGTTTGCGACAACAGAATCTAAAATATCTTATTTCGCACTGATTTTGTTTAATGTGAAAAATATTAAGCAATTTACAATTCAGTAAAATGAGTTTAATGAAATTGAAAATGGTATACATAAATTATAAGTTTATAAAATAAATTAAAACTAAACTCCTTCTCAATGTGCGAAATATACCATTTAACACTTAAAAAACTGGCACAATAAAATTGGAAAGTCTACAAAACTTCGTAAAGTAAAAAGGAAGTTAAGTATATAATATTTTTTATATAAATTTATAAAATCCGTTTCCTTAATATTCTGTTGCAGATCTAATAATATTAAACATGGATTTTCCCCATTTTAACATTTTTTGAATGTATGTACTTATATATTGATTATTAAAAGTATAAAGAACAGAATTAATAATTAGTAACTTAATTCTATATTATATGTACATTTCTTGTACTACTCAAAACCACCTTTTTCCGATTTTTCTCTTGTTTGTATTCGCCATTACGTGAATCAAGCTTTGTATCCCCTATGCGACCGTATCTTAGTAGGTTTGTCAACTTTAAGTGAATAGCTTGCTTAAAAATGGCCCGAGGTGTGGCAACTCCGGTAACTGATATAATAAAATCATTTTGTGAAAGTGGTAACACCGATATTAAGAAAAAAAGCACAGGACGCCCGCGTTTAGTTATGAATCGACAAAAATGGCAGCTAGTTAAAACCTGAAAGAATAACAGAAGAGGCACTTTAAGAGAAATAACGACCGAGTGGCATGAAGCTACAGGATTATCTCTTTCCAATGGAACTTGCAGAAACTGGATCCATAGAAGTGGCCTCAATTTTTATAAGGTAATTTTACAAATCTTAAAATTTTCAGTATGACAGAAACAAAATATATACCATTTTAGGTCAAAGAAACGCCATTTACTGACCGATTGTACAAAAAGCGTTTGGTTTGATCAAGAATGGACAAAAGTTATCAAGAATGGACAAAAGAGCAGTAGATCTCGATTATTTTCAAAGATGAGCCCAAATTTTCCGTGTGTGAAGGAGATAAGAGAAAAAGAGTAATTAGAAATAGAAGATAGGCATTTCATACTGACCGTTTAAAACGTACTGCTAAGTTTACTTCGGATGTTATGATATGGAGCTGCATGTACGCAGAGGGAGTATGAAATATGCAGTAGAACCGTTAACACTGTAAAATACCTAAGCATACAGGAAAATAACTTGATTACCAGTATTGGAATAGTATATTGTATGTTAAGAGCTGAAAATGCATTCTTGCCGCTTGCGCATGAATATTGCTGGTTGAGACGAAATCGAAACCAGCAATCATGCAAAAGCGGCAAGCGCACTTTTAGCTCGAAACATACATACTATTTTCTCGACGACTGAGCATATTATTAAAGGAAAATATCATATTTCATTTTATTGCAAAAATTAATTGACAATCAAGTTAACATTACTCGCGCAGTCTATGACATGTGACGCGATTATTTCCACAAAAAATGACGGGCGTTGTCAAGGAAACATTCGGACGTGGCTACCTATTTTGTCCATGTGGAAACCCAAAACGCTCGGCGAGCGGCAAAGTGATGAAAACGCACGCTCAGCGGCAAATGTCAACTTTCTGTTGTCATATGACAGTGAGAAAAATCTACTTGCGATGTCAGTCGTCGAAAAAATTATAACAAGATGGCGCATCGAATCGTAAGGTAAAACTACTGGAAATTGGTTTAAAGAACACAACATGGCAGTAATGGATTGGCTTTCCAGCACCCCTGAATTAAATGTCATCGAAACCCTTCGGCACAAAATGAAAGAGCAACTAAGAAACAACCTCCAAAGAACTTAGGAAGGTTTGATGGCTAAACCTCAAGAAGTATGTAACTTGATGACGTTAGAAAAGTGGAGATCTCTTGTCAATTCCATGCCATATTCCACGCTGTATTAAATTGTTACATACGAGACGTGTCTAAAAAGTTCAGTGAATAGTATCAAAGAACACAGAAAACAAAAGACATAAACAAATCGCCTTTATTGGCCTTCAAAATAACCGCCTTGCAACACAACACACTTTGACAAAATTCATAAAGTTTCTGAAAACTGGCAGCAAAGTTACCCTTAGGAATTGATCGCAGGATCGTTATCGCACGTTCTGGGATAGTCAACACGTCCTCAAAACGTGCACCTTTCATGGCCGTCTTGAGACCAGGAAACAGAAAGTAGTCGGCAGGCGTCACATTAGGGAAGTGTGGTGAATGTTCGAGAACAGTTACGACACGCTGAGCTAAGAATTGCCGTACTCGAATCGCATAATGTGCAGGCGCGTTGTCGTGCATCAACTTCCACTGTCCAGTCCTGTGCGTCTCCTTCACGGTGCTCTCCACTTTGTAGCAGAACTTCGAGTTAACGCGTTGCTCCATTGCACTGTGACAGTACGATTCACACATCATACTGACGATGTTAGAACGCCAGCCAAGGTTAACCAAGGCTGCCAGCTGCACTCCCCACTACATGGCACTCCTAAATATACAGTCCATGCATATGTATAACAATGCGCATGCACGCCTGGCCCATTTCCTTACATTCACCAAACTTTTTCGACACACCTCTATGATTATAAAATCTTATTTTGGCCGAATATTTACTTGTCGGTTTTACTTCAATATAATATTTATTTGACCGATTTACGGATTTTCTTCTTGTGGTGCATATCCGGTTCGGATGTTGGTGATCATTATGGCAACTCGTACTTTATCAGCAGCAGCTCTAAATAAACCCACTGTTGTTGTATTGAACCATTTTTTTAGGTTATTTAGCCACGATATTCTCCTTCTTCCAAGTTCTCTTCTTCCTTCCAGCTTTCCCTGTGGGATAATTGCAATAGTTCATATCTTTTACGGATTTACGGATATATTTTATTATCATGAAGTAGCCAGAGTAGAGATGATTTTACAATCTAAGAAAAAAATACATTAATACATATATTTTATCCAACACCTCCTAATTATAAGGCTATTATTAAATCGATTTTAGATCTATAAAGTGGCGCATTACCCACTAGGATAAAAATCATAAGCCACTAGTGAGATAAAACGCATGTCACTCACTACTGCATTGCTGGTAGCACTGCCAAGCTACGTTAAATTCGAGATTTTCAGGTTACGTTTTGCGTCAGTCTGTGTCAAATAACACACAAAACCTAACCTACTAATCTCGAGTTTGACATAGACTGACAATACACTTCAGTACTGCCAAATGTATAACACGAATCACAGGCGACTCTAATTATAAATTTATTTGACCTCTCCGTACTTTCCAAATTGTCACTACGACTTTTCACGGCTGTCAATAAAAAAATTATTATTTTTGGATATTTATGAGTTGTTGAATAAAACGTTATATTGTATTCGTGTTTTAGTTGCGCTTTATCTACTCAAGAAAATTAAACATTTTTTCGTGGATAAAATGTCTTCGAAAACACTTATAAAATAGATTACTATTAACGAGTCACCGTGCATTGAAAAAATGTTTAAATGTAAATTATTAAGTAGCCGAAAACATAGATGTTTTCGCGCGTTGTTTTCACATATCGAGAATATGGACATTAACCCCAGGCTTCGTTGAACAACTCACATGAAAAAAGGGAAGAACTAGGCCTTAAATGTAGAAAAATGTATTCGCTAATGGTAAGATTCTTCTCGCATTAATACATATACCGGTTTCCTAAAATTGTAGGGAACACAGAGCATACGTGTGCTAGACAATAGTCCTTTATCTAATAGACTTGTCTGTCCGGGACGCTGTTTCAGCAGCCAAACCGTAAGAGATAGAGAAAAAAGTTATGAAAGTTATATGTTTGGAATGGTCATGTCAGGTCAGGAACCGAATTTCAGTCTCTAACACTAATTATTATCTTAATTATCCTAATCCTAACTTTTTAGGTTAGATTCTAGGCAAATTTTATCAAGGCGAATGCGACTGGTAGATTGCTACCAATAATGACGTCATATACGTACGTGTGGTGAATACGCGTTCTATTTGCAAAACGGTCTTTTTTGTTTTTTTAAATGAGACATTTGTCTCACTGGGTTGCTAGTGGATAGTATAATTTTGTTATTTTAACATGGAGAACATATAATGTATTAAGTTTTTAATCAAGACAAAAACGACCATTGAACGTTGAGACAATAAACTCTTTTATTCACAACTATAGATGTAATACGTTACTTTTTAAATTTTTTTAAATGAGCCATTACCAACTTTTACTTTCCACCCCGGGTGGAAAATGGGTTACCATAACAGCTGCTGCGAAGCAGTCATTTCCCGACCGCTGTCATGACAACGAATTTTTGCCGCAGTGTATGACTATTAGCTTAACGTCAGTTTTGAAAACTGTCAAATCCATTTTTCCAATTCTTGTTTAGAATAAAATGGTTGTGAATAAAATAGTATAAATATCATGGTGAAAAGTTTCATTCCTGTCGAGATAAAGTTAAACTCTCGACAACAATGAAACACTTTCCACCTCGGTACGCAATATACTATTATTATAGGGAGAAGACAGACTACTAATCAAATATATCGACATCTAAATTAAGACAATAATTTAGCTCAATACATGTTCATAAGATATGATACAAAGAAACTTGATATTCGTTATATTTAATATTTTCTATTAAATGAACTGGATAATTCATGATTCAGTCTCGTTGCAAATATTCTCTTCTAATAAACTTTTCTAATATGATAAGTATACACCGTTCCATATTTACTAACCAAATAAATATTCATTAAAAATTACCGATATCGCTATCCTATTTTACTGCTTTTCCAATGAAATTAAATAGAGAGAAAGAAACCGATACTTCGTGAGGATACATTTCCACGATATTACTTTCTTAACTAACATCTAACAGTGTTTCGCATTCCGCATTAACAACTCTGGGGGAACCGTACGGCAACAAGGTGTAATAATATCCCTGTGTTTAAAATAGCAATAACTTATAAACCACAACTACTGATTAATCTATCTTGTTAGTCGGTAAAACAAACAACTGGGTATGGTGATGGCATGGAAGGTAGACCGGAAGCATACGGCAGTTGTTTCGCTCGTCTCGGATTAATTGCTGTTTAATTATATGAAGGATGTGTACTTGTGCATCACTTGTTAGGTTTTCTTACACGGTAAAGACAAACCAGCCGACGGTAAAAACTCTGTCTCATTAAGGATGTGATTAACTCGTTTCAACGATTCGGATGCATTACATTTGTTACGCTAAATAAAAATGATAAATTGCAGGCCAATTACACTTAAAAATTAAAAATACCGACCCGGTGCATACGGTTGTAAATCAAAATTCCTTCGCCAACGTTTTGAAACAGCAGAGTAAGCGACATTATGGCTACATTGCTGCTCACAATAAGGCATTTCATTTTTTATGTACAAAAGTTTAATTTAGAGTGTACATAATTATACCGTCCAGACTAGGCAAGAACAAATTGTCAAAGTGCGTGAAGTCTTAATATTTCCCAGAATTATAGCAACTTAAATTCAGCCCTGATATAAATTTATCAGGGTAATTACTGGAACGTCTGTTGTGAATAGAGCATATGGTTTGAAAGTATAAAACCGTAAATTATTTACACTATATGATTTAAATAGAATCTAAATCAAATACCTTGACGAATTAAGAAAACTGAAAAAGATTAATCGCCGGGGATTTATAATGACGAAATGAATGTCTGTGTTATTATAATACTTATGCATGTCGTCTGAAACTACCAAAAACCTGTAGGGTTGGAACTATCACTTCATTTAAGAGTACTTCCTTATATCGAGAGATTAAAAAAAAACTGGTCGTCAGTGTGCTGTGGAAATTCAAACGTATGAATAATATGTTAGTAGCACTGTAAGTCTATGTTAAATTCGAGGTTATCAGGTTAGGTTTTCCGTCAGTTTTGACACAGACTGACCTAACCTGCTAACCTCTAATTTGACATAGACTTTACAGTACCACCAAGATATTATTCATACGTTTAAATTTCCACAGCACACTGACCAGTTTTTTTTATCTCTCGATATAATATCTATTAAAGTAATAAAAAAACTAGTACGTATATCATTGCATAATACTTTCTTAAATGAATACAACAGACAAAGAAAAAATTATGTTTCTGACAGTCTTACTAAATAAACGACCATCTATTTACTGAAAATATGCACGTATAGGGCAAGTAACATATATTTGTCTAAACTATTAATTGAATATGCATTTGACATTAACAAAAAAAGTGCGGCAGCTGTGTTGGTAAAATTAAGAATATTAGTAACAACTATAGTTTGTTTTAATATAAGTAATATGCACTTGGGTGTTCCATTCTTTTCAAATTATATATTTTTTCTTCTTGTTTCTTGGTCTCTGTTTGACATGGGTTTATTGTTAATGTAAACCTGTGAAAACACTATCTTGCCATAATAATTTCTTCCACAGGACGGTCCTGTGTATACTCTAATTCTTCTTATTCTCTAATCCCATCGAACAACGATGCAGTATTGTTGGATGTATGTTTCTTGCTTGTCCTCTCCAAGTATTATTATTTCTCCATTATCTTTTCGTTCTTCCTCTCCGAACTGACCCACCACCCTACCTTTGTTGTTCCTGCCTACTGTTCCGTTGAAATCGTCTGTGTTATAAAGTTCTCCTTTCTCCTGTTCGTTTAATAGGTCATTATTTTTTTTATAAAACTGTTCCTTTCCTGCTCCTGCTTGGTTCTCATTTGGTTAGTATATTTCAAAAATTGTCACTCTTTGTGCAGTTCTTACACGATAATAATAGTAATTTTTCTATAGCAGATGTTAAAGTGCTATTTATCAACTCAGAATAGTAGAACAAGTAGCACTTAACCTCAAAGGTGGATAACGTAATATTAGAGTAGATAAAGTAGCACTTTAATATCAAGGGTGGATAAAGTACTTGCATTTTTAAATTTTTATTCCTACTATCCAGCAACCCAATCTAGCTACTGAGATTTTAAAATGTGATTGACTTTCCTTATTTTCTTTTGAAATTGATAAAGTTCTTGTTATAGAAAAAAAATTGTATTATACACGACGATAAAGTTATTTCTATCCACTCTTGAATCATTAACGTGTCGATTTCGTCTCGACGTTAAACGATTCACTCGTGGATAAAATTTAACTTTATCGTCGTGTATAATACAAAATTTGTTTCTATAGCAAGAACAATTTCACAAGAAAATAAGGAAAGTCAATCACATTTTAAAATCTCAGTAGCTTGATTGGGTTGCTAGGATAATACGAATAAAAATTTAAAAATTCAAGTACTTTATCTACCCTTGATGTTAAAGTGCTACTTTATCTACTCTAATATTACTTTATCCACCCTTGAGGCTAAAGTGCTACTTGATCTACTATTTTGAGTTGACACAGTAGCACTTTAACATCTGCTCTAGAAAAAAAATTATTTTTCTACAACCACTACTAAAAGTAGGCCGTTTAGCACTAGCTTGTTTCACTAAAAATGACGTTTTATAAATCAGCGTGTTAAAAGTGAAATCAGAGGCTTTCTTTTACTTCATGTGCTAAAAGAAAACAGCGGATGTTGAATTTAGAATTTTAAACAGGAAGTGAGGTTATAAAGTAAAATGTGTACTATTATCATTAACTTTGATAACTAACTTTGACAGCTACCGACTGCAGAAACAGTCAGCTGCGCCGTCATAGCCATCTCTTTACTATGACATAAATTATAACTGTCATAAATGCAAACCTTTGTTAAATCGACATTTGTGGATTAATAACAGTAAATTTAAGGTGGTAGAAAAAATATTGTGCGCAAACTCGTGCATCAACATCTACTTTTAGCACTTGTTGCACAAACAGCTATTGTAATTGCAAACACTTAAACGAAGGCATGTTTCTTTCCGGCCATTTCGCTTACTAGCCTTTAAAAATTGAAGCTCTTTGACTTATTTAACAAAGGTAGGTAATTTCCGGATTTATTTGATTTAGCTCAACGAAGGTTGGTAATTTTCCAATTTATTTAATACTTTCCCTGGCGTTATAAATAAGCCCTTCGCGCTTATTTTTCTTAGTCTCTTAGTACACACGTTTGTTTGTGTGCCAGTGCTATATAGTTAGTGAAAGCTGTGGAGGAGCAGTCTATTTTGAGGATTGTTGTACGCGGTATCTACCAATAGCACCAACAAACTGTAAAATAAAAGGTAAGTTATATTGGATTCTGTATTATTTATGTAAAATAGTAACAAAGTTATTTAATTATTCCAATTGGCTGATGGAAGAAAGAGACTTTCTGGTTTCCAATACCGAAAACGGAAAGCGGAAAAAGAAGAAAACGTGAGCAAAATTACGAGCTCTATTAGAAAGTCGCTTGAACCAGGGCCTTCAACAGGTTCAGCAGCAGCAGCCTCACCCGCGGTATCAGTTGCTGAGGTTTCTGATTCTAGCATTGATGCTTCGAAACCGCAAATTAGTGCCGATGCATAGACATATCCTGCTCTTTGGCCACAGCTTATTTCAGATACTATTAAATTGTCAATAGTTGAAACCGGGCCAGTACAAATCAAGAATTTTATCAATCCCACAGATGATTCAAATCCATTTTTTTTGGCTGGGTATTTTCCTAAAAACTTCTTCCGCTGCATCCTCTTCCATTTCCATAGTTGTTTCCCAGTTATGTTCGAACGGTAGTTCAAAGTGACATGTCCATTCTTCCTCGCTTAGTGTTTGCATAATATATTTTCATTAATTGGCCCTTTTAACCCTCTTAATAGCTTCTATACTCTCTTTTGGGCTCCAAACATATCGTGCTCAATTTCATTACTGAATCTAGGCCAGTATTCATTTTTTTGCGAACTCTGTTACTGACTCAGTTTCTTCCATGTATTTATTAAGTGTTGTATGTGTTTGTTTCCTTAGGCGTTGTATGAGTGATTATTTCTTTTCCAGTGTTAATTGTCTAATCTACATAGTGAACCATGGTTTGTTATTTGGTTTGGTGTTTGTTTTTACTGTCCTACTTCCAACCGCTTCTCACACAACGTTATGAATGTTAATGTGGATTCTGTTCCAACTGTGCTCGGTGCTATCTTCTATTTTAACTAGGTTAACGGTTATGTGATGTCGGACTCACGTACAATTTTCGTGTACTTTCTTGATCCAGCGATTCGATGTAGTATTTCTCGTTTTTCTGAAATGGTTGCTTTTTATTTGGTGTTGAAAGCAGGCTTAGATTGAAAAGAACGACGTTGTGATTGGCACCGACATTTGTTGAGGTTATGATTCGTACATCTCTAATTTGTGGAATGTTTCTATTTGCAATAATATAATCGATGATGGATTTGCTATTCCTATTATCAGTGAAAATATACTTGTGCTCTAGCTTATGACGGAAAATGTTTTAGTAGTACGAGTTTGTTGTGCGTACAGAGTTCGACTAGAATTTATCCTCGTGCGTTGAAGGTTTCCTCGTTAAAAAATGTGTTCGACGCACTATATTGGACTATGATCAGCCTTTCTTGTGGTGGTATTTTATCTAACTGTATTTAAAGTTCTTCGTATAATTCAGTGGCTAATTGCTCTGGTTTGCTGCAAGCTGGAGACATATTCCAATATTATGTGAAGAGATCTATTTCCAAGTTTGAGCGAGGTTTTCAGTATTCGGCCGATTATGTATTCTATTCTATCGACGGTTTGTTCCTATTTTGTATTAAGAATGATACCCCTCAGCTTGCTTCTTTGAGTGAGAATATAGTTTAGATATTTCCTCTTTTTTTATTTCCGACAGAGCGCAGATATATATTTTATGTACAGTTCTAGGTCTTTACTGTTCGGCGAACGTATGTTCCATCACGCTATTCTAAGCGATTTTACTTCCATATTCATTTTTCCTTTTGCGTCCATTGGTCGTCAACTAAGTATCGTCCGGCATCCGAAGCTTGATCTCCAGTTCTATGGGCATTGATTGATTTTCCGATGAGTAGGCTACTAATCCGTTCCGCCAACTTCCTCCTTTATCCGGGCTTGGGACTAGCAATAACATCCAACAGGCTACTCAATCCACCCACTGAATTTTGCAGATAAGAGTTCTCTTGGTTTGTGTTTCGGTATAAATTCACGGTTGAAATTTTATGGATAACTACTTGCATTTTTTACTAATACCTTGAATATTCCAGGTACCCAATGATCATTGTATATTTCTTTAAATCTTTCTATCAATCGTTCTTCTTCCCTTCCAAGCTTTTTGAAACTGTCCGAGAACTCCCAAGTATAATCGCCCTGCGCTTTAACGAGATGTGGATTACCACTCGGGGATTTTTTTTTCTCATCCTACTCATACATACTTCGCTTCTCCCTTTGTTTTTCATGTGTTAAGAGGATCCGCCTAACGCCACAACCCCCACTTTAGAGAACCTTTTAGTTCAACCACCTACTCTGGATCAGTCGTTGATAGCCGTCAACTCTGAATCAGGCGCTACTGCTGCAAATTGATTTTAGCTTCACTGTCTTACTGCCCACCTTATAACTGGGGTCGCACTACCAGAAGCTTATGCTCCCGTTGGCATTGCTCTTCGGATGATCGAAGCTAGTGAGCTTTCTCCCCGCAACAAGTCCTCACTTCTCGAGGAAGATGAAATTTTTTAATGGATTTTATATAAACAATATATGTATTCTAGGCAACATTTTGTATTTGAACGAATTTTGTTTCAAGAAGAGACGATTAACGATCATACCTTTTTTCGTTCAGGGTGGGGAAATTTTCATGGGCTCCGGTCACTCGTTTCGAGGAGTGTTGCATTTCCTCTCTCTAGAGAGGTATCAACCAACTAAAACCCCTCCTCCCTTGTTGATATTGAAAGCAGCTTTCACGGAACTAGATCCCATTACTTCGTGAGTAGTGATTTTTTTTCTAATTAAATTGCGGGATACGACTTTTCTTTCAATATCTCCCTCCCCATTTCCTTTATTGTCTTCCAGCTGTCTTCATTATATAGCATACTGTGTATAAGGTTTTCCGATGTGATGCTTGTTCCTATTCTTGAGTTTGCTTCGTTTCTCCATTCCTCTCATTTTTTCACACGAAAAACGGTGTGTTCTGCATTATCTACGTTTTATTCACAATATATGCATTCTTACGTTTCACTTTTTCCTATTACATTTCTAAAGTGCATGTAGCTGCTCTGCTCAACATTTGGACTAGTGATGGGCTTATTCGAATGAAAAATAACCGGTTATCCGGTTATTGAAATCACCTATGTAACTCGGTTTTCGTTCCAAGTATTCGAATGAAAAATAACCTCATGCTGATACGTACTACGCTTTGAATATAAAACCTCTATTCAAAGGTACTACGTGCCATATCTCAGCGACCTACGCAGTGCTCAAAATTCTGTAAATAATGGGTGATCCAACGGTTAGCGTGGATGTTGATTGTCGCTATCTGACATATATCGCAATAGCCATGAAAACATTTGTTGACAAACGTCAGTTTAGACTTTGGCAATTGCAACGATGGAGTTTTTTTCAACCGCGTAACGAGTAAAAGTTATTCAAACGTACTACGAAAATGATTGTTCCATCAAAAAGACATTTTGTAAAATTCGAGACTACTTCGGTCAAAATAATCGTCCTAGTGAGTCGGGAATCCGTGGAATAGTGCAAGGATTTGAAGAAACTGGATCGGTGGAAGGTCGTAAAAAGTATCGGCATCCTCGTACAGCTCGTTCAGATGAAAACATTGCTGCCGTGAGTGTTAATGTGCGTGAACAACCAAAAACTTCAATCGGTCACCGGGCACAACAACTAGGCATGACCTATGGCACTATGCAACGGATTTTAACGATGGATCTTGGTTTACATCCTTACAAAATCCAATTAACCCAGCAACTCAAGCCGTTGGACCATTTACAACGCCGTAGATTCGTTAATTGGGTTCTGCAGAGAGAAAATCAAATTTCATCAAAAATCATATTCAGCGACGAGGTTTCATTTTCACATCGGTAGATATCTAAATAAGCAGAATTGTAGAATTTGGGGCTCATAGAATTTGGGGCTCGGAGAACCCCCATGTGGTTTTTGAACAAGCAATACATCCACTCAAAGTGACTGTTTAGCGCGCTTTATGGGCCAATGGCATTATTGGACCATACTTCTTTGAAGATGCTGTTAATTCCGAGCGTTACCGTAACATGCTAAGAGAATTTTTGTGGCCTATATTGAATGAAATGGATGTGAATGAGTTCTGGTTTCAACAAGATGGCGCAACATTCCATGCAAGTCATGAAACGATCGCCTTATTGCGCTCGAAGTTCGATGATCGCATCATTTCCAGAAACTCTGAGGTAAATTGGCCCCCAAGATCCTGTGATCTTACTCCCTTAGATTATTTTCTTTTGGGGTATTTGAAGAATAAAGTGTACACTAATAACACACAAACACTTCACCACTTCAGTTATCGAAAATTTTGACGTTCGAATAACCTCCTGTCAACGAAGCCGTGGAGGTAATCTGAATGATATTATTTTTCATACATAATTGCTACATATTAAACTTTTTGCTACAATAAATATTTCTGGCGTAAGTTTATAAAATGAATTTTTATTTGATGACAAAATCCACGCTAACTGTTGGATCACCCTTTATAAATACGTCATAACTCATAAACAAATCAGGTTGTACTGAAAACACAATTTGGTTATCGCGTACCTACCTCCTATCATAAAAAATATCAAATTATCAAATTCTGGGGACCTGAAACCTGAACGCCTAAAAACTGCAAACGCATCAAGCTATAAAACAATTTTTTATTTGCTTACATCTCCAAGGGTTCAAAACAAGAGGCGGCGCCTTTAACCCGCCCGATCGATAAAGATAAACGTTTTACAACTGTTTTTATTGCGATTAGCAAGCAGTCCCGCATATTTCTTTCTTTCTACACTTCTTAATAAATACCTCTTAATTTCCAATACATACAACATAATGTACGGTCGGCGCCTTAGAAATCGGGCACTACACACTATTATGATATATTTTGCATGTATTTTTTAAGTGTATAAACTGGGTTTTTACAGTTATTATGGTTTTAATTGTTACGTCAGATTGTTTATTGTTTGTCAATTCGGTGTTTTCATTAGGAATAAATCAATGAGATTTCTTTGTAATCATATAGTAAAATATAAACAATTAAGTCTGAACTCATTGCAAAGCAACAATTCTGTTTATTTTTTAAATAATATGAAATTGAAAGTAAGTTAAAATCGATAAATTCAAATAGAAGTCGAAACGCACCCTGATTGGTCGTGAGAATCCTGACGTCAGAACTCATATCAATGACAGTTTGTTTACATTTGCAGCGTGGTTATTGTCAGAGCCAGTATATCTACTGGCTCTGGTTATTGTGATATAGTTGGACTTGTATTTTCGATGTCAGCGAGAATTATTGTCTTAATTGTGTTTTGCAATCATAAAATGCCGCCAGACGGGTTTGTGAAAGCTTCATCAAACAATTTACCACCCTTAGACATTTTCATGGTGATGGAATTCATAAAGAACGACGATCGTTTCAATGCAGCTGAATTTCGAAATGTAAAAGCAACAGCGTAAGTACTTAAACACTTCGGTTTCTATGTTGAAATTACTCCAAATATTTATCCAAAAATAAGTCAATTTCCGATAGTTTTCATATCATTTAAAGAACAGTTTTTATATTATCTCCTTTAGAGGTTATGTTATTGTTGTGTTAACTTCACATCATAATTTGGAAAATCATATTCTTATTTCTCATATCTGAAATGAATATCTTGCACAGGGCTACTCGTGAGGCATACGGTGATAATGCCATTGGGTATGTAGAGTTGCAAAGAGAGGGCCCTTTGTGCACTTTACAGTGCAAAGTATGCCCAGAGCACAGAGTTCGGTCCAAAAAGTATTCTGTTCAACTTATTGTTGATGAGACAGAAGAGAAAGTTTTGGATGTCGTCTGCAATGATTGTGCTGCTTCATCAGGTAATTGATTGTGTGAAAAATCATTAGCAGCTATTTTATACCTATTATTGGTTTGTAGATGGTTGTAAGCATGCAGTTGCATTTTTGATGTGGATGCACCGAAGAAGTGAAGAATCTTCACCAACGGAAATAACATTTTACTGGGTAAAACCACGATTTCAGCAGTTGGTACATCTCAGAAGTTCATTACAGCTGCTGATTTCAGTGCCACAAATATTGAATATCCACAGAGTACTTATGCTGGCAGTTCAACCTTCATAGATGAAATTGTTGAAATTGGATTAAGAGAACAAGTAGCAGGACAGTTTCTCAAATATGCATCTGATGAGGAGCAGGACAAGTTTACCAGATTGTCCATTTATAAACTTTTATTTCGCTTTCATGCACTGGGAGGAGTGGAATTCGAAGACTTCTTGTCACTTTCTACAGAGCAGATGAATTTGCAGCTGTGCAAAGAAGTAGAAATATATACAAGAGGACAATCCGTTTCTCCACTTTGGCATGAATTCAGGTTTGGACGTGTTACTGCCTCAAAGCTACATGAATTTGCACACTGCAAAGTGGCTGAAGATACTCTGGTGGAAACAATAACAGGTGCATATAAAGTGAAGGATACAATATTTGCAGTTTCACCAGATGCTATTACTTCAGAATTTGTAGTCCAAGTGAAATGCCCAACAAGTGATAAATCATTGAAAAATTATATTAAGAACAACCAAATCGCTGCAAAGTTCAAAGCACAAATCCAGTTGCAAATGTTGTGTGCTGGAAGGAATCGTGGAATATTTTGTGTTGCCAACTCTGATTATGAACAATCCTAGAACATTCAGATTTTGTAGGAGGACTATGATGAAATGTTTCTAAAACAACTTTTAGAGGAAACTTTGAAGAATTGGGAAATATTTCCAAAACTGTATGAATCTGTTTCACGAATAAAAATCTGTTTTGAAATCATTAAGTAATTGTATAAGTGTGAATCACTTTCTGGTAGTAATTTTATTATAGAATACTGTACCTTGATTGCCAAACATATTGCACTTATTGAAAACCTTTGTTCTGAAACATGTAGACTTCTCTTTTTGTTTCTACTTGTCTAACTACTCAAATTTTTTGTCTGCGAATGTAATGGTTGTCAATATAGGCTTCATTTCTGAAAAGATTCCTTCAAAAACACTATTTTAAACAAATTTTAAATTGCTAATTTAGGCACCATCTAGATTAGGTAGGCATAATAAAAATCCTGGGGCACACAAAGAAATATCTTTTCTGGTGTAATTACAGAAGTACTCGTACATCCCGGTACAAAAAACCACTTATTTTGTGCTTTCTGCATTTAAAAATGTCTTACTAACTTATATTTATGAAAATCGATCGAAAATAATGAAAACTGATGAATAAAAATGAATATAAAACTTCCCACAACCTCACAGAAACATTGTTACAATAGAATAATGGCGCGTCCAGTGACTCCGATATGAGTAGTGACGTATGCCACCCGCCATGTTGGCGCTGGTCGTTTACGCGGCAAATTTCTGAATTTGAATTTGAGGGTGGAATAACTCGGATACAAAAATTTTTTATTTTTATTTTTGTTTTGTTTTTCGTGTAATTGGCTGTTGACCTGTCTTCCTGCAGATTTTTCAAAAAAATTGAAAACACCGAATTATGAAATGCCATCTCACATTAATGAAGTAACCGGAGCAAGAATACTCCAAAGACTATAGAAGAACATATTACGTGTCCCGATTTCTAAGGCGCCGACCGTACATATTATGTTTTGGTTCCTCTGCTATCTACAAGTTACGATGTCGATGCAGATGACGGTGAACCTATGTCGATGCAGATGACGGTGAACCGCCAACCGGCAAACCGGCTGACTTAATCGAAACGAATCGAGAGCCAAAATTTATTCGAATGATTATTCAAATAATCATTCGGTTATTAATATCATTCGAATGCAAATAATTCGGTTATGAAAATTGTCCGGTTATGCCCATCACTAATTTGGACTAAGTAATGAGTAATGACCGACTTCTCCGTGTTCCTGGGTTATGCAACTATCTAGGTCTTGTATTATCTGGGTCCCTCTGGCATTGTCTGTTACCTGTCTCCATCTTTCACACCATTTATTTTGATTAGCGTTTTCTTTCCTTGCTTACCCTGTATCTATCCCCTCTTTCTTGTGGTCATACCTATGAAATAAAACCCTTACAGAACCAAAGACTCGAATTTTCAAAACGGTTTCCGGGATGACATAACCCCAATTTCCTTACTAATGTCTTGATTACGGATGAAGTCAACTATATCAGAAATAAAAAGCTTAGCCGCGCATGTACGGCTGAAAACCAAACTTACAAAAAGAAAATTCGGATTTTTAAAAAATCAAATATCTCGAAAACTATTCAAGATATCGTGAAATGAGTGACATATTTGGAATCAGGAGAGAAAACTACATAAAAGTGATATTAAAGCCTAAAATGTGAAAATTCGAACATTAAAGTCGAATATTTCGAAAACGGGTTGAGATATCGAAAAGCCAGTGGTGGATTCGGATTCAGGGGACAAAAATACATAGGAATCCACCATCAGTTGTATTCTGCCTTAACGGGAACCGTGCGACAGACACACAGACACACAGAAAGAGCGATCATAGTAACCAACTTACTTTGTAAGTTTGGTTGAAAAACATTTATTGTCACAACAACCACATATGATGTCAAGAAAACCCACATGAGATAGTTGGAACAAGATTCCCGCCTACGTTTTCTGTAAAAGTGTGGTTTGATATTGTTGACAATTATTTAATTGGGCTGCATTTTCTCCCTCTACGATTGATTGACGAATCATATCATCACTTTCTTGTAAATGAACTGGGAGCCCTCTTCGACAGTGTGCCTATTAAAATAAAGCACCAACTGTGGTTTATGAAAGATGGTGCTCCTCCACATTTCGCCTTAACTGTACGTCAACGCCTGAAAACCACATATCCTGTCAGTTTAATAAGTCGAGAAAGTTCACATCCATGGCCTCCAGATATCAATCCTTTACATTTCATGTGTAGTTATTTGAAAGGACTCGTTTACACAAGCCCAACTGAAAACTAACAAGACCTTGAACACAGTATTATGCCGGGCTGCGACTATTCGCAAACCCTCGGCGTTTTCGAACACGTTCGACAATCCATGAAGCGTCGAATTGAATGTATTATGACTGGCGGTGGACATATTAAACATCTGCTATAATGTAATTACTGGTAGTAGTAATACAATAAAAAAAATCTACACCCTGCATCTTGAAAATTAAAGATCTGGGTACACATATTTATAAGAACGTTTCAGCACAAGATTGCTTGAGGAATCACCCTCTTTATTTTTTTTTCGTTTACTAGAGAAACACTATGTGTATCTCTTGCAATATAAATACGTATTTTGAAAAATGATTTTGATATTCAGTTTCTAAAATGAAAAATGTGTAATTGTCTGTATCTATCAGCATGTGAAATATTAGTAAACCGGTCTAACTTTCATTAGAATTAACAGTCGATTGCTTAATTTGTTTAAAACGTTGCTATTACGATTAGCTTAAATGAATACCCTTCGCCATGAAAAGAACGTTAATAATGAGGACTTCCTTGGTAGCATAGTTTAAAGTAGAGCAGATGGTGATATGACTCGGTGGTAACAGTCATTAAAGGATCTTGTCGTGAGTACTTTCCCTTGATGTAATCTACACAACGACACGACTTGTAGCAATACAACCCACCATGAGTTATTGCTACAAGATGCGTAACTTGCATTGCTGTGTCTGCGGCAAGACAAAGTGCACATTCATATTTTTAGTGCTGCTAATTACAACCAGTGTATGCAATTTAATCTTTTCCTCAATTGCACGACGCACTAACGGCTGCTTTAGATGTAAATTTAAAAGGCACTAGCTTAATATGATTTTATCTACAAACAAAATTTCAAAGGATTTCTTCCTGGAAACGAGTATGAGAACGGAACTATCGGTAGGTGTTACTTTTTATTTATAACAAAATTATAACACATTTTCATATTGGTTACTAAAAAATAGTAACTAGATCTGTGTAGTACGGCATTGCATTTATATTTTTTGTTGCAACTTATGAGTGGTCAGTTAGCTTCTTATAAATGTTAATGTTAGAACATGATAAATTAACTGGTTCATTTGCGCATATTACCAGCTCGTTAACAAGGTATGCAGCAGCAGAACTAGAACACAAACTATTGTATTGCTAATGGCTAACATAACCTATGGCGTTCATTATTTAAATAACTAACTAGATAGTTTAAATCAACTCAGAAACAGTACGACGCGTCGGCTTGAAAAACTTCAGTAAGCATTTATAACCGACAATTACGACGCTGTAGACGAGACGGTAAGAAACGTTGCCTTCTTTCTTATTCTGCTTAAACGAAAGTTAAAAAAAGTACGCGTACACCTTTATCTTGAAAATTTACATTGTCCATTCAACATTTGTACGCTGTTTATAATAAAGATGCCTTACCGAGGCATTAACAAAGGGCAAGTTATTTACATAGTATCAATTTTTATCAAGTACAATTACTGCGGTGATAAAACACAAAGAATTATAGCGTGTATTAAATTTTCGCCATAAAACGGTTGACATATTTAAGTGCCATATTTATTGGGTTAATATAAAGTGCAACATGTTAATCTACGCCTTAAATCCCGATGCATATCTGTTTATTTACGCCGACAGCAATATTTGTTCGTTATAGTATAAAAACGAGCTGTTTGTTAAGTCATTTTCTGAAGAAAAGTTTATGGAAAAGCCGTTCAATTTTGATGCAGTTGTAAAAATAACTTCTAATTATATACCAGGCTAGAAACGTAATTAACATATATGTAAAATTGTTCAACTAACGTTAACAGGTATTATTACGACTGAGGTTTAGCAGTGACTACCCTGATATTTTAATTTTGTACTTGGTCATTGTATTATCTCCGGTAAAAACTAAGTAACTCTTTACAATGTTTGCCTTAATAACGCTTCAGTGAGGCGAAATATTGAAAAATTACCAACACTAAAAGTAGGATATTTAGAAAACGAATTTACCATAAAGGACACCTGTGAACTCAACCCGCAAAAGAAGAAAATGTATGAGTATTTTTTATTCATTATTTTAAAAAGAATAATGTACACTATGCCATACTTTTTCCGCCATTTTAGTTACACATTGTATAACATAACGCAATATAATATTTAAATAAAATGTTATGGTAGCGTACTCCTACTTCATTTACATTCAACAACATTTAGATATATCGTTTTGTTTCCATTGCTTCTTCGACTCCAAAGTACGAAAGACAAATACAAACTATTTTAAAAATTATCTCTCCCTTCATTGAAAACATGCAGTTAAATTTTATAAGTGAATAATTTAATCCGGGCTTATCTTTTGCTATACAATAAATAGCAAGTAACTCCATAAAAACTTTTATTTTAAACCAAAACAGGTGGGACCAGAAATTATATTCAATAAAGATGCGCCCACACTTTCTATATACAGGCCAAGTGTTCTCTGTCGTAAGGTAACGTTTTTGGTACGACACAAAGAACATGGCATATTCGCTATACGGGGGGCGATCAAGGTGTATTGTAATTCGGGTACTGAAATACTTAGTAGCAATTAAATATACTTATTATTTCTCAATATAGTTCTCCTTAGCCAGCGTGGCCAAGTGGTTAGGGCGTCAGGCTGCGGTGCCACGATACGGTGTTCAATCTCCACATCTGGCAACTAGCGGGCGACCCACCCATTCGCTTTAAAAATTGGGTACCGAAACCATAGTTGTGGAAATAGGGAAAGAAAGGCAGTCGTCGAAAGCATGATGCTAACCACATCACCCAGTACGCCGTTAACGGTGTGCCAGATGATTGGGTTTCGGAAAGAGATATCGGCGACCCTTACTCGCCTTGTCTCAGGCGCCATGTTCCTACATGGAATGAAGTGCCCGAACTTTACTTACTGTAGTTCTCCTTAACTACAATGCATGTGCCCCACTTGCCATTCAGTACCGCGATCCTTAAAAAAAACTGTTTCCTCTTGTCCTGCAAAGAATGCTTCCGTCTCCTCTTTTGGAAAGCATTGCAAACCAATTGTGCAACTGGAATTGTAATGCAGTGGGATAATCCCCTTGGACAGTTTTCCACGGCTTTTTCTCTAATTGCACTGCAATTTTATTTTAAAAGTTATGCTTAATGTTCGACACTACTTGTAATATTGTACGACCCTTGACAATCCCAAAAACAGACTCATGATCTTGGCAGCAGAAACCTGTGCCTTGATTTTTCGGACCTGAAGATTCCGCATACATTCCATTGCACCGACTATTGATTGCTTTATTTCACGGTTCCAATGATGAAGCCATGTTACATCTCGACTCACAAGTCGATTTATGTAGTCCTTGGCATTAGAATTACAAAGGTCGAGGAGCTCGTTTGATGCTTCTATTCTGCAGTGATTTACCTGAACAACCATGCTTGGATAATCTAGATTTTTCAATTACAATTGTTGCAAGCAAGATAATTAAATTTAATGTCTTAAACAATTAAATAAAAATCTAAACTTTGTTGAATACCGCCTAATTATAACACACTTTGAACCATCCTCGTAGGTAAATGACTTAGCTTGAACCTAGTTATAGAAGAAAATAAAGCCCTAAATATAATGACAATAAAGACATTTAGTGGACTAACTGATATCGGGTGAACCAATGCAAGTTTTCTTAGGTCTCAAAGGACACATTTCTACAAAAATATAAATTTAAAATGTTAGCATGATTCTAATACACTTTCATGAGCCCTAGGTGTGCTTTTTAGCGTATGTTTTCTTGGGAAATATGGTGCAATCTTGGACAATGAGTGTAGCGCACATGTGGAGGAGAGAGATGACTTCAGTTGCGGGGTATGCATTATACTACCGGGCTCCTAAGTCAGTTACGCGAGCGCACTTGAAGGCTCAAACGTATTACTGTGTTCGGACTGTTGAGAACCCGCTGAAATGTTTTGTGCCGGAATACTAGGTTTAGTTTTAATTGATTTTCGGCAGTTACTCGAAACATATCGAGATGAACATTAGTTGCCGCTTGTAGGCCCAGTGATCTTGTTTTTTTTTTTTGTATGGAAATAGTAACCTTATTACGGGGTTAAGCAGGAATTGTGGTCGTAAGTCTTCTTGTTGGAAGTTGTTCCTAAAACGCCTTGTCCGTATTACAAATCGAAGGCTCAATTGTGCCCAGTTGAAAGAAGTCATTGGTCTTCCACAAATGTTACGCCGCGCCGTCTTAATTAGCTTCCTGATTCGACCAGCAGGTCAGCCAGTAGAGGAGCTTTTGGTATGCTACGGACCGGTACGTACTCCCATAACCCAGTGACGGCGCCCCTAGGATTCTACCTAAAGTATTGTGATGTAGTTCGCTAATTTTGGTGCTATAGTTTATGGTGTTGCGACTAAAGAAACAGCTAGTTATGCGTTCCAAAAGAACATTATATGAGTACGTAGCCTATTCTTATTTTAGTCCTGTTGCAGTAACTCATGTTCAAATGTTTAAAAGTCATTAACTGTTATTTTGATTTTAGATAGGTATAGGAATAACATTTTTTATTACTGTTTAGTTTATGTTCATCATATATGTGTACAGTCCACTGCAATATAATTAGATTTTAACTTAAAGTTTGCTTTTCTTTTATGGTTTGCCTAATGTGGGTACCGGAGCATATATACAAGGTAATGAAAAAGCAAATTCTCTTGCAAAAAGGGATCAGAAACATCATTCACTGGCCCTAAACCAGTATTTAGCGTCACCAAAACGACAGTCCGTAGCTAGCTAACCAGACAAATAAATATACGACATAAAACTACTGGAACTGCGTGGAAGGACTACGGCATAGCAAAGCGATGCTACGGAAACCATCTAAAAAACTAACAGATACCTACTGCGACTAAGCAGACATAAAATTAGGCTAGTGACGGAACTGATAACCGGTCTCTATAACCTACGAAAACATATGCACACAATGGGAATTCTCAGTGAAGAACCCATTTTCAGACTCTGTAATGAGGACAACCAAAGAGCCTCTTATGTCATTTTCACCTGTGAAGCTCTTGCCCGAGGGAGACATACACTCCTGGAGGGAGGCAACCCTCAAGAAGCTCTAACATGTGAACCACCTGGGGAAAAGGCTATCAAACGGCACACCTTTTCACTGAATAAGTGTAATTTAATTATGAGCACCACAATAAGCAAAGAGCCTGCATTGCTGTATGGCATCCAACCAACCCTAATCACTACACCAATACAAAACAGTACAATATATTCAAATGCAACATAAATCATTAACTTAAATTTTGTTTTTCTTTTATGATGTTTGCATGCGATGTCCCATTGTATGTTTTTTATGTTTTATTTATGTAAGGAATGCTAGCGGCCTACAAGAAATTAATAACAAGGTAGGTTCGTGGATGGACGAGCTTGGACGTCGCACACAACGGTCACCAAATAAAACTACTGTTTCTCATTTCAGACTTTAAAGAGCAGTTTTTTTAAGATTTCAAAAAGTCAGTGTCACCCCCCCCCCCTTTTTGTTTTCCCAACAATCAATACATAATTCAACAGAATATCACTCTAATTTACGATTTACCGAATCGAACCCTTCCTCCCAACGAGCAGCTGGCCAACTTCCTGTTACAGGGACTATTATAGCGTAGTTAGGGCGAACATTGGTTGGAACGGTTGTGTATCGTCAATATCGTAAATACCGATTTAGTCTGTAACTATTTGCTATGGATTACGGACTGTTTCATTCCTACTGAATAAAGTAACATTTTATCTACCGTCATCATTAAAATGTTATTTTACCATGGAGTTTTTAATAAATAAAATACAACTTTACAAGTAGGTATAGAAAAAAACCAATATAAACAACGTATTAAAATATTTACCTTTAAATTATATATTTTAATTACAAACATTTAATAGTATACGTAATGGGCATGATATCGACATAGTACCCCATGCTGCTTACATATTTGGTGACCCTTTGACGCTGAACGAACACAAATTATACCAGACAACCTACGACCCCAACACTTTAAAATCCCAAAATGAAATCTGTGCTCACATCTTCAAATGAAGAAAATCAACAAGAGAATTGGGTACTCAGGTTCGTTCGGATTTATTCCCCTCGATTGCCATCTGGAATATTTCGTCCTCGGGCATCACAAATGCGATAATAATTAAATTATATATTAGATAACTGTACCAAATCTATGCTAACCTAACATCAATGGCTTGCAGGCAATGAATGAAACAAATCCCCTTTTTCGTGATTCCTTGGCCAACTATGAGTATTATTTTAAAAAATACAACTTTATGCTACAGCTGCAATTTCGAAACTTTTTTGGAAAACTAACTACGCCAAACCATTGTTATAAAAAAGTGCATGAAGAACGTAGAAATTGCGTTTCTCTATTCTCATTAATAAGGGAAATATAGCCACAAAACTAAAATTCAAAAACTCAAACTTTTATTTACAACTCGGAAACAAAACACGATAACCAATTTTGATTTTCACCATTAAGCGTTCTCGAAAAAAAATCGAGATCGACTCTTCCATATCTCGTATAGCTATTGAGATTCCCTATGAAAACATCGAAATTTGCCCACCTTAGCCTGTACACCGAAAAACAATTAGAGAAGCACTATGTAAATTACGAGATGTTTGAATAACTACTTAATTGAAAGATTCTGGTATTATTTGAAACAAAAAACATATGAAAGAGCTTAGACTGCAAATTCAGGGAACTAATTAATTACGCGCTTTAAAACAAAACTGCCCCAAACGCCAAAATCAGTTTTTGCACATTTAATGGCTTCCCCAAAAACAAAAGTAAGAAAAGCAGCCGACTTTGGACCTGGCTGTATTCTTTAAATGTAGCAACTATAAGTTGATTTTATTCATATTATTATAATTTGGTATGTATTTGGCAATTTTGAAAGTAAATAATAAAATGTGTGCCAAGATTTAGTTATCACACCCATATTATTTTTCATATAAAATATGATTCCAAATTAGTTTCTTACATTGCTTGCTATGTAAATACTAAAGTTAATCTATTTAGCCGAGCCGACTGTATTCCTACGGATACATCAAAAGCTATCATTCCAAATCGACTTCACGTTTTACTGCGCCTTTCAACGATCTTTTTATATTGAAAGATAAAGATATCTGACAGAGCATAAAGCTCCAGTTAATATTAATCTGAACCGAATAGTTTTATATTTCAGCTTCAGACATCCAACTGGTAACGAGCTAAACACATTTTCATAATTAAACCAAGCATAATTTCGACAGTTATCAGCATAGATATAGCGAACTACTACAATAACTGTGGATTTCCTTACTTTGTCCTAAAAAATATCGCACAATGATCTCTTTTAAGCATTGTCAAGCATGTTTGTCTTTTCCCATGCGAAAACTTTGAAATATGACTACTTAAATATTATCTTTATTAGTTGTTGCCCTAACCCACCATGTAATTGCTTAATTACAAATACTAGTTCCCAGAATGCTTTAAGATACTAAAAATAAACAATTTCTTTAGAAAACGCGATACATATTTTTTAATAGTGTGTCATTTGCACAGCACCAAACTGCAAAATTAATAGTATTATACAATTTAATGAAACCATTTACCAAATTATTATCAACGATTATTTCTACAAAAGACGAAACGACCTAGTACGCTAAGAAACAAGTAGATTTGACATTTGTTGTAAACAAAGTCATTGTTTCTCTGCCTAAAGTATACAGCACGACTAACGTTTTTCACTTTGATTTAAACTCGCTATATATCTCACATTCGTTATTGTTAGTGCCTCCATATTCTCAAGTCTACCGTTTCCGATATCCATAAAGTCTTGCACAAATTCATTTAAAATTCAGATATTTCATTATCGGAATAGCGCTCGAACATGTCAATTAGTATTTTTAGTTGCGCATTTTTTAAAGTAAAAAGTTAGTATACAGGGTGGCCCAAGGTAAGAGATATGATGTCATGTAGGTTTGTTTAAATGGAACTCCCTCTATATTGTACCATTTTCAAATTCTACGTTGAAAACTGAACACTTTTTGTATAACCAACTATATCTCTAAATTCAACGGTTTTCGAAATATTGACGTTTGAAAACATTGATATTGTTTTTCTGACTGGTTGAATCGAAAAATAGCATCAAGTGATAGCTCATAGAAAACTGAGATACGAAAGTGCAAGCCGTTTCGCTTTAATTGAAACAGTTTGGTTTTTACAGCTGCGTAAATGTTCCAAATCTTCAATGTTCAAACGTCAATATTTCGAAAACCGCTGAATATAGAGATATAGTGGGTTATACAAAAAGTGTTCAGTTTTCAACGTAGAATTCGAAAATGGTACAATATAGACGATGTTCCATTTAAAAAAAAAACCTACATGACGTCATATCTCTTACCTGGGACACCCTGTATACTAACTGTTTACTTTAAAAAATGCGCAACTAAAAATACTAATTGACATGTTCGAGAGTTTTTCCGATAATGAAATATCTGAATTTTAAATAAATTTGTGCAAGACTTTATGGACTCATTGTATAAATAAAAGTAATACATCCACAGCGTTTGCGATCAATCAAAATAACTGTTTAATAAAGAATTTTAATTGCAAGTATATAAAGCATCTATCTAATTCATGAGTATGGACATTTAACAGACCGTCTAAGATAACCGGAAGCCATAAATACTTTAACAATACTTCTTTACGTATGCGGAAATGAAAAGTTAAAGAGATAGCGAATATCAAATTTTATAATAACATTAATAAATTACTTGGCTGTGCTGAACCTACGGATGTTTCGAATTGTTATTTCTATTAGGAACTCGTGATCAACCAGTAATATCGAGACATCTTATTCGACGAAGTTCAAACAGATTAGAAAGACCATTCATTTTAAGTAGATAGATGGATGCATTTAGCTTTAGGCCTATAGCTTGTTACCAACCGCAAACAAATACACAACTACTCATTTTTTTTCTATTAATTTGATATGGTTGATGCTCTGAGGGCGTTCTTATTACGTACTATTGGTAATTGCTATTATGAAATACAATAAAAATTATTAAAAATATTTTACTTAATTACACTTGGTTATATTTTCCTGACAATTTAACTGATGTCATTGTCAACCAATGGCTGTCTTCAATTTAAAAATAAACTACCAGTCGAACCATTATTTTAGTGACAATAATTCGAGGAGCTTTATTTCAGCGACAATAATTCGTGGAGCTTTATTTCAGCGACAATTTTTTCTGTAACAATTATTGTAGTGACAATATTTCGAGGAGCTTTATTTCAGCGAAAATTTTTTCTGTAACTATTTTTTAATGAAAAGTTAAATTGTCAAGACGAATAGGACTCTAGGTCGAAATATGGCAGACACTTTTTTCTCTTCAGATTGTCTCGTTTCTGTTGCTTTAGAAAATAACGACTCGTGCAAGCACTCGTCGTTATTTTCGTCGCCGCAGAAACTCGTATCTGAATCGCAAAAATTATTGTCGGCAATATTTTGACCTCTCGTCCTATTATTACTGAGAATATAATTCATGTATCACGTGACGCTATTTCAACCAATGAGGGGCATGCAAATGCCTAGTTACACATTATCACAGCGGTAGTAATTTATTTTCGTAATTGTTTTTAGGGGTGATCATAAATGGTTGTGATTTTTTTCTTAGGTTGGCACTGTTAGTGTTGGTTACCCTGCTGTCAATTTTAAGTCCGTGTCAAATTCGACGTTAGCAGGTTAGGTTTTGTGTCAGTTTGTGTCAAAACTGACGGAAAATCTAACCTGCTAACCTCGAATTTGACATAGACTTAAAATTGTCAGCAGGGTAACCAACATTAACTGTGCCAACCTAAGAACAAAAAGTAAATATTTGATATTTTGCATTTCATTCAATATATTCTCTTTCCAAATATAATTCGTGTAATGATTAATGATCGATGATTTTTTACTCGTTAAAACCAAAACAACAAATTTAACTCGTGCTACGCACTCTTTAAATTTAGGTTCCGGTTTTAACTCGGAAAAAATCATCGATAATAATCATTCCACTTGTTATATTACAACTGAGAATAACGTACACTAATAGTAGTATAACAATAATTTCTAAAAGATTCTGTGTTAAATGTTACTTAAATACAACTGCACTCGTTATGGAAGCTTTTAGTAGAACTCGCTTATACGTTGCAGCAAATTCAATTGTCGGTATAAAATGTTTATTTGTCAGATACGGTTGTAGCCACCGTTCCCCACTTTAAAACAAAGTATAATATCCTAAGAGAATGTAATTGTTTTTTACTTTTAAAACTTTTCTCTCGCTCGATTACGATTACATAGGTGTAGAGAATCCGATGAAATTTAATTGTGAATAAAAAAAGGTTTTGTAAAATGTTTCCCCTAAATTCAAAATGTTACAGACTCCCTTTAAAAGCGACCTCAGTTAGCTAACCCATAAAGAGATACGATATAGCATCAGAAAATTTTCCTGGAAAGTACCATACTTTAGATTTAGAAAATACATCAATATAGATAATCTATTTTACAATCCTTTGTGTAAATTTTCTTTAATTACTCTAGTAATCTAATCTATCAGTTAAATAATAGTAGAACTTTTCCTCCTTTCTAGGAAACCGTTTTCAAGGAAACAATCTATAGCTGTTTCACTTTAGCGCAGTGTGGTACCATTCAAGATAACCATCAGAGAAAATAAAGTTGCTCATTAAAATACAAATTGTATCATTACAATGCTGGCGAAACACAAGGACATTGGGCCGTGGGCTGAATATTTCACTACAGAACGTAGACAAAAAATGCACAGATAGTCCCTTCTAAAATAACTGTAAGTGGTTGATTAGTTCTTAGAATCGGTTTATACAATTTATTTAATAAGGGTCTTAGGTAAAAACAACTCCTAAAATAATATATTAAAATTAAGTATCCCATACTTACACCTATTAAACTAAATATACTGACTTTCTAAGTTAAAGTACGTACCTTAATTAAATATTAATGAATAATTATTAATTATATTAAAATTTAATACGTTAATACTTACAACTTAAATCAACTACAACATTTAGCAACCTCTAAATAGGACAAATAATTAATCGTTTAGAAATATACTTACACATCACAGATCTAAATAATATAATAGATTAGATATTCAAATTTTTACACGACGGTGTTGCTTAAAGTAACCTATAGTTTTCCTTTATTTCAAACCGGTATCGAACATGCAAGAAAATAAATCAAGTCAACAAATATAAAGCAGACTTCAATAAATTGAACTTAGAAAATAATATCTCATAAGGACATGAAACAGGAACATTAATAACTTTCTCTGCAACAAGACAAAGCAAGATCAGAAATTTGGAGCAAGGCTGCTCTAAGAAAAGTAAATCGGCAACAACGTGTTGCCAGACAGAGACCACTACTTTCACGTAACTGTATCGACCGCAGGACATGCAATATCCACACACAATTAAAATAAATGCAAATTTATTGCTGAATTGCTTTATGATTTGCAAAAGCGCTACCGATTTAAACAATGACATTTGCGTTGCGAAATTAATACGGTAATCGATGGCGCAAGCGGTTCTTTGTGGGAGACACTATTAAACAATGAAGGTGTGGTGCCATAAGTTTAAAAATGGTTAGGCTAATTATCCACTCGTTGGTTATGACACATTACAATAGGATTAATCATTTCATTTTGAAAGCCCTTGTTAAAACGTTACTATAAAATTATTTTAGTAAAGTCTGGGGAGTCTAAAACCATTACAGGTTAAATTTGTTTGCAATAATGTTACGGCACAGAACAACCGAAATTTGCAGATAGTATCGTAGTACGACTATCTGTACCTACCTACAATTTTAAATTTTTCTGTAATTTTAAAAATTAATGAAATAATTTTAAAAAACAAAATTGCCTCTTCAGGCCTATCTAAACATCAGTGTGATTAACGTGTTTAACAAATTAGCATTGCTCTATTTGCTTCATTAGTGTTGTCTAAACTTTAAAGTACTGTTTAAACTAATTGCCAAATGATGATCGCAAACCACTAGCCCGCAACGCAACATTGCTGAAATTTAATGACAAACATTCCTATTTTAGATACTATCATTTAATTTCTCTTAAATCCCATTTTCCTAAAAATTAAATTTTTCCACCGTCCAGGAAGAAAACAAAAAATAAATGCATTTTTACAAAATTTCCAGTTTTTCCGAGCCTTTTACGTTACTTATAATTTAATACCAATAAAACTGATAATAGTACAAGGCGATCAAAAATAAACTTGATCGCAGGAACTGTTGAAAACAATACTACTACTACTGTCGTAAAGTGTTTTCAATCATATCGCACCCATAGAATTTTGTATGTATCGTGCAATGGATATAGTTCCAAAGAGTTTGTGGTGTACTCTGGCGTTCCCCAAGGAATGATCCTAGGGCCTCATCGTAAAAACAATAACATTTTCAGATGAACTAATTTCTGCCGACTATATAAAGATATGTAAATGCATTCAATCTCTCATAAACTGTATTAATCTTCAAAATGTTTTGGATATCATGTATAAATGGTCGGTACGTAATAAACTACTCTTTAATATTACCAAATGCCAGGGTATGCCATATGCGGAAATCTAATAATTTCAACTTGAATTATAGTATGAACTCAGCATCTCTAAACCGTTTTGATATTTGCAAAGATCTGGGGGTAATAATATGACTCAAATTTAACCATCATTATGAGTATTTAATAAAATCGACTTCGAAGCAAATTGGAACTATAATTAGAAATACACAATATCTTACCAACAGTTTAATAATTCTATTTACTAGTTTAGTTCGTTCTAAATTAGAATAGTGCTCTTGTAATGGACCAATTTGTGTCACCCTATACATACGTGTACATTTCATATACTACTAGTAATAAAGCTGAACCGTATTCCTTATATGTACTAATTAAGTTGAGGCGCATTATAAGTGTATCGGATGTGCGGGAGTGACATGTGCGAATGCGGCAGATCAAAGGCGCGAAGTTATAAATAGAACAAAACACGTGATGCGCGTGGAGCAACATAGCTGGGGAATCGCAGCAAAACTAGCGACCCGTGCAGGTGTCGTCCGACATAACCCAAGGTACGACGCGCCTAATAAAGGCACCAGAGTGCACAGAATAGTGAGGTCTTGGCCTGCATTATTAGCAGCCGACACAAAGAGGTTCCTGAGTGGAAACTCACACTACGAAGGCATCAAACTACCTGTGTAGTATCACCAAAGTGTTGCTGGATATTCCATAGAAGGGAGCCGTTGTTTTAACGCCACAGAAGCATCGCTCTTGTCGAAGCTCGAAGACACTTGGGAGCAACCGAATTGAATGCTAGGTTAGTTTCTAATTAAAATTGTAATACGAAGTAAGCAATCATTGCTACATCGGGGGCAATTGTTTTCGTGCCCACGATAAAGGGGGTTTACCCGCATTCAATACGAAATAATTGCGTCATCTGCTAACGCAGCGTGGCAGCTTGAATTGAACGTTCCAAGGCCGCGTGTTCCAGCAACAAGCGCGTTTAAAGAATAGACAGCTTCGCCTAGTGCATTTGTGCGCGGAATTGAAATGCATTTCGCACTATTGGAGATTGACTTTGCGCCGACAGTTGAACATTAACGCACTATTTAAGGTGCTTTCACGCATGTAGCGTACAGTCTTTTTATATGAATAGTGTGTATTTGTACTGGTAGTTTTATGTAATTATGCGAGTAAAAACAGCATTCGCTTGTAGATAATTAAAGTATTGTTGACAGCTTCACTGTAGGTTTGGACGTCGTCTATTCTTGGTGTTTTATGTACACGTATTTTCTTGTATTTGTGCTTTTCTTACAGATTATATATCTTTTCATGTAAACTGTTGGGTTTTTATTGCTGCCAGTATTTGCATGCATAATTTCAGCATTTCAGATGACAACGAGCAACCCCAGAGCAATATTAGTTGCTCCCTTAGCCGCGCTGACGATTTTTATAAGGTTTTATATCTACTACTGTTTAAGCTAGCGAGCCCAGAGTAATATAAATTAATAGTACAGTAGAGTATAGGGCTAAGTAAAAGTACTGTTACACTCTATAGTGTGGAATACGCCATTTATAAAATATAGCTTTCACCTTGGAAAAGTTCAACAAAAAATAATAAATACTGTAATTTTAAATTTGGTTTTCCAGATGCTGATCGCCATTATCTTTCTCTAGTAAACTATTTTATCGTTATCTGACAGAAGATACGAACAAAATTTTGTATTTTTGTATAAAATATTTAATAATTTTCTGGACGCTCCCTTACCTCATAATCAAATTAACATTAAAGTACCAGATATACGTACACGCACATGTAGTATGTCTCTTACACATGTAGTACATGACCCAATACGGTCACTCATCTGCACTCTCTAATGTTAGCAGTATTTCCAGCGTTTAATAAAATTCTTAGCGACATTGATTTATTTTCTATAAATCTTCAGCAATTTCGATCGGCAATTCTTCTCCACTAATATGCTAATTTAAAAATTATAATTATATTTTACTATTTACTAGTTTAAAATATGTGTTATCCTTTTAGGTATATTTTTTATTTATTGTTTTGGATATTGTAATGATATACACAGAGGTATTAAAATCAATTTTAGAAAGGATTAAGGAAGTACAATGGTTGAAAATAAACTAGATCTATTTAAATATAATTTGGAAATGTGAATAATTATTATGCAATTACAAAGTAAAAGACAATTTATAATTGAGTGGAAAATGGTTATTTGAAAAACAGATGGATTTGGAAATAAAAAGATTAAGGTTTAACAAGCCTAGGTTTATAGCTCAGCAGTAGGGTTACTTCAATGGCGTCGGTTTCGGAAGAGGAGGGTGGGCGTTACCCTCAGCTAGACACTGGATTTGATTGGAACAAAGTTTATTATATTTACACTACTAACTAACATACAGATAAGCTTATAACTAGGTAACATAAATGTACAGAAAAAGAAAATGGCGGATTGGCATCCGCAGTTGGAAGCTGGTGTGGTCCTTCGGAGGCGGTGCCGGCGGCTAAAGTGGTTCCGTGTCCAAATCCCACGAAGACGGCAGGCTCTCTGTCCAGCGAAGGCGATTGGCTCTAAGTCCAACGAAGGCGGTTGGCTCTAAGTCCAGCGGAGGCGATTGGCTCTAAGTCCAACGAAGGCGATTGGCTCTAAGTCCAACGAATGCGGTTGGCTCTGAGTCCAGTAGATGCGGCAGACAGCTAAGTCCAGTGGATGCGGCAGGCAGCTAAGTCCAGTGGATGCGGCAGGCTCTATGTCCAGTAGATGCGGTAGACAGCTAAGTCCAGTGGATGCGGAAGGCTCTATGTCCAGTAGATGCGGTAGACAGCTAAGTCCGGTGGATGCGGCAGGCTCTATGTCCAGTAGATGCGGTAGACAGCTAAGTCCAGTGGATGCGGCAGGCTCTATGTCCAGTAGATGCGGTAGACAGCTAAGTCCAGTGGATGCGGCAGGCTCTATGTCCAGTAGATGCGGTAGACAGCTAAGTCCAGTGGATGCGGAAGGCTCTATGTCCAGTAGATGCGGTAGACAGCTAAGTCCAGTGGATGCGGCAGGCTCTATGTCCAGTAGATGCGGTAGACAGCTAAGTCCAGTGGATGCGGCAGGCTCTATGTCCACTAGATGCGGTAGACAGCTAAGTCCAGTAGATGCGGCAACCAGCTATGTCCAACGAAGGTGATAGGCTCTGGAGAGGGCTGTGGCTGGTAGATCCTTGGAAGGCTGGAGCTGCTAGCTGGTCCTGGAAGGCTGGATGCTGTTGGCTGACTCTCCTGGGTTGAGTGAGTTCCTACTGCCAGCGTCCGACTATTTAAAGGGGCCAGTCCTTTGTCAGACGCGATCTCGCAGCCCATTGGTCGAGGTAGAAGGGATGTTTTGGCCCGTTTTTGATGCATTTCGAATTATCGCGTTTAATTGCGCGGCGCGATCAATTATCGACCTGATCTGTGTCGCATGGCATAGCTCGCGAAACGGCGGTCCTTTTGATACCTGATATGAGGGTGTTTGTCGCTAAACTCGCCGAATGAATTAATTTTCCCAATGCCCGTGCATATAGCGCGCACGTTATTTTTGCGTGCGCGCTCGTTGACCGTTTGAGGCTCAAATTTCATACTTGCTTCAAAAAAATTCGTCTAATTTTCCCCGTATTTTGATACTAGACAACCCTGTCTTAGTTTATGGCTTTTGTGAAAATTTCTTAATTTAAGTAAATTCAGTCTGCAATGCTGATACATTTGTTGGTATTAATTTCTTGGCCGGCCGGTTCCAATAAAGTTTATAAGCGCCACTTTGCTGCACTTTAAAATTTCGCTGGGGTTGCCATTAGTTTTATTGTTTTATGTTTCTACGAGGGTTTTTGAAAATAGATATATTTTCTCTTTGTTTGTGCAAGATCGCGACGGCTTGGTAAACAGATGTTTTTAGGGCCCTTTGTACGGTCGCCGCTTTATGTGGCGACGTACATTTTCTTTGTTGATCTGATCTGTTTATCGGTTCGTATCAATTCCCCCCTCCTTTGGCGTCCGCGATCCGGGCACAAAACAAAAAAGGTTAGTGAGAGAAGAGGCGGAGTTGGTCTGCGTGTGTTTTTCCCTTCGACTACGTCTAATTGGCTTAGCGACGGATTCCTTGGTGGTACTTCGAGATATGAGTGGCCGGTTATCCGTAGATGCCCTTGTGAATCCTCACATGGTGATGATTGACTGCGAGTCGCATGATCCCTTGTAGCAGGTTCTTGAAACCGGGGGGATCTTTCCTTTGCGGGTTCGCTGGCCGTCATGCATCTTTGGGCTAAGTGGTCGCTGAATCCCTATGGAATGATACGCTGCTCGGTGGAGGTATCTCGATGAGCGAGATGTTGGGCCGTTGAAGGCCGTTGTTGGGGCTTTGACGGCGGTGAGAAGCGTTCCGATGGAAGGTGTCGTCAGCCGGGACTCGTGGGGGCGGATGTCGCCCTGGGGTGTTAGAAACTTCGGCCAGGACTCCTGGTACCTGGGGCTCGGGTTCAAGCGAAGTCCCTTGAGGCGTGGGCTTTTTCACGTTCTGGAGCAGATCTGTGGCTGGGCACACTTCGCCAGTACACGGCTGGTGCCGGCGGAAGCTTGGGGGTCCAGGCGTGGCCAGATCGGTCCTCGGTGACATAAGCGCGATGCTAGGAGTTCGGGGTCTTGAAGTGCGTGCTTAGGCGGAGTCCTCTCCTTGACGCGAAGTTCCTATCTTTCTAGGTGACGCGACTTGCTGACGTGGAGGCGGCTGAGGTGGGACACCTTGCTGGGGGGCTGTTAGGGCTAATCAGACGTGTTGACGTTTGGGAGAAGCCAGGTGGATCCTCGTCGTACAAGATGCCGTGCTTGATCTTCCGGAAGCGGGCGCGCGTGACCAGGCGAAGTATGGCGGCGTTGCGGCAGTCCTCACGTGCTGAGTCAATCTGCGGAAGGATACACCTCGGCGGCACGCGGTGGGTGCGGGCGGAGGCTTGGGGCATCCTTTGCGCGGACAGATTGACCCTCGGTGGTGGAGGTGGCAAGTCATAGCTTCGGGGACCTGGAGCGCGTGTTCCGGCGGAGTTGTGGCTTCGGCCTTCTAGTGAGCGCGGTTTCCCTGTTGCGCTTCTCGGCGAATTTGTGCTGAGTGCAGATGCTGGAGTGCCTGCAGAGAGTTGGTGGCGAGCTTCTGGCAGCAGATTGGCACTGCCGTCCAGAGAGCTGGTGATGAGCTTCTGGTAGCATATTTGAAGTGCTGGCCAGAGAGCTGGTGATGAGCTTCTGGTAGCACAATTGGAGGTGCTGGCCAGAGAGCTGGTGAAGAGCTTCTGGCAGCACATTGAAGGTGCCGGCTAGAGAGCTGGTGATGAGGGATCCTTGAGATCGCGGCGAATCGTTGCGGATTCTGATTGTTGGTGCTGAGGTTATTGAAATTGGTTTTGGGCGCCACTGGGTGTTTTCTACCACTCCCAGAAGTGGTGTTGGTCGTCTTCATTCATCTCGGTTTGCACTGGGTTGAGACACTGCGGTGGTGTCCTCTGACCACATGGAAACGGGAATGCGCTGTCTTCTGTGACTACCGAGTGATGCGGGCTGCCACTTGGTTGCGGTGTCTGCTGAAGTTCCTTGTTGGTCCTCGGCGGAGTTGCGTCCATCCTTCTTCGTCGACTTCACCATTGTAGTGGGCGTGACTTCCCTCTGGTGTCCACCAAAGGCTGGCCCACGTTGGGCGCCAATTAACAAGCCTACGTCTAAGCTCAGTGGTAGATTCCACAATGGCGTCAGCGTAAGAAGGGGTGTAGGCGTTACCCTGGTCGATGCTGCTAATTGAATGGTGTAAACTTTTAATACTTTTATTTCTACGGCCACTATGATACATACAAACAAAACTTAATATTATATATACAAAAAAAAACACGAAAAGAAATATATACACAAAGGGTCATCTAGACTCGGGCGCTGGGGGCGCGGGAGGTGATGGGGCGGCCTTTCCTACTGGCCGGAGGCGGGGAACGCGGCCTGGACGCAGTCCGGTCCTTCCGGGAAGCAGTCCGGGGCACGGCTTGTAGCGAGCGCTGGGAAGTTCTCCTTGGACGTCGGCGGATCGAGTAGGCCTCTCGGGGACGGCGGCTGGAGCGGGGCGTTGCCGGGGCGCGGGGTCGGGCTTCCGCTAGGGGAGTCCGGGGACGGGTGGTCCGTCGCCAGCGGGGGCCGCGACGTGGGCTGCTTTTCCGAAGACGGCAGGCAGCAGAGTCCAATGCGGAGGATTGGCCCTAAGTCCACGTAGGTGATAGGCTCTGGAGAGGGCTGGGGCTGGTAGATCCTTGGAAGGCTGGAGCTGCTAGCTGGGTTGAGTTGATGCTGGTTCGGCTCTCCTGGATTGAGTTGATGCTGCTGGAAGGCTGGATGGTCCTGAAGAGGCTTCTTGTTGGTTGGACTCTCCGGGGTTGAGTTCTAGAAGGCTGGAGGTCCTGGAGAAGCTTCTAAGGCTGGAGTTGAGTCCTGGAGCTGAAGTGGCTGCTGGTGGACTCTCCTGGATTGAGTCGATGCTGCTGGAAGGCTGGATGGTCCTGAAGAGGCTTCTTGTTGGTTGGACTCTCCGGGGTTGAGTCCTAGAAGGCTGGAGGTCCTGGAGAAGCTTCTTGTTGGTTGGACTCTCCGGGGTTGAGTTGATGCTGCTGGAAGGCTGGATGGTCCTGAAGAGGCTTCTTGTTGGTTGGACTCTCCGGGGTTGAGTTCTAGAAGGCTGGAGGTCCTGGAGAAGCTTCTAAGGCTGGAGTTGAGTCCTGGAGCTGAAGTGGCTGCTAGTGGACTCTCCTGGATTGAGTCCTAGAAGGCTGGAGCTGCTAGCTGGTCCTGGAAGGCTGGATGCTGTTGGCTGACTCTCCTGGGTTGAGTGAGTTCCTACTGCCAGCGTCCGACTATTTAAAGGGGCCAGTCCTTTGTCAGACGCGATCTCGCAGCCCATTGGTCGAGGTAGAAGGGATGTTTTGGCCCGTTTTTGATGCATTTCGAATTATCGCGTTTAATTGCGCGGCGCGATCAATTATCGACCTGATTTGTGTCGCATGGCATAGCTCGCGAAACGGCGGTCCTTTTGATACCTGATATGAGGGTGTTTGTCGCTAAACTCGCCGAATGAATTAATTTTCCCAATGCCCGTGCATATAGCACGCACGTTATTTTTGCGTGCGCGCTCGTTGACCGTTTGAGGCTCAAATTTCATACTTGCTTCAAAAAAATTCGTCTAATTTTTCCCCGTATTTTGATACTAGACAACCCTGTCTTAGTTTATGGCTTTTGTGAAAATTTCTTAATTTAAGTAAATTCAGTCTGCAATGCTGATACATTTGTTGGTATTAATTTCTTGGCCGGCCAGTTCCAATAAAGTTTATGAGCGCCACTTTGCTGCACTTTAAAATTTCGCTGGGGTTGCCATTAGTTTTATTGTTTTATGTTTCTACGAGGGTTTTTGAAAATAGATATATGTTCTCTTTGTTTGTGCAAGATCGCGACGGCTTGGTAAACAGATGTTTTTAGGGCCCTTTGTACGGTCGCCGCTTTATGTGGCGACGTACATTTTCTTTGTTGATCTGATCTGTTTATCGGTTCGTATCAGGTTTGAAGGGAATGACAAATACTAAATTGTAATAAAATTATAAAATTAGTAGGTGTAAATCAAATATTATTATGAGAGTGTAGAATTAGAAAAATTCAGATCATTAAGGACTTTGTTTTGATTATTAAGAAATAACAAATTTTGAAAAATGTAGCAGAAATAATTTGGTGTGATTAACCCTCTGTTAATGCGCTGGGGTTTATTGAACTCCGCTGTGCTATATTTTTTTGTCACATTTTTACTATTGCAAGCAGCTGCCTGTTGGTTCGTGTAGCTTATTGTTTAGTTGTGTTGCAGCTGTGGGTGCAGTTAAATTAATATTCAGTACCGTCTGAGTCGTGAAAAACTAACAATTTTTGTTAACGGGGTGTACTAAATTCCACCGTACTAACAATGTAACCGCGATTTTTAGCATAGGTAAGTCGTTACTACTGAACTTTTTATTGTAATAGGTAGTAATATTCTGTGACAACTGTTCACAGTCTAGCCAGACAGAAAATAACTAATCAAAATGTATTACAACGAGCTTTTTCTAAAATGTTCTTATTATCTGTGTATGTATCTCAAAAATGCTGTAATTCACATCAGAAACACATTTATTAGTTTATTCGTAGTTTAATGTACGTTTTTCAATAAAATCCATTTAAGGACGAGTTGTTTTGTGTTTTTAGTTCTGTATTCGAACCCAGTCAAAATAATTAAATTATAAATATGTTAAAAACGAATCGGGTGTACTGCACCCCACCGCACTAAAATAGTTCGAAAATTTGAGCGCACTAACAGGGGGTGAAATATTAATGATACACCCTATTTTATTGAGAAACTGTTTGGATAATAAATAGGGTAATAATAAAATTGGCGTGGTGAAGTTAAAAGGAAATGTAAACCAAGAAAAATAATTAAATACATAAAACTAAGGAAGATTACAAGTATGTGGTAAAACTAATGGCAAGTAGAATTAATCTACAAATGTGAATAATTGGAGAAGAATAATAAGTCAAGTTTATTGGAAAAGTGCATTTGGCATACT
>OW679194.1:58361797-58654429 GCA_940337035.1 Agriotes lineatus | reverse complement strand
GATCTTCAAAATGACACTAACAACATTCACCTGCAATACGTACAACTTGCAAAATTCGCGAAAACAGTGTTAAAATGTAGGTCTTTTTCGGTTTCATATTATATTTTTAGTTGACATTTTTCTCGGTCTCATCATCATTCATTCAGCCTTCTTCAGCCCATCTGTGGGTGTAGGCCTCTTCTAAACCTTTCCAGATTTCTCGGTCTGTTGCTCTTCTTCTCTCCACATTAGACCCGCTGTCACCTTTAAATTATGGGCCCATTTTTGTTGGGACCTTCCTCGGGTCGGTTTTCCTAACCAGGGGCGCCACTAATCTATATTAAAGTTCCATGTGCATCTGTCAGCTTTGCATTGTAGCCTGATAGTGGAAGCGGTTAGCAGTTAAATTTGGAAGAAAACTGCACTTAATGATGAATAGCAAACGGTTTTCAGGGATTATACAAAATACCTTAAGGAACGATTTTGCGGCAGTACCCCAAAATTTCTTCCCTTAGTACTCAAAATGGCAGCTATTTTCCATGTTTACTGTAAAAATTAAGTAAAAAAAAATTGTTAACGTGCTAAAGGTAGATATTGCTTTTCAACTAAACCAGTTTTTTTATGTTTACATTAACGTGGTTAGACAAAATGATGACTTCGAAAATGTATCATGGGGTGCTTTTCATGCTTCGAAATTACAAGACAGAAAACCAGTTTCTAGTATAGGCGCATTATTACCACTTTTTCATGAGCATGCCGCTACTGCTTCAATGGTTCATCATGGAATGAATATCATAAAGAAACTAACAAAATATTTCAATTCGGATCAAATACCAATTTTATGTGCTGACCAATCATTGTATACTCTGGGTAAAATAATCCAGTGGAACTGTCCAGATCAGTTTGGGGGAAGATAAATTCGTACTTTTATTTGGACCGCTTCATATTCAGCAAAACTTTTTACGTGTCTGTGGCCAACTGTTAGAAGATAGCGGCTGGTTGGGAATCTTAACCAACTCAGGAATTATTGAAAAAGGATCAGCAGAAGGTGTTCTCAAGGTATATCAATTCAGAACTAAGTTAAATCCCGTAAATTTCTCGATAGTACTTAAACTATGAATACTTCATTATAAACTGTTTTTGTAGGTTACTCATATTACCAAGGCTCGGTTTATGCACCAGGTTACAGCTGCTGTGCTTTACACTTTAATGATTGAAGCCTATGAAATACAAAATCCAGATAGACAGAAACCTTTTGAGGAATGGTTATTACAAATCTCGCTTGATTCACCAACCGTTATGTTCTGGCTTATGGTTTTTAGTTTTGAATTTATTTTACTAAATTTTGTCAGATCAATAAGACAAGGCGATTATATTTTATTTAAGGAGAGTTTACAGCAAATGATGACATGGTTGTTCCTGTTTGATCATACGAATTATGCACGCTGGCTAGCAGTTCATTTGAAGAATCTAGAAGACTTGGAAGTAAAAGCTCCATCTGTCCATGCCGAGTTTTGTAAAGGTTTGTAAATAAAGGAATATTTGACCGTAACATAGTAATATTTAGTAATTAAATTTTTAGGCTATTTTGTAATTCATAAGTCATCTGGATCATTTTTGGGATTGGCGATAGATCAAGCTCATGAACAAAATAATGCATTGGTAAAAGAATCTGGGGGAGCTATTGGTCTTACTCAAGATCCGGCATCTCTGCGACGCTTTACTGTTGCTGGTCCACAAATAAGTTATATTTTGAAAGAATATGAGTCCCATATATTTAAACCAGCTGTTAAAAGTCGTCATCATGAAAATTATCCTGCTTTTCAAAGAAAATACTTCGAGTATTGTATTGCAATGAAAGACAGCTTTACACAAATGGGTAACCCATTCCTAGAACACGGCAAAGAACTGGTAGCTTTAGATACACGGGTAGTTGCAACACAAGCCTCAGCCGAGGCTTTATACAGTTTAGAAAAATCCGGTAAAGACATGTATGAATCATTTATTAAAGAAAGATTTGTAGAAGGTACAAAATCTATTCATGACCCTATAAAAAAAAATAAAATAAAGATATTCTCTGCGCAGCAAACAAAAAAGGCTGCAAGTGCAATTAGAGAAAATACTTTAAAGGGTGATGTCCAGGTATTTTCAAGGCTTTTTATAATTGCAAGGGAACGTCACCTTGATATAGACGTTTTTTTAAGTATGAGAATCATAAATACCCGCCCTCGTTATCGGCTAACGGACTACTACGCCAAGGAACGAAAGCGGACTTGGCTGAAAAATTGGAGTCTTTAGGAGGTGCACACGATATTCCTGAAATGTTTGATTGCATTATTTACGATGGCGCAGCATTAGTACAAAAGATCAGACCTAAAAATTCGAAAACATTTCAGGACTATTTTGATATAGACCTCAAGGTCTACGTAATGCGGGATGTTCAAAAAACAAAATGTAAAAGGCTTGATTTTGTTTGGGATTTGTATTTGCCAAATAGTTTAAAAAGACAGGAAAGAGAGGGTCGAGGAGTTGGGTCTCGGAGACAAGTTTCACCCAACACTTCTTTGCCTTCGGACTGGTTCAATTTTCTTCGAAACGGAAACAATAAAACCGAGTTCTTCCGATTTCTTGCAAATAATCTTTTAAGTAACATGCCTGAAGTAAATGTAGCAACAAATGTTGATCAAGTGGTGTATGCTTCTAGTGATAATAATTTTTCCTCTATTGTGGGCAAAGAGTTTTACATTGAGGAAGCTGATGCTCGTCTAGTCTGGCACGCAAGAGATATGGCAGAACATGGTGCTACATGCGTATTGGTAAGGTCCTCAGACACCGATGTCTTGGTTTTATTTGTGTCATATTTTGGCATTCTAAAAGAGAGTGGATTAGAAGAGTTGTGGCTGCTGACCGGAACGGGAATAAAAAGTCGATATGTACCGGTGCATGCTATAGCAGAGGCTCTTGGTAGAGAGAAATCTGAAGCCCTTCGTGGATTTCACGCTTACACTGGTAGCGACAATACGTCATATTTTGCGTCTAAGGGTAAGAAAACGTGTTTTAATACGTGGCTTTCTCATCCGGAAGTAACACCAGCTTTTGCCATGCTATCCTCGCCATTATCAGTGATGTCAGAGGAAAATATGAAACTTTTGGAAACATTTACTTGTTTTTTATATGATCCTCATACTTCGTACACGTCTCTACATAAAGTACGGAGAGACCTTTTTGCAACCAAGAACAAGCTTGTACAGTTCATTCCACCAACTTTTGCGTCATTAGAGCAACACGCACTTCGTGCAATGTATCAAGCAGGTCACTTGTGGGGAAATGTGATGACAAGTGATCTTAAGCAGCCACCATCGCCATCTTTGTGGGGTTGGCAATTATCAAATGAATGTTGGGTACCTCTATGGTTTAAAGAAAATGAAATTTGGAAAGACCTACCATGTCTTGATCGTTGTGGCTGCCAAAAAGGTTGCAACACAATGCGATGTGTTTGTCGCAAAGTTGGTCTATTTTGTACACTGCAATGTAATCCGTGTAGAGGAAAATGTGAAAATAATAATAGGTTAGTTCTTTTATGAAGGTGGATATACCTGGATCTGATTATTTTTCCAAATTTCCTATCTAATCTCCAAACAACCAATGTACTTGTGTCCGAAAAAGCAAACAAAAGTCTCAAACGTGCTTTCTATTTACCAACTTAACATGCCACCTTTGTATTTTTCAGATTAGCTGTTTGGAGAGAAATATTGAAATGGAATTATCAAGGAGTTGCTGTAAAAAATGGAAACGAAGGAGACATGCCAAGTTTAATTTCTAACCAATGCCAATGTACGTACCCTAGTTTAAAATAACTCAACAGTGTGAAGTAACCTTTTTGTTTTCTAGTTTTCACAATGTTTCATATTTGTCTAGACAACTATCGTTTTCAAGGATATGGAAGGTGATGAGAAATTAGGTGTTTTAAAGGAATGGAAATATAAATGATATACTAAGGCTAATCTACAACCACTAAAGGCACCTACGTTCAAAAAGTCTAAAAAGTTGTCAAGCACACCTTTGTTTTCTAATTTAACTTTCCACCTTTTTCTTTTTCAGAATAGTTATTGGTTGAAAATTAGTGGAAGGGTAAAGAGCCAGGAGGTGCAGAAAAAGAAGAGGAAACTCAATTGAAACATTAAATCTAATCTCCAAACAACCAATGTACTTGTGTCCGAAAATGCAAACAAAAGTCTCAAACGTGCTTTCTATTTACCAACTTAACATGCCACCTTTGTATTTTTCAGATTAGCTGTTTTGAGAGAAATATTGAAATGGAATTATCAAGGAGTTGCTGTAAAAAATGGAAACGAAAGAGACATGCCAAGTTTAATTTCTAACCAATGCCAATGTACGTACCCTAGTTTAAAATAACTCAACAGTGTGAAGTAACCTTTTTGTTTTCTAGTTTTCACAATGTTTCATATTTGTCTAGACAACTATCGTTTTCAAGGATATGGAAGGTGATGAAAAATTAGGTGTTTTAAAGGAATGGAAATATAAATGATATACTAAGGCTAATCTACAACCACTAAAGGCACCTGCGTTCAAAAAGACTAAAAAGTTGTCAAGCACACCTTTGTTTTCTAATTTAACTTTCCACCTTTTTCTTTTTCAGAATAGTTATTGGTTGAAAATTAATGGAAGGGTAAAGAGCCAGGAGGTGCAGAAAAAGAAGAGGAAACTCAATTGAAATATTAAATCTAATCTCCAAACAACGAATGTACCTGTGTCCGAAAATGCAAGCGAGTCTCAAACGTACTTTCTATTTTCCAACCTAACATGCCATCTTTGTATTTTTCAGATTAGCTGTTTGGAGAAAACTATTGAAATAGAAGTAGCAAGGAGTTGCTGCAAATAATTGAAACGAAAGAGACATACCAAGTTTAATTTCTAACCAATGCCAATGTACGTACCCTAGTTTAAAATAACTCAACAGTGTGAAGTAACCTTTTTGTTTTCTAGTTTTCACAATGTTTCATATTAGTCTAGACTACTTTCGTTTTCAAGGATATGGAAGGTGATGAGCAATTACGTGTTTTAAAGGAATGGATATATATATGATATCCTAAGCCTAATCTACAACCACAAAACGCACCTGTGGTCAAAAATACTAAAAATTGTCAAGTACACCTTTGCTTTCTAATTTAACTTTCCACTTTTTTCTTTTTCACAATAGTTATTGGTTGAAAATTAATGGAAGGGTAAAGAGCCAGGAGGTCCAGAAAAAGAAGAGGAAACTCAATTGAAATATTAAATCTAATCTCCAAACAACGAATGTACCTGTGTCCGAAAATGCAAGCGAGTCTCAAACGTACTTTCTATTTTCCAACCTAACATGCCATCTTTGTATTTTTCAGATTAGCTGTTTGGAGAGAAATATTGAAATGGAATTATCAAGGAGTTGCTGTAAAAAATGGAAACGAAGGAGACATGCCAAGTTTAATTTCTAACCCATGCCAATGTACGTACCCTACTTTAAAATAACTCAACAGTGTGAAGTAACCTTTTTATTTTCTAGTTTTCACAATGTTTCATATTAGTCTAGACAACTATCGTTTTCAAGGATATGGAAGGTGATGAGCAATTAGGTGTTTTAAAGGAATGGAAATATATATGATATCCTAAGCCTAATCTACAACCACAAAACGCACCTGCGTTCAAAAAGATTAAAAAGTTGTCAGCACACCTTTGCTTTCTAATTTAACTTTCCACCTTTTTCTTTTTCAGAATACTTATTGGTTGAAAATTAATGGAAGGGTAAAGAGCCAGGAGGTGCAGAAAAAGAAGAGGAAACTCAATTGAAATATTAAATCTAATCTCCAAACAACCAATGTACTTGTGTCCGAAAATGCAAACAAAAGTCTCAAACGTGCTTTCTATTTACCAACTTAACATGCCACCTTTGTATTTTTCAGATTAGCTGTTTGGAGAGAAATATTGAAATGGAATTATCAAGGAGTTGCTGTAAAAAATGGAAACGAAGGAGACATGCCAAGTTTAATTTCTAACCAATGCCAATGTACGTACCCTAGTTTAAAATAACTCAACAGTGTGAAGTAACCTTTTTGTTTTCTAGTTTTCACAATGTTTCATATTTGTCTAGACAACTATCGTTTTCAAGGATATGGAAGGTGATGAAAAATTAGGTGTTTTAAAGGAATGGAAATATAAATGATATACTAAGGCTAATCTACAACCACTAAAGGCACCTGCGTTCAAAAAGACTAAAAAGTTGTCAAGCACACCTTTGTTTTCTAATTTAACTTTCCACCTTTTTCTTTTTCAGAATAGTTATTGGTTGAAAATTAATGGAAGGGTAAAGAGCCAAGGTGCAGAAAAATAAGAGGAAACTCAATTGAAATATTAAATCTAATCTCCAAACAACGAATGTACCTGTGTCCGAAAATGCAAGCGAGTCTCAAACGTACTTTCTATTTTCCAACCTAACATGCCATCTTTGTATTTTTCAGATTAGCTGTTTGGAGAAAACTATTGAAATAGAAGCAGCAAGGAGTTGCTGTAAATAATTGAAACGAAAGAGACATACCAAGTTTAATTTCTAACCAATGCCAATGTACGTACCCTAGTTTAAAATAACTCAACAGTGTGAAGTAACCTTTTTGTTTTCTAATTTTCACAATGTTTCATATTAGTCTAGACTACTTTCGTTTTCAAGGATATGGAAGGTGATGAGCAATTAGGTGTTTTAAAGGAATGGAAATATATATGATATCCTAAGCCTAATCTACAACCACAAAACGCACCTGTGGTCAAAAATACTAAAAATTGTCAAGTACACCTTTGCTTTCTAATTTAACTTTCCACTTTTTTCTTTTTCAGAATAGTTATTGGTTGAAAATTAATGGAAGGGTAAAGAGCCAGGAGATGCAGAAAAAGAAGAGAAAACTCAATTGAAATATTAAATCTAATCTCCAAACAACGAATGTACCTGTGTCCGAAAATGCAAGCGAGTCTCAAACGTACTTTCTATTTTCCAACCTAACATGCCATCTTTGTATTTTTCAGATTAGCTGTTTGGAGAAAACTATTGAAATAAAAGTAGCAAGGAGTTACTGTAAATAATTGAAACGAAAGAGACATACCAAGTTTAATTTCTAACCAATGCCAATGTACGTACCCTAGTTTAAAATAACTCAACAGTGTGAAGTAACCTTTTGTTTTCTAGTTTTCACAATGTTTGATATTTGTCTAAACAACTTTGGTTTTCAAGGATATGGAAGGTGATGAGCAATTAGGTGTTTTAAAGGAATGGAAATATAAATGATCTACTAAGGCTAATCTACAACCACAAAACGCACCTGTGATCAAAAATACTAAAAATTGTCCAATGCACCTCGGTTTTCTAATTTAACTTTCCACTTTTTTTGCTTTTCCGAATAGCTATTCGTTGAACACTAATGGAAGGTAGAGAGCCAGGAGGTGCAGAAAAGCAAGAGGAATGCAATTCAAATATTAAACCTAATCTCCAAACAACCAATGTATCTGTGTCCGAAAATGCAAAAAAGTCTCAAACGTACTTTCTATTTTCCAACTTAACATGCCACCTTAGTATTTTTCAGATTAGCTGTTTGGAGAAAACTTTTGAAATAGAAGTAGCAAGGAGTTGCTGTAAATAATTGAAACGAAGGAGACATACCAAGTTTAATTTCTAACCAATGCCAATGTACGTACCCTAATTCAAAATAACTCAACAGTGTGAAGTAACCTTTTTGTTTTCTAATTTTCACAATGTTTGATATTTGTCTAAACAACTTTCGTTTTCAAGGATATGGAAGGTGATGAGCAATTAAGTGTTTTAAAATAATGAAAATATAAATGATCTACTAAGGCTAATCTACAACCACAAAACGCACCTGTGTTCAAAAATACTAAAAATTGTCCAATACACCTTGGTTTTCTAATTTAACTTTCCACTTTTTTTGCTTTTCAGAATAGCTATTCGTTGAACGTTAATGGGAAGGTAGAGAGCCAGGATGTGCAGAAAAGCAAGAGGAATGCAATTAAAATATTAAACCTAATCTCAAAACAACCAATGTACCTGTGTCCGAATATACAAAAACGTCTCAAACGTACTTTCTATTTTCCAACCTAACATGCCATCTTTGTATTTTTTAGATTAGCTGTTTGGAGAAAACTATTGAAATAGAAGTAGCAAGGAGTTTCTTCAATAATTGAAACGAAGGAGACATACCAAGTTTAATTTCTAACCAATGCCAATGTACGTACCCTAGTTTAAAATAACTCAACAGTGTGAAGTAACCTTTTTGTTTTCTAGTTTTCACAATGTTTCATATTTGTCTAGACTACTTTCGTTTTCAAGGATATGGAAGGTGATGAGCAATTAGGTGTTTTAAAGGAATGGAAATATAAATGATATACTAAGGCTAATCTACAACCACAAAACGCACCTGCGTTCAAAAAGACTAAACAGGTGTTAAGTACAACTTTGTTTTCTAATTTAACTTTACACATTTTTCTTTTTCAGAATAGCTATTCGTTGAAAATTAATGGAAAGGTAAAGAGCCAGGTGCTGCAGAAGAAAAAGGAAACGCAATTGAAATATTAAATCTAATCTCCAAACAACCAATGTACCTGTGTCCCAATATACAAAAACGTCTCAAACGTACTTTCTCTTTTCCAACTTAACATGCCACCTTTGTATTTTTCAGATTAGCGGATTGGAGAAAACTATTGAAATGGAAGTAACAAGGAGTTGCTGCAAAAAATGGAAACGAAGGAGACATACCAAGTTTAATTTCTAACCAATGCCAATGTACGTACCCTAGTTTAAAATAACTCAACAGTGTGAAGTAACCTTTTTGTTTTCTAGTTTTCACAATGTTTGATATTTGTCTAAACAACTTTCGTTTTCAAGGATATGGAAGGTGATGAGCAATTAGGTGTTTTAAAATAATGAAAATATAAATGATCTACTAAGGCTAATCTACAACCACAAAACGCACCTGTGTTCAAAAATACTAAAAATTGTCCAATACACCTTGGTTTTCTAATTTAACTTTCCCCTTTTTTTGCTTTTCAGAATAGCTATTCGTTGAACATTAATGGGAAGGTAGAGAGCCAGGAGGTGCAGAAAAGCAAGATGAATGCAATTAAAATATTAAACCTAATCTCAAAACAACCAATTTACCTGTGTCCGAATATACAAAAACGTCTCAAACGTACTTTCTATTTTCCAACCTAACATGCCATCTTTGTATTTTTTAGATTAGCTGTTTGGAGAAAACTATTGAAATAGAAGTAGCAAGGAGTTTCTTCAATAATTGAAACGAAGGAGACATACCAAGTTTAATTTCTAACCAATGCCAATGTACGTACCCTAGTTTAAAATAACTCAACAGTGTGAAGTAACCTTTTTGTTTTCTAGTTTTCACAATGTTTGATATTTGTCTAAACAACTTTCGTTTTCAAGGATATGGAAGGTGATGAGCAATTAGGTGTTTTAAAATAATGAAAATATAAATGATCTACTAAGGCTAATCTACAACCACAAAACGCACCTGTGTTCAAAAATACTAAAAATTGTCCAATACACCTTGGTTTTCTAATTTAACTTTCCACTTTTTTTGCTTTTCAGAATAGCTATTCGTTGAACATTAATGGGAAGGTAGAGAGCCAGGAGGTGCAGAAAAGCAAGATGAATGCAATTAAAATATTAAACCTAATCTCAAAACAACCAATTTACCTGTGTCCGAATATACAAAAACGTCTCAAACGTACTTTCTATTTTCCAACCTAACATGCCATCTTTGTATTTTTTAGATTAGCTGTTTGGAGAAAACTATTGAAATAGAAGTAGCAAGGAGTTTCTTCAATAATTGAAACGAAGGAGACATACCAAGTTTAATTTCTAACCAATGCCAATGTACGTACCCTAGTTTAAAATAACTCAACAGTGTGAAGTAACCTTTTTGTTTTCTAGTTTTCACAATGTTTGATATTTGTCTAAACAACTTTCGTTTTCAAGGATATGGAAGGTGATGAGCAATTAGGTGTTTTAAAATAATGAAAATATAAATGATCTACTAAGGCTAATCTACAACCACAAAACGCACCTGTGTTCAAAAATACTAAAAATTGTCCAATACACCTTGGTTTTCTAATTTAACTTTCCACTTTTTTTGCTTTTCAGAATAGCTATTCGTTGAACATTAATGGGAAGGTAGAGAGCCAGGAGGTGCAGAAAAGCAAGAGGAATGCAATTGAAATATTAAATCTAATCTCCAAACAACCAATGTACCTGTGTCCCAATATACAAAAACGTCTCAAACGTACTTTCTCTTTTCCAACTTAACATGCCACCTTTGTATTTTTCAGATTAGCGGATTGGAGAAAACTATTGAAATGGAAGTAACAAGGAGTTGCTGCAAAAAATGGAAACGAAGGAGACATACCAAGTTTAATTTCTAACCAATGCCAATGTACGTACCCTAGTTTAAAATAACTCAACAGTGTGAAGTAACCTTTTTGTTTTCTAGTTTTCACAATGTTTGATATTTGTCTAAACAACTTTCGTTTTCAAGGATATGGAAGGTGATGAGCAATTAGGTGTTTTAAAATAATGGAAATATAAATGATCTACTAAGGCTAATCTACAACCACAAAACGCACCTGTGTTCAAAAATACTAAAAGTTGTCCAATACACCTTGGTTTTCTAATTTAACTTTCCACTTTTTTTGCTTTTCCGAATAGCTATTCGTTGAACATTAATGGGAAGGTAGAGAGCCAGGAGGTGCAGAAAAGCAAGAGGAATGCAATTAAAATATTAAACCTAATCTCCAAACAACCAATGTACCTGTGTCCGAATATACAAAAACGTCTCAAACGTACTTTCTATTTTCCAACCTAACATGCCATCTTTGTATTTTTTAGATTACCTGTTTGGAGTAAACTATTGAAATAGAAGTAACAAGGAGTTGCTGCAAAAAATGGAAACGAAAAAGACATACCAAGTTTAATTTCTAACCAATGCCAATGTACGTAACCTAGTTTAAAATAACTCAACAGTGTGAAGTAACCTTCTTGTTTTCTAGTTTTCACAATGTTTGATATTTGTCTAAACAACTTTCGTTTTCAAGGATATGGAAGGTGATGAGCAATTAGGTGTTTTAAAGGAATGGAAAAAAAATGATATCCTAAGGCTAATCTACAACCACAAAACGCACCTGCGTTCAAAAGGACTAAAAAGTTGTCAAGTAAACCTTTGATTTCTAATTCAACTTTCCACATTTTTCTTTTTCAGAATAGCTATTCGTTGAAAATTAATGGAAAGGTAGAGAGCCAGGAGGTGCAGAAAAAGAAAAGGAAACACAATTGAAATATTAAATCTGATCTCCAAACAACCAATGTCACTGTGTCCAAAAATGCAAAAAAGTCTCAAACGTACTTTCTATTTTCCAACCTAACATGCCATCTTTGTATTTTTCAGATTAGCTGTTTGGCGATAACTATTGAAATAGAAGTAGCAAGGAGTTGCTGTAAATAATTGAAACGAAGGAGACATACCAAGTTTAATTTCTAACCAATGCCAATGTACGTACCCTAGTTTAAAATAACTCAACAGCGTGAAGTTACCTTTTTGTTTTCTAGTTTTCACAATGTTTCATATTAGTCTAGACTACTTTCGTTTTCAAAGATATGGAAGGTTATGAGCAATTAGGTGTTTTAAAGGAATGGAAATATATATGATATCCTAAGGCTAATCTACAACCACAAAACGCACCTGTGTTCAAAAATACTAAAAATTGTCAAGTACACCTTTGTTCTCTAATTTAACTTTCCACTTTTTTTTCAGAATAGCTATTCGTTGAAAATTAATGGAAAGGTAGAGAGCCAGGAGGTGCAGAAAAAAAAAGGAAACACAATTGAAATATTAAATCTGATCTCCAAACAACCAATGTCACTGTGTCCAAAAATGGAAAAAAGTCTCAAACGTACTTTCTATTTTCCAACCTAACATGCCATCTTTGTATTTTTCAGATTAGCTGTTTGGAGAAAACTATTGAAATAGAAGTAGCAACGAGTTGCTGTAAATAATTGAAACGAAGGAGACATACCAAGTTTAATTTCTAACCAATGCCAATGTACGTACCCTAGTTTAAAATAGCTCAACAGTGTGAAGTAACCTTTTTGTTTTCTAGTTTTCACAATGTTTCATATTAGTCTAGACTACTTTCGTTTTCAAGGATATGGAAGGTGATGAGCAATTAGGTGTTTTAAAGTAATGGAAAAAAAATGATATCCTAAGGCTAATCTACAACCACAAGACGCACCTGCGTTCAAAAAGACTAAAAAGTGTCAAGTAAACCTTTGTTATCTAATTCAACTTTCCACATTTTTCTTTTTCAGAATAGCTATTCGTTGAAAATTAATGGAAAGGTAGAGAGCCAGGAGGTGCAGAAAAAGAAAAGGAAGCACAATTGAAATATTAAATCTAATCTCCAAACAACCAATGTACCTGTGTCCAAATATACAAAAACTTCTCAAACGTACTTTCTATTTTCCAACTTAACATGCCACCTTTGTATTTTTCAGATTATCGGATTGGAGAAAACTATTGAAATGGAAGTAACAAGGAATTGCTGCAAAAAATAGAAACGACGGAGACATACCAAGTTTAATTTCTAACCAATGCCAATGTACGTACCCTAGTTTAAAAAAACTCAACAGTGTGAAGTAACCTTCTTGTTTTCTAGTTTTCACAATGTTTGATATTTGTCTAAACAACTTTCGTTTTCAAGGATATGGAAGGTGATGAGCAATTAGGTGTTTTAAAGGAATGGAAAAAAATGGTATCCTAAGGCTAATCTACAACCACAAAACGCACCTGCGTTCAAAAAGACTAAAAAGTTGTCAAGTAAACCTTTGTTTTCTAATTCAACTTTCCACATTTTTCTTTTTCAGAATGGCTATTCGTTGAAAATTAATGGAGAGGTAGAGAGCCAGGAGGTGCAGAAAAAAAAAAGGAAAAACAATTGAAATATTAAATCTAATCTCCAAACAACCAATGTGCCTGTGTCCGAAAATGTAAAAAAGTCTCAAACGTTTTTTCTACTTTCCAACTTAACATGGCGCCTTTGTATTTTCAGATTAGCTGTTTGGAGAAAAATATTGGAATAGAAGTAACAAGGAGTTGCTGCAAAAAATGGAAACGGAGGACACATACCAAGTTTAATTTCTAACCAATGCCAATGTACGTACCCTAGTTTAAAATAACTCAACAGTGTGAAGTAATCTTTGTGCTTTCTAGTTTTCCCAATGTTTCATATTTGTCTAAACAACTTTCTTTTTTAAGGATACTGAAGGTTATGAGCAATTAGGTGTTTTAAAGGAATTGAAATATAAACGATATACTAAGGCTAATCTACAACCACAAAACGCACCTGCGCTCAAAAAGACTAAAAAGTAGTCAAGTACACCTTTGTTTTGTAACTTAACGCTTTTTCTTGTTCAGAATAGCTATTCATTGAAAATTAATGCAAGGGTAAAGAGCCAGGAGGCGCAGAAAAAGAAAAGAAAACGCAATTGAAATATTAAATCTAATCTCCAAACAAACAATGTACCTGTGTCCGAAAATGCAAAAAAGTTTCAAACGTACATTCTATTTTCCAACTTAACATGCCGCCTTTGTATTTTTCAGATTAGCTGTTTGGAGTAAAATATTGGAATAAAAGTAACAAAGAATTACTGAAAAAAATGGAAACGATGCACACATACCAGGTTTAATTTCTAACCAATGCCAAAGTACGTACCCCAGTTTAAAATAACTCGACAGTGTGAATTAACCTTTTTGTTTTCTAGTTTTCACAATGTTTCATATTTGTCTAGTCAACTTTCGTTTTAAAGGATATGGAAGGTGATGAGAAATTAGGTGTTTTAAAGGAATTGAAATATAAACGATATACTAAGGCTAATCTACAACCACAAAACGCACCTGCGCTCAAAAAGTCTAAAAAGTGGTCAAGTACACCTTTGTTTTCTAACTTAACGCTTTTTTCTTGTTCAGAATAGCTATTCATTGAAAATTAATGCAAAGGTAAAGAGCCAGGAGGCGCAGAAAAAGAAAAGAAAACGCAATTGAAATATTAAATATAATCTCCAAACAACCAATGTACCTGTGTCCGAAAATGCAAACAAGTTTCAAACATGCTTTCTATTTTCCAACTTAACACGCCGCCTTTGTATTTTTCACATTAGCTGTTTGGAGTAAAATATTGGAATAGAAGTAACAAGGAGTTGCTGCAATAAATGGAAACGAAGGAGACATACCAAGTTTAATTTCTAACCAATGCCAAAGTACGTAGCCCAGTTTAAAATAACTCGACAGTGTGAATTAACCTTTTTGTTTTCTAGTTTTCACAATGTTTCATATTTGTCTAGTCAACTTTCGTTTTAAAGGATATGGAAGGTGATGAGAAATTAGGTGTTTTAAAGGAATTGAAATATATACGATATACTAAGGCTAATCTACAACCACAAAACGCACCTGCGCTCAAAAAGACTAAAAAGTGGTCAAGTACACCTTTGTGTTCTAACTTAACGCTTTTTTCTTGTTCAGAATAGCTATTCATTGATAATTAATGCAAAGGTAAAGAGCCAGGAGGCGCAGAAAAAGAAAAGAAAACGCAATTGAAATATTAAATATAATCTCCAAACAACCAATGTACCTGTGTCCGAAAATGCAAAAAAGTTTCAAACATGCTTTCTATTTTCCAAGTTAACACGCCGCCTTTGTATTTTTCAGATTAGCTGTTTGGAGTAAAATATTGGAATAGAAGTAACAAGGAGTTGCTGCAAAAAATGGAAACGAAGGAGACATACCAAGTTTAATTTCTAACCAATGTCAATGTACGTACCCTAGTTCAAAATAACTCAACAGTGTGAAGTAGTCTTTTTGTTTTCTAGTTTTTCCAATGTTTCATATTTGTCTAGTCAACTTTCGTTTTAAAGGGTATGGAAGGTGATGAGAAATTAGGTGTTTTAAAGGAATTGAAATATAAACGATATACTAAGGCTAATCTACAACCACAAAACGCATATGCGCTCAAAAAGGCTAAAAAGTGGTCAAGTACACCTTTGTTTTCTAACTTAACGTTTTTTTTCTTGTTCAGAAAAGCTATTCATTGAAAATTAATGCAAAGGTAAAGAGCCAGGACGCGCAGAAAAAGAAAAGAAAACGCAATTGAAATATTAAATATAATCTCCAAACAACCAATGTACCTGTGTCCGAAAATGCAAACAAGTTTCAAATGTACTTTCTATTTTACAACTTAACATGCCACCTTTGTATTTTACAGATTAGCTGTTTGGAGAAAAATATTGGAATAAAAGTAACAAGGAATTACTGAAAAAAATGGAAAGGAAGCACACATACCAAGTTTAATTTCTAACCAATGCCAAAGTACGTATCCCAGTTTAAAATAACTCAACAGTGTGAAGTAGCCTTTTTGTTTTCTAGTTTTCACCATGTTTCATATTTGTCTAGTCAACTTTCGTTTTAAAGGATATGGAAGGTGATGAGAAATTAGGTGTTTTAAAGGAATTGAAATATAAACAATATACTAAGGCTAATCTACAACCACAAAACGCACCTGCGCTCAAAAAGACTAAAAAGTGGTCAATTACACCTTTGTTTTCTAACTTAACGCTTTTTTCTTGTTCAGAATAGCTATTCATTGAAAATTAATGCAAAGGTAAAGAGCCAGGAGGCGCAGAAAAAGAAAAGGAAACGCAATTGAAATATTAAATATAATCTCCAAACAACCAATGTACCTGTGTCCGAAAATGCAAAAAAGTTTCAAACATGCTTTCTATTTTCCAACTTAACACGCCGCCTTTGTATTTTTCAGATTAGCTGTTTGGAGTAAAATATTGGAATAGAAGTAACAAGGAGTTGCTGTAAAAAATGGAAACGAAGGAGACATACCAAGTTTAATTTCTAACCAATGCCAAAGTACGTACCCCAGTTTAAAATAACTCAACAGTGTGAAGTAGCCTTTTTGTTTTCTAGTTTTCCCAATGTTTCATATTTGTCTAGTCAACTTTCGTTTTAAAGGATATGGAAGGTGATTAGAAATTAGGTGATTTAAAGGAATTGAAATATAAACGATATACTAAGGCAAATCTACAACCACAAACGCACCTGCGCTCAAAAAGACTAAAAAGTGGTCAAGTACACCTTTGTTTTCTAACTTAACGCTTTTTTCTTGTTCAGAATAGCTATTCATTGAAAATTAATGCAAAGGTAAAGATCCAGGAGGCGCAGAAAAAGAAAAGAAAGCGCAATTGAAATATTAAATATAATCTCCAAACAACCAATGTACCTGTGTCCGAAAATGCAAATCAGTTTAAAACATGCTTTCTATTTTCCAACTTAACACGCCGCCTTTGTATTTTTCAGATTAGCTGTTTGGAGTAAAATATTGGAATAGAAGTAACAAGGAGTTGCTGCAAAAAATGGAAACAAGGAGACATACCAAGTTTAATTTCTAACCAATGCCAAAGTACGTACCCCAGTTTAAAATAACTCAACAGTGTGAGGTAGCCTTTTTGTTTTCTAGTTTTCCCAATGTTTCATATTTGTCTAGTCAACTTTCGTTTTAAAGGATATGGAAGGTGATGAGAAATTAGGTGTTTTAAAGGAATTGAAATATAAACGATATACTAAGACTAATCTACAACCACAAAACGCACCTGCGCTCAAAAAGACTAAAAAGTTGGCAGGTACACCTTTGTTTTCTAACTTAACGCTTTTTTCTTGTTCAGAATAGCTATTCATTGAAAATTAATGCAAAGGTAAAGAGCCAGGAGGCGCAGAAAAAGAAAATAAAACGCAATTGAAATATTAAATATAATCTCCAAACAACCAATGTACCTGTGTCCGAAAATGCAAAAAAGTTTCAAACGTACTTTCTATTTTCCAACTTAACACGCCGCCTTTGTATTTTTCAGATTAGCTGTTTGGAGAAAATATTGGAATAGAAGTAGCAAGGAATTACTGCAAAAATGGAAACGAAGGATACACCAAGTTTAATTTCTAACCAATGCCAATGTACGTACCCTAGTTTAAAATAACTCAACAATGTGAAGTAACCCTTTTGTTTTCTAGTTTTCACAATGTTTCATATTTGTCTAAACAACTTTCGTTCTCAAGGATATGGAAGGTGATGAGCAATTAGGTGTTTTAAAGGAATGGAAATATAAATGATCTACTAAGGCTAATCTACAACCACAAAACGCACCTGCGTTCAAAAAGCCTAAAAGGTTGTCCAGTACACCTTTGTTTTCTAATTTAACTTTCCACTTTTTTCCTTTTCAGGATAGCTATTCGTTGAAAATTAATGGGAAGGTAGAGAGCCAGGAGGTGCAGAAAAGCAAGAGGAATGCAATTAAAATATTAAACCTAATCTCCAAACAACCAATGTACCTGTGTCCGAATATACAAAAACGTCTCAAACGTACTTCCTATTTTCCAACTTAAAATGCCGCCTTTGTATTTTTCAGATTAGCTGTTTGGAGAAAAATATTGGAATAAAAGTAACAAGGAGTTGCTGTAAAAAACAGAAACGAAGGAGGCATACCAAGTTTAATTTCTAACCAATGCCAATGTATGTACCCTAGTTTAAAATAACTCAACAGTGTGAAGTAACATTTTTGTTTTCTAGTTTTCACAATGTTTCATAATTGTCTAAACAACTTTCGTTTTCAAGGCTATGGAAGGTGATGAGAAATTAGGTGTTTTAAAGGAATTGAAATATAAACGATATACTAAGGCTAATCTACAACCACAAAACCCGCCTGCGTTGAAAAAGACTAAAAAGTTGTCAATTACACCTTTATTTTCTAATTTGACACTTTTTTCTTTTTCAGAATAGCCTTCGTTGAAAATTAATGTAAAGTTAAAGAGCCAGGAGGTGCAGAAAAAGGAAAGGAAACGCAATTGAAATATTAAATCTAATCTCCAAACAACCAATGTACCTGTGTCCGAAAATGTAAAAAAGTCTCAAACGTACTTTCTATTTTCCAACTTAAAATGCCGCCTTTGTATTTTTCAGATTAGCTGTTTAGAGTAAAATATTGGATTAAAAGTAACAAGGAGTTGCTGTAAAAAACAGAAACGAAGGAGGCATACCAAGTTTAATTTCTAACCAATGCCAACGTATGTACCCTAGTTTAAAATAACTCAACAGTGTGAAGTAACATTTTTGTTTTCTAGTTTTCACAATGTTTCATATTTGTCTAAACAACTTTCGTTTTCAAGGCTATGGAAGGTGATGAGCAATTAGGTGTTTTAAAGGAATGTAAATATAAATTATATACTAGGGCTAATCTACAACCACAAAACCCGCCTGCGTTGAAAAAGACTAAAAAGTTGTCAATTACACCTTTATTTTCTAATTTGACACTTCTTTCTTTTTCAGAATAGCCTTCGTTGAAAATTAATGTAAAGTTAAAGAGCCAGGAGGTGCAGAAAAAGGAAAGGAAACGCAATTGAAATATTATATCTAATCTCCAAACAACCAATGTACCTGTGTCCGAAAATGTAAAAAATTCTCAAACGTACTTTCTATTTTCCAACTTAAAATGCCGCCTTTGTATTTTTCAGATTAGCTGTTTAGAGTAAAATATTGGAATAGAAGTAACAAGGAGTTGCTGCAAAAAATAGAAACGTAGGAGACATACCAAGTTTAATTTCTAACCAATGCCAAAGTACGTAACCCAGTTTAAAATAACTCAACAGTGTGAAGTAACTTTTTTGTTTTCTAATTTTCACAATGTTTCATATTTGTCTAGACAACTTTCGTTTTCAAGGATATGGAAGGTGATGAGCAATTAGGTGTTTTAAAGGAATGTAAATATAAATGATATACTAAGGCTAATCTACAACCACAAAACGCACCTGCGTTGAAAAAGACTAAAAAGTTGTAAATTCCACCTTTATTTTCTAATTTAAAACTTTGTTCTGGAAAATTAATGTAAAGTTTAAGAGCCAGGAGGTGCAGAAAAAGAAAAGGAAACGCAATTGAAATATTAAATATAATCTCCCAACAACCAATGTACATGTGTCCGAAAATGCAAAAAAGTCTCAAACGTACTTTCAATTTTCCAACTTAAAATGCCACCTTTGTATTTTACAGATTAGCTGCTTGGAGAAAAATATTTTAATAAAAGTAACAAGGAATTACTGCAAAAAATGGAAACAAAGCACACATACCAAGTTTAATTTCTAACCAATGCCAAAGTACGTACCCCAGTTTAAAATAACTCAACAGTGTGAAGTAACCTTTTTGTTTTCTAGTTTTCACAATGTTTCAAATTTGTCTAAACAACTTTCGTTTTCAAGGATATGGAATGTGATGAGCAATTAGGTGTTTTAAAGAAATGGAAGTATAAATGATATACTAAGGCTAATCTACAACCACAAAACGCACCTGCGTTAAAAAAGACTAAAAAGTTGTCAATTACACCACTTATTTCTAATTTAACTTTCCACTTCTTTCTTTTTCAGAATATCTATTCGTTGAAAACTAATCGAAAGGTAAAGAGCCAGTAGGTGCAGAAAAATAAATGAAAACGCAATAGAAATATTAAATCTAATCCCCAAACAACCAATGTACCTGTGTCCGAAAATGCAAAAAAGGCTCAAACCTACTTTCCATTTTCCAACTTAACATGCCGCCTTTGTATTTTTCAGATTAGCTGTTTGGAGAAAAATATTGGAATAGAAGTAACAAGGAGTTGCTGCTAAAAATGGAAACGAAGGAAACATACCAAGTTTAATTTCTAACCAATACCAATGTACGTACACTAGTTTAAAATACCTCAATTGTGTGAAGCAACCTTTTTGTTTTCTAGTTTTCACAATATTTCACATTTGTCTAGACAACTTTCGTTTTCAAGAATATGGAAGGTGATGAGCAATTAGGCGTTTTAAAGGAATATAAATATAAATGATTAACTAAGGCTAATCTACAACCACAAACGCACCTGCAAAGACTAAAAAGTTGTCTATTACACCTTTGTTTTCTAATTTAACAATTTTTTCTTTTTCTGAATAGCTATTCGTTGAAAATTAATGGAAAGGTAAAGAGCCAGGAGGTACAGAAAAAAAAATGAAACGCAATTGAAATATTAAATCTAATCTCCAAACAGCCAATGTACCTGTGTCCGACAATGCAAAAAAGTCTCAAACGTAATTTCTATTTTCCAACTTAACATGCCACCTTTGTATTCTTCAGATTAGCTGTTTAGAGAAAACTATTGGAATAGGAGTAACAAGCACTTTCTGCAAAAATTGGAAACGAAGAAGATATACCAAGTTTAATTACTATCCAATGCCAATGTACCGGGTGGCCAATTAAGAAGAACACTCGGCCCTATCTCGAAAAGTAATTGTCGTAAAGACTTGGGGTAAAAAAATTTATGACTAAAGCGGCCAAGAGAAAATGCTGGAAATTATTTTTAAGTTTCTAGAATGGCCGCCAAAGGGCGTAATCGCATTCTTCAATTTTAAATCCCGTTTTTTGAGAAATATTCTTATATTACAGTTATCTAAAGTAGACACAATTTTAAAGCTGAGGTAAATTCAATCCTTTTTTGTTAAATGCTTTTTGCTCTATCTCTCAAGGGAAAGTGGTGGGAGGTGTCCGAACATTTTCGGAAAGAAATGTCAATAACTTCAAAATGGCTGAACGGATTTTGTCAAACTTGTAGTCGTTGAAAAGGGCTTTTCGTAGGTTATCAACGCTGCCTTGAGCGTCTTGATTTATATTGCTTGTGTCGCCGCTAGAGGGCGTTTTGCGACAACACTACAAATGAAATGTATTTTCTCAAAAAAAATAAATACAATGATATCACTTTTACTGCAACAAAAGATAGCCAAATAAGGGCCTAATACGCTAGTGAAAACCGCATTTCGATATTTGTTTCCTAACCTAAAATATCAGTAAAAAAATTAAAACTCGAAATAATGTCGCATCTTTGGAATATTTTCAGTATACCTGCCATTATTAAATCCTAATTATCGTTCTTTTAGTAAAATATATATAAATTTACTGTTAAAATACCAACATTATATTTAAAATGTCAATAATAATTAATACTCATTCAATATGATTGAGTATTGCCCTTCTGTCCACACGAAATTCGAAATTTTTAAAATGCAAGTGTGCTTTGGAAAACCAAATAGCAAAAATTATAATGGTGGTGTTTAAGTGTCAATTATATTAAGATTGCAGCTATTTATAGTGCATTTTGGTGGCCTTATTTGTAAAAAAGGCCTTTTCCACCTGTAGAAGTGTTTGATATGTTTCGTGTTTATTTTCAAAACAATGAAAACGCAGCTGTTTCTGTTAAAATCTATGCGATGAAGTATCCTGATAGGCGCCATCCAACTGTCAAAGTTTTTCGTGTGGACAGAAAGGCAATATTCAATCATATTGAATGAGTATTAATTATTATTGACATTTTAAATATAATGTTCGTTTTTTTACAGTAAATTTATATATATTTTGCTAAAAGAACGATAATTAGGATTTTATAATGGCAGCTATACTGAAAATATTCTCCAACATGCGACATTATTTCAAGTTTTAATTTTTTACTGATATTTTAGGTTAGGAAAGAAATATCGAAATGCGGTGTTTACTAGCTTGTTAGACCCTTATTTGGCTATCTTCTGTTGCAATAAAAGTGATATCGATGCATTTAGTTTTTTTGAGAAAATCCATTTCATTTGTAGTGTTGTCGCAAAACGCCCTCTAGCGGCGACACAAGCAATCTAAATCAATCCGCTCAAGGCAGCGTTGATAACCTAAGAAAATTCCTTTTCAACGACTCCAAGTTTGACAAAATACGTTTAGCCATTTTGAAGTTATTGACATTTCCGAAAATATTCGGACACCCCCCACCACTTTCCCTAAGAGATAGAGCAAAAAGCATTTAACAAAAAAGAATCCAATTTATCTCAGCTTTAAAATGGTGTCTATTTTAGATATCTGTAATATAAAAATATTTCTCAAAAAACGGGATTTAAAATTCAAGAATGCGATTACGCCCCCTGGCGGCCATTCTAGAAACTTAAAAATAATTTCCAGCATTTTCTCTTGGCCGCTTTAGTCATAATTTTTTTTTACCCGAAGTCTTTACGACAATTACTTTTCCAGATAGGGCCGAGTGCCCTTCTTAATTGGCCACCCGGTAGGTACCCTAGTTTAAAATAACTCAACGGTGTGAAGTAACCTTTTCGTTTTCTAGTTTTCACAATGTTTCGTATTTGTCTAGACAACTTTCGTTTTCAAGGATATGGAAGGTGATGAGCAATTAGGTGTTTTAAAGGAATTTAAAATATAAATGATATACTAAGGCTAATCCACAACCACAAAACTCACCTGCGTTCAAAAGGACTAAAAAGTTGTCTAGTACACCTTTGTTTTCTAATTTAACTTTCCACCTTTTTCTTTTTCAGCATAGCTATTCTTTGAAAATTAATGGAAAGTTAAAGAGCCAGGAGGTACAGAAAAAGAAAAACAATGTACCTGTGTCCGAAAATGCAAAAAAGTCTCAAACGTAATTTCTATTTTCCAAATTAACATGCCACCTTTGTATTTTTCAGATTAGCTGTTTAGGGAAAAATATTGGAATAGACGTAACAAGTAGTTTCTGCAAAAAATGGAAACGAAGGAGATATACCAAGTTTAATTTCTAACCAATGCCAATGCCAATGCCCTAGTTTAAAATAACTCAACAGTGTGAAGTAACCTTTTTGTTTTCTAGTTTTCACAATGTTTCATATTTGTCTAGACAACTTTCGTTTTCAAGGATATGGAAGGTGATAAGCAATTAGGTGTTTTAAAGGAATGGAGATATAAATGGTAAATCTACCACAAAATGCACCTGCATTCAAAAAGACTAAAAAGTTGTCAAGTACACCCAGGGCCGGACTGGGTGTTTGAACCGGCTCGGGTGAATGACACCAAACCGGCCCCTTACTCTTTTTATAAGGCAAACAAACTCAATTATTACACATAAAAACAATATTTCTTTTCAAAGGAAAATATCTACTCCAAAAACAACATTCAGATGATACAAAAAATATTTAAAATACATAAAAGATAGTGAACTTGTACTGCACATAGGTGTAGCTATGTATAAAGTAAGAAAGTAACAAATATAGTATTAATATTAATGTAGAATATCAAAATACAACTACGTTTTTCATGTCAGTTTATGTAAAATATCACCATTTTCAGTAGACACTGGAACGTCCTTTTCGGATGGCATTAACATGAAAGTCACATAATGAGTTTCAGCCAAACAGCTTCTTGCTCTATTTCAATAAATGTTACTTTAGAAGAGGATCTTTTATATGCAACTTGTGAAATCGAACGTGTTTTAAATATTTTTGCAATCGTGTACTAACATGTCAACGTTTTAGTTGTCATTATTAATGTCAAAATGAAACGTTTTTCACTAATAAAAAACAGCTATTTATCTACCAAGGGCCTAAAAAGAGGTTTATGGCCCGCGCCGTGAAAACAAGGGCAATAAACTCTAGTTATACACATGGTGGATGCAGCATTTTATATACAGGCCGTAGTATACACAATTCTATTAAAACATTTCAATCCTTCACAAATATTTCAACTAATTAGTTGTCGTTATTAATACAATTTGTTGAAAACCCCTTACCACACAAATATTTAACAACCGCTAAATATGTATTTCGACAGCTAACCTGTCATCTTTAGTAGGGGGAGACTAACCCGACAAAGTTGGCTGAAGATATACTCTTCACCAACTCACCAGTGAAAGTGCAGGTTCCAGCAGTGTTTTACTCGTTATTAATGTCAAAATTACATACTTTTTGTTAGTGGAAAGGGTTTCCATTGGTAAAAAATGTTTTGTTTATTAGAGAATTGTAAAACATTTTGTAAGTAACGCAATGCAAAATTAGTGTTTTTCAGTCGTAATTTACAATATTTACAACTCGTGAAAAACACCTACATTTTGCAACTTGTTTCATAAATAGCTCTTACGACCGGTTTAGTGTCGTTTGTCGGGCCATAAAGTAGGTATTTTCCAATGATCTAATATTTGTTATTTCTATCTGTGTATTAAGCTTCCCAAGCTTCTCAATTTATCTACGTATTCAAAATGGAAAATGCCACGGGTATTATTTGATGTTTATACCCCTCTAGCACAACCATCCTCTTGGCCTAGAGCCGTAAAGTAACACAGTACGCGTCAAAGGTAGGGTATAAAGTGATCAGTTTCGCCCGGTCGTACGCAGCTCTCATTTTGCAATTTGTTCATAAATAGTCTTTTCTAATCCTGTACTAAAATGTCAACTTTTTAGGTGTCATTGTTATTGTCAAAATTTCATACTCTTCCTTATTATTGTCAAAATTACATACTTTCTTCATGCTTTGCCGTAAGTTTGAAGGTTAACATAACCTATCTAATCAACATAAAATATTAGAATTCTGTATTTATTATAGAACTGCAAAAATAATGTTTGCAATACATTGCAGAGATTACCCTCAAGTTGCAACTTGTTTCATAAATAAGTAATATGCTTTTTCTAGATCAGGGTATGCTTCAGCGTATAAATTATATTACTTCAGAATTAGTAGGAACAAACTATACATTTTTCAAGAAGTTGTGATCAACAGTACGGTGTTCTGCTTGATAATCATCTCATCTCAGCTCTCATCTCAGAATTCATCATCAGCTCATGAATCAGCTCTCAACGCAGCTCTCATCTTAGCTCTCATCACAGCTCTCATCTCATCACATCTCTCATCTCAACTCTCATCTCAGCTCACATCACAGCTCTCATCTCATCACATCTCCCATCTCAGCTCTCATCTCAGCTCTCATCTCAGCTCTCATCCCCGCTCTCATCGCAGCTCTCTTCTCAGCTTTCATCTCAACTTTCATCTCAGCTCTCATCGCAGCTCTCATCGCAGCTCTCATATCAGCTCTAATCGCAGCTCTTATCGCCGCTCTCATCTCAGCTCTCATCTCAGCTCTCATAGCAGCTCTCATCTCAGCGCTCATCACAGCTCTTATACCAGTTCTCATCGCAGCTCTCATCGCAGCTCTCATCGCAGCCCTCATCGCAGCTCTCATCTCAGTTCTCATCTCAGCTCTCATCGCAGCTCTCATCGCAGCTCACATCTCAGCTCTCATCTCAGCTCTCATCTAAGCTCTCATCTCAGCTCTCATCCCCGCTCTCACCGCAGCTCTCTTCTCAGCTTTCATCTCAACTCTCATCTCAGCTCTCATCGCACCTCTCATCGCAGCTCTCATATCATCTCTCATCGCAGCTTTCATCGCCGCTCTCATCTCAGCTCTCACCTCAGCTCTCATAGCAGCTTTCATCTCAGCGCTCATCACAGCTCTCATCCCAGTTCTCGTTGCAATTCTCATCGCAGCTCTCATCGCAGCTCTCATCGCAGCTTTCATCGCAGCTATCATTGCAGCTCTCATCGCAGCTCTCATCTCAGCTTTCATCTCAGCTCTCATCGCAGCTCTCTTCTCAGCTTTCATCTCAACTCTCATCTCAGCTCTCATCGCACCTCTCATCGCAGCTCTCATATCATCTCTCATCGCAGCTTTAATCGCCGCTCTCATCTCAGCTCTCATCTCAGCTCTCATAGCAGCTTTCATCTCAGCGCTCATCACAGCTCTCATCCCAGTTATTGTTGTTTTTCTCATCGCAGCTCTCATCGCAGCTCTCATTGCAGCTATCATCACAGCTCTCATCGCAGCTCTCATCTCAGCTTTCCTCTCAGCTTTCATCTCAGCTCTCATCGCAACTCTCATCGCAGTTCTCATCTCAGCTCTCATCGCAGCTCTCATCTCAGCTCCCATCTCAGCTTTCATCTCAGCTCTCATCTCAGCTCTCATCTCCGCTCTCACCGCAGCTCTCATTTCCGCTCTTATCGCAGCTCTCATTTCCGTTTTCATCGCAGCTCTCATCTCAGCTCTCATCTCAGCTCTCATCGCGGCTCTCATCTCAGCTCTCACCTCAGCTCTCATCTCAGCTCTCCTGTCAGCTCTCATTTCAACTCTTATCGCAGCTCTCATCTCAGCTTTCAACTCCGCTTTGATATCAACTCTCATCGCAGCTCTCATCTCAGCTCCCATCTCAGCTCCCATCTCAACTCTCACCTCAGCTCGCATCGCACCTCTCATCTCAGCTTTCATCGCAGCTCTAATCTCAGCTCACATCGGAGCTCTCATCTCCGCTCTCACCGCAACTCTCATTTCCGCTCTTATCGCAGCTCTCATTTCCGCTCTCATCGCAGCTCTGATCTCCGCTTTGATATCAGCTCTCATTGCAGCTCTCATCTCAGCTTTCAACTCCGCTTTGATATCAGATCTCATCGCAGCTCTCATCTCAGCTCCCATCTCAACTCTCACCTCAGCTCGCATCGCACCTCTCATCTCAGCTTTCATCGCAGCTCTAATCTCAGCTCTCATCGCAGCTCTCCTTTCAACTCTCATCTCAGCTCTCATCGCAGCTCTCATCGCAGCTCTCCTCTCAGCTCTCCTCTCAACTCTCATCTCAGCTCTCCTCTCAACTCTCATCTCAGCTCTCGTCGCAGCTCTCATTGCAGCACTCATCTCAGTTCTCATCTCTGCTCTCATTTCAGCTCTCATCTCAGTTCTCATCGCAGCTCTCATCTCACCTCTCATCGCAGCTCTCATCGCAGCTCTCATAGCAGCTCTTATCGCAGCTCTCACCTCAGCTCTCATCGCAGCTCCCATCTTTGCTCTCATCTCCGCTTTGATATCAGTTCTCATCGTACCTCTCATCTCAGCTCTCATCTCAGTTCTCATCGCAGCTCTCATCTCAGGTCACATCGCAGCTCACATCGCAGCTCTCCTCTCAGCTCTCATCTCAGCTCTCATCTCAGCTCTCATCTCAGCTCTTACCTCAGCTCTCATCGCAGCTTTCATCGCAGCTTTCATCGCAGCTTTCATCGCAGCTCTTATCGCAGCTCTCATCTCAGCTCTCAACGCAGCTCTCATCTCAGCTCTTACCTCAGCTCTCATCGCAGCTTTCATCGCAGCTTTCATCGCAGCTCTCATCACAGCTCTCATCGCAGCTCTTATCTCACCTCTCATCGCAGCTCTCATAGCAGCTCTTATCGCAGCTCTCACCTCAGCTCTCATCGCAGCTCTCATCTTAGCTCTCATCTCCGCTTTGATATCAGTTCTCATCTCAGCTCTCATCTCAGTTCTCATCGCAGCTCTCATCTCAGGTCACATCGCAGCTCACATCGCAGCTCACATCGCAGCTCTCCTCTCAGCTCTCATCTCAGCTCTCATCTCAGCTCTCACCTCAGCTCTCATCGCAGCTTTCATCGCAGCTCTCATCGCAGCTCTCATCGCAGCTCTCATCTCAGCTCTCAACGCAGCTCTCATCTCAGCTCTCACCTCAGCTCTCATCGCAGCTCTCATCGCAGCTCCCATCTCAACTCTCATTTCAGCTATCATTTCAGCTCTCATCTCAGCTCTCATCTCAGCGCTCATCGCAGCTCCCATCTCAGCTCTCATCGCAAGTCTTATCTCAGGTCTCATCTCGGCTTTCATCTCCGCTTTAATATCAGCTCTCATCGTACCTCTTATCTCAGCTCTCATCTCAGCTCAGATCGCAGCTCTCCTCTCAGCTCTCATCTCTGCTCTCATCTCAGCTCTCATTTCAGCTCTCATCGCAGCTCTCATCGCAGCTCTCATCGCAGCTCTCATCTCAGCTCTCAGCGCAGCTCTCATCGCAGCTCTCATCTCAGCTCTCATTTCAGCTCTCATTTCAGCTCTCATCTCAGTTCTCATCTCAGTTCTCATCTTAGGTCTCATCACAGTTCTCATCGCAGCTCTCATCGCAGCTCTCATCTCAGCTCTCATCTCCGCTTTGATATCAACTCTCATCGTACCTCTCATCTCAGCTCAGATCGCAACTCTCCTCTCAGCTCTCATCTCAGCTCTCATCTCCGCTTTGATATCAGCTCTCATCGTACCTCTCATCTCAGCTCAGATCGCAACTCTCCTCTCAACTCTCATCTCAGCTCTCATCGCAGCTCTCATCGCAGCTCTCATCTCAGCTCTCATCGCAGCTTTCATCGCAGCTCTCATCTCAGCTCTAATCGCAGCTCTCATCTCAGCTCTCAGCGCAGCTCTCATCGCAGCTCTCATCTCAGCTCTCATTTCAGCTCTCATTTTAGCTCTCATCTCAGCTCTCATCTTAGGTCTCATCTCAGTTCTCATCGCAGCTCTCATCTCAGCTCTTATTTCAGCTCTCATCTCAGCTCTCATCGCAGCTCTCATCGCAGCTCTCATCTCAGCTCTCATCTTAGGTCTCATCTCAGTTCTCATCGCAGCTCTCATCGCAGCTCTCATCTCAGCTCTCATCTCCGCTTTGATATCAGCTCTCATCGTACCTCTCATCTCAGCTCAGATCGCAACTCTCCTCTCAGCTCTCATCTCAGCTTTCATCTCCGCTTTGATATCAGCTCTCATCGTACCTCTCATCTCAGCTCTCATCTCAGCTCAGATCGCAACTCTTCTCTCAACTCTCATCTCAGCTCTCATCGCAGCTCTCATCGCAGCTCTCATCTCAGCTCTCATCGCAGCTCTCATCGCAGCTCTCATCTCAGCTCTCATCTCAGCTCTCATCGCAGTTCTCATCTCAGCTCTCATAGCAGCTTTCATCTCAGCGCTCATCACAGCTCTCATCCCAGTTATTGTTGTTTTTCTCATCGCAGCTCTCATCGCAGCTCTCATTGCAGCTATCATCACAGCTCTCATCGCAGCTCTCATCTCAGCTTTCCTCTCAGCTTTCATCTCAGCTCTCATCGCAACTCTCATCGCAGTTCTCATCTCAGCTCTCATCGCAGCTCTCATCTCAGCTCCCATCTCAGCTTTCATCTCAGCTCTCATCTCAGCTCTCATCTCCGCTCTCACCGCAGCTCTCATTTCCGCTCTTATCGCAGCTCTCATTTCCGTTTTCATCGCAGCTCTCATCTCAGCTCTCCTCTCAGCTCTCATCGCAAGTCTCATCTCAGCTGATATCTCAGGTCTCATTGCAGCTGACATCGCAGTTCTCATCACAGCTTTTATCGCAGCTCTCATCGCAGTTCTAATCTCAGCGCTTATCTCAGCTCTCATTCCAGCTCTTATCTCAGCTCTCATCGCAGCTCTCATCTTAGCTCTCATCTCAGCTCTCATCTCAGCTCTCATCTCAGCTCTCATCGCAGCTCTCATCGTAGCTCTCATCGCAGCTCTCATCTCAGCTCTCATCTCAGCTCTCATCGCAGCTCTCATCTCAGTTCTCATCGCAGCTCTCATCTCAGCTCTCATCGCAGCTCTCATCGCAGCTCTCATCGCAGCTCTCATCGCAGCTCTCATATCAGTTCTCATCTCAGTTCTCATCTGTTTAATTTTTGTTCTTCTAGCAACTTATTCCACTTGGAACCAAAATTTAAGGGTTCCATTGGTAGATTATCTTGTGCCAATTGAGGATAAAACTTTATTGAGCTTTTTGTGAAAAATATGCCAACGGAAAGAGAAACTCGACGGGTGAAAGCATTCAAAGACCTGGGACAACTTCTTGTGAAATGCAAATTTCGACCCTAAGATACTGACAACTTTGTCCATAGTCACATTAAGTATTTATATTCTAAATTTGCCATTTATAGGTGGATTTTGTGGAGCTTTGTAATCGCAACTTTCGTCGTGATATGAAATCTTTTTCTTTCGTATTCTCTTTCTTAACGACGTCAAGCGGAATTTTATTTTCAAAGAATTGCTCATTTACTTTATTTATAAACTCTTCAGTCTCGCCCGCAATTTTATGAAATTCTACAAAAAAATCCATACCTAATATTTGCAGATACTTTGAGAGAGGTATGCATACGAATTCTTTTTAACATTGCCAAAACAATTGTCTTATTCTTCAAGAAATAGTAACATGTTAAAACGTGGTCGTGGTTAACCAGCAGACCACCGGCTCCCCAGTACGGCTCTGAGTACACCTTTGTTTTCTAATTTAACTTTCCACTTTTTCCTTTTTCAGAATAGCTATTCGTTGAAAATTAATGGAAAGGTAAAAACCCGGTAGGTGCAGAAAATGAAAAGGAAACGCAATTGAAATATTAAAAGTGTCAAAATAGACTCTAGTTCTAGTGTGTATGTTACAGGCAACTCGTATAAGTCAGTCATTTTATACACGGTGTGTATGAATTGGTGAAAAAACTACACGTGGCTATGTTGGTCATAAAAAAGAAAAGTTATTCAAAATGTAAAATTGTTATCCTTAAAAGATGAACAATTTATTCGTTGGCTAATCTCTCAATAAACCAAAAATCCTAAACTGCTGGAACACACTTGCCGACCACGAGTAGCTCAATGAAGACGGTCGGGCGGTACGTACTCCAATTAAACTGATTAGGTAGAAATTGATAACACAATATAATCACTAACTATTACACAATCGAACAATAAATTACCAGTATCTGAACAACAAGTTAAAAGTTGCTGAGCGATCGTGACTCGCCTTCTTGCAATGCTTCCATAAATGCAAAACTGAAGGCCCATACAGCGCCAGGACAAAAGGGACCAATACAAGCACCAAACACCTCCGCGGCGCTCCGCCAGACGAAAGGACGCTCTCCAAACAAAATAATGCGACAATCGAGAGCGCTCCGGCCGCGTTCGCAAGATAGGGAAAGGTTAGGAAAAGCATGTAGATAACGATAACACGCGCCAAAGAAATAGCAAATTATAGACGACGCAAACCAGCGTTGCGAAACTAAAAGGAGTGCAGAATAATCATAATACAATTACAATTCCATGCAAAATTAACGATGCTTCAGCGTATTTGAAACAGACAATGTACTTTACCCGACAAAACATGTTTTTTGTCTAAGGCTTGTTATGGCTCACGAAGACCTATGCAACGTTTTAGTATTACGATTTTCGATTCAGAATTTTATGACCAACATCGCCATGCGTAGTTTTTCCGTCAATTTACACACACCCTGTATAATGACTAGGCATGTTATATAATGCTTAGCAAATGTAGGCAGTTAATAAAATGCATCTCTTAAGACCATTTCTCATATATCACCTAGGGATTATATAATATTATGGTGTTATGGAAATGATTGCAAATATTTTAACCAATGACAGAGCTCACCAAAGTGAACAACTTTTCTATTTGTCGTATCACTTATAATAATGCAGAAGACTAAAAGCCGTGTTTACACAACTAAAAGTACTATGGTTGCGTTCCACCATTTCTATTTTCGGGTTTTTGTAAACAAACTTCCCTTAACTTTTAATAGCGATATTATCACAGAAAACAATTATTTGTTATGCATATTTCTTGTGTTTTTTAAAACTATTGACTCAGCTTCGAAGGCAAGTCCACTTTGGTTAATTTTCATATCTGCTCATTGAACGCTCCTAAACCTGAAGCCGCACGCACGCGCTAAAAAGGCGTGTCTTTAAAGATTAGGTTAGATAACCTACAAATTTTCAGATTTGGTTACGTTTTACAAAGTTGTGGTGTTGTGTAGTTAACGGCCAAGTTTACGATACATTCCTTGAAGCTGCCAAAGAAGCCGGCAGGTATTTTACCTCGCAAAACTTTGAACAATTACAAAATATTACATTTTAGGAGATGACAAGTTACTAACTGCAGAAGACGTAGACAGAATTGTAACATCTCAGCTGTCATTTGATGATTTGAAAACCATTAATGGCCAAGTTCAAATGTTCAAATACACTGAGCGACAAAAGTCTGGGTTCACGAATAATTTTTCCAATTTTACATACTGAAAATGGTTTCTGGCGCTTAAAATCTGATGTCAATGTTTACGTATCAACAAACTTCAGGTGGATACGCAAGAACACTTTATCAATTGCATGCATCGTGTTGGTAGATACAGCCTGGAAAGACACGTCCAATCATTGCGAGTTTTTCGAGTTACAGATATCGGCAGCCAGTCTACTCTAAAAATCTCTCTTGAAGAATACCAGGGTTGTGATTAAGGAAGACTTGACGAGGGCAAATCTACTTAGAAATGCTACCATTGCATAAGATATATTACATGCATGATGTTAACGATAAGGTTGAATTTTTTAACAATCAATTAATTAATCTTTTTAACGAGCATGCTCTATGGCAATCCATTACCTTTAAATATAAACCTGCCCCATGGCTGACAGATAACATTAAATTGTTAATGAAATTAGGAGATCGAGCGAAAAGTAAGTATATAAAACAACGAAATGAGAGTGCTTGGGATTATTACAAGCTGCTCCGTAATTATACAAACTTAGCAATTAAAAATTAAAAACAAGCTTACTTTCAATTTAAAGCTACTCATAGCAGCAGTAAAGAAATGTGGAATGAACTGAAAAGGTTGAATGTGGGTAGCTCAAATTCTAATAAAAAGAAAAACAAACTGATATCCCGAATGTAGATGAAATTAATAAGTATTATATAAATAGTATACCTAACTTGCCAGTTGATGAAGATTTATATAATTTTTACTCAAATAATGTATTAGTAGAAGCATTTTTGGAATTTGAACCTGTGGCCACTGAGGAAATTATAAAAATAATTAATTCATTAAAAAGCAATTCAGTAGGACCAGATGGATTAAATGCTAAAATGTTGAAGCTGTGTTGCCCTCACATTGGTCAATACCTGGCTCACATTATTAATACTTGCATTACGCAAAATGCATATCCTAATTTATGGAAATCTGCATTTGTAGTTCCCTTGCCTAAAGTTGAACGTGCTGTTGAACTAAAAGATTTCAGACCAATTATAGTAGGAGAGCTGGTGACATTTTTTGGTGATCATTTAGTTAAGGCCTATTTTTTGAGAGAATGTTGCTGGAGGCATGTATAAGTGTCAGCTGTAAGGATTCTCCTAGATAGCGGTATCGGAGGGAGGCAGAACACCCTAAATGTGCACTGTCAGTATATGTCAAATTCGAGGTGAGCCGGTTAGGTTTTGTGTCAGTTTGTGTCAAAACTGACGGAAAACATAACCTGCTAACCTCGAATTTGACATAGACTTACAATGCCACCAACCTATTATTCATATGTTTCAATTTCCACAGCCGCCCCTTATGGACTTTTTTAGTGTAAGTTATGTCAAATTCGAGGTGAGCCGGTTAGGTTTTGTGTCAGTTTGTGTCAAAACTGACGGAAAACATAACCTGCTAACCTCGAATTTGACATAACTTACACTAAAAAAGTCCATAAGGGGCGGCTGTGGAAATTGAAACATATGAATAATAGGTTGGTGGCATTGTAAGTCTATGTCAAATTCGAGGTTAGCAGGTTATGTTTTCCGTTTCAGTGACTTTTTGATACTTTTCATAACTGCTCAAAATCATATTGATTTCACCTAAAAATGAACTAAAAACTAAATGAATTAATAACAGATTCATCCATTTTCAAGTAAGCTCTATTCTATGTGTAATGGTTAATTTATACAGGGTCCGGCAACGAAACGGGGGTGGAAGATATTCTAAAACTATGAGAGTTGCATAAATATTGCGTATATAAAAGTTGTAGGTACTAAGGTGCTGCACATTACTAAAATAGTTTTGATTATACAGGGTGTCTCAAAAAGTGTAGCGGATCAAACTTACTTTTTTTTAAATAGAATGCCATATATTTAGGTAGCTTAAAAGTTATGTATTGAAATACTCTTCATTTTCATATAAAGTTGTATGGGTCTAACGTCAACTGTTTTGAAGATATTAACAATTTTATGCAAAAAATTGCTGAACTTCAGGCGGCTGCTGTAAGCGACAGAAAACAATTGAATGAAGGAAAACGTTGCCAAAAAATTATGATTTTTGTAAACTATCTTTCAAGTGTAAAATGGTGGATCTGGGTATTAATGTTATACAGAGTGCTCAATATTGCAAATTTAATTTCTTTTTTTTTCAAATGAAACGCCCTGTATATTTTTGTATTTTTGAAAAGCCCTTTTAATGAACTTTCTTTTGATATGTTACTTCATACCTCTTAAGTTCCAACTGTTTTTCAGATATGCGAGTTTAAACATAAAAAACAATTAAACCCCTTAAGATGCTTTATTTCAAGGGATAAAAAACAAACGCCTTTATAATAATGATTTAAACACTTGAATTCTTCAAACAAAGATAAAACCAAGCTTAAAATACAAAAATTGAACCAGAACTCAAAACTAGAAATAACCAATACGAAAAAAGCAAAAAAAGCAGGAAAAAATTAAATCTGAAATCGACCGAATTTTGAGAAAGGAATGAAGTGGAAGAAGAAAGCTCATTAAAAGTACTTTTTAAAAATACAGGGATATACAGGGTGTTCCATTTAAATAAATCAAACTAATTATATTTGCAGATTATGAATTCTCTGTACAGCTTTAATACTCAAAGCAGGAAAGGAGAACTATTTGAACATTTAGTGTAATTACGTATAAGCTTTTGGTGTATTGGCTTTTCTTTTTTTTATCTGATTTAATTTGACCGTGGAATTAATTTATTCCTACATTTATCGTTTTTTTTCTTGTTTATAATTTCCTGTATCAACACTGACTGAATTTATATTTTCTAAACCTGGTTTTGTGTTTTTATTTTTAGAGAGATCATGCGTTTAAATACTATTTTAAGGGCGTTTGTTTTTTATCCCTTGAAGTAAAGCATCTTACGGGGTTTAAATTGTTTTCATGTTCAAACACACATATCTGAAAAACAGTTGAACTCAGAAGTATGAAGTAACATATCAAAAGAAAGCTCATTAAAAGGACTCTTCAAAAATAAAAAATATACAGGGCGTTCCATTTGAAAAAAATATCGAAATTATTAAATTTGCAAATATTGAGCACCCTATATAACATTAATACCCAGATCCACCATTTTACACTTGAAAGATAGTTTACAAAAATTATAATTTTTTGTTAACGTTTTTCTTCATTCAATTGTTTTCTGTCGCTTCAGTCACCTGAAGTTCAGCATTTTTTTGCATAAAATCGTTAATATCTCCAAAACAGTTGACGTTCGACCCACACAACTTTATATGAAAATGATGAGCATTTCAATACAAAACTTTTAAGCTACCCAAATATAGGGCATTCTATTTAAAAAAGTAAGTTTGATTTGCCATACGTTTTTGCGACACCCTGTATAATCAAAAATATTTTAGTAATGTCCACCACTTTCGTACTTACAACTTTTATATACACAATATTCATGTAACTCTCATAGTTTTAGAAATATCTTCCACCCCCGCTTTGTTGCCGGACTCTGTATTTATACAGTACAGTAAACATTGCGCTTCCATACTTTGACCAAAATTATTTAAAAAGATATTTTTGTCAACTACACGGAAAAATTGCATGTTCAACACATTGGAAAAATGATTCTTCCATGTTTATGTAAAACTTTTACATTCGCTGGAAAACTCTCACTTTTCTTAACTTGTAGAACAATCTACTATTAATTCACTAGCGATTTAAGAACAACTCGCTAGCATATAAACATTATAAACAGTTACTTATGGTTGCTATTATAGAGTTAATAATAATAATGTCAGTTTAAAATGACAAAGAAATAATTAATCGAGTTATTTAACAATAACAGTAACGGCGTAACTGGAGACTTGAGTTACCGCATTTATATTTTTATGACGCTCAACGGCTTAAACCTGAAAAGAAACACAGATTGCAAGCAGCTGAAAATTATTTCGGTGGCACAAATAATTCTCACATATAATCTCATAAGAGTATTAATTCTTTCCTGATTTTTTTTGACTGCATCTAACAACGTCGTATTAATTAGGACGCCTTCCAGAGGCGAGCGTTTCCTTTCCAGAGACTTTCCATTTGAAAATATATTTTTTGGAACTTTTCCTTACTGCCAATCTCTAGCGTGCTTTTAAAACTTTCTTTAGTGCAACAAAAGTTATTACATTTGTCGTACATTTTAAATGCGGCATATGCCGCGGGTTTCAGCTAGTGACGTGTATAATGTATACAGTAACTAGTAAGACTTCTAAAGTTAAAAACCATATAATTCCAGTTTCTTTTTTCGAATTTCTATAGCAGCAATGTTAATATGTAGTAGTTTTTCGTTTCTTCGAAAATTTCCAAACTATTATAAGGGGTGTTCATTTGAATATTTGGGTTAGTTAACTATGAATTGTTGAAGTCATGTCGAGCATTACATCATATGGTTGGACACATAACCCCATATTTAATTCAAAATTTGCGTCAAATAATGAACAAATTATCGGTAAGTGGGAAGTTATTAGTCTTATTATAAAAACAAGTAACTTCATGTCAAAAATTGGCTCGTTGCTATTGCTGGTAAAAATAGGTTACAAAAAGCAGTTATGACAATGTTATAAGAGTTAAATGGTGCATGTAGAATATGCTACGATATCCATGAATAACGATCACAGCTAACTAGAAAACTAGACCAAACATTCAAATGAACATCCGTTAGGATTAATCTATACATTTCATTGTGCTCTTGATTTAACCAACCACTGCAACTTCTTTAAACTTAACGAAAAGTGGTTTTATTCTGTGTGTCTATATATTTAACAAGAATTTAGAAGTCAAATGTAAACCCCTTATTTCACCTCTATCATTTCATCAGTAGACTTAAAATCACGATCCTTATCTGATTCTCATTCAGTTTCCTCTAATGAAACAATAAATAAAGGAATATTTGTAAGCAAAACATTTCCCATACTTTTATTCCAATCATTAAAAATTCGTTTTCTTACAATGATTGGAAAAATGTTTCCACCATGAATATGCAACATGCATAGGAGAGAAGATGCAACGTCTCCGTAGAAGACTTCAAGAAGAAGAATGCCATTTACCCCAAATATATCAGCCAGTCGAACAGTGATTTCATTTCGTGGCACGTGCAATTCTTTAAAGTGTTCAAAACTGTACTGTACTGCACGATATGATGGAACGAATAATAAGAATTAGGAGCACAGTTCAAAATTTAATTTGAGCCTACGAATAAGTTTTAATATCCCTGATTTCATATTTTGAATAAAATGATATGGAGGTAGAGTAATATAGTAGATTATGCAATGAGGGAGAGAAATGCGTTATTTTGCTGAGGTACAATTTCTGACTCGAGGGCGAAGCCCGAGAGTCAGAAATTGCACTGAAGCAAAATAGCATTCTCTCCGAGTTGCATATACTATTTTTTTCACGTTGCAGGAAGATTTAAAACGAAAACCCGTTTTTTTAAACGTCATTTATTGACATTTTAGTTACAATTATTTTAAAATTAGTAGCCTTTGGTAAATTTTAAAGTTGATGGCACTGTAAGTCATTATGACAAGAGCTCACAATTATGTCAAATTCGAGGTTAGTAGCTTAGGTTTTGCGTCAGTTTATGTCAAAACTGACGCGAAACCTAACCTGATAACCCCGAATTTACCATAGATTACCATAGATACGGTAACATTTTTTACTTTAGTCCCTAGGGGCTAAAGTAATTACTTCTGTCCCTAGAGATTAAATGAGCTACTTTAGTCCCTGAAATAAGTGACTAAAGGGCCAACTTTAGTCCCGCAAGTGCAAAAACTAATTTAACGTTTATTGATAGTTTTCTTCTTCTATGGCGCTGCAGCCCAAATTGGGCCTTGACCTCCTGTAATTTCTGCCTCCGTCCTGTCTGTCTCCTGCCTCTCTCTTCCAAAGTCGAACTCTTAGAATATCTCGTGCATCCTCTTGTATTTCGCTTTCTCATCGTTTTTGTGGTCTCCCCACTTACCTTTTCCATGCATTCAGCTGTTTAACGTTCTTTTAGGTAGTCCTTTATCTTCCATTCAGACCGCATGTCCAGCCCACTGTAGCCGTTATAGTCTAATAAATTCTGAGTGTGGGGATTTTTTTAAAAGTCTATATATTACAATGAACTAAGGCCCAAACTTAAGGCGAATTTGTCTTTAATAAAAGAAAAATGGTTGAAAAGGGGTGCTCCTAAATTCACGTATTCAGAATAGTGCTGCCCGTGCACGATCTCAGGCTTATTAAAAATACAAATATCTTACTGTAAAACTAAACGATTTTGGTGCCCTTATTTTATATTAATTTCTGCAATACTATCAGGCTGCTCCCTGCTCCGGTGAACATCAAAACTCTTTCTCGGGTTGGGTCGCTAAATTAGAAAAACTGATAGAGCAAACTAATTTCAGTAGCTTCGATTTATTAGGATTTTTTTACTTGTGAACGCAACACAACTATATCTGCAGCAGCTAATCTCAAAATTTGACATATAACACGAAACAGTGTACCTCGTACAATTAGCAATGATTTGATTTAAATCAATCCCAAAATCGGCAAATTTACCGCAGGTAAGCAATAGCAACAGTCCTAACGGCTTTTGTTATCTCGTGACGTATAACTGACGCCAACTTTCATTTGTTGTTAGTTGCAAACGAATGGATGATTTTCCTGTAATTTCTACAATTTTTACCGATGCCACGTTAATGTCGGGGTTCTGGAATGCTCTGGATAATCAGGAACAGCGGCAATGTGTAGTAGAAACCCCAATCTTGCAGGCCCCAGCGATACCAACAAGCTCTTGGCGATAGAATTTGCAGAAATACCTTTTATCAATTCTTCGATGCAGCTTACACTTCTCAGGGGACGCCTACTCGTTTTCTGCGCTGCAAAACGCCTGGTGTCTCGGATTCTTGCCTGATGTTCTGCGTGAAGGCCCCTCTAGGCGTTGAAGACACCAAATCTGCCTCCAACGTGCTCCTGCAGTTGGTATCGACTCCAAACGTAGCCCTTACTCGGATCGCCACTCGCCTGGATTTTGTCGGAGATGGATATGCACCAAATACAGCACTTTACTACTGGCAAACTGGTTCTAATTGTGCCCCACACTTTACTGGTCAAATAAAACCAACACTTATATTAAAATGAATACGTTTTATTAGCAAATTCAAACTTTTAATGGAAGCTGATGTGAAACAATGCTAACAGCTTGGACAATAAATAAGCTTTCTTTAGTGGTTGCTAAACAAAAGACAATCCTGTATCATAGCAACATGACACCACAATTGTATAAAAGGAAATAAGGTTGATACATAAAATTAACTTATAGAGCGTATAAAAGGAAATAAGATTTGATACATCAAATTAACTTATAGAGTAAGGTTTTGATAGCATTAATCATTCTTACAGGCTAAATAATGTTTTTATTAGGTTATAAATGCACTATACTTCTCTGTTTTCTCACTGTGTTTTTAACCGCACTGTTATGCTCTGTAGTTTTAAATGCACTTTATAATGTCTTTCGATCCATCTCCTTGCCATTCGTAGGTTGCCTTTTGCAATATTCCTTGTCGGTTGCTTCTTGCAACGTTTCTCATCCTCGTACTGTATTGCTATACCCTTCAGTTACTTTGCCATTCTGGTTCTAACTTTCTGAGTACTATAACGCTCATACTTTGTACTTGTGCAAACCATTCCGTATAATAACAAACGTAATACTGCAAACGTGAATGCTACAATCGTCAGATACAATCTAACTGCATTCGCACTTCCAAAACCTCGTCAAATCTGAGCCCAAGAACGTAACCCTTTTGAATTAGCTTTTCATGTTACCTTTTCCTCAAATTGTGAAACTTAGCTGCACATATCAGTGCATTTATCTCAATAAAAGTAAGCTAAGCTTGCAATAATTAAAATAATTAATTCTGTGTCTCGGTTTGATTTTTAATGTATTCTATTTCAATTAGCTAGTAAATTATATATAGGTACTTCATTATTGCATCTTGGTCTCCAGATGCCCTTGTCCCTAACTGGTGTCATTACTTTCTCAGTACTTTCTTTTCGAAGATATTAATTATGTTTCTTCTAGTGATGGGCCTATCCGGAATGAATAATCGGAAAGTTTCCGATTGTTCAAAAAATCGGAAGGTTCCGATTATTTCGGAACGTTTCGGAACTTTTCGGAATTCGATTATTTTACTGTTCGGTGCACAAAATTCGGAACTTTCGGAATTCGATTATTTTACTATTCGGTATACAAAATGAGAAAACGAAATGCCAATTTGAACTGAACGGAATACGAAATGTTGTGTTGACTCACTTGACTGCTATATGCTGGCACTAATGGCAGTGGTATTTCGTAGATTAATTATTAGATAGTACACCTTACAGACTTCAAATTCATGTATTGTTTTATACTATCTATTATGTACTTTATGTGCCATTAAACTTTAAAATATCACTACCATTTTCCAAAAGTCTATTAAAGTAACTACTGTAATAATTTTAAAAATATTTTATTTCCTCACATCCCACTGTGCCACCAAAGTCTTAATTGTTTTACTGGCCGTCTTAGAAACCCAAACAATAGATGCCAACGCAGATAAGGGCTTACGGCGCAACGCCGAGTGCTCGCATCGCAAATTTGGACGCACGTTTTCGCTTGCTTGCATTTACGGAATGTAAAATAATCGGATGATATTCCGATTTTATAAACATTCCGAAATGGAACATTCCGATTATTGAAATCATCCGATTATGCCCATCACTAGTTTCTTCCTTCTTTCTGTCATGACCCTCACTTTACTTCCGTAACTTACAATAAGTCTTATTACAGGGTTTTCCGATTGCTTTTCACCATGTATCAATTGTCTTCACTATTTGTCAAATGTAATTCCCATATGTCATAGCACATAGCAAAGTAGGCTTTGTTGGTTACGTTTATTCTTCGGCGAATTTATCCGTCTTTTGAACCATTTGCATTCAGTTCCATCATCAGATATACAACTTTATTTACTGACTCGACATTGTCTTCTACTACGATTTGTACTGCTATATTGTTTCTTTTTTGTATTAACGATTTTGTTTTTGTCTCGTTAATCTTAAGCCCGCTACTTTTAGTGCGCGTTTTTAGTCCTACATAGACTTGACTTGTGGCCTCTGACCTTCGGCTCATAATATTGATACCGTCCGCGTAGGCGATCAGCTGTATGGTATTGTTGGTTAGCAGGTTTTCGTTTCCTATACTCATTTGCCCATCACGTATTCCAAGGCTAGGCTAAATAGTATGGGGGCCAGCCCATTTCCTTGCTTCAAGCCTTTCGAGATGTTAAACATATCAGTTAATTAGTTTTGAATACGTACTGCCGCCACCGATTAACAGTTTAATCGGAAGACCTGTGTGCAGTAGTTGATCCCGATTAACAGTTTAATCGGAAGACCTGTGTGTAGTAGTTGATCCCGATTAGTTGAATACCGGAACATCGGAAGTTGAGCTTGATAGTAACAGTCGAATAGTGTACTTTATTTGAAAGAGGATTTTGGTATGCACTACCTAAACAGCTCGATTTGTTTTCTTCAAAATTGTGAAAGTCGATGATTGATTTGTTGTTTATTTGTTGATCAGGATGAACTAGCGGTTAAGTAACTGATTTATTTTCGTACAGTTGAAGGACTTTAGTGCCCGTGGACGTGCACGTGTCAGAATGGCCGTGTCGGCGCCGAAAATATTTGGTCTAATGTCTCCGCCTATGAGTTATGTTATGTTTCGTTTGAACTGTTTTGTTTATGAGTTCACAGAAGGAACGCGATAGGTAATTTCCTATCGAAAGGCGCCTGCAAACACCCAAACAAATCTGGGAATACGTTGCGTTGCTGCCATGAAGGCATTCTTGTATAGAAAAGCAAAGGTGTTGGACGAAGATGCGGGCGCCGGATCATTACTGTTTCAACCCTTATTATTAGTTATATTCGCTTCACCATTGCTGGCTATTTATTAGTTATTTTAGTGTCCTACCAATAAACTGTGCCAATATGATTTAATGTGTAAACTATAAGTGGTCACGCCCTGAACTACCCCTAAGCTCTGACATGTATGTTAGTATTTCATACGCAGTACATAGTAGGAAGATACCGCACTAGTTGTGGAATTTGAGTTTATCTCCCTTTTTGTGGATAGGGCATATGGTACTCTTCCCCCAATCATTAGGGATCGTTTCATCTTCCCATATTTTTGTTATCAGTGCATACATATATTCTGTTAATTTGTTACCGGCTGAAATTTAATTTCGGAGGGTATCTTGTCTATTCCTGGTGTCTTGTTCTTTGGGCCTTAATTGCTTGTTTGGCCTCTTCCCATGTTGGGAGGTTATATCCTCTTCTCCACATCGGCAGGCAGATTCACACCCTGTTCTAATTTCATCTTCCTGTTGTGCTCTGAGTATAGTTTTAAAGTATCTTCTACGAAACTTATATTTTGGGGGTCGCCTTCTATTTGTCCCGCTTCGTTTTTACAGAGACTGCTTAAAGGGTTGTAACCCTCTCTGACACTTTTTAGATATCTATATGTTCCTCTTGGGCCATTGTCTCTGAAATCTTCCTCCATTTTTGTGATAAAACTGTTTTCGTGTTTCCTTTTCTCGTTTCTTGATGCAACATCCAATATAATGCTAGCCGCTATTTATACAGTGCGCACCAAAAGTATGGAACATACCAAATAAAACTTAAATAAATGTTTTTTTTGTAAAAATCCCGAAACACGTCAATTTTCTTGTTTAAAAATGTCAAAATCATTTTCCCAAATTCATTTGGTTGTAAGTGATGACGTCATCAGTATTTTTTTTAAATGTCAACCCCATTTTTTTGAGTTTTTGATAGATCATTCAATTGTTTAAATAACAGTATAAAAATGTTGATACCTTACATAAGAAAATTTTCGATAAATAAATTATTTAATGTTTAATAAACACATTCTTAAGAAATATTAAAACACGATGTTTAATGGTATCAGTATCGAGAAAAGAGAATCAAAGGTAACAAGAAACAAATGCCCGTAATCTAAACAAATGCCCACAAGTTGTCAATTATTCAGAAATGTTAGTTGTCGACACATCGTTTACTCGTAATAATTAACATCAGTTTTATAAATCTGCTATGGCTCATTTAACAATTACACAACGCATAGAACTTTTAATTTATCTTTGGTGTGAAAACCTTACAAGAACACAACAAGAAGTTTGTGATATGTATAATGCGAAGTATCCAGATTGACCTATCACGCGATCAACGGTTAGTAAAATTCAAAGAAAATTTAGGGAGACGGGAAATGTTACAGATATTTCAAAAAGTGGTCGTGCTACAGTGATGAATGAAGACAAGAAACTCGACATTATTTTACAAATCGAAGAAAATCCTAATTGTGCTTCCCGAAGAGTCGCAGCAGAAAATGATGTCAGTCAGAGTTCAGTACTCAGGTTACTGAGAAAAGAAAAATATCATCCTTTTAAAATTCGGTTTATTCACGAGCTCAATGAAGATGATCCTGACCGACGCTTGCAATTTTGCGAAATAATGGTGAATTATCTTCAAACAAATTAACGTTTCCATCACCACATTCTTTTCACGGATGAAGCTACTTTCTGTATGAATGGAACAGTTAACCGCCAGAACTGCAGGTACTGGAGTAAGGAAAAGCCTCATTGGATGTCTGAGGCACACACCCAATATCCACAAAAACTAAACGTCTGGGCTGGAATAGTGAACACCAGAATAATAGCTCCTTATTTCTTTGATGGAAATCTGACTGGACCAAGGTATTTAGAGTTTCTCCAAAATGACCTTATTCCAGCACTTGCGATACTTTACCCAAATCAAGGTGATCCAGATGTGCCAAATAATACCCTTTGGTATCAGCAAGATGGCGCCCCGCCACATTATGCGCGTACTGTCCGCGATTTTTTGAATAATTGCTTTCCTGCAAGGTGGATCGGTAGAAGAGGACCACTAGAGTGGTCAGCTAGGTCGCCTTACCTTATACCCCTCGATTATTTTTTATGGGGGTATTTAAAATCAAAAGTATATTCTACTAGACCGCAAGACATCGACGATCTGAAAAATCGTATTCGACAGGAAATTCAAAGAATTACTGAAGATGTTATCCATAATGTCTTAAGAGAATATGTGGATAGACTTGCTTATTGTCAAGAAGTGAATGGATGGAATTTTGAGCATTTACTTTGATACCTGCAGTTGCTTTTACATTAAAATCTTCTATGTATTCATTGTTTATTGTGGTTTTCAATAAAGGCGTTTATTAAACAATAAATAATTTATTTCTCGAAAATTTTCTTATGTAAGGTATCAACATTTTTATACTGTCATTTAAACAATTGATCTATCAAAAACTCAAAAAATGGAGGTTGACATTTAAAAAAAATACTGATGACGTCATCACTTACAAACAAATGAATTTCGGAAAATGATTTTGACATTCCAATGTGTATTTTTAAACAAGAAAATTGAGGTGTTTCGGGATTTTTACAAAAAAACATTTATTTCAGTTTTATTTGGTATGTTCCATACTTTTGGTGAGCACTGTATATCACGATGTGGCTATTTGATTGGTTGTGTTCCCGTCTAGTGACGTCTATGTGATTTTATAAATATTTCGGTGAGGGAAACATGTAGAGCTTATAACCATATTTTTATTAGTGACCAGCTTAATTAAAAATTTCCCACTTTCATTGGTTTATTATGTAGAAGTGTCTTCCTATTGTTCCCATGAACTGATCTTTGCCTATTTTGGCATTCATGTTCCCCATAATGATTTTGGCATCGTTCTTTGATGAGGTGTCGTACACTTCTTCTATAGCCGGATAGAATTCTTCTTTCGTTTCTTCCTCATGTTCCTCTGTGGGACAGTGGACGTTTATTAATATTAAGTTAAAGAAGCGAATGCGGAGGCGTAGTTTGCATATTCTTTCATTAATTGCTTGATAATTTATAATGTTAATATTGACGTTATCATCTACTATGAATGGTACACCAAGCTGCTTGTTGCCTCGCACTTTCTCGCTAAACAGTATTGTATGCGTTCTCCTTGCCCTAGCCATCGCGTTTCCTGTATTGCTGTCATCATTAAACACTTTTTGATTTCTTCTGTTACAGCAAATTGGACGCCTGGTTTGTTTAGAGTCCGTACGTTTCAAGATCCAAAAGATAATTTTATATTTCTTTGCGTAAGTCGTCTCCTAAAAATGTATGAGTTGTTCCAAGGCTGTCGTTTAGGTTTCTGAACTGAAGGGACGGGTAGTTAACCCATTGCCCACCCTCCTCCTTTATCCGGGCTTGGGACCGGCAACGATGGCTCCTGGGTTACTCAGTTACTACCGCAGACGGAGTGTTTAATAGTTTTGCTTCTATTAAAATTACTTTGTTCATAATTGCACTATCTGGGCAATAATGTAACAGCTGATCATTTAAGTTCCTAATTTATTACTACAGTTAATGTATAAGTACAGGGTAAAAACTTTGCAATCAGTAGCTCACGGTGCGTGATTAAACAAGTAATACCAGTTTGGGTAAAAAACACCGAGAAGTTGGATGTACCTTTTAATACCTTTAACGCCACTAAACCCCAATTTCATAGACAACGACCTGATTTCTACATACTTATTTTCACGAAATAAAAGTAATGTAAATAGCAAAGGCGTAGCTAGAGATCAGCGGGCCCTGTATCATAAACTGCCAAGTGGGCCCCTCTAGAGACCCTGTATATTATCTTACTTTTCTATACAGGGTCTATAAGCCCCTCCACCCCACCCCATCAGGGTATTATCAAATGAACGTATACAAATACGAACTCAATTTTTATTTTTTAACGCAACTGAATATAATTATAAAAACTAAATAAAAAATCTGGTGTGATACAGGCACACAACTTCCTTTTACAGTGATCTTATAATTAGCCAAACGTTTGATTTTTTATTTTTAAGCATTTATCTATTCCCGCTCCATTCACCCAGGGTCTAGGACATTTCGCCGTCGCCGTTTCGCCGTCGACCATTTCGCCGTCGACCATTTCGCCGTCGACCATTTCGCCGTCAACTTGAAAGCCGAACAAAGACCGTGCTGCCAAATAATTATACTTTAATTTATTTTTATACTTTAATGTAATGCAACCTTCACTTTATTTATCTGGACATTAATTTGTTGCTTATAAACTATCACATTTGTTAACTTACAATAATATACTTGTACTCCGTTGTCGGAAGAAAATGCATAATAAGTTTAATAATTTCTATTGTACTTAAACAGCAAGTATACAGTAATATTAAAATTGTAAAGTAACATATATACCGGGTGGTTCAAATTTATTTCGGGGAACTTTAAGAATACACAGAACTCTTCAAAATAAAGCGGAAAACGTTAATCAACTTATATCGAAAAAACACGACTCGGTCCCGCGGCCTCGTTGGAGGGCGGGCGAGGGCTAACTACTACTAATGGCGACTCTTGTTGATTTGGCCCTGGCAACTCAGTCGGCCAATGGTGTTCTCCCTGGTAGGCGGAGCAGACCTAAGTGCAAGCGCGAGAGAGAAAGAGAGAGAAAACAAAAAGAATGATATTTACACAGGTTTTTAATTGTTTGAACATATATACAAAAGAGAAAAATAATAGGCTATGTATTTGATGACGCCTCGAAGCTTCTGGTGGGGTGGGGTCGCCGTGTTTCGTCCCGGGGCTCTTCCTCTCGTGGGGAGGGGCGTGCGTGCCGGGGACGACGGAGGTTCTGGCGCTGGAGGCGGCTCGGAGGGCTAGGTGTGCGGCCTCGCCGGCTCGTCGGTCCGGATGGCTGCGGATTGGGGCGCCTGGGCGATGGTGACGGGCGGCGGCGGTGTCGGCGGTGGCTGGACGGTATGCGCGCTGGAGAGGAGCGGAGGGGCGGCCGGGGGCGGTCGCGTAGCTCCTTGGTCTGCCGCGGATCCCTCCTGTGGTAGTGGGGTGTACCCTGGACCTTGCTTCGGGCCGGCAGGGCTACTGTGGGGAGCTGGGGGCGGCGACTCGACTCGGCGGGGGCGCAATATGCGTCCCACAAGGACTGCAGTTCCCGTGTCTCCTCGGCGCTTAGGTGCAGCTCCAACTCCACTTCCAACTTTCGGGGGCGGCGGAGGACCTGTCGCTGGCGGCGGTGCGAGCGGCGCGGTCCGGGCGGAGTCTGGTCGTACAGGGCTTCCTGTCCCGTGAGCGTGTTTCGGAGCTCCGGGGTCCGTGGGCAATACTGCGGGGAGGCGATGTCCGCGCGGTGGGCGGCGGCGGCGGGCGATCCTGAGTGCGGCCGCAACTGTAGACAACGGCGTGCCTTGAGGGTCAAGGGCGACTCGGGGTTGGGGGTAGGTGAGGGGCCGAACAGGCGTTGGAAGGTCTCCTGGAGTCTGTAAAAATAGATGAGACTGATTAGTGCGTGGGGGGGGTGGCGTCCTCGGAGAGGCCGGCTGGCGGCGGCGTCCTGTGGAACGGGGAGGAAGGAACGTCCTTACTCCATGGAGGCGGTGACTCTGCAGGCGATGACGGCAGTGGTTTGGGGGGGCGGCCGGCGTGTCGGGCGGCTGGATCCGGCTTCACTTGGGCAAATTCGGCTAAGTGCCAGGAGCTCGGCGAGCACCACTGGCGACTAAATTCGAGTCCTCGACTTTTTCTAAGTCCCAGGAGCTCGGCGAGCACCGCTGGAGACTAAGTGCGGCTGAAGGAATTTTCTAAGTCCCAGGAGCTCGGCGAGCACCGCTGGAGACTAAGTGTTGCTGAAGGAATTTTCTAAGTCCCAGGAGCTCGGCGAGCACCGCTGGAGACTAAGTGTCGTTGAAGCTGGAGTAATCAGGCTGGCTGGACCGAGGGCGGTGGCTGCTGGATGCTGGCTGAACTGCTAGCTGGAACTCCGTGCCCTTCTCAAGAAGCCCGGGGTTTATAAAGGTCTTGCCGGCTTTGTTTGCCGATTCCTCGCTCCCGATTGGCTAAACGGCAGTGGGGACGTTTGCAAATTTGATAGGAATTGGATTCGCGGCTTTGATCTCCGCGGCGCGAAGCGCTATCTTATCGCTGACATGGGCATTGCTTCTGTCTTCTTAAAACTTGAATTTTGAGTTCTTATTCGACATGTTTCGCCCGCATATTAACAAAGTTAGGATTGATTAAATTATTTCTATACTATAAGCCGCGCGGTTGTGACGCCGATCTTTTTAGATGCCGCGGCGTTTGCGGGCTTATCACTTTCGTAGCGAGAGAAAAGAAACAAAAATCTCTGCATTGTTTGCGCTTTCTAAAGACTTGAATTTTGCGTTCTTATTCGACGTGTTTCGCCCGCATATTAACAAAGTTAGGAATACTTAAATTATTTTTACAATAGAAGCCGCGCGGTTTGTGATTCGCGGACTACCTGGTACGCGGCCTTGCTGCCCCGTGCTTCCACTGTTTAGGCGATTTTTTTCGCATGCTCCGGTGGTCGGTGTTTTCTTTAATTCAATCAGCCCTCGCGGCGTGGGTTTTCATTGTTCCTCGATTTGAACGCGAGTTTTTAATGCCTGGATTTTATTTCAGACTATCCGGTGCCGGTGTTTATTGATGCTCTTTGAGTTTTATTTTCTAAACTGCTTAATCCTAAAACTGTCTGTCGCTGCAATCTTCGCAAACTTTATAGTTTTATGGTGCTGTTATTTCGGCCCTTTGCCTACTTGGAAAACAAATTATGCTTTCTACCGCGGGCGGCTGCGGATTATTTCATACGTGCATTGTTTATGTTCACCCTGACCTTATAACATTAGTAAAAAGGAAAAGAAACAGACCAACACCTCAATTCGCGTAATGTTGGCCCTTTTTAATTAATGCGCCAGCTTCCCTGTGTTTTTGAGCGGTTTACTGCCCGGAACACTTCCTTTGTCGCGCTGTCATCTTGTTTTGATGGGTTTATGAAGGTTATGCTCTGGGCCGTAATGCGGCAGCTCCTTGTAAATTTTTGGGACGGCTGCCGCTATGCAGATGTTTAAACTGCGTCTTTGAATTTTGGCGATCTGGTAATGAATGCCGCGTTTTGATACTTGTTGCGTGGCGAGGGCGTAATCGAATTAAATTTTGATAATGGAGGCCCTTGCGTGCCTCCTGAATCATATCAATTCCCCCCCCCCTTTCGGCGTCCTCGACCCGCACAGGATCAATGGCGCGGCCGGGAAAGGGGCGGAGTTGATCGGCGTGTAGTTTAATGGGGCCTTGGTCTTTTTGTATTAAATATGTGTTGGGTCCAAGCTGCCTGGTTACGTGGTATGGTCCGCCCCATTTGGGTTGGAACCCGGCGTGGCGGTTTTCGGCGGCGTTGGACAAGGGGTATTCCTTCGTGAGGACTTGTTGTCCGGGGTGGAAGGTGGGTTGCTCGGGCGCAGGCTCTGCTGGGGGCCTAGGAGCTGCGTGGGCTCGTATGGCTTCGTCTCGGGGTGCTCGTTGGTGAGCTTGCGGTAGTGCGGGGTCGTGGCTTCCTCCCTCCGGAATCTGTAGTTGCCATTCTCCGGGTCGTAGAATTTCTTTCCCAAACATGGCGTGGGCCGGGGTGCATCCCATCCCTTGATTTTTCCTGGTGCGTAGGGCGAACAATATGGAGGGCAGATACTTGTCCCACATTTGGTGGGATTCCCCTTGTAGGTGCAAGCGGAGTCCGCGTTTGATTTCCTGATTTCTTCTCTCGGTGGGGTTGGCTTGTGGGTGATAGACTGCCGTGGTCCACTGCCGTGTCGCCCACCGTTGACAGGCCTGCTGCCAGGGGGTGCTGATGAACTGGCGGCCGTTGTCTGTTAGCAGAGCGCGTGGGTATCCATACCGGGAAAATACTTCGTCTTCGAGGGTTTTTATTAGGACCGGGGCGGTGCTGCGGGAGAGGGAGAATGCTTCGGTCCAGCGTGTGAACAGGTCGGTGACCACTAAAATGAACCGCTTGCCTCGGGTAGAGCGGGGGTAGGGACCCATGAGGTCGAGGGCCAATGTGTCCCAGGCGTGCCGGGGCTGGTGGGGTCGTTGCGCCGCCTTGGCCTGGTTGCGACCCCTCTTACATCTCAGGCACAGGACGCAGAGCCGGACGTAATCCCGGATGTAGGTGCGCATGTCCGGCCAAAAGAAGTGCTGTGTGATGGCTCTTGTGGTCTCGGCTATCCCGGGGTGACCTGCTAGGGCGTGGTCATGGTACTCGTATACCACCTCGGCGCGGGCTTCGGGGGGTACTACCAGTCGCGGTCCCGCGGGTGTTTGTCGATAGAGATAGCCTTCGCTGACGTCGTACTGCTCTTGTACTTCCCGCAGAGCTGGCGTGGAATGGGGGCTGGCATAGCTCTCATGCCACCGGTTGAACAGGGTCTGCGTGGCGGGATCGGTGAGCTGATGTTGCTGGATCCGGGCGGTGAGCTCCGGTAGTTGGGCGACCAAAAGGTTGACCCGGGGCTGGGCTATGCAGTCGGGGCACTGTTCGCAGTATTCCCTTACCTCCTGCGCTATGTTGGGGCAGCTGTGGTACTTCGACAGGAGTTGGACGGTCTCGGCGGCGGTGCGGTGACGTCCGCGGTACCAGTGGTAGTAATCGAGGATACCGGTCTTGGCTACGGCTGGTATGGCGTGGGAAGGCGGTGGGTGCTGAGGGTACCTGCCCGTCTGATCGTCCTACTTCTAGGAGGGTCGGCGCTTTCCTGGGGGCCCGCGTTTGTCCCATTGCCGGGGCTGTGGGTGATAGCAAAAACCAACGGGTGCTCTTCGTCTCGGGTTTCTGCTTGGGGTTGCAGAGGAGGAAGTAGGCGGTCTGCGTTGTCCCAGAGTGTATCCGGGTGCTCCTCTGCGGGCTGCCTTGATAGTGCATCTGGAAGCTCATTGGCCTTCCCGGGGCAGTGCTCGATGTCGAAGGTGAAATCCTGGAGGAATAGCGCCCATCGCGTCAGTTTGGCCCGCTGGTCCTTTTGCGCGTTGAGCCAGGTGAGAGCCTTCTTGTCCGTCCGGAGAGTGAACTTTCGTCCCTCTAGGTAGGGCCGATACCTTTTTATTGCCCATACTGCGGCTAGGCACTCCTGCTCGTTGGAGTGGTAGCGGGTTTCTGCGGGGGAGAATCTCGCACTTGCGTATGAGACGATATCTCGGCTGCCATTTGCGCGCTCCTGGAAAAGCACCGCCGCTATCCCTAATTGGCTGGCGTCCGTCTGTAGTACGAAGGGTCTAGAGGCGTCGGGTCTGGCGAGGCGAAGGGGGGCGCAGAGGGCGTCCTTAATGGCCTCCAGGGCGCGTTGGGTGTCTTCGGTCCAGGCCCACTTTTTCTTGGGGCTTAGTAGATCGGTGAGTGGGGCGGCTAAGTCCGCGAAGTTAGGGACGTATTCCCGGAGCCAGTTGCATAGCCCAAGGAATTGTCTGAGCTTCTTGCGACTGGTTGGGGCGGTGGTGCTGATTACCTGCTCGATGTGCTCTGGTTGGGGTTCGTTTCCGTCTGGGCCTACCGTGTGTCCGAGGTAGCGTAGTCTATCCTCTCCAAATCGGCACTTGTTTATGGAGCAGATCAGCCCATGTTCCTGGAGGCGCTCGAGTACCTTCCTTAAGTGAGTGAGGTGCTCTGCCCAGGTCGTCGAGTAGATGATTATGTCATCCAGGTAGACTAAGCAAAACCGATGTAGGTACCCTACCAGGACTTCGCGGGCCATCAGTCGCTGAAAGGTCATGGGTGCTGTTTTTAGACCGAAAGGCATGACGCGAAACTGATACGCGGCTCCATCAGGAGTGGTGAAGGCGGTGTACGCCCGTGACTCGGGGTGGAGGGCAATCTGCCAATATCCAGACTTCAGGTCGAGTGATGTGAAAATGCTGGCGGGGCCGAGATCCTTCAGGGTCTCGTGCATTAGAGGGAGTACCGCAGGTTCATCCCAAGTGGCTTCGTTCAGGCGCCTAAAGTCCAGGCAGAACCTAGGCGTGGAGTCCTTCTTGGTCACCACGACTATGGGGGAGTTGTGCGGAGAGTGGCTCGGCTCAATAAACCCCTTGGCCAACATTTCCTCGATCTGTTCGGTAATTACTCGCTTCTTGTCCTCTGAATAGCGATACTGTGGGCTCCTGATGGGTGCGTCGCTGGTCGTCCTGATGACGTGCTGTAGAGTACGTGTGGGAGGTGCAGTGGTCCTCCATACGTCTGGAAATTCATTCAGCACGGCACCCAATTGTTCCTTCCACTGGCTAGGCATATGTGATCCAAGGCTGGTGAGCTGTAGGGGCTCTTGTTGTAAAGCGGGCATCTGCTCGGGGCCTAGGCAGTAGGTGGTGCGTCGGTGCGTGGTACCGTGGTGAATGCATCGACGAGCGAAATCAAACGTTGCTTCTTGCTCGGTTAGCCAAGGCAGTCACAAGATGAGGTCTTCCCGTAGATCCTCCGCCACGATGCAGGGGGTGGTGTAGGCCTCTAGTTCTATATTGAACTGAATCCTGCTTTCCCCTTTTAGCTTCATGGTGGCATCCTCCTGGGCTGTCTTAGCTTCCGAATGGTGGTATGGCCTGATGTCGTCGTCGTGGACCCATCGGGCGTTGATGAAATTATGTGTGGCGGCCGAGTCCACTAGGGCGTGAATTTCCTGCTGTCCTGGTTCGAATCGTACGAGAATACGGGGCAGGGGCCGACCACGGGGGGCGCTTAGCGCGTGGCACTGGCCTGGGCCGTGGGCTGGGTCTCGGCGTTGACTCGCCCTGGCCTCCCTCCGTTTCCCGACGTCTCGTCGCGGGGCGGTTCGGTCCGGGTGATCGGCGGGTTGGTGGCGGTGCGTGCGGGGACATTAGGGCGCGTTGGGTCTGGTTGACGGCGCTGGGGGCAGTCCCTAATGAAATGGTAGCCCGGGCAGTAATAACACCGGGGCAGTGCAGGGTTTGAGTTTTCTCGGGGGCGTATTTCCCGGGCTGGTGGTGGGGCTAGATCTGCCAGATCTTTTTCAATGGCGGCGACTTTGTCGAGTAGTTCATCCATGCTCGTGGGCGGGGCGAGTCTCAGGTATGGCCGTATGGCTGGCTTGAGCAGTTCCACCAAGATGGCTACCAAGGACTGCATTGGCTGCTGCACTTCCAGGCGTCGTACCAATTGAATTTTTCGTAAGAGAAATATCTCGGCGTTGTCCCGAACTCCTTGCTTCTGGCCGTACAGTTGGGTGGTCAGAGCAGCGCGGATTTCCGGGCTGTCAAACTTCTTCCTAAATCGTTCCTCGAACTCCGTCCAGGCTAATGGTAACGATGCATAGGGCAGCCACCATTGACTTGCCTTGCTCTGTAGGGCGCTTGTTGCTACCTTGAGTAGCTCTCCATTGGAGCAACCTCCCTGCGCTTGGTATCGGACACAATGGTCCAAGAACTCTTGTGGATCGTCCAAATCCTCTCCCTTGAAAACGGGGACTGGGTCGACCTTTTTGGGTGTTGCTATGGTCGCCAGGAGAGTTTGAAATTGTTCAGCCGAAAAGGCCACCGTGCTTGAACCGGTTGGCGTTTCCTGGGGGTGTGTTGGGCGCCACTGGGCATTCTCGATACCCAGAAATTGGGCGGGCTGAGCCGCTGTTGTTCCCAAGTCCGCATGATAGTGCGTTGCCGGGGGTTGTGGTCCCATGCTGGCCGGGCGTTGTGCCGGGCTCTCGCTCTGGGGCGGCGTTCTTTGTCCACATTGGAATAAAGACGCGGCGATCACCTCGGAGCTGTGCAAGCTTCCACTCGCCTGTGCTGCTTGTGCCTGCTCCTCGCTCCTCTCTGGGGTCTCTCCCATGTTTTTCTTGCTCTTGGTCTTGACCATTATTGTTTGCGTGTTTTCCTTCTGGTATCCACCAAAAAAAATGGCCCCACGTTGGCGGGCGTCAATTAACACGACTCGGTCCCGCGGCCCCGTTGGAGGGCGGGCGAGGGCTAACTACTACTAATGGCGACTCTTGTTGATTTGGCCCTGGCAACTCAGTCGGCCAATGGTGTTCTCCCTGGTAGGCGGAGCAGACCTAAGTGCAAGCGCGAGAGAGAAAGAGAGAGAAAACAAAAAGAATAATATTTATACAGGTTTTTAATTGTTTGAACATATATACAAAAGAGCAAAATAATAGGCTATGTATTTGATGACGCCTCGAAGCTTCTGGTGGGGTGGGGTCGCCGTGTTTCGTCCCGGGGCTCTTCCTCTAGTGGGGAGGGGCGTGCGTGCCGGGGACGGCGGAGGTTCTGGCGCTGGAGGCGGCTCGGAGGGCTAGGTGTGCGGCCTCGCCGGCTCGTCGGGCCGGATGGCTGCGGATTGGGGCGCCTGGGCGATGGTGACGGGCGGCGGCGGTGTCGGCGGTGGCTGGACGGTATGCGCGCTGGAGAGGAGCGGAGGGGCGGCCGGGGGCGGTCGCGTAGCTCCTTGGTCTGCCGCGGATCCCTCCTGTGGTAGTGGGGTGTACCCTGGACCTTGCTTCGGGCCGGCAGGGCTACTGTGGGGAGCTGGGGGCGGCGACTCGACTCGGCGGGGGCGCAATATGCGTCCCACAAGGACTGCAGTTCCCGTGTCTCCTCGGCGCTTAGGTGCAGCTCCAACTCCACTTCCAACTTTCGGGGGCGGCGGAGGACCTGTCGCTGGCGGCGGTGCGAGCGGCGCGGTCCGGGCGGAGTCTGGTCGTACAGGGCTTCCTGTCCCGTGGGCGTGTTTCGGAGCTCCGGGGTCCGTGGGCAATACTGCGGGGAGGCGATGTCCGCGCGGTGGGCGGCGGCGGCGGGCGATCCTGAGTGCGGCCGCAACTGTAGACAACGGCGTGCCTTGAGGGTCAAGGGCGACTCGGGGTTGGGGGTAGGTGAGGGGCCGAACAGGCGTTGGAAGGTCTCCTGGAGTCTGTAAAAATAGATGAGACTGATTAGTGCGTGGGGGGGTGGCGTCCTCGGAGAGGCCGGCTGGCGGCGGCGTCCTGTGGAACGGGGAGGAAGGAACGTCCTTACTCCATGGAGGCGGTGACTCTGCAGGCGATGACGGCAGTGGTTTGGGGGGGCGGCCGGCGTGTCGGGCGGCTGGATCCGGCTTCACTTGGGCAAATTCGGCTAAGTGCCAGGAGCTCGGCGAGCACCACTGGCGACTAAATTCGAGTCCGCGACTTTTTCTAAGTCCCAGGAGCTCGGCGAGCACCGCTGGAGACTAAGTGCGGCTGAAGGAATTTTCTAAGTCCCAGGAGCTCGGCGAGCACCGCTGGAGACTAAGTGTTGCTGAAGGAATTTTCTAAGTCCCAGGAGCTCGGCGAGCACCGCTGGAGACTAAGTGTCGTTGAAGCTGGAGTAATCAGGCTGGCTGGACCGAGGGCGGTGGCTGCTGGATGCTGGCTGAACTGCTAGCTGGAACTCCGTGCCCTTCTCAAGAAGCCCGGGGTTTATAAAGGTCTTGCCGGCTTTGTTTGCCGATTCCTCGCTCCCGATTGGCTGAACGGCAGTGGGGACGTTTGCAAATTTGATAGGAATTGGATTCGCGGCTTTGATCTCGGCGACGCGAAGCGCTATCTTATCGCTGACATGGGCATTGCTTCTGTCTTCTTAAAACTTGAATTTTGAGTTCTTATTCGACATGTTTCGCCCGCATATTAACAAAGTTAGGATTGATTAAATTATTTCTATACTATAAGCCGCGCGGTTGTGACGCCGATCTTTTTAGATGCCGCGGCGTTTGCGGGCTTATCACTTTCGTAGCGAGAGAAAAGAAACAAAAATCTCTGCATTGTTTGCGCTTTCTAAAGACTTGAATTTTGCGTTCTTATTCGACGTGTTTCGCCCGCATATTAACAAAGTTAGGAATACTTAAATTATTTTTACAATAGAAGCCGCGCGGTTTGTGATTCGCGGACTACCTGGTACGCGGCCTTGCTGCCCCGTGCTTCCACTGTTTAGGCGATTTTTTTCGCATGCTCCGGTGGTCGGTGTTTTCTTTAATTCAATCAGCCCTCGCGGCGTGGGTTTTCATTGTTCCTCGATTTGAACGCGAGTTTTTAATGCCTGGATTTTATTTCAGACTATCCGGTGCCGGTGTTTATTGATGCTCTTTGAGTTTTATTTTCTAAACTGCTTAATCCTAAAACTGTCTGTCGCTGCAATCTTCGCAAACTTTATAGTTTTATGGTGCTGTTATTTCGGCCCTTTGCCTACTTGGAAAACAAATTATGCTTTCTACCGCGGGCGGCTGCGGATTATTTCATACGTGCATTGTTTATGTTCACCCTGACCTTATAACATTAGTAAAAAGGAAAAGAAACAGACCAACACCTCAATTCGCGTAATGTTGGCCCTTTTTAATTAATGCGCCAGCTTCCCTGTGTTTTTGAGCGGTTTACTGCCCGGAACACTTCCTTTGTCGCGCTGTCATCTTGTTTTGATGGGTTTATGAAGGTTATGCTCTGGGCCGTAATGCGGCAGCTCCTTGTAAATTTTTGGGACGGCTGCCGCTATGCAGATGTTTAAACTGCGTCTTTGAATTTTGGCGATCTGGTAATGAATGCCGCGTTTTGATACTTGTTGCGTGGCGAGGGCGTAATCGAATTAAATTTTGATAATGGAGGCCCTTGCGTGCCTCCTGAATCATATCAAAAGTATAATAAGCGAGATGTAAGACGTTGAAGTTGAGTTAAAAATGTGGTGTGATACACGCACACAACTTCCTTTTACAGTGATCTCATAATTAGCCAAAAATTAGATTTTTAATTTTTAAGCATTTGTCAAAAATTTTCAAAAATTACAAATTCTACAAAAACGGTACAAAATAGAGCGTTAGTTGCAGAGACAAATGTTCTCTAAAAGTTTAAGCTGAATTCAAAAATGTAATAATATACCGGATGTGGGTGTTCTATTTAAAATAGGAGTTAATTAAAAAAATAGAAAAAAAACAAAAGAAACCCATTTCAGAAGTATTCAACTGGAAAATCACCTACTTCACATCAATACACATTAAAAATGTAATAAAAATGTAAAGTTTAAAAAAAAGGCAAATCACTAAAATCATCATAACGGCCATACTACCTTAAAGAGAATTTTCTAAACATAATCATTATAATGACCACCATGTGCATGATAAAAGGATAAGCAAAAAGTAACAAGTATGCTCATTACCATCAACAACTATTCCGACGGTTTAATGCATATAAGAAGTGTAACTGTAATAACCTTTAACGTCCTCGTAATGGGAAATAAATGTGAATAATATTTTAAAGCTACTAAAGATTACGAATATGTATCATTTAAAACATGTAAAACTTTGATTCCATGTTTTGCTTAGATATAGATAAGTGAAAAAATGTTTTTTAAGTCGGAAATGTAAAATAGTCTACGGCGAAATGGCGACGGCGAAAAGGCAACGGCGAAACGGCGACGGCGACGGCGAAACGGCGACGGCGAAACGGCGACGGCGAAACGGCGACGGCGAAATGTCCTTTTCCGATGCACCCATTCTTTTATAGATAAAAAAATGAATATGAAGTGGTAATGTTTCCGGAGGAGACCAGGGTCATGCATCTATTTCCGTTACTTATGAATGAATTTTGATAAAATTTGATACAAGCGCACTAGACATAATTTTCGATTGAGACACAAATGAAATCAAAATAGCCGACTTCCGGTTTCACTGGAAGTGACACTAACTTTGTTTTTTTAAATAGATCACTCTATGTTTTATGTTTTTCGGAATCTACGACTAAAATTACATACAACAGTGTTGCCAAATTTGCTTAGGTATTATTAGTTATTACATAAAATGTTAAAAAAGTAATTAATTAATAAATTTTCAGTTTCAGATAAAGATAAAGTAGTGCATGATGCATATCGTTAGATTGGTAATTGCATTTTCTATCTAATGGCAAGGTGGTCCTTAGTAGGTGACATTTACAAAAAGTGACTTTTTCATAAAAAATGAGTTTAGCAATTTATATTCTCTTATTAAAGGTTTGTTATTGACCTTATTGATTAAATTGCTATTAGTAAGAGTTGCTACAGTCAATTAGAATAGATTTTTCCAAGTCAAGGCCTTCTATGGCAAAAAGTAAAAACGAAAAAAATTTTTTTTGTAAAAATAAAATTAAATTTGGAAAGATTATTATATGTAATTTGACTCGTAGATTACAAAAAACATAAAATATATAGGGTGTTGTTCCATTTAAAAAATTAAAGTTGGTATCATTTCCGGTAAAACCAAACTCAGATATTTTGACTATATCTATTGGCCAATCATAAATTATGTCTAGTATCTCGGTATACAATTTTATCCAAATCGATTCATAAATAAAAAAGATATAAGCATGGCCCTGGTTTCATTGTCACCCGGTATAAACCTAAATTCTTAAATGTGCCCTGAGCAAAAGCTTACAAATTAAATTTATATGATATATATTATTTTTTTGAGAGCTGATGAGCCCCCCTGGCTCGTGGGCCGTGTATCATTGATACGGCAGATATAGCAGTATCTACGCCCCTGGTAAATAGTTTAAAGATTTAGAACTTATCTCATTTATTTATAGATGCTAATAAACACAATAGAATAGAAATTGTTGTATATTTAGCATAAACGGAAGACATACAGTAACATACAAAGTGGTTCGACTTAACTGACCGTCTTTGTGAAAATCTTGGGAAGTTGCCATGAGATTCAGACATTAATTACGGTAATTCGTGAATACACAACTCTTCACATCAAAACATTCTCTTTAGACCTTAGCTTCATAGTGAACAGAATCGCCTGGAGGCTGTGGAAATCAGGCGTCCGTTACGTTATTTTGCTGGTTCCATCCCTTATGTTAAGCGCAGAACTGAGACAGCAGTTTCCGCTTTAAGACAGCTTAGTCATGCCACTTAACGGGATGATAATTCGTCACTGTGTGAGATGCAGCCTCACATCCCTTAATTATTTATAGGCTTGGACCCACAGCGACGCAGTAAGTGAATCTAACAAGTAAATGCAGACTCGTTTATTACAAAAATAATTGTTCTATATATACAAACAAATTTGCTTAGATCATAGTAATATACAAAGTTCATTTCTAATAACAGGTGCAATGTATTATATTCAGTAGGTTAATTTACTAGTATTGCAAAACAATACTCAGCGGTTTTGCTTCCGTGATATGATATGGACTCCATGAACTCGAGCGTCTTTTATGCTGAGCTGCGATTGTAGGCATTTAAACCTTGTCACGGCCTTGCGTAATTGTGTACGCGAAGCCGTGTAAAAATGCTGAGCGGCGACTGCGAGGTGTTTAAACTTGACTGTGAGTAGGTCGCCGCGCTTGCATAATGCAATATTGCGTTTTTGGTGGCTTTTAACTTTTAGAATGTTTCGTAAAATTTAAATGAATAATTATAAATTTATATCTGGTTAATCTGTTAAAGACAAGATTAAACATATTGCCAATTTTAAGCCACAAAAAAAGCAAACCGATAAATTATATTGTTTCTTCGAGATTGAGCGTTTTGAGAGGATATTCTTCTGCCTGAGTTGAGACCTGAGCGTCTCCCATTTGCCTTGGATATTTTCAGACACTGGGTCATCCCATTTGATATTTTCGAGCCATAGTTCTTGGATGAGTAGCTTGGCAGTGATGATGACGGGTGCTAACCATCCCAATGGGTCGAAAATTTTGGCAACTTCGGATAGTATGGTGCGTTTGGTGGATTCCTGTTGCTTAATGTCTACCTTAAAACAGAAAACATCTTCATATGGAGACCAGTGAATACCCAAGGACTTTTTTACGCCGTCTTCACTTATTTCGAGGTATGTTTGTTCCTTTAACTCTTCTGGGAGTTCTTGAATGATGGCTGACTCATTACTGCACCATTTATGTAGAGTAAAGCCTCCACGCTTTAGTAAGGAAATGAGCTGACCTTGTTGTTGGATCGCTTCTTCCACAGTGTCGGCCCCAGAAAGCACGTCGTCCACGTAGAAATCTTTCTTCACTGCTTCTGAAGCTAATGGAAATGAGACCTTTTCGTCCTCTGCGAGTTGATGCAAGGTTCGAATGGCAAGATAGGGAGCTGATGCGGTTCCATAAGTGACGGTGCACAGCTTATATTCCCTGATTGGCTGTGATTTGTCGAATCTCCATAGGACTCTTTGGTACTCCTGGTCTTGGTTGTTCATTCTGATTTGTCGGTACATTTTTTCAATGTCTGCAGAAAAAACAATCCTGTGTGTTCTCCATCGAAGTAGAATGTCGACCAGTTCTTGCTGAAGTTTAGGTCCAGCGTACATCATCTCATTTAAGGATTTTCCGTGAGAGGCCTTGCTAGAGGCATCGAAAACGACACGAAGCCTGGTTGATGAACTTGCTTCTCGGATGACGCCATGGTGGGGAATGTAATACTTGCCGTTATTCTCATCTTCCTTTGCCACCTTTTCCATATGTCCTAAATCCAAGTATTCTTGCATGAATTTCTTGTATTGGACTGCTAGATCTTGATCTTGTCCTAATTTCTTCTCCAGATGTATGAATCGTGCCAATGCTGAGGGTTTGGACCTTCCTATGTGTACTGGAGTTTGTTTGAATGGAATCCTTACTACGTATCTTCCATCTACGTCTCGCTGGACTGTGTCTGTGAATCTATTTTCACATACCTGATCATCTGGGGAAAGTTTCCTTTGAGGAGAAGCCTCTTCAATGTTCCAGAATTTCTGCAACTGCTCATCCTCTTCAATTTTGGCAACCATGGTGTTGACCTTAAGGCTGGTGGGAGGTTGTCTTCCCATGGTTCCTGATAAGATCCATCCCAATTCGGTATTCTGTCCTAGGATGCCATCTTTGGATTTCTTGATTCCTTCGAGAATTATTTGGGAATATTCTTCAGCGCCTAGAAGTATATCTATGGGGCCAGGTCGGTTGAAGGTTGGATCGGCGATGAAGACATGTTTCCAGGCATCCATTTTTATGTTCGGAATGGGTGATGAAGGCATGGTTTTTGTAAGTTTGGGAAGTACCAGTAAAGTAACAGGTAAGGAAAATTTACTTGGAAATCTTGGCGTAATCAAACCTGTGATTTTCCATTTTGCGACTTTTGTTTCGCTGTTCCCAATTCCGGAGATTTCTGCTCGAACCTTGGTCCTGGGTAGCGCTAATAATTCGGCTGCGGCTTCGGTGATGAAGGAACCTTGAGACCCTGGATCTATCAAGACCCTCAAGAGATGAGTCATCCCGGATGCTGCCTTAACTTGAACCGTTGCTGTGGCCAGTAGCACTTGGCTCTTCTTTGCGCCTAGGTTGGCGGCAATGATTGTGGGTTTTGGCTTCTTCTCTGGAGCGTTGGAGGTCTGCATGGCTGCTGCGTGAGAAAACGTCTTCATCTTCGGAGCAGGTATCGGCTTTGATGGCGGCTGTGCCTTGTGAAGCAGAGTATGGTGTGGAAAGCGGCAGATTTTGCAGTTATAATACGAACGACATTGTATATTAGAATCGTGTCGCAAACATCGAAAGCACAATCGGTAGGTTCTTACCACTTCTTGCTTTTCGTGGGTGGAGAGCCTCTGGAATTGACCACAGTTATCGATGTAATGATCCCCATTGCACATCTTGCAGTTGAGATATCCGGCAGCGTAATTTTTCTGTGGCTTGTCCTGAGTTGGTTTTCGAGCTCCATCAATGGATTCAAAGGATTGGAACCGCATTTGTAAGAAGGCCATTAGAGTTTGGTGATCCTGAACTTCATTTGGGCACTGAAGCGACTGCTCATATAATTTGTTAGTTTCAGGATCCCATTTTCGAGTAATAACTCGGTTAATCCACGGACCCCAGCTGTCGGTGGAAATGCCCAAATTTTTGATTGCTTCCACACATTCCTTAGTGGAGTCATGCAATCTTTTCAACCCTTGGGCTGATTCCTTGGAGAGGACCGGCTGATCGAAGATGGTGTCTAGCAATTTGGTTAGAATAAGGCGATTATTTTGATACCTTTGTTGCAGCAAATTCCAAGCGGTGTTGTAGTTGGCTTGAGTCACTGCGAGATGCTGGATTAGTCGGCTGGGCTCTCCCTTGACATGCGTTTTTAAATACTGCATTTTGATGACATCATCCATGTTTTGGTTGTCATCTACTAATTTGGTGAATAGGTCCTTAAAAGTGGCCCATTCCTCATAATTTCCCTCGTATATGGGGATTTTAACTTGAGGAAGCGAGATGGCTGATGCTTGCTCGTTCCTTGTTGGTGCTTGTAACAAATTAATTAAATTTCGGTACCTGTCTTTCAACGTAGTAAATTCAGGACTGAAGTGCGTCTGGTTTGAATCCATCTCGTTAGACATGACTTCTTCGTCCATCTCGATCACCCGGTCCCATTCTTCCTTTAATTCCCTCTTTGTGATGGCGGGCCTTCCGAGTGCTTGTTCCAGTTCGGCGTCGTCCAAAGATTGCTTAAAATTCTGCATCCGAATCTGCAGTTTTCGGATACGAACCTTTTGCTCGGGATTTACAACTGTTTCCTCTCGCCTCCTAGTTTCAGAGGGGTCGGGATTTTCAGTTGCCTTTAAACAGCTCTGCAAATAACTTTTTGCTTCGCAGTAGATGGCTTTAATTTGTTCGTAATACCCTGTGGTAAAATAATTATGTGTAGGAATACTTAGCTGCACCATTTTGGCGTGATTTTTGGTCACGGCGTTCCAAGTTTCGTCCAGCGTCTTGTTTCGGCTGGCGATGTAAGCTTCTGTTTTTCGGCTGGCAGGGTCCTTTTTGCTGTTGGAAAATACCTGCGTGATCTTCTGGCCGAGTTCTTCTTGGGCGACAGCTAGCTGATTGAATTCCTCCATATTGTTTGCCATTTTCGGGGAACCGGGTGGGTTGGTAGATGTTGTTTTCTTCTCGGGATGTACCTCTTCTTAGTTGTAGACAGATCCGGCTCGAAGGACCATGAACAGATTCGCCTGGAGGCTGTGGAAATCAGGCGTCCGTTACGTTATTTTGCTGGTTCCATCCCTTATGTTAAGCGCAGAACTGAGACAGCAGTTTCCGCTTTAAGACAGCTTAGTCATGCCACTTAACGGGATGATAATTCGTCACTGTGTGAGATGCAGCCTCACATCCCTTAATTATTTATAGGCTTGGACCCACAGCGACGCAGTAAGTGAATCTAACAAGTAAATGCAGACTCGTTTATTACAAAAATAATTGTTCTATATATACAAACAAATTTGCTTAGATCATAGTAATATACAAAGTTCATTTCTAATAACAGGTGCAATGTATTATATTCAGTAGGTTAATTTACTAGTATTGCAAAACAATACTCAGCGGTTTTGCTTCCGTGATATGATATGGACTCCATGAACTCGAGCGTCTTTTATGCTGAGCTGCGATTGTAGGCATTTAAACCTTGTCACGGCCTTGCGTAATTGTGTACGCGAAGCCGTGTAAAAATGCTGAGCGGCGACTGCGAGGTGTTTAAACTTGACTGTGAGTAGGTCGCCGCGCTTGCATAATGCAATATTGCGTTTTTGGTGGCTTTTAACTTTTAGAATGTTTCGTAAAATTTAAATGAATAATTATAAATTTATATCTGGTTAATCTGTTAAAGACAAGATTAAACACATAGCGTTCAGCTTTAATAACACTGATGTCCCGCATGGGGGAAAATCCTCATGCTCTGTCCCTGACCTAGCTCATTTTTTATCCCATCGATATTTCAGATTTACAACCTTGTTGTTATTGTGTAGAAATAATTGACCTGTGACATCTCTAGCTTCCTCAGAGATTTCATGTTCTTAGTATTTTAATGAAAACTTGCAAATTCTTGGTTGAATACTCATGAATTATAAGTGTTAAAATTTCAACTCTTTAATTACGGACACAACGATGATAACCGTGCAATTTAAGAATTTAAAAGTAGAAAATTGTACCTATACTGAAGTACGGATGAAATAAAACACCATGTACCAGTTCTCTCCTTCGTGTTTCTTTGATACTACATTAAAGTTTTCCAGCTATACATTATGAGAGATAATCTCTCCAGCAGACGACAAGGTGCTTCGATTGTATGCTTCGATTTTTTTTAAATTTTGGATCATAGCGATGTATCAAGGATTGGTGATAAACCAAATATGTATTGTCTGCTCACTAAATGAGCTTATCACGTCGGCCAAAAATTGAGAGGTGAGTATAATAAGCGTTAGCTGGGTGGAAGATATTTCTTCAGGTATGAAAGTTAAATCTGTTTATATAAACGTTGTAAGTACTAAGATAGTGCACATTAGTAAAATATTTCTGATTATACGAGATGCTCAAAATTTCTAAATTTAATAACGTTATATCTTTTAATAGAACTCGTATCGCTGAATTTTAGAAAAGCTCTTTTAATGAGCGTCTTCTCATATCTTACTTTATACCCCTAAATTCAACAGTTTTCTCAGCTATTCAAGTTTGAACGTAAAAAAACAATTTAACCCCTTAGGATGATTTCTTGAAAGGGATAACCAACAAATGCCGTTAAAATTCTAATTTAAATACTTCAACTTTCCAAATACACAAAAAAAAACAAGTTTAGGAAGTACAAATTCAGCTATTGTTGATATAGAAAATAAACACGAAAAAACAGTCATACGAATAGGTGTAATATTGCAGTAGTCGTATGCGTAGAGCTTCCTTGTAAAAAACCGAAACCCTACTAAAATGCAAAATTTCATTAGCAGGAACTGTATTCAAGTACTTGTTACGGTATTAAAAGAACTTTACGACACCCACCCAAGGTGAGCATCGCACCACGGAATCAGTCCTGAAAAACTGGCACACTTGCCCTGAGATCGGCTCAAAATAGGCTAAAGGCCACGGCTGGAACGCTCAGGGAGTCGGGCGTGAGTCACACGATACGTTCTGGGCAAGCGTGTTGCGGCATATATATATATATAGGGTATGTCAGAATTATGAGGGCGCCACCAAGCCTGTCTTAACCCGACTAACCGGGCCTGGACGGTTAGACGGGAGCGAAGCACGCAAAATACTCCGTCGATAGGATTACTCAAGAGTTGCAAGGTCAAATAACAATTTCGAGATTGCCTTATGCAAGGATTGTAATTAGGTGCCAATCCGACCGCGACTACGCAGCTGTCTCACCCACCTGTACGCTCAAAGCTCCCTCGTCCCGTCGCACAATAATCAGTACACTGAAGGGGGCGCTTATCTGAAACAGAACATGCACAAGTCGAAACAAAACAATAGTTCCCTTAACTAACAAATCATGTATTGACTCACGGGTTACAATGGGGCAGCAGAGTGCGTCGCCCTATATCTATAAATAGATTATATCTAAGAACACCAGCTGGCGCGCGCTCTAAACCTAGCGACAGATGTTGAACAGTAATGAACAAAGTAGCACTTGTAACATAGACAGTCTGTAATTTGGAATGAATGTACAAATATGCGGGCGCGACGCCTTATGCAGCAAACAGTAATGAACAAATATGACGACAGTGCCTGTAGGCACAAGAGATGTGACGGGCTCGCTCGCGGCGTCCCAATACAGCTCGTACGCGGGGCTTAAATGCTCTCCGCGGGATAGGTACACTCGCGTTCACAGCGGTAATCAGTTCAAAGACACATACCTTAATATGTAGGCGGTTGGGGAGACTGGTACAGTTGAGTTGCGACAGGCTGCAGTCTTAGGTGGCAGGTACATTCGATGTTCGACGGCTATAGGGATGAGTGGACATCCGCCATACTGGCGACGTGAGACGCGTCAGGACGCGTACAACTGGACGACGAAAAATGGGCCACTTTCGTTCTGCGGGACAGATCCTCGAGTGTCGAGATGAAGGGGGCACGATCCCTTACTTACGGGAGCAGAAACTGGACTCCAGATGCACCCACGCTACGCCGAAACAATTCGAAGCTCGCACAACCACAACACCTCTCGAAGGTGAAGCCATTCTCGCAGCGCTCGCTGCCACAGCTCGAGACGGGCAACGGAAAAGAGGGCCTCCACGGCAACAATACTAAAAGGACAGCGGCAGGCGTCCTCGGGCACCTAAGGGGCCGAAGGACGCCGCCTGGATAACACAACCACCAAACGAACGCTCTCTGCAACGGGCTGCGATCAACTGCCCAGAGGGAAGCGCTGCCACAGGTCACATCGGTCGCGTCCCCACGTGACTAAACCTCGGCAGCCAATCGCGAGGCGATAAAATGAAACAAATTAATGCCGGCGACCATAGTATCACGCCACAACGGCGTGTTTTCTAGAAGATTCGGAATTCTTGCGAGCGATAACGCTCGGCTGCCAAAGCGCCATCAGAGGGGGGGCTCCAACCGACGAGAAATACTGCGTTTGGGGCCAAATATGTGCGAAATCATGATTCTGGAATTAGGCGATGGAGCCAAATAAAGAACTAAAAGGGTTTAGCATACGGGCACGCTGCCCTAAAGCCTAGGTGGCTATTTAAAATACCAAAATGACCTAACATACTGTAGTCAGTAACTAGTTAATTTTACACAGAGTAACAGGTTACTATTTCTCACAAACGTCGAGAGATAGTATCTCCCTAAAAAAGATGCACAAACCTATGTTCAATGCAACTTTTTCACTTAACATTATCGCAACCGCACCTAGGTAAGCTACGACATTGACCATATTTTGTACTCAATACGAGTTCGAGAAGTTGTAGGACCCAAAAGTGATTTGCCGCTCCTTTTCTTCACAGTGTTTACGCTATATAAAAATATATGAACAATTATTAGTATTAAAATATCGTAATACGAATAGAAAAATTAAGTATAAGGGTAGTCGTTGCCTTAGAACAACATTCCGTTTATTTAAAGCTAAAAATTACCGTTTATGCTCCATCCTCACATGATGATAATGCCTATGCGGTAAATTAAAATTCATGACCTTTTTAAATCTTAAATCTTGAGAAATATCGGTGATATACATCTAACTTTTAGACTGACTCTGAATAGTCGGTTAGGCGCATTTCCAATCAGAATATCAGCTATACCGAAGATACATTTTCCCGATACGGTCTCTCAATAAACGTAATATAATTTTGTAGCATCTAAATAGTTGCGAGGGTGTATTCGTATACTTATTCGTAGTTATGGTGAAGAAACAAAAATTTGAAACTCAAAATATGTTATTATTCAACAGTCTCCTCTTAATGTAACACACTTTAAAAAATCTTCCTTCTTTCTCTATAAGGGCTGGTTTATCACAACTTCTATTGCATCTTCCTTAGAAGATAATTTAGGTCCTTTAAAACTCTTCGTCATTTAAGGAAAAAGATCACAGTAGACCCAGGGAGTCAAATCTGGTTAATGAGGGGGTCGTTCGAGTAATTCGCTAGATCACGAACTGTATTCATCGCAACGATGTGCGACTTGTATATAGGTACAGCCGTGTTCAAATAAATCTGGGACAATATTTTTTTCATATGGAGGTTGAGTTAAGAATTGAAGAATATCTCCATGGATTTCCAATATTAGAAAGAGCTACAGATTTCATTTACCTGTTAAAAAGTTTAATATAACGCTTTCTGATAGCAGGAAATCCATGTAGATATTCTGCAATTCTTAACTGAACTTACATATGCAAAAAACATTGTCCCAGATTTATTTGAACACGACTGTACGTTGTCCTGCAAAAGCAAGACGTATTTGACCAACATTACGCGTCTTCTTTCCACTAATTCTCCTCGTAGAGTTATCAACACTGCAGAATCAAATTGTCCAGTTATTGTTTACCATTATCCAGATAATCAATCATGATTACTCCACGACTATCACTAAAAACTGAGGCAAGAACGTTTCGAACACATTTTTGAATAGAAAAATGCTTACGCCTTGGAAAACCGGAGTGCTTCAATTTCATCGATTGCTGTTTTGTTTCTGGGGCGTAGAGAAGTTTCATCCACGCGCCAAGAGACCAAAATGGGAACAAATTAAGCATGCTTCCATTTTGCAGACTTTTCTTCGTTACGTGAACGTCTTAGATATTCGTTTCAGCGCAATTCAACGGTCTAATAGTATTATATCGTGAGCTGCATCGATTTTCTGGGTTAAACATCTAGATCGTTCTTCCCGTTCTTTTCTCATCTTCAACGGACATTTTACCGATTTTGAAGCATGCAACATGATTTTTCACAGTCGCATACGAAAGGCAGAAAGGCATTGTTCACCAAATGTATTTATTAAATATATACTCGTCAATCTGCTTAACCTTCAAGTACATAATGATTGCTCCGTACTCCTTCTAATTCGTTGTATTTACTATGAGAATATAATTCGTAAAATGTTAAGCCAATCATCATCTTCTAAATTTGGCCAATAGTACCTTCTACCATACTGACAATATAGCGACTCGCGATTTTCGATTTGATACTAGATAACTTGGTTTTGTTTCACGTGTTAAATGAACCAATTTAGAAATATCACCTGATATTTTGAGGTTAGGTTATGCGTTTTAAACATAAAAACTGTAAAAAGTGTATTTTGGAGAAACATATCATTAGCATTGATATTCATGTAATAAAATAATATTATACATTTCAAATCGTTATATTCTCTTGTTAGATATAATTCGTAGTACGCCTAATAATCTATATTTTTTTAAGAATATCATTTTGTTATAATCTCAATGCATCAAAGTACAACCCGTCTTACGGACACGTATTTTCAGCTTTGAGATTATAACTCATAATATTCATAAAAAAATCATTCATACTAGGCATACTATATACTTATTATCCTGATAACGCGATTTTGGTAAATTAAAGAAAACGGCATAAGCTAACTAGATATCAATACCCCTCGTATGCAGGCCGCCCGTTTTTAGAATTTTTATGTATGAATCTCGCGAATGCCCCAAACGTTAGGTTATATTTATAGCATGGAGGTAAACGTCGTCCAAGTTGTACTAGAAGAAAAAACAAGATCGCGGGACAATGTATAAGAACAATAATAAACTACAAACTCCAGCAATAGAATATTTTGTTTCTCTATTTTTTCATATTGTCTGAAGACAGTAACCTATTCTCCCCAAAGTTGGAACAAGTAATAGAATACATTTAAACGTTTTCGCTATGACAGCTAACTAAACGAGTTCCTAATTTATATTTGCATTTAGCAGTAACCACGCCATAACTGCTGCGTGTGGCGGCTTGTTTTATTTCCATAATTACAATTTTCCACATAATGGACATGAAAGGTCAAAAAGTAATGCCACTTACGACTTTGTTGTTTAGATGTTTTATACGTATACACATGTGAATTGGTAATTGCATAATATGTTTTTATGTCGACATCATTTACAAACGCCTTATGTCCTATGCGAAACCTCATAAGTTTTTCTATTTGCGCCGATTGCCTTTCGGGTAAAGAAAATTATTTAAATAACTCCAACTCGGTCATGTAAAAATACATAAAAATGAACAGATATATCCGGGAAAATATTCTGGTAATAAATAAACAGGGTGTTGCAGAAATAAGTGCTTTAATTTTAACTGGTTCTAGAATTCACCAAATGGAATGAATTGTGTATGTACCATTTTGGGAAAAATGTCTAAGGCATAAAAAAAATAAAACAATATTTTCCATTAAAATAGCTATACGCCACTGAGTAGTTTTTATTGGTTTATTTGGCCGTTGTTGTTTACATAATATGTAAGGTCCAAACTGATTTAGTGAAAAGCATTTTCAAGGAAATACTCAGAGGCGTACGCTGAATATTTTTTGAAGATCAACATTTAGAAAGATTGTCGTCACTAACATCAATAATATTGTCCTTTGACTTTTCAATATCTAGAGTGATTGTAATAAATATGTATGCCTGATTGCTTTATATATAGGTCCCGGGTGGTGTAGCTTGAACAAGCGTCCACGTTCGATCAGCAGAGTTAAGCAACGCTCTTTCTGGTCAGAACTTGGATGGGAGTTCCACGGCTGCCTCTCTCGGCGCCTCGTAGTACGGCTGCCACGGAAATAGTTGGTCCCGGCGGTCATACAACATCATGACAGTCGTTAGTGGGGTTGGAAGTCCCCATAACTGCACAGCGACGCCTATAATTGGCCCAACGGCTGTTGGCTGAGTGCAATATAAATATAAATATAAATATATAAATATTATATTAAAAATGTTCCATTTTTTTAAATAAATATTAAAATAACTCCAAGTTGCCTGTATGTAATAGTTAATGGTGCATGAGTAATTAAATAATTATTCTTCTCGCATTGTCAGACCTTTACGGATAATAAAACCCCACTTGCAAGCCTCGTTATTATTATCTTAGTTTAAAAAGTCGGCAAAACTACATGTGGTGCAGCGCATCAAGTATGGCGTGGTTGCTCTAATACTATACAATGATAGTCACACTTCATCTGTTGAACTGCGCAGGTGGAAATATTTCCGCAAATTCTGCAGTTATCTCTAAGGATATCCATATTTTATACTGTTTAATTTAAAATTTAGTTTGGAGAACCATTGCAGTTTTGTGAATTTATTGTGTTATCACTAAATCTGCCCGGGCCCTAATAATATGTAAAGAAACGGGTTGTGCTTTTGGCGGTATTCGGACTTCATCAGAAACTATTTGAACGCCTTAACTACATCTGCTGTTTGGACAAATGCAACGGCGGATAGTAAACAATTTTTCTGCGAAATCAGCTTCATATCACCTTTGAATGCCAGCTGCTTGACTTCGCCTAAATCTGTATTGTATGAAAAATAGAACAAAGCATACACCAAAGGCAGAGCGTTGTTATATTGCAACCAGTGGCGTAACAAGACGGTTTGGCGCCGGTGTGCAAGAATAAATGATAGCCGCTATAGACAAGAAGTTTCAGAAAAAAGAGGGAGGGGGAGGGCAATTTTTGATTATGCAACACTGTAAATTTAAAAGAAAATTAATAAGCTCTTTTCTTAAGGTGAAAGGTTACTTACTGCTAAATAAAACACATTTAAATGTTTCAATCTTTTATTAAATATAATATAGTAATAATAATAATAATAATAATAATAACAATCCCATTATTCCCTATTGGGACATAGGGTATTCATATATTCTCTACATTTGTCATTTTCCTTTGCTATTTGGCTCAGTTGTGCTATAGTCTTTCCTGTCTCTTGTTTTACAGTTCTCCTCCACGTTTTTCGCGGGCGTCTTCTGTTTCTGAAACCCTAAGGGTCCCAATCAAAACTTTTCTGCAAATTTCAGTTTCATTTTTTCGCAACGTATGCCCTAACCATCCATATTTTCTTCTCCTAATTTCTATATTAATGTCCACCTGATTTGTTCGGTCTCAAAGATCTTTGTTCGAAATAATGACTGGCCACCAAACACCTATTTACAAACACCTGCAATTTCTGCCTTACCAGTTCTGTAACCGTCCACGATTCCGACCCATAAAGGTTTTACCATTACATCAAACACTCGCAAAATATAACATGAAAAATTAAAATACATATGAAAATACAAAAACAAAAATCACGTAAAAGGAACACAAATTTAAATAATTCACAAGAAAAATAAAATATATACCAAGTGAGTTATTTAAAGTGTTACAAGGCGATATCTCGAAAACGGTTTACAATATTTTCATGAAATTTTTGTGAGGTAATAGGGAGATGGGGGGACATATAAAAACATATTTTCGGCATTTACCTCTTTTTTGTGTTTTGAGGGGTGGGAGGTAACTTTGGAATTTTCAATAGGATGATGCACTTTTGTTTAGAAAATTCCAATCTACGTAAAAAACTACGTAGGTATATGTACATTGATTTGCTCTTTCGGTTACGGAATTATGGTGACTAAATTTTGATAGAAATTAAGAAATAAATACATTTTACCAATAAATCAAGTTACTTATTTCAAAATTAGAATTCGTTTGCATAGAAATACGTTAGTTCTACTTAAGTAAGTTGAAAATTTTGACGTTTTAACGAAAATTTCACATTTTTTAATTTTATAACCTAATAAATCATAATTCCGTAAACAAAAGCAAATAAAAAATCTTTTGTAGACATACGTAGTTTGGTACGCAGATTCTAATTTTATAAACAAAAGTACACCATCCTATTTAAAACTACAAAGTTACCCGCCACCCCTCAAAACACAGATAGGAGGTAAATGTCAAAAATATGTTTAAATATGTCCCCCCATCTCCCTATTACCGCACAGAAGTTTCATGAAAATATTGTAAACTGTTTTCGAGATATCGCCTGGTAACACTTTAAAAAAACTCACCCGGTATAGATATAGAAATATGTAGGTATAGCACTTTAATTAAACTCTCTTTTGCGAGACTTTGCTAAAGCTAACATATCTATCAGTGAATTAAAACCAAGAGTACTGGCTCGTACTTTCTCGATACTCAGTAATGCAAAACTCTTTAGGCGTATTTGGCTCATCTTATCAGCAAAAAGTTTTTAATAATTTTTAATTTAGAAAAAAATCTCTTAGTGGAGGCTGTAGTGACGGGATGTAAAAAATAGGATATAAGCTGTATACAAATCTGGAAAGCTAGCCAATGATGTGTGATTAGACAGACATTTTTCTCCCACTTCCTTCACTCATAAGCAAAATTTAATACTAGTTGTGTACGAAGCTCGAAATTGTACAATTTACTTTAGTAATTCGTCATCGAGATCAGTTTCATACGTAGTTTGAAGTAATTTGGCACTCTCTATGACCTCTGTATCTGAGGCAATCGTCAGAAATTTGCGGTTTAAAACTTTGAATTTATAGTATGTTACTATGCACTATGAAATCTAAGAATCACAAACACACACTAGAGCTGGAACTTCTAATCTACTCAAAAGGAGAAAAGACTGCGCACTCAAAAGAGCCCATTGGCGCTCACGAGCTCACGACTCATAGTCTGTTGCCGCTTTGAACCACTATTCTAGGAAAACTTTAAATTTCACTAAAAACTCCGCTACCGCCGCGCCTATATAGATTCGGCGCCGAGGTCTTTGCACCCGCTGCACATATGATAGTTACGCCACTGATTGCAACCTATAAATGGTACACATTTGATAAAAAGATGCGGTATAAGTATGTACCATCTGCATACCAGCGATCGAACTGGGCGAAAGTTGGAAGACTTCTGCTTGTAGAGAAAATTAATATGCGGTATTCAATGGGTCCCGAATTGAACAATTATTTATTCGGTGAATTGCGTACAAAAAAATTATATTTTAGGTCAATTATATTTCGGTCAATTGCTGTTCCGAACAATTGCGTTTCAGTTAATTTTCCTTGGGCCAATTGTTTTCGACCAATATTCCTAGAATCCTGTCACACACTATCTATTCTCATTAACACATAAGTGAGCTACACAAAAATTAATAGTAATATGCCATTTAGACGCTGGGAGAATCTGTATGCAAAAACGGAATTCTAAACCGCAGTAGCATTGTAAAACGTTTTTTAATGAGAAACCGAGACACGTGGTTAACAAACACTTGCCTTTGAAAGCCAAGCCACCACTCCAGTGTGAAATTAAGCGACAGATAACCAAGTGATCATAACTAACCAGCGGTTATATCCCACAGGGCTGCTTATTTGACAAATGATGATATATCTTCGTGAAAGAAGACAATGAACAAGGCAGAAAATACTGAGCAGTCCTTTGTTATGGTCGTATTATTGAATATTAGACATACTATAAGAGATCCTTTACAGTTGAACTTAATGTCTTAGCAGCTTTTTCTACCTGCAATTTACATAATTTGTACATGTGCAAAATTTGTAAGGTTAACTTGGAAAGTTTGAAATATGGCGTTACAAGGTTTTTATATTAAAAGTCTGATAGCCAAGCTAAGAGAAACGAATACTGTAAAACTATTAGCTGCAAATTTACTCATTATACTAGTAATTCTGTATGCAAATTATCACTAAAATATAGTTATACAAGGCTAGTTTAACTGAAACTGATTTATATCTAGTGTATTTTATTATTACAAATAGTATTAATACAGAAATATATACATATCAATGTATTGCATATTTGCAATTATATATAACCATAACACATAAAAACAGAAAACATATATTGTAAATGTACTAGTGTGCTATGACTGATAGCTACCAAACAAGTTTGCTTGTGTGCACTTAACCAGGCTATTTCTTGTTGCATCACAGTAAATTCGTACTAAAAGATGGTCTTCACCATAAATTATCAATCCAAACAGGACCAGTGAGCAAGCTGTAACTGAATTTTTCACTACTGAAATATTTATAATTCAAGAAATCAATGTGAGAATGCTTATTTGCTGCTAAATAACAGTTGTTGAGTGGCATCAACAAATTTTAGGTGGCAGCGAATACAGAAAAGGTATGCTACATCTCCAGCAAATGCCTGCTGTGATTTGTGCAACTATTTATTGTTAGACGTGTGTAAGAAATCCTATGAGAATGTAGGTATGCAATTAGAAAAATTAGTGGAAAAACTGCAACGTTCTCCCTACAACCCGATCTTAGCACCTTGTGCCTCTTAAGAAAAGCGTTGAAAATACGTCACTTTAACTGCGCCGGTGAGGTCACAATATGATTGCGACAACTTGTAAAATCCTTCCACAAGAAAATTTACTATTTGTTGAAGCAGTGGGAGTCGTGTCTTAATCTCAAACGTGATTTAAGAATGGCGAACCTTTTAGTCTACCTTTACAAAAATGTACTCTATTAATCTACAAAAAATCCAATTTTTGTAAAAATGCTGCGCCACGTTGCATATGGTGTTAATTTCATAACTGGCAGCGTGAAGAAAGCTTTTCGTAATGTATTTCTGTTCCAAGTTTTGTACTATTCGATTCACAATCTTGCTATTTCACTGGTAATACTTATTTACTATGCAATTAGTGTTATGTGAATATTACACACTAGAGGAGAAGTTTGACACACGAGGCTATAGGCCAGGTGGGCTAATTTTCTCGTGTGAATAACAAATCGTAATACTACGCTGCAGTAACACATTATATCCACGCCTCTCAATAAACTCAGAAGAAGCATCACAGTACTGTTTGTTTTAACCTTTTCGGTTGCCAGGGGACATTAGAACACAGATACCATTAAACATTATTGTGTAAACTAAAGCTTGTGTGTAATATTTATATTTCGATTGTTAATCGTTATAGTTATGGAGCATCTATTGGGTATTGGATAATAGTATACCTATATCATGAGGGGCTAAAGTGCACCATTTAATCCCGCGAGTGTAGTTTGTTGCCTCGAGGGAGAAGCACTTTAGTCCCGAGATATATACGCTATTTTTTGCACTTTTGGGAACATTATCATCAAACATTTCCAAAATTTGGAATCTGTCAATTTGGAAACTAACAATTACAATTTATTAAAAACTGAATTGCAGCAGGTCCTGGATAGCCTGAATTAGTTGGCAGTACTGAAGTGTATTGTCAGTATATGTCAAATTCGAGATTTGCAGGTTAAGTTTTGCGTCAGTGTGTGTCAAATGACAAACAAAACCTAACCTACTAACCTCGTGTGTACATAAATTTACCATAGTTACGGTATCATTTTTACTTTAGTCCCTAGGGATTAAATGAACTACTTTAGTCCCTGTTTACGGAGACTAAGGTATCAACTTTAGTCCCGGAAGTGCAAAAATAATTTTTCCACGAATATTATCAATGATGACTAGATGATGGCTTTATGATCAAACTTGAATGCATTCAATTTATTTTTCAATTACACCTTAGCCTGTTATTACAAGTAATCGTTTGATTGTCACCCATTTGTGGAAAGCTTATATTTAAATTTAAAAAAGTCTCGTAAGCTGCAACGGTCTAAACAAAATTTAAACATCGAGTGCTATGAGCATTAATTAGGTGCTGTAATCGAAAGAAATGTCAAGAAATGGATTTGTGAGTGTAGTCAAAATGTGTAACAAGACGAACCGAAGGTGATACTTCGAACATTCATTCATTCATAATCTATAGCCTCTTTTACCTTTCGGTGTCGAGGACCATTCATACCTCGCGGGAAGTGCATCGGAGGTAATGCGCCGCACGCAACTTACATTACGCTCCCCCACATGCAAACGTACCACACACACAACAACTTACATCTAACTTAACTAATGGATTCAAATCCACTAACACTTCTAAATTTATTTTCCAAGTTTGCTATGGCATTTTTGAAATACCCCTTAAAACAATAGCTAAACAATAGCGTAACGCAATAAGTTAATAAGAATAAGGATGATGTCACACACAACAAAAGGAAAATGCCTAATAAAATATATTTATCATCGGATTGTGGTATTTCTACAGTGAGGCGTTCTCGTAAAATTTTATTTAGCTCTGCTTGCATTCCACAATAGGTAAGCGCATTAGCGGTTTATAAATAATTAGTTCCGGTAACACAGCTGTAGGTAAATTTCTATTGTAATGCTTTTCCGTCTGGGCTACGAAAAATAGGACCTCTTGTTTAATAGATTTACTAGCCTTTTAACGCATTTTTTTTTAAATTGAGTTGTTGCCCAGGAAAAGATTTTTATTAACGTTTTCAATAAAGACCTCTGCAAAAAAAATTTCTACATCGAATACCGGTACAAAATGATTATAGGTATTATATATTGTAGTGAATGAACTATACTTTATATTTTTATTAGAATCTGATTAGAATTCATACTACTCATAGTTAATAAAAAAATATGCCCTTTTTAAATTATTAATCATATTAATATTATTTACTAGCTCTGTTATAACCTGTTAACTATTAGCTCAGGTGAGTTCAGTTAGTTTTAATTCTTATGATCTTTAGATCCAAATTTGCCTATTTATAGCTATTTTTGTATTAAGGGCGTGAAGGAGGCGATTTTGGCCCGCGGCGGAATTATAAGCCAGAGGCCCGAAGGACCGAAGGATTATAAAACGCCAAAGGGCCAAAATCGCCGTTCACGCCCGAAATGCAAACAAGATTTTTTGTAAAATCCACCATAAAGCTTTGAAAAATAAATGGCACGATTCGTTCTCAAAAATCAAATTGTTGTTGGTTGCCAATGTGATGCTAGTTTTTTAGGCCTTAGGGCGCAAAAAGCATTATTTACGCCCGCAAATTATTTTTAGGCCTTAGGGCGCAAACGGCACTATTTACGCCCGCAAATTAATGCATAAATGACCATATTTTAGTACGATTTTACAAAAAAATATTTCTGTCATTAATATTTAATTTAAACCTCAAACTGACAATCAAGTCAATATGATACCCTTACATTCAAATAGCATAAATTTCTATAATATAGGTAAGTACTTTATATTTTATGTTTCTTTTTTAATATAAATGAATCACTTTTATTTATACAGATACCTTCAAGTTAACCACTTACTCTACAGTGACAATTCCAAACTCCAACAAGATGCCATACCTTTCCACCTGCAGCCACGTTCACCATTCTTCATTCCGCAACATGCCTCCTCTACAATAGAGTGCACCTCTCAAAGGACAACCAGGCTGATAACTTAATACTCTGGAACTTCTACATGGACTACTCTTTTCTACGGATAGCTAGGTCAACAATCCTCCAGACTAAAATTACAAGCACCATCTACAAGGACTGCAGCTCTCCACGGATAGCCCAGTCTATAACCCTCCACACCACAATCGCAAGCACCTTCCACATGGACTTTTACATGGACTGCACCTTTCCACGGACAGCTAGGTCAATAATGCTCCAGACTGCAATTGCAAGTATCTTCACAATAGACTGAACCTCTCTAATGACAGATATGTCAATGGTCTTCTACTCAGCAAGTGCCTGCATACCAGAAATGCCCATGCATACCAATCCTCTCCATCTTCCACTAACTTAGCTAACTTTAATGTATTCTTCTTACTCGTAATAGCCCATACATCCACCAATGTTGACATTCATTTTATCTTCTATCATTTTTCCCAATTTTACTTTTAACAATTACCCATCGCTCCTCCGTTTATTTCCAGTAAAATTCAATTAATTTAATACTGCAGTTTATTTAGTTTCAATCCCATTACAAAATTTTATTTTTACATATTCAAAAGTTTTATTCGTTTTTCCTTTTTAAGTACCTCTCACTACAGTTACATTATATTTTTACAATTTTTTTATCTGTTACACTCTAGATGTTAAAACTAAACCCTAATTTATTCTACTACCATATAATTATTAATGACTTTTAAGATGTTATATTAGCCTGACTTCTCAGTTGTAATCTTATTACTTTGTAACTAATCTCTTATTCAAAAATAGGATTAATAAATGATATCTTCTAAGTAAAACCAAATAACTCTTTCATGTTCAAAATTAATACATCAACTTAGAGCTAGAACTTCCTTTTTAATAAAGTCAAATGTTAACCCAAATCAAATTACTGTATTGTATTTCTAAACTGTTCATAAATATATTTTTTACAGCATTAAGTCTCACAAATAGTTAATTAACACCCCACTCAAAATCCCTATTTTATATTGTTCAAAATAAATCCAATGTACTATTATTATACAAAATGTGCATTCATCTCAATATATTATTATATTATATTATACAGGGTGTTAGGTAAAGAATGGGACACCGATTAGTCATGGATTCCTTACGTTATAATAAATAGATTAAACCTAATATACCTTAGCACAAAGACCCTTCAGTAAGAAGTTATAGTGCTTGGAATTCAATCTTTTATAGAGATATCGATTTGAATGTTGGTATACATGCTTACTATTATGTACTGCATTAATAACAAATTTTCATAAATTAGACTTGACTGTAAGAGGCGCTTTACCTATCTTTGAAAACTTTTTTTAACTATAACTTCGTTATCAGTAATATTTTTTGAAATTTTAAGTTGTTATCTGAAAGAGAATTAAAAAGCACAAAAATAATGTACTCTTAGTTCTTAAGCCTAAAAGCAACCGTTTACCTTAAAATGTTCATCAAAAGGTTTTGGTTGTCATTAAGACGTGCAATTATCAAGTAGCCATGATCACAAAAACAATGGTCATCTAGTAAAAAACAATGATAAATCAATTAATGGCATTAGTGATATAAGAATCTGTTCTTTTATTTTTAGGAAAATACCGCTACATAACGAATTCTCCAATGCTGAAAGGTTCGTTATATCGCAGCATTTTCGTAAGCACAAAAGACAAAAAATCTGGTGTGATACACTCACACAACTTCCTTTTACAGTGATCTTATAATTAGTCAAAATTTTCGTTTTTAATTTTTAACCATTTGTTAAAAATTTTCAAAAATTGCAAATTCTACAAAAACGGTACAAAATCGAGTGTTAGTTGAAGAGACAAATTTTCTCTAGAATTTTAAGGTGAATTCAAAAATGTAATAATATACCGGGTGTTTTATTTAAAATAGGAGTTAATAAAAAAAATAGAAACAAAAACAAAAGAAACCCACTTTAGAAGTATTCAACTGGAAAATCACCTATCTCATATCAATACACATTAAAAATGAAAAAAAATGTAAAGTTTAAAAAAATCTTTAGAGCCGTTTTTGAAAAAATCGAAAAAAACTGAAAAATCACAAGAGTAAACACCTACTTCCGGTTATGCGATTTTCTTCAAAAGCTTGATGTCTCATCTACATAGTAGACGAAGCTTATATATGAAGTTTCAACGCCATACCTCTTTTCTTTTTTGAGATATTCTGTTCACAGACAGACACACACACAGACAGACAGACACACAGACACACACACAGACAGACCAATGAAAAAAAATATGTTTTTTGGGATCAGGGGACTCTAAAAAGTGAAGATCCGTTGAAAACTCAATTTCGAATTTTTGGGGTGAATCCAATACTTCCTTTATAGTAAAAGGAAGTAAAAACTGATGTCACCCATGTCATTACTCGAGTTCTTGTTGTTTACTAGATTACAATCATTACCCATTGTTTTTGCGATGGCTACTTGATAATTGCACGTCTTAATGACAACCAAAAACCTTTGATGGGCATTTTAAAGTAAACGGTTTTTCTTCCGCTTATGAACTAAGAGTGCATTATTTTTGTATATTTTAATTCTCTTTCAAATAATAACCTAAAATTTAAACAAATGTTACAGATAACGAAGTTAGAGCTAAAAAACGTTTTGAAAGATAGGTAAAGTGACCCTTACAGTCAAGATTAGTTTATGAACATTTTTCTATTAGTGCAGTACATAATAGTAAGTAGGTATACCAAAATTCAAATCGATATATCTACATTTTAGTAGAGAGGCCAAACTAAATTATATCGTCAAATAACGATTTTCGTGGGACTGAGTAGCTTTATACCGACAAGTGGTACCTTCTTATTCGGTGGTGTTTCCTGAGTATGAAAAATCATGTTGTCGCTTTCTCATCCTGTGGAGAGAAGAGCTATGCCGTCACAAATATGGCCATTCTTGGTTCCAGGTTTTAGTACAGTAAAGCTAGGGTTTAACCCAAACATAAAAAAAAAGTTCTACCCAGCAGGAAACTGTTTAGTACACTCCTCTCAATAGGTGGTAAAAAGTTGCACAACATTGCGCGTCGGGTTTAGGAGGGAGGGGGTGGAAATGTGGTAAAATGCTAGGTTTCAACAGTTTTATAGTTTTTCGCAAATATCTCGTTAACTGCAAGGTTTAGCGCAAACTTTATCTTATACAAAATTAATCTATATTTAATTTACAATAATAATGGTCTTATGCATTTTTGACTTCCCGACAAGGGTTACAGAGATATGGAAGGGGTAATGATGTCATTATTTTCCGGTTAGCTTGGGATTCATCGTACTCACTTAAAAATGAGTGTTTCGTTATAAAGAGTATGTTTAGTTATGAAAAGTACTTAGCGACGCATCAATAAGATAGGAACATTTGTATGTGTGTATGTATGTATGTTGGTACAGAGCTGGCAACTCTGCTACCATACAGGTGGAAACACCAAATGCTGAAGAATCGTCGAAAGACGCCCTATGCTTCTACAGGAGCAAAAACGAATGATGATGATGATGATGATGTATGTATATACGGCTATGTGTATGTATATGATAATATATCTACATTGCTCCCCTCCTTTGTCGCTTTTATCTTCATTTTGCCTATTTTTCTCTTTGAATAATTCATCATATCGTTTTTTTCGTTCCCATTTGTGTTCTTATAATTACACCTACTTAAATTACCTCTATCTTTTGTCATATCATCCTAAAAAGATAAAATCATGTGGATATAATTGAAACAGGGTTAACTACAAACTTTATCTAATAAGCTGTAGTACAGAAAATAATGGAAATTGTTTTCTTCACAATACATGCTTTTCAGTAAATTCAATGTTCTTCAATGAAAAGTGGTATGTACAACGTTCAAGGTAGTAACATAATAATAAATAACAGCAATCAGTAACCTAAAAACCTTCAAGCTCTTTTTCATGTTGAAGATTATCTTCATCGATGCCGTCGTCAATAATTAGTGCATCTGTGTTGGTGCACCCATATCCAGAGCAATTCTTGCACGTGTTTGAGCATTTCAAGCCACTCTGTCGACGCTTACAGTTCCTGACACACCCCGCATTACAAGTGTAAACAATGAGGGAGAGCAATTTTTCAGGATCAGCTGCCTTTGTGGTTGCAACTGGACGCACATAACCACCAATCCTTTTCCAACCCCATTTTAGTGAATCTTTATTGAGATTGATCCATTGCTGCACTTGTTAATAAACTCTATAAGAGTGTTGTTGTGCAGCTGCTGAAGTAGGGAAAAGTACAGCCAACCTAAAATTTGTGTGTACAGGCTCCTTTGCGATGGTCTACAAATAACATTGATGGCGCAGATTATCCAAATTATCTGCATTTGTTGATGCAAATATCGAAAGGAAGAAGTGGTTTCCAGCCAGTTACTGCATCTGGGTCTGCATTTGGGTGGTTAAAAATCAACTGCTTTAAGTAAAATTCCTTGTCACGTCGCACGCTTTCAGAAGGCGTTATTTTTCCCTTTCTATAAATTGAAGAGGCGGTATCACATCCGGCGAAAGTGTAAACTGCCAAGAGAACATCCTTCATTTTCCCGATACCACGCTGAATGTCTCCAATGCAGTAAACTTTTTCTTCTTGGTTATACCTTTATTCGGTACAACCATCTTCAAGTTTGATGGCTGGAGCATGAACAACCAACAAGACCAATAAATCGGTGTCATTGCCAATTACGATACCCTCTGTTTCCTTCTTTGATTCGTCAATTGTAGTAAAAACGATCTTGGTGTCAGCATCACATTCTGCTTGAATCACTTTGCAGCCAGCTTGCTGTAAGTGTACAGTGATGAGAGTAATCAGTTGTATCTTGTTCTTAATACTAGTTGGAAATTTTGTTTGTCCTAGAGTGACATTAATTCCATCTTCCACTTTCACTTCAACATGTGTAGTAATGGATGATCTGCGTAAATGTTGTTCGTCTTTTATGCTGGGTGCTTGACCATAAACACCTGGCCTCCCCACTTCTTTGAACACTTTATATAATACACTTGGAGCGAATATAACGAGTTCATAGGCGTGATTTTTGCTTTTTTTGACAGACAAAAAAAGTTACATTTTTACCCCCTCCATATTTCCGTAATCCTTTACTGTAGTGCAAAAACTCATAAGACCATTTTTATTGTAAATTAAATGTACATTAATTTTGTATAAGATCAGGTTTGCGCTAAACCTGCAGTTAACGAGATATTTGCGAAAAACTGTAAAACTGTTGAAACCTACCATTTTACCACCTTTCCAACCTCCTCCCGCCTAAATCCGACACGCAAGGTCATGCAACTTTTTTCCACTTACTAAGAGGAGGGTACTAAACAGTTTGCCACTGGGGAGAATTTTCTTTTTTGGATGTTTGGGTTAAACCTAGTCTTACTGTATTAAAACCTGATACCAAGAATCGCCATATTTGTGACGTCATAGCTCCTCACTCCACAGGCTGAGAAAGCGACAACAGGAGTTTTTCTACTAAGGAAACACCGCTGATTACAATGGTATCACTTGTCGGTATAAACCTACTCAGTCCCACGAAAATAATTATTAATTCACTTGGCCTCCCTACTATTTGTGGAAATTAACAGAAAAATAAAAAAATTAACTTCAAGGCCCTATAACTTCTTAATGAATGGACTTTGTACTAAGGTATATTAGGTTTAATCAATTTATTATAACGTCAGAAATCTATGATGTGTCCCATTTTTTACCGAACACCCTGTATATTCATTTTAGCTCATTTCTTTCAACACATTGTAAGGTCTATATCTCACCATAGGTCATATATCATATATTATCATAGATCATGTTATAGATAAAAATATTTCAATTTTTCTAGTAAGACAAACGATTAAACGAAACACCTAGTAATGTGAATTACATGACTGCAAAAAAAAATCGCAGTCGTGGGATTCGAACAAGCACTACTACCAGAGAGAATCTGATATCTAAGCAGACGACTAAAGTGCTGGACCAGAAATGCTACGTAAACACACATGATTGTCGATGCATTATGAAGGGCCAGTGAAGACAGAACCGATCGCGGAAGCACTGATTGGTTATGATTAAAACGTGACAGACGCTGACACGCAGGCACAACACAGGTTTATACAATGGTGAGAAAAAGCATAGAAACATCTGTATATCTTTGTCCGCGACTGTCCTTGAATTTCTGCAAGCCTTCGATTTGTGTAGTTCCGTGGATTCTTTCTTGCACTCGTTCCGGATGCACTTCGGAATATAAATTGTATATTTATAGGAGAAGGTTATTTTACTAAAACGGTTTAAACTTAATGAAGCGATGAAGCGTTCCAGGATAAGATGTAAATAAAGTAGCAGAAATTACCCCTTGAGACATTTTTAGCCTTTGTCTGTTCACAAATGAACACACTTCAGAGTTCTAAAGTATATGAAAAAATCAAATAAAGTACAGAGCCTTATATAAAATTAAACTGTGAGGTGTTTTGCTATACGATCTAATAACCTACTATCTGCATAAGTGCAAAACACAACGCTTGCAAGAAATGCTTGCTTGTAAACAATGTGTACTGAAACTTGACCTAATAATTCCATATTAATGCTGGGTGGCATACGTCTAGCGTAATTGTTACACATCGTGAACTAGTTTTCAGTCTAATTTGATTCCGCACAATTTCACCCAATTGTCTATTTCATGGGCAAACAATCTCCAATATTCTTAAAGAGATTGCTATGAACTTTAGTATACAGTGTGCCACGATAAAGAGTCAGTATTGTGATCTCGTTAATAGTAGGAGATACAAATTTGGTTACATGGGAAAAAAGTTGAGTAATTAAAGGACTAACAAAATGACAACTAGAAACCCTTGATATGATTTTTTGTTTTTAAGTTATATTAATAAACCGATTTTTCTGATTTTTTATTCTATTGTTTTCTGGAGTTAATATTAAAGTTAGAGCGAAACTGGCAGAACTTCTTTAGAACAACTTTTCATGGACCTGAATATTACGTCATTATTTTTTATCCGATTTTTCGTCTGCAAGCCACATTTCCTGTGTTGTTGGGCTCGGCATTCGCCTCGCTCAATAATATTCACAGTCGTCTGGGAATGCTACGTTTTTTGTCCTAAATACACAATGTATTATATTGATAAATTTTCTTACATATAATATACATTAGGAATAAACATATCCAGTGTTGCTCATTACTCTTTTCTTTAAATAATATATGGGTCGCACAAAAAGAGCAATACAATATTTTATGCCTACAACTAAACCTATAACCTAAGAACCTTTTTTTCTATCTATTGTATTTTTCTGGTAAAAACCATTCAGAACTGATAATTAACGCTTGTTATAAAAACATTCTTAACAACAGCATATCAAAAATTTACAAAACGTACACTTGTTTGAGCAGTGTAAATCAAATTAAAGTGCAAACCGTTTTATATAATTTATCCGATTGTTTTGTTTTGTATTTCTTGTTTCGATTTTTAACATAAAAACGTGTGACAACAACGCCACATACTGGACAATATTATTTTATCTAGCATGCCAGTACCTATTAGCGGTAACGTTGACAAATTTACGAATTTTATAGTATATTAAAGTATGAGTGGATAACAAGGTCTTTAAAACACGCGCGAGTTTTCGAGCACGACGGCGTAGCCGGAGTGCTCGAAATAGAGCAAGTGTTTTAAAGACCAGTTATCCACGAATACTTTACGCTATTTTTTATTATACCTCCAATACTGGAAATAAATTACGCACTTAAAAACTTAGAAATAATTTTTGTGGTGATAAATCGAGAGGGCATAATAATATTGCTACTATAGTTACGAGAATTATTTACGTTTTTGTCGCGTCCATGTCCGTTGTTGCATTCAGTCGTTTCCTTGACAACCTTTAAAGCTCCGCGAGCTTTAATCGCCTGTATTCGCACGCTCAGGCGTGCTTTAAACGGCGATTATGATGCAGGTATAATAAAAAATTGCTTATATTTTGTCAAATACCCACTCCGTAAAATGCAAAATAGTTCTTAGGTTTTCTTTTTATTTTTAGCAGTAGCATATATTAGTGCAATTCTTGTACGACCGATTAGATACACCCTGTATAGAACGGTAAACGTAAAGAGTACAGGGATAATAGTCGGCGGGTCACGCGGTAGTTTTATAAAAGTTTTTTTGTTAATTATTGTTCACAACTTAGCAAATCGATTCTTTGTACACTACAATTTTAGCAATTACTTCATTACATACTTTTTAAAGGAAAATGCAGGGTCTTCTTCTTAGCCGTACTGCCCGTTCCAAGTGTCGTGACAAGATGAGATCATGTATGTTAAAACCTACATTCATTTATCTTTCTTCTCCATTCGCCTCTATTTTTGTCTGTTTGAACACAATGGTACACCAAGGTATAGGTAATTTTCGAAATTTGGTCGACGTAGCAAGATGGTGAACGTCCCCTTGGTCTCCTACCATCAACTTTTTCTTGTACCATCAGGATTTCTAGAGACTCAATTTTTCCTTGTAATATTAGCAAACTATTTCAAAATTGCTTTACATATGGTCGTGATCAGTCCTATTTGGCTTTTGTTATATACAGTCCATAACTGCAACATTTTTTGGTCCTTCGAGCCTTGCTCAACAAACTGACATTGAATTAGAAAATGTTCGTCTTTAAACTTTAAAAACTCAAGCAGCTATAGAACTGTGACATTTTATATAGTAAACAACATCATTACCAGTACGACATCATGAAAAACAGAATTTATTAAAACGAACACAAGTTTAAAAAAAGCAAAACCTTAAATTTCTAACTTAATTTTCATTTTCAGTGGATGGCAAGAATTATAGAGGCATTTTCATGATAAGTACTATTGGAAGAATAGCCTATATTAAAACAATAATATGAAATCTGATCAAAAGTGAAATTGAACATAAACAAGCAGAACATTTTGGTTTTAGGGCCGGTAGATCTACTATAGGCAACATATTCACCATAAAATTGGCAATTGAAAAACGACTACAACAAGATAGCGAAAAGCACTAATAGACTTAGAAAAGGCCTATGATACCGTCCCAATTAAAAAACAATGGAGATAAATGGAGAATTTTGGCGTAAGTTCGAACCTGATAAAAACCTGTATAAAACTAATTATGAGAATAACAGCAAAAGAATAACATTGGGAAACAGAGTCACCGAGAAAATTTGCACAATAAACGGTTTAAGGCAAGAATGTTCATTACGGAATTCTGCAAGGAAGGCAAAACAATGTAAATTGAGATTGCGAATCGATGATGATGTTTTATACATTATGAATTTCGCTGAAGCACAAATTATTATTATTTCTAACGACAAAGACGATCTCAGCTACATGGTTAGAAAATTAAAGGTTGCCTATAAGAAAAATGGACTAGAAAGAAATAAAAGGAGTAAACAAATGTAAGTACTTGGGAGTAATAATTAATACACACGGAAATAGCAATAAAGAAATAAACATTAGAATAAATAAAAGCCGTGATAATAGTATTATACTCTATGGATCAGAATCATGAGATATTAATGGGAAAAACAAAAAAAGTTATTGTCGACCGAAATGGATTACCTAGCCGGGGTCGGCAGCTCAGTGGTTAAGCATTCTGATTACTGATCTAAGGTCGCGAGTTCGATCCCCGGTTCGAGTGAGGTTTTTAAAAATAAAAAATGTGGATGAAAGCCTCTACAGAATGCCATAATTCGGAAGTGATGTAAAGCCGTGGGTCCTATGTTACTACGACGTGTAGCATGTGAAAGATCCCTTGCTAGGGTTGGAACTCCTTAGTCTCGGTAAAATTATAAGTAGGACTTTGACCATATGACCAAAGCAGTCGGTGTCTAAAGTACCAGGTACTCCGCATGCCTATACCTTCTCCATTACAAAAAAACAAACAAACAAACAATGGATTACTTACGTAGGAGCTGTAGAAAAACAAAAACTAACAGAGTACTTTGTATAAAAAACATATTTAGTAGCGTAAATTTATTTAAATATAAATCTACATTTTCTGTTATGTTTCCATTCTCATTTAAAATTTGGGAAATACTTTTACTTAATTCAACATTTTTAACAGGTCAGCTTGTTTACATCCACAGCTTTCGCAGCGGCAGGTCGCGTTGGATATATTTATTTCCAGAGCGAGTTGCCCTAATTAATATCTGGTTCAAATAAAAGACCCGATAGCTAATCAGCAACAATTACTTTATGGCGAAGTTTTTTCAGTGCGCAAACTCACTGGTGGAAGGCCGAGCGGCGAAATCTTAATCGCAGCCCATTATAAACACGACTTTTTTATCAGATTATTAACTATAGCACTCGACTCTCCCAATAACGGCATTGATGTTCGTAACGCAGCATCCGGGCCAACCTATCGGCAATTAATCTAAATTGAACCGGACAGACAATCCCAATTAATAGATAGATGCCCGTCAATCGTGGGCTCTCTTATAATCCGGCTCCCTCTCCGAGCAGTGCGCCCACCGTCAGTTGCATTTCCTACAACGCTAATTAATTATTATGCTTTACGAGACAGCGTCAGCACGGTTCATTTATTTGGTAATGAAGGTGTTCTGGGCCCATTAGCACTTTTAGATCATCAAGGCGATCGATCAAATCGATAAACCATAAGTCAGAATTCCAACTCGGTTTTAAAAGTTTCCAAGTTCGACTTGGCCGGTTATTAATGGCCAGTGGCGTGGTTGCGGGCGGTCTTTAATATTTATCTTTCATTCGATAACTATTTAAAAGCCTTAATTATTTAATAATAGCTCAAACATTTAAAGTTGGATGGCATGCAGAAGGTGTAACAACATGCGAATACACAAATGTAAGATTTGAAATAGCATAAAAAGTTAATTAATATTTACAAATACCATTTTAATTTGATTCAGAGCAGACCATGAGTGTTTTGAAAATTTATAGTATAACAATACAATTAGGTACTGATTAAAAGTAAAAGTAACAAATTTCGCATAATTTTGTATCCAGTATACAGTGTGTCTGACAGCACCGCGGAAAAGGCCAATGGCAAATTTAACTAAGGATCAGCGTGGCCTGTGCTGCGCAACAATGCGCAGTTGGATCTGATTTTTGGCGCACGTAAACGCATTTACTTACATTGTTCTACTCGATGTTGAATACTTAATTATAGCTACATTATAATCCATGACATTTTCTCGCTTAAAATATAATTAACTTCATACATACGAAAAATTTATGAATTTACCCATTTTGCAAATGCCTTCAGACACACTATATACATAAATACATAAATAAAGTATATCATTTGTTTAGTAGATTTAAATTATAAGGTGCATTATCTATTATTGGCACACATTCGTCTATCCATACAAGTAAAATCTCTGAACTACGTACTGCGTTCAAAATGTTATACCTTTTCCTCCTAATTTGATGTTTGTGGGACTACTTTTACTGATCAATTTTATCTTAAACATTACCTAGAGAAGCGATTTTGACCGAAATAACACGTTTTGTTCACACATAATTTTTCTACTGTTAACAGTCATCTAATAAAATTCGACATAAAGTTGTTATTCCCTCTTCATGTTTCAATGCCTGCCTGCTATATTGGAAAATAGCAATCAAATAGTTTCTTTTTTAATGCAAATCCCAAATTTTTAATATGTGTACGAAACACATGGATTGATTAGTACTTTAACTTTTCGCACTATATATTAAAGCTATCGACAACGATTATTTCCTATGTAAAGCTACCGTGAGGCTCGAACTCATTACCTGCCAATTGCAAGTTCAAACGCTTCACTTCTCGGCCACCGATTCATCTAACTGTTTCCAGTTAATACAAATATTTATTGCAAGAGCAATTAAAAACAATATCGATCAAACATTCTATTACTGAAATGTAATCCTTTACAGCAGCAAAAATTTTATAAATTGCTGTATAAAAATATAAATAGTAATATTGACTGCATTCCAATAAATACCTTTCTCTTTAAATACTTGAAGATAAAGACATTTATCGCAATATTTCCTACAAGTTTCTTAGTGTTTCATAAACATATAAATTATATGAGCACTTAAATTGATGTCACTGATGAAGAGCACCAGGATAAGTCGATACCGCGCTATCCCAGCAGAACATCAATCATTTATCTCTTATTTTCTAGATTTGCCTCCTCAGACTAATCATTTCTGTTAAAAGAACACATTTCAAACGTTGAAAGTTTTCATCAATTTTAGAAGCCATACCTGCTGCAGAGCAGTTATTTACCAGAAAGCATAATTTTCAAACGGTTTTCGTCGGTTGACGAACATTATTTAGTTAGTGTAGCAATTTAATAGTAGATTATATTATAAGTGAGAGAAATGCATCATTATTTGCGAGTGAGAATTTTGAAACGCGAGTGCCCCAGCACGAGCGATACAATTTCTCACCAGCTTATAATGGCATTTCGCTCACGTGTGATATACAACGTGTTATCTTACAGTAGCAATTCTGTGCCTAAATAGTTTGCGCAGTCAGAATATGTCGCGAAATAAATTTATAATTAGTCGGCTATGATTTGTGATATACGTTTGAAGTACTGAAGTGTATTGGCAGTACTGAAGTGTATTGTCAGTCTATGTCAAATTCGAGGTTCGTAGGTTAGGTTTTGTTTGTTAGTTGACACCATATATGTATTATACATATATTGCTAGAAGGGCCTGGAAACGGCCGAAAACCTTACGGCTCCGACATAGTCTCACTCTGAGTACTACGCGTCTCGTGGGCATGCCTGAGAATTCGAACTCCGCCTTTAGAAGCGAATTTTAAACTTGACCACTTCCTCACCGCACGGACGACGCCGACGCGCTTGCGCACAGCTCACTGAAGAGTTAGTTGTCTGTCTCACTTCCTTCGTGACCCCCCACCTCATAGCCGCTAGCAATATAGTAACTAATATATATATATTGCTATGATATGATATGTGTGTTTTTATTATTATAGAATAAAATAAATTAAATTAAAATTGTCTACCATACCAATTATTTTTCAAAGATCGGTAAATGTTACATTAAACTGACTAATCTTGGGTTCATCAAATTAACTAGTAATATCTATGATATTTTGCCCTCTTAAACATTGCATATAACCGTTATTGATAATATTTGCTAGCTCCAAAATTAAGAACATGAAAACTCAGCTCTCAGGTGTCGGGTTCCTTAAATTTATTTGAAAATGGCAGCACGCCACTAGGAAATAATATCAAAACTGCACTGCGCCGGTGCTCGAGTTGACAGTTAACCTTGACCTACATAAATTTCAGTTTGTGCGACTTTCTGCGTTGTGAAATGACTAGTAAAATCAAATTATGAGCAAATTAAAAATCAGGTGAGTTATGGATTGATTTTCGCGCCTTTGTGGTAGCGTCTGTACATTCTTTTGTTCTAGGAAAACCGGATCTTCGTTGTTTGCGCCTACTCTTTTGTTTCTTGCATTCTAACCTCCAAATTTGGATTAAATTGAGATTTTTGGCTGATTATCGGTGCCTAGACAGAAACTAATGCTGGCCCTCGGTTGTGAAGCTCACGAGACACAGGTAGGCTCATATGTTTCACGCCCTTACGGTCGATTAATGAAAATTCCCACACTAACCTCGCTCTTGCATCGGTAGCTGTTGCGGAAAGCCTTCCCTGGTGCCTGCGGTACCTGCGGTCGCCCTTTGATGCCGGTATCGCTGCTGGGACCCTCGGACAGCCTGTCTCCACCTTCTGGACCCGTTCGTAGCCCTCCGGAACGCTGGGATCTCGATTGCAATCTCCTCGGGTGCCTGCCGTTGCTGGTTCGTCGAAGGAGGCGTGAAATTTTTTTTCTCTTTCAAGATGGATCGCCCCTTTTAACACCACTGGTTACACACATAAAACTGCACACTTTGGTAACGTTTCAACTCTGTATCTTTATATTAACCATATAAAAACTTTAATTAATTGCAGAGTAAAAGGCAGATGCTGCTGGTGTCAACGTTTAATAATAATTGAATATCCAAGCTTCTAAAAACAAATGAACATCAAAAATCAAATACAAGGAAATCAGCTTAGTACAAATTAACAACATTTAACATTAAGTTCATATTTTACAAACATTTAACTAGAACTCTTAATACTAAAATTATTGTCTTTCAAAGTATATTGTTTATAACCTATCTTCTTGTCCATTAAATTGTTTATAACAAATGTCTTTTTGCTCACATCACTTCATTGACTCACTAATAGCACTAAACTTGTCTATTTCCTGTTTACTGTTTCATTTTCTTCAAAAATAACTAACTGTGTGCTTTTTGCCAAAATCTCTTTTATGCTAATCTTGCTTACATTATCCAATTCGTAAATGCTTTCTTACCTTAATCAAATAAGCTCACAACGTCAGTTTTTCTTTAATTACTGTACTAACTAACGCTTCATCTCAAGTTCTGCACAATTTGAATTCTTGTGTCAATTTTAACTAATTCATGTCTGGCTTCTACATTGCCAAACTTTTGAAATTATAATTTAAATTCTTTTATTAACTCAAACACTTGAAATTGAGTTCCCCTATTTGTATACTCATTTGAATGCTTTTAAAGTTAATTTTCCATTCTACCAGTATTATTCTGATTTAATAAAATTACATGACTTTTCCCAGTTATTTGCATTGCCTCGACTTTGTGCCTTTGTGACTGTATTTTGTATTTTCTGTATTGCAACCAGAGCCGAGTACAGGGCTAAAGACCATCGCAATATATATAGTTGACACAGACTGACGCAAAACTTATCCTGGAAATTACGAATTTGACGTAGCTTGACAGTGCTACCAAGAATTCAGTAGCATAAATAATGAAAACTCACTTGTGAATAAAACTTCATTTTAGTCACTGAAAACAGCTGTATGGTAATAGGCGCTACTGTAAGATAAAGAAATTTATATTGAACCAATACAAGCTAGCAACGTGAAATTCTACCATATTCCTTTCCTATATCTGCAAAAGTAAACTGTTGAATATAAAGTTATGAATACGCTGGAATTAAGATAAACTGCATTTTTTATTACTACTGAAGCAGATATTACACAGCATGAAGACATATTTATAGAGTTTACTTATTACGTATAATTATATTAAAACAACAACAATTATTTCTACAATTCATATGATTTCCCTTTTAGTCAAACCTTTAGCAATAAAACTATCAATTTTTCAACCAAACAAAAACCACATAAAAGATTACAAAGTAAAACCTATTTTATTGCACATCGAGTTTATCTGATTGTGTATCTGTTTAAAAAGTTGTACTAGATAGTTACCTCATTACCAAATCGGAAGACGGGCATTCATCCTTTGTAAGTACAATATACGCAGTTTTCTTGAATTTCCATTTAGTTGAAAACAATTCTTCAGATACATTTTTTTTGCATTTTAAGTGTCAGGCAGGTTGCATATTATTTGTTAGAATTTTTTATTTATTCTGGTTAGAGAACACAAAAATATAATTAAAAAGGATGAGATTGAAATATATAAAATTGGAAAGCATGTGTGTTCTAAAGAATAGATTCCAACTAGACCGAAAATTAAAATCTGTAAGTATATTATATTGTACGGACGAATGGGTATCGGGATGCCAATCCATTGGAAGACAACTTGGTTAACGATCCTTAAAAATGCAATCAAGTAACATTTACTCAAAAGTCGACAAGTAAACCCAGCTAAATAAACTCGATGTGCTGAATAAAGATAAGTTTTGCTTTGTTACATTTATTAATGTAGCTATTTTTTACGTTGATAACGAGAATAGTTTTTTCATGCAACGTTCCCGCATTGATGTTTTGAATTTTGTGGTGTGCTGAAATACTCAGTTTTCATATTTTTAATATCGTAATTATACTATAACTCTATCTTGGTAAATAGCATTACGCATGTACTCAATCGCTGATAAGTTTATATTATTGTTGGTGCTTTAAACAAGTTCAAGATAAAAATATATCTACTGACTACGCTACTGATCTCATTTACGGTGGACTAAACAAAACAATTACTATAACATGGACGATAAACACAAGCGCAGGTCCTTATATCTAATAAATTTCTAATTTACTTGTTCGAATTTTACTGGGCCACAAAAAATTGATATATCAAATAAATCAAGCGGTAGCTAAACGCTTTCACAGTTAACTTGCGACCGGGTGGGTCGTTGCCCGAAGAAAACTGAGGCCAGGGGAGTACAGACAAGGTGCTTAAGGATGATTGATGTACGTCCTGCCCAAGATGAAAGGAAGTGTGATAAGGCAGTGGGGTGTCATGTACTGACATACATTAAATGAGAAAATCGGAAGGAAAGTATGTACATAAAAATTGGCATTGCCTTCAACGGCGTTATCAAGCTTTTTACAACAGAACTATATTTGCATTACGGTAGAGTTACAACAGAATATATTTAACAGCATTCAGTATTTTCAGAAGTTTAAACTGTAATTAATTCGTTGCTTGCAACTCAACCGTGTAGTGTATGTATATGTAGCCTACTGTTTAAAGTGTTAGCATTTCATAGAATTTCTATATTTTAACAACCGTATCATCCCTTACTTTCAAAATTTACCCTGTAAGACCGGATTAATATGGTACCGTTGCGGCCAACTCAAAGTGCACGGCAGATTTTTAGCTTGTAATACGATATTCTAATCATAGACGTCGAGTTTTGACGTTTACGTTTGGCATCAACTGTCATAGAACTGAAAACTCGGAAAATTCCCAGACATTTGTCAGAAGCAGAGAAAATGCGAGCTATTACAAAACTGGAAGAGAACTGGTCGCTGAGTCGAGTCGCAGCAGATTTACATGTGGGCAAGAGCTGCATTTTCAAAATTAAAAATCGTTGGCAGCAGAGACTTCTGCAAGAAAAGTTTTTTTAACACCAGAGTACAAAGAACGAAGAATACAGTTTGCAACTGACTATTTGAATGAAATCGACGAGTTTTGGAACACGACTGTTTTCTCAGATGAAAAGGTATTTCAATCATTTACCAATTGACGATTAAGGGTGTATATACCACAAAATGCAAAATTTTAGGAGCAAAATGTTGTTCAACCCTTAAGGAGTAGTGGACGATTCTCTGTAAACGTATGGGGATGGAACAATGCTCACGGATCTGGGGCATGCTATAGAATTAATGGTCGACTGAACGTTGAAAATTATTGCAACATTTTGCAAAATGTGATGCTGCCATCTCTAAGAGAGGTCTTTCCTAATCAATTTACTTTTTAACAGGCAAGATATTACCTAATTAATTAATTTTGTTTATGTTAACGTAATTGATAACATTATTTTCACAGGATAACTGTCCTGTGCATGCAGCAGGGGTTGTTCATTGATGGTTTGATGAGAATAATATCAATTTATTACCATGACCTGCAAGAAGTCCGGACTTGAACCCCATCGAAAAGGTTTGCGGGTATTGAACTACAAAAATTTATACCAGGGATTTTGCAGCAAATAACGTCGATGAATTATGGGAAAGAACAAGAAACGCTTGGAAAACTGAGAGAAGGATACAATAGGGAAACATTGGTAAAATCTATGCGAAACAAACTGCAAAGCGTAATACCAATCGAATACTGATACATATTTATTAAATACATATTATTATACGTATAGTTTGTTTACTTGCGAAACTTTGCTAAAATACAAACATTAAAAAAGTAATACCTATTCTTAAAATCACAAGCAACGCCACTGGAGAAACCCTCATTTAATAAGCCGAAAAATCGCAAAAATAACCATAGTAACAAAAAACCGTGCACTTTGAGGTGTCCGCAACTGTACTTCTAAATTGAACTACCCAGAAATTTTATTGTCATACCAGTAATCCCTCCAACTCTATAGTCACTACTTATGCAATATAAATATTTATACAATACGAACGAATCAACTATAAGTAAATTTAAATAGTGAATATACCGATAGGGCCATAATTACGTATAACAAAAATGAGATACCATGAACAAAAAGACTGGTGGTGCTTAATGTGAACATAGGCAGGCAAATGAGCTAGAATACAGTTTATGCGTTTTATATGCGTTAGACAGAAATAGACTTATATTGGGCTTAAAATCTAGTATCCTTGATTTTAGATTTTTTTAACAGAAAACAATGTAACGAAGAATGGCGAAGGTCGGCCCTTACCTGTTGGTGAACGTTGTACTGGCTTTTTTGCCAGCTGGTAAATATCGGCCTAACTTCGCTAACTCGTCGTGAGGGTCCGGGTTCCAGCAAAGCTGAAAAAGAAACTAAGGAAATGGGCGCCACGTCTTCGACCCAGATAAATCCTTGAGTCGAACCTCCCCTAGGTGAAGATATATCAAGCTAACCAAAATAGTACTAAAACGAACTAATAACGAGGTTTATTAATTTCTGGTTCTATAGTGTATACCATAAACAATGCATAAAAACACATATAAACACACCAAAAATATATAAACAATCCAACAAACACCACAAATATATTATAGCAATTTCAACAAATATCATATAAATAGCACAACAAATTCGACCTATTGAAAAAAAAATTGTGCTACGTAATCCAAAACTAGCCAAAGGGGCGTTAGATGGTACGTAACTACCTAGTTGTACCTCCAAATCATAAATCAAATAAATAATCTCAAAAGCATAACTGACTTTCATTACAATCGCGGTCTCCGTGAAGGAGAGATCTACATATCATGTGGCATGTCTAAATAAATCTACAAAAAAGAATATAGCCCTAAATATTAACATGGACTCTGTGAAGCAGAGTGCGGTCCAAAACGGGACCTGGTTGAGAACGGCACAAGTGTAAGGAGATCCCAAAGATCAACCCCAAGAGTTGGCTTACTGAGTCGTTTTTACGGCAATCAAAATTTAGACGGGGCGGTACATACCATTTTATGAAGCCTCACAAGGGCTGCTATATACCTATAAGAAATTCATAATTCATTCTGCAATGTTTCAAGCAATTCACTTGCAATCATCCAAGACCCTGATCTTAAAAGACAATTTAGAAGCGGGCGACTAAGTTAATCACAGCAATAATCCCACGGGCGGTAGCATAGCCACAGCACAATTTGATAGATATGCCATGCAAAATCAAACCGAGATTAAAATACCACTGAGATGTTACGTACACGTAAAAGTAATTACTAGAGCAGCCATACCATATGTTAAAGTAATCTAAAAGTGGCTGCAGAAACAACCGGGTAAGTATACCAATTAATTTAAAATCTGCTTACGCAGATAAAACACAAATCGTAAATCACAAAAGCAATAAATATGGCTCGCAACGGGCTGCAGGTGTCCCAGGTAGGAACAGGCTGATGGTGGCGAACAGCCTTGGATGAGGTGCCATGGAAGAGGAGGCCCAACAAATCCGTCGAGGCGTGGTGAATGAACGGTAATATTACACAAACAACTACCATAACGTTCAGGGGTTTACGATCCCTCAAATCCTCCCAAAATTGAGCTAGCTATATCCAAGCTGAAGAAGCAAGGAACCCAGGGCAGCAAGCTCTCACGACCGAATCGGGGATGGAATAGAATGAAATTTTGCCAAAAGCAGTCCACAATCTCAGATTATCAAAAGTTCCAAAATTTGAAAAGGGAAGAAAAACTATGGGCCAAGTTGATAAGAATACAGAATACAGAATACAGAAACCTGGTTGGACTCTGATATCTATAATAGTGAACTATTTGATGCCCGCTATAACGTGTACAGGTGTGATAGAAATAAAGCGTTATCAAATAAAAAACGTGGAGGTGGTGTGCTGATTGCGGTTAATAAACGGCACAAATCTAAATTAATGTTAAATAACAGCACAATCGAGTCTTTAATAGTGGAGTGTAATGTTTATGGTAAAAAAACCATAGTAAGTACAGTTTATTTTTCTCCGCGCTCTTATACCAATAAATATTTAGAATTTTTTGAGGAATTTGAAAATAACGAGGAATGCTTGGGGAAGGATCTAATAGTTGTAGGCGATTTTAATATACCTGATGTTGATGGAACCAGTTTTTCATTTGCAAATGGTAATGAATTAACTAAAACTTTGCAAGAATTTATAAATTTTTTTAATATGAACTCATATAATAACGTAAAAAACGTACAGAATAAAACTTTGGATCTTGTTTTAAGTAATATTAATCTACAGGTAGAGAGAGAAAATGAGACACTGGTGCCAATCGATGAGTATCATCCAGCTATTGTTTTAAGTAGCGTAAATTACTTTAGTAATGGGGGTTACACACCGATTGACGTAACCTACGATTACAATTTCAAAAGAGCTAATTTTTTGGAAATGTACAATTCTTTGAAGGATGTAGATTGGAATTGTTTAAAAAACTATACTGATATAAATGAAGCTACTAACAAATTTTATGAATTGCTCTATGATATTGTAGATCATTGTGTACCAAAACATATCTCTACAAGATCTAATCGATACCCTTTGTGGTTTACTCGAGAAATTATAAACGACGTAAAACAAAAAAAATACTTTCATAAAAACAGGAATAAATCTGATTACCATTTGCAAGAATTTAAACGTTTGAGGCAATTATGTAAAAAAAATATTTCTATGGCGTATAAAAACTATATTGATTCCTTGGAATTACAAATTAGTGATAACATCAACAACTTTTGGAATTACGTTAACAATAAAAAGAAAGATGTAAATGTTCAGCAAAATTATTACTACCAGAAAAAGGAATCATCAGGTACCGCAGATACTGTTGGATTCTTTGCCAAATATTTTTCCTCAGTTTATAATCATAATTCAAGTTATGATACGCAGAAAATAGTGTCTGAATCCAGTTGCAGTGTGACGAATATGTTTGAGATGCATGCAGTTGACATGGAAGATGTCGATAAAGCACTCGAGCGATTAAAGGGAAAAAAAACCGCTGGTCCTGATTTAATACCTACTTATATATATAAAGCATGCCATGAATGGTTTAAAAATCCTTTATGTATACTCTTTAATTTGGCTTTAAAAACGCGCACCTTTCCTGATAAGTGGAAAATTTCAAGAGTAACACCAATACATAAATCTGGATGCAAATCTGATATTGAAAATTATAGACCTGTGTCTATATTATCAGTTCCGGCTAAAATCTTTGAGCAGATTATGTATCAAAATCTATCATATTATTTAAAAAACTGGATATCAGTGAACCAACATGGTTTTATGAAAGGTCGCTCAGTGGATACGAATCTTATGTCATTTGTTGATTTTGTTAGCGAAGCTTTAGATAAAGGTGGACAGTCTGATGTTATTTACACTGATTTCGCTAAGGCTTTCGACAAGGTCAAACACGACATACTTCTACAGAAACTGTATGCATCCGGCTGCCACATAAACATGATACATTTTTTCAGTTCTTATTTACAAAACAGATACCAATATGTTCAGTTAAATGGAACAGCATCGAAAAAATACTTAACACCGTCAGGAGTACCGCAAGGCAGTAACTTGGGACCATTATTGTTTCTTGTGTTCATAAATGACTTGCCTGCCCTTATTAACTCCTCACAAGTTTTACTATTTGCTGATGATCTCAAAATATTTAGAGAAATTGAAAGCAAACAAGATTGCGAATTACTGCAAAAAGATCTTGATACCGTTGTTAATTGGAGCCAAACCAACGAGTTGCTATTTAACGTCAGTAAATGTAAAATTATGACATTTTCTTTGAAAACTAATTATATATGCACTAACTACATAATCAATCATACAGATTTGAAACGTGTTCAAAATTGCAAAGACTTGGGAGTGGTTTTTAATTCACGCCTCAAATGGGATGATCATGTGGACAGCATTGTAAAAAGTTCTTTACGAAATTTAGGTTTTTTGATACGTAATACCACTGAATTTAAAAATATTAAATCGATTAAGTTACTTTATAATTCTATAGTTAGGCCAAAACTAGAATTTGCTAATAAGATATGGAATCCCAGTACTAATTTACATCAACAAAAAATTGAAACTGTTCAGAACAAATATCTTAAGTACCTTTATTATAAAATGTACCATCGTTACCCTGCATATGACGAGTATCAGAATATTAGACGTGAGGTGCAAGTTTTCAAATTAAGTGAGAGGAGGGAAATATCAGCAGTGTTGTTTATACACAAATTGGTCAACAATAGAATTGACTGTCCCATGTTACTGCCGTTAGTTAAACTTTACACTCCAGCTGTTAGATGCAGACCTCGTAAAGCATTTTATATACCATTTTGCAGAACGAACATTAGAATGAACTCTTCCTTTATCAAAGTATTATCTATCACCAACTCCCTTCTTTTAGAATCAAATTTAAGCATTTTTGACACTTCCATAGGTAATTTTAGAAAACAGGTTAATGAAATTTACAATAAAAAGTACGAGTAGATGATGGGTTGCTTGTAACTTGTAATTTGTAATATTTGATTGGTAATTTATAATTTTGTAATGTTTAATTTAGTATGTATTTTGTAATATAGTTTTTAGTTTTATTGATATAGAATGGTTTTGTATGTAGTTATGTATACGAGATGCCAAGTGTTAGAATTGGGCCTGTGCCCGTTACACTGGTACTTTTAAATAAATAAAAAATATACGAGGAGCGTTCAAATATAAATTATAATTTAATATCTATTCAAAAACAAACACAAGGACTCTATTTTTTCTACTCAGTCTCCCTCTCTTTTAATAAAGTGGTGCCATCTTTCCGGAAGTTTCTGTATTCCACGAGAAACAAATTCTTTTGGCTGTTGTCACACCCATTCTCGAACAATTTCGATGACTCCTTCATTACAAAGAGGTATTTTTCTCCTCGAAACTCTTTTAAGGACCCAAACAAATAAAAAACTGATGCAGTAAGGTCCAAAATGTATGGTAAATGGGGCACCATGGTCCATTTCAATTTTTGAATCGTAGTCAGCGTGTGAATAGCGAAATGTGGTCGAGCATTATCTTGTACGACACATACAGAGAACTCGCATTTGTTTTCAAGTTACCCCTACTGATATTTAATGCAGAAGGAATATCCTTCACTGTAATTCGACGATCGTTTCAAATAAGCGTATTTTACTCTGTCAGTATTCTCTTCTGTTGTCAATGTTTTTGGACGCCGAGAATGCGGTTCATTCTCGACACCTTTGCAGCCATCTTTAAACGCTCTACTCCTTTTGTAAACGCTTATGTCTGACAGTGATTGTGCATCAAACTGTTTTTTAACTTTTACACAAATTTCTTATGGTTTGATATCGTCGTTGATAACAAATTTACTAATAATGCGTTGCTCGACGCTTGAATGCTCTCCCATTTCACTCATGCTTGCCAATTGAACGAAAATGAATTGTGACGACTTAACGACTGAAGGAAGTTAGGACTTGTTCCAGAGCGTTAATTAAGTATACAACTTATATGCATGTCTTTGTCTTTTGGCGTAAAATTCAAGTTATAATTCATATTTGAACGCTCCTCGTAGTTGTAAATTGCTGAATTCGTCAAAGATGTAGATAGGGTGGCCTAACCATTCAGGGGAAAATGTACTCAATAAATCCTTAAAAGTAGAACCTAATTTGCTATTTCGAATATTGCATGCAAAACTTCAAACTGAGCGTAACAACAACTTGATTATGCTTAATGATAGAATACTAGATATTAATCATATATAGGTCTAACTCTGTTTAATGCTTACAAAGCCCATACACTGTATTCTAGCTCATTGGAATGCCTATGTTTACATTATCCACCACCAATCTGTATAACTATAACCCCATCGGTATAATTGTGGCACAACCGGTGTTCTATATAATATGAAAAAACTACTTTTTTGTGAATAATTGCTTTCTGCAAATCGTGATTAGAGAAATAGCTATTTCTTTAAATAAATTGTACAACTACATTCTAAAGAAAAACTTCAGTACTTAGCCATTTTAAGCATGAGCAAAAACATTGCGCTTTTCAGGGTTGTTATACTGTGCTTCGTATTTTCTTACCATTTCTAGAATTTAAATGAGAGAAGGTTTTTCTATAATTTTAATAAGCAATTATGGTAGTGAAGTTTTGTAAACTCAATGGCATTTCCCTTTCTCGTATTAAATTCAACTTTCTGTATAAATGAAAACATGTTTTTGATGCATATTTACTTAGTAATTTGAATTTCATATTTGGAGTATATGAAAATAAAGCAATACAATAACTTGCTTAAAAATTGTTTAGTTAACCTTCAATCAAAATGTAATAGCACATCTTATACTTTAGTACTATACTTTATGTAGCTTGCTTAAACAGAGAATTTGTATATAATAGTTTTAAAAAAATTACGATTTTGTTTTTTTCTTAATACTTTCGTCAGTAAAATCTGGTATCTACAATTATTTGAAGAGTAATAACTGCTGGCTTCATTCGCAGTCGTTAAAGAAAGTGTAATATATCAGATTTTATGAACAACTAAATCATTATTCAATAGTTCCAAATTTATATGTTGAAATAAGAAAGAGTTGAGAGCACTAATTTGTTAGTGGTATAGTGCAAGCCGCATAAAAAAAAGAAACAAATTCGAAATTAACATTAACGGACAGAAAGATAAAAAATATATCAACCACTTTATTTCATAGCTATGTGCATGTTTATTATATGAAAAAAATAAGATAATGCAAAAACAAGAACAAAATGAAGTGGTGCAAGCCGTTGATCGATACTTTGGGATATATGGAGCGGTTTTTGCCTTGCGCTCACTGGGATGCTCGCTCCTTAAGACACATTCATTTAGTGTTTATAATCTGGTAAACGGTGCTCAAAATGTGATGCGGCCGTTATCGTATTATGTTATATACATGATCGCGCCATATTTACGACAACTTGTGCTAAACAGATTTCCCAAAGGAGATGACAATTAATAATTGCGAAGGCTAACTAGACAGCACCGATAATGTGGCATTTCAGATTTCAAGATGAGAAAGGACTAACATTTACATCCGCATCTTTCAATAATTAAAAAAAATTGCCCAGACCGAGACTTGAACTCGTCTACGAGTGCTGGCACCACGACAATCAGACAGCGTAGTTAGGTGTCCGCTTAACGGTTATTACTGATAATGCAAAAACAATTCGACAAATACATACAAAGAAAAAAGCTACCAATTTCGCCCAAAATATTTTCAGTTCTTTAAATTAATATTCCCCCCAATGGTGTTGTTCTCGAGTTATCGTACTTACAGCCATCCGAAATAACATATTCGTTCATTGTTAATTTTACGAATTTCCTTTAAATCCGACGTGGATAGTGTTCCTAAAAGTTATGTCATTTTTTGAGTTTCATATAATATTGGGATGGTCGCCATTGATTGAGGGGTTTCGACCAAAAATTGTAACTTTGTAAACATGCATCAATTGGATATACGAGTAAAAGACATTATTATTGAAATGGTATTAATTATATTAAATTCATAGTTATATACTGCGTACTAATACATTAATTGATTACACTGAACATTTCTTATGCAGCTGAAATTCCAAGCAAGTTTAGGGCTACTTTACCTATGTCCAGCGGAAAATGGCCGTGTTAAACTAACCATGTGTGTTGGAAATACACCGCGTTATAAATAAGATTTGTGGAGCATTAAACGTATTTCATGGGCTACAGAGAAATAAACCAAGTCGTATAAATTTGTCTTGAGCCTCTAAATTGCCGGAATTAAATGTAATGTTATCCGAGTTTTATGGTGCGAGGTTTTTAATCTAGTAACTATTCAGTGCACGTCCCCGTTTGTCTTAATAAGCTTAATCACATCTCCCTAATTCCAGTGTTAAAACTGAAAATATTTTCTAGTGCCAATCGCAGTTCCTGGGTCAATGAGTGTTAGGTTCGCAGGCGAAGTCGAAATTTAACACGGAACGAATGAACGAAAATGGATTTTATTGTTTTTCTTTATTTACCTTCCTTTTATTGTCCCGACAATGTCACATCGGGGGTTTCAAATACTCATTAACTCAAACAAGGCTTAAGGTAATAACAATTTTATGGCAACTTTCTTCAACTTGCATAAAAAGTTCCAGCTGAAAATGTTAATTTAGATCTGAAATTAAACGGCACTGAACACTTTTTGAAATAAGAATTCTGTATGTAGATAATTAGTTTCTCTTATACGTTAAATTATAGGAGCTGCGGGCAAACCGCGAAACTTGAAACACTAACTGCCGGTCTTATAAAGGCAACTAATCTGACGTTAACTTTAATTCGCTGTTAAAATAAACAAAAGCGCATCAAAATTTGTTTACTAATGAATAAAATGTCATAAACACTGACGTTTTGATGCACTTTTGTTTATTTTAACAGCGAATTAAAGTTAACGTCAGATTAGTGGCCTTTATAAGACCGGCAGTAAAAGTATGAAAATGTTTAACGACGCCTATAATTGGCCTAAGGCTGTTGGCTGAGTACCTAAATAAATAAATAAAAATGCATCATACAGAAGAAGAATGAAACTAAAACAAAATAGCAGGGAACAACCGACGATAATGAAAACACTTGCAATATTACTTAAACTAAGTAAGGTAGTCTAGTTACCTGTTCAATAATAAAGAACAGCAGCTCACAAGGAGATATTATAACAACCAGATTGCCAGAACTTTCAAAAACTTGTAGCCAGACGTTAGCCATGCAATAAGACGCATACAATGAAAACTGGCAATTTGTAATATATAACGGCATAAAAGTGTATGAGACACTCGGCCTTAAATAACTTACACTCCCAGTTTGTGGATTTGGTTTAAGTATTTGTGTTAGTTTTATTCTGAACATTTAGAACAGTTCCTAGTTGATATTATATAAAATCTCTAAACTGAAACACTTCTGGTGGGATATCTAACAATTGGTCTCAATCCAAAAAATATAGTTAATAAGTGTTATATATCGTACTTTGCATAAGACTATTTAACATACTGATACATCCAATAAATTGAAACATACAAACCAGTTAAACAAGAATTCTAAACTTTTTCTAATTACTGAAGCCTGAAAGTTTATGTTGTAAGTATTAGTGGCGCGTAAGGAAATAGTAACCACTAGTTTTAAGTTTTAACGGATTCTTGTTAGCCAAGGGTTTAAACTGAATGCTTCAAAATATACACAACGCAATTAAGTAGTGTAGTACAAGTTTCAGTTGATTATTTCTGGAACCAAAACTTATATAGCTTTTTGTATTGAAAATCCATTAAGATCAGTGAATTAACGACCAAAATAATAATAGCTTCAATTTTTCATTTTATAGTGAGGCTACATACATTTCTACTATAATATCGATTTCAGGTTGCACAAATGCTCATTTTTATTTCATAATATTAAATTTAAAAGACTGTAATGCCATAACTACTACTATTACAACTCTAACACGGTAAAAATGTATGTTATACGAGTGTTTGTCCACGTGACAGTAGTTATTCTGGAATTACAAGATAACGAGTCTTAAAAATGTTGGAACCACTGTCAGAAGTAAGTGTAAGAGTCTTGGTATAAACTGAGTTGTAAAGGTATCGCAATAAAATTTGGTAACAGTATCTGCTTTCTTGTAAGGTGTTGATTTAACAAAGCGATCACAGTTTGCTATTGAATGGCAGAAATAGTAATCATAATGGCTACAAAATCGTTGATATTTTAACTTTCTCTTATGGCAAATACTATTTAAACATTCGTCATATGTCATATGCGCCGACGGTTATCATTAACCTTCAGTCATTGGCAGCGTTTACTTGTCTTTGAAAAGAGGTCACAACATCGCAATTTAGAAAATTTACAAAAACTACAGAATAAAATACACGCACCACGCTTAATCCAACAAAGCTCACAAACAAAACTGAAAAACAGTAAACAGCCATTTTGCGATCCAGATAGAAAACTTTATAAATACCAAGAAATATATTTAGCCGACGTTACTGTCAAAGAGAAGGTTACTTCTTTACTTACGTAAATTTTAATGGACCCGTCCGACACAAAATCAACTTCAGCGCAGCTATGATGCTGGTGTCTTTTCATTTCAATCTTGCTCTACGTAAGAATGATGCTACCTAAAAATGTTGTATTTTAGGTTCCGAGTTAGATATGAGCATATCCATCGAGGAATGCCGCAAACTCGAAAATGATACTAATAGGCTAGCAAATTCTGCTGCGTGGTACCAATATAGAGCTGGTCGAATTACGGCTTCAAAATTTAAAGGCGTTTGCAGAACAAAATTGGAAAAACCATATCTGTCCTTGATACGTTCAGTATGTTATCCCTTAGCAACTCGCTTTAAGACAACGGCTACAGTTTATGGTTGTGAACATGAAAAGAAAGCCCTCCAAGCTTACACTAATAAGATGGAGAAAACCCACATAAATGTTGGTAGCAAAACAATAGGTCTCTGTCTAAACCGAAAGTACCCACAGTTTGAGGCATCTCCGGATCGATTGGTGTTTTGCGATTGTTGTGAAATGGGGGTTGTCGAAATTAAGTGCCCTTATTGCGCCAAGGATATTGGCATAGGTAACCTAAATGTTCTAAAACGTCCAGAAAACGATTAAATTAAATTAGATCATAACCATGGCTACTACTACCAGATACAAATGCAACTCGCTATTATTGGAGTTCATTACTGTGATTTTGTGGTATGGAGTAGTAAACATTTTTTCCCGTGAAATAATACATTTCAATGAGGTATTTTGGGAAAAAGAAAGCACTATTGCTATGAAGTTTCTTAACTAGGTGATTATGCCAGAACTTCTCGGTAAATATTTCACAAATAAAGTAGTTAAGGATGCTGCAACTAATACGATTGGAATGTATTCAAAAAGTCATTAAATGTTAATAATGGTACAAATTTAATGTTATGTAATAAAAGTAGTACGTCTAATACGGAAACAAGGACCACTGCTCTCGTAGCCACGCAAACTAAAGATAACAGTATATATTGTTTGTGTAAGGGTCCTGATAATGGAACGCCTATGATTGCTTGCTGTAATTTGCACTGTTCCGTGGAATGGTTTTATCTGATTTCTGTTGGCTTAACATCTGTACCTAATACTGAATGGCATTGCCCTTTATGTACTAAAACTATAATTTTGTTAATCTATACACATTTCCAGCATTTGTAGCATGAACGAGTTAAGGAGAACTTTTTTCGGAAAAATATGTTTTTCCTACAATATTGTTTTGCAGCCTTTGTTAACATAGCGTATTTAATGACGGGGAGGGGGACACTCCATAAATCATTTAAGATTTAGAAGAAAAAACAAACATTTGGAGCCCGTACGAAGAACGGGCATTTTGCTAGTCCTTACATATTACAGTAAAACGCTTACTAGCTCAAAACTTGAAAATTGCACCCACAAAATAGTAAGAAACAAAAAACTTCACCAATTCGCGGACACACTTCAAAGTCGTGACGCGGAATGCACGGTGATAATACTGTCACACCAGCTACACATTTACATCAAGGTTTATTGGGGTAATTTTATAACTACAATAATTCTAGAAAATATAAAATTAAACAAAGGAACTGCAATGTCTGTAAAACGGAAACAAGACGTTTCAGAGAAGTATTAAGTTTCAAAACAAATATTATTGACTGTTATGCATAGTGGTATAACGGTCATACCAAAGAGCATTAAATGCTTAACAAATAGTGTGTTTGAGCTTCCTTAATCAATTAGATGCTATTAAGAAGTGGTTACAGGCGATTCTCAATAAGCACCAAATTTAAGATTATCATCAATAACGGAAAATACAAGATATTGACTGTTGCATCTCAAATGCAAAGATTTTAGGGCATAACCTTAACATTACATCTCAATGACACTGACGTTATTCTGGCTTGAAATTTTTAGCTAGTTATGTAGTAGTAATAATAAAGCAATGCTCTTCCATATTTAATCTTCTAGAAAACAGCTGCAAAAAATATAAAAATAATGAAAGGAAAACTACCCTCAGTCTCATAAATCAAATCTTAGTTCAATTAGATTTATCTTCGATTAAATCAGAAGCTCCAATATTATTTAAATCTCACAGGTCGATCCAGACAGTTTTTTTCCTCACCTCTGGTTTTGTTTGGGTGAGTTATGAAACGCGGCTGGTAGAGCAATCACATAGCCGAACTATGTGCGTTATCAGCAATCGGCGGGTTAAAACCGCGCAACAGGCAAAACGGAATGCAGTCGATGGTCAGTCTGATACAAACATCCCGATCTGTGTCGGTAGCGATACGATTACAAGAAGCTACCGATATCGCATGGGCCGCTGTCAACGGCCACTCCAACATACGGACAGATGGCATCCTATATAGTTGCCGCCAACCTGGACTCATAAATTAATTTTTCTGATTGTTTAATGAGAGTTTGCCGGAAGCCGCTTGTGTATACAAACGCATATCACACAAGCCATTTGTAACTTCCAAAAAAGTACTGTAACTTTCGCATCTATTAACTTTTCCATTAATTTTACACTTAACATCATTAAAGTTATAATGAATCTCGTTTGCATTCATAATTATTATGGAAATATGTTTGGAGAATCTTGGTATACAAAAAAGTAAGGAACATTAAAATTTATAAATTGCGATTTAATTTCAACAGTTTACAAGTTACACATAAATTATTCTTACGGCACTACCAAGATCTAAGAAGTAAGTACACATTGTCTTGACGCATTTTAAAAATGAGTTTCCTATACACATTTCCAGAAACATTTAATTTAAAAGCTGTAAGACACATATAGCTGTATGTAATAAACGAACAGAACAGATGTGATATCACTCATTAATACAGATACCAAAGGAATAAAAAAAATTAAATTAGGTACGGCAATTAACCGAACAGTAAAGACAGCAAGTAAAGAAACCATGTTTAAATTTTACCAAAAAATGGCAATAAATAAGATCAATAGGCGCAATAATGCCCAACTTCCATTGGTAAAACAAAGTCAATTGTAAAGCTCATTTCGAGAAGCCTTGATTACATGAGTTTCGAAACGCCAAGGGGTAGTAAGTATGTAATGGCAATATCTAGGAATTGAACTATAGCCAGGCGACATAGGTACGATGATAATTCCTATATGAAGAAATAATTGAATGTTGAAATAAATGGAAGAAATATTTCGAAAGGATACAAGAGTCTAATATGTTGCATCAGTATGATCAATCCCTATAAAGTCACAACTAGCTAAGAAGCTTAATCCTTGACGATGATGATGAGAAAAAAGTTTGCACTATAGAATTGTCAAAATTCTATTTAATTGTGTGTAATTGAATTAATTTATAAAATAGGGTTAATAGAAAATATTTTAGGATGTTGTAGTATGGACTATGTATTTCGAGTAAGATATGTCATATAAACATGTGTTCAATTTTCAATGGGTGTGGAAATACAACTGTTTGAATGTTACCCATAAAAAGATTTACAAAAGGTAGCACGGAAAGACAAATAACTTACTGATTATATTTATTGATTATTTGGGGCTTACAGATCCTTCCCGCGCGCAATTGAAACACATGACTGACATCTGACGGTTATCACCAGACGCTCTTTAGTATTCCAAGAGAGTTGGAAAGCGTATTGAAGTCGGTGGTGGGATTTTTGAAAAATCACTTTGAACTATTGCATATTATTCGTATGTTTTGAACCATTTAAATAATCAATACATTCAATCAATCCGTCATTTATCTTTTCTTAATACTTTTGATAATGCTTTTGTAGTGGAGCCATAAATCGCAATAACTCGTTGTCAACAGTTAGCGTAAGAATTCCAAAGAAAGGAAGCTCGACTATAAAATAAACAGTGCCTGTCCGAAATGAATATTTGTGAAATGCAAGCAGTTAGCTTAAGTACCATTAGAAAACTTTCTAGCAAACGGATGCACGCAGTTAAAAAGGTGATTTGTGCGCGGAATTCAATGGAGAGAAATTATTCAACGTCCCTCGAACTAAAAGGGTTTCTTAAAATACACTTTCCTAAATCAGAAGCGAAAGTGAAGTCACAATACAAAACTGCATCTGTAAAAATCTAGTGAATTTCAAGTGTGTCATAAACTCATAAAACCCAACCGTTGCGTCCCAAGTGAAAGTGAACGCATCCTCCGTTTTGTGAATACAATACCATTGTTGTCACTAGAATAGAAAATCCTTTTTGTATATTGTGTAAATTGTGTAACATGGGTATATAAACCAGAGCGATGGGGTTGAACAGGAGCATTGCGTACTAGGTCTTAGCCCAACAACCACTCTGGTCGTCTGGCACATGTCGGGTCAGATTCCCACATGTTTAATATTAATCTCATACATACTGAAGCATTCATTTTGGGATGTTTCAGGAGCTAAGTGTCAGATCCACAAACGTTCACATGTATGCTGATTAAAAAGACCTATTCGATCCACACTTGTAATAGTATAGTAGCAAATCCGTAACCAGTTAATTTATGTCTGTAATCCGTTGCGTAAATAAAGGATATTAAAAGTGGTGGAGTTATTCGTGTGTGTAATTTCTAACAAACACCGTAACCAACCCACTTTATTGGTGACCCCTGATAACGAATATCAGCAGTGTTTTCGCCGGGTATACCCACCTTATTGGTGACCCCGGACTAAGAACATCGTAAAACAAACAATCGCGAAAACAGCGTAAATTAAACTAAATTGGTGATTAAAAACTCGCGTTCGCGACCGGGTAATCGGTAAACAGTGAAGTAAAATTAAGTGAAGTCCGCTACGACATTTCACGATGGAAACAGAAGGCAACATATCTGTCACTACCAACAGCGAATCAACAACCAGTTCAATCGACAGAACTAACATCAGAGTACCTCCATTTTGGCCAACAAAACCTGCACTGTGGTTCGTACAGCTAGAAGGACAGTTTGCCCTCAACAACATTACGCGAGATACCACCAAATATTATTACGTAAGTGCTAATCTAGACAATAAATATGCCCAAGAAGTCGAAGACATCCTCACCAACCCGCCACGTCAAGACATGTACGAGACGCTCAAACAGGCTCTAATTAAGCGCCTATCCACATCTCGCGAACAGAAGATAAAACAACTTCTAGAGCACGAGGAAATAGGCGATCGCACACCGTCCCAATTTTTGAGGCATCTCACGAATTTAGCAGACGGCGAGGTACCAGAGAACTTCATACGTACATTATGGATCGGGCGACTTCCAGATAGCATGCAGGCTATCCTGATGACGCAAGCAAGCAGCAATCTCCAAGCTGTGTCCACCTTGGCAGACAAAATTGCTGAAATCACCCCCAGGACGTTCCAGGTGGCAACCACTGTTTCTCGCGGCGACGACGAGAAAATCAATCAGCTGTGCACGCAAGTTGCTGAATTATCCCAGCAAGTTGCACGGATGAGCCGGGAAAAACAGCCGCGAAGCAATAGCACACAACGGTACCGTTCCAGGTCGCAATCTTCGTCGCGAATCTGTTGGTACCACCGCCGATTTAAAGACAATGCAACGAAATGCACTCAACCGTGCCACTACCAAAAAAACGATCAGGGGAGTTCGTAAACGCGGCACATGACTCCTTGTCTAACAATCGCCGCCTTTTTCTCACGGACGTGTCAACTAAATGGCTTTTCCTGATCGACACAGGGGCGGATTTGTGTGTATTGCCGAGAACATTTATAAAAGGACCGCGTGCGCGTACCGAGTACGAACTTAGCGCGGTAAACAACTCGGTAATTAGTACATATGGACATATAGTGTTAAACTTAGATTTTAAGCTGAGGCGAACATTTTCGTGGAAATTGGTCGTCGCAGACATCGACAAGCCGATAATAGGCGCAGACTTTCTCAGCCACTTCGGTTTACTTGTTGATATTAGAAACAAGCGCCTAATAGACAATGTAATCCAGCTGAAAGCAATCGGTGTAGTGCGGGAGTGTGTATCGCCACAAATAAAAACAATTTCCGGCGACTCGGCTTTCCATAAGCTTCTAGCGAAGTTCCCGGACATCGCGCGTCCGTCAGTTCTGCCTAAGAAAATAAAACATGCCACTACACATCGAATAATTACGTCAGCTGGACCTCCTGTCACGTGCAGGCCTAGAAGACTCCCACCGGATAGGTTACATGCAGCTAAGAAAGAGTTCCAGTTTATGCTCGATCAAGGAATAGCTCGCCCATCCAAAAGTAATTGGTCTGCAGCCCTTCATCTAGCGCCCAAGAAAGACAATGGATGGCGTCCTTGCGGAGATTATAGAGCACTAAACGCGAGATCTTCTCAACAATCGATCTGGTAAGAGCCTTCAACCAAATCCCAGTCCACAGCGACGATATCTGCAAGACAGCGATTACAACTCCATTTGGAATGTACGAATTTCCATTTATGAGTTTTGGTTTAAAGAATGCTGCCCAGACGTTCCAGCGTTTTATAGATGAGGTTACCAGAGGACTCGACTTTTGCTACGCATTCATTGACGACCTACTGGTAGCTTCCACATCAGAGGAACAGCACCTGGAGCACCTCAGCCAACTCTTCAGCAGGCTCAGCGAGTATGGAGTACTGATCAACTCGGCAAAATGCATCCTTGGCAAGCCCAGCGTCAACTTCCTTGGGTACTCCATTTCACAAGAAGGAATTAAACCCCCAGAAGACCGCATCGAGGCTATAAAGCAAGTGCCCAAGCCCAAGACAATTAAAGAGCTACGCCGTTTCTTAGGAATGCTGAACTTCTACAGAAGGTTCCTTCCTAACGCAGCAGAAGTCTTGGCTCCGATGAATAAACACCTGCAAGGACCCAAAGTAAAGCCAAAAACGGAAATCCAATGGAACCCAGAGTCGGAAGAAGCTTTCTCACGCTCCAAAACAATACTAGCGAACGCTACCCTCCTGGCGCATCCAGCACCTGCAGTTCCAACATCAGTCATGGTTGATGCATCTGATGTCGCCATGGGAGCTGTGCTACAACAGCATGTGGACGGAGCATGGCAGCCCTTAGCGTTTTTCTCCAAAAAGCTAAACGCTGCCCAGAAGAAATACAGCGCCTACGATCGGGAGCTACTGGCAGCTTATTCGGCTGTGAAGCGCTTCCGCTACTTTGTAGAAGGCCGAAAGTTCACGCTCTACACCGACCACAAGCCATTAATATACGCGTTTCAACAAAAGCCAGAACGCGCCTCGCCCAGACAATTCCGTCACCTGGACTTTATTGGACAGTTCACGACGGATATTCGTCATGTCGCTGGAAGCGACAACATTCCCGCGGATACATTATCACGTGTGTCTGTTGCAGGTTGTTCAGCAGCTCTTCCAGGCAGCCCAATTAACTACAAAGCGCTGGAAAAAGCGCAAGAATCGGATGCCGAGCTGAAGACATTCCTACACCCTGAGGCCGTGCTAGACTTGAAGAAGGTCTACTTCCCGGATCAGGATGCGGATGTCTACTGCGATTCGACTACGGGGACACTACGCCCTTTTGTCACGAAGCAGTTCCGACGCCCGGTGTTCGACGCCCGGTGTTCGACGCCCTCCACAACCTCTCTCACCCCGGAATTCGAGCCACGACGCAGCTCGTCTCCTCCAGGTTTGTATGGCCTTCCATACGCAAGGACTGCAGCCTTTGGAGCAAGACGTGCATCCCATGTCAGCGTTCGAAGATCACCAGGCACGTAGCAGCACCAGTGGGAAACTTCACCACGCCCTCCTCCAGGTTTGAGCACGTGCATCTCGACCTTGTTGGGCCACTTCCTTCATCGCTAGGCAATACGTACTGCCTGACATGCATCGATCGCTACTCCCGATGGCCTGAGGCCATACCAATCCCTGACATCACGGCTGAAACGGTGGCCAGAGCCTTCTTCAGTAGCTGGATAGCTAGATTTGGAGTGCCACTGCGGATCACAACGGACCGCGGCCGGCAGTTCACCTCCAATCTGTTCAAGGAATTAGCCAACCTTTTGGGATCGCAACACATGCACACGACAGCATACCATCCGGCAGCTAACGGCATGATAGAACGATTTCACCGCCAGCTAAAAGCCGCAATCGAGTGCCACACAGACACCAGGTGGACAGAACGCCTGCCAGCAGTTCTCCTGGGCATTCGCACAGCCATTAAGGAAGACCTCAACGCTACCTCATCCGAGATGGTCTACGGCGAGAACATTCGACTACCAGGGGAATTTTTTACTGCTACGAAAGACGTACATGCAGCCGATTTCGTAAACCAGCTTAGAGAGCATTTTGACAAGGTACGCCCGACTGCAGCTCAGCATCATGGCCAGCGCAAAGCATTCGTCTTCAAAGATCTCGCGACTTCCACACATGTGTTCGTGAGAAACGATGCCACGCGCAAGCCGCTGCAAGCTGCTTACAATGGCCCATTCCCGGTGATCTCTAAAGCAGAAAAGACCTTCAGCGTCGAAATCCGCGGCAAGCCAGTGACGGTTACGATAGATAGGCTCAAACCCGCATATCTTGCAGCTGAGCCCAATCAGGAACAAACTGCAACCAGCACCGCGGCGCACAAAGACGCCGATACAAACAAGCAGACGACAACCACCAGAAGTGGACGGCGAGTACATTTCCCGGATTACTTCCGGGCAGCATAATCTCGTGGCTTAACCACTGGTAAGGGGGTCATGTAGTGGAGCCATAAATCGCAATAACTCGTTGTCAACAGTTAGCGTAAGAATTCCAAAGAAAGGAAGCTCGACTATAAAATAAACAGTGCCTGTCCGAAATGAATATTTGTGAAATGCAAGCAGTTAGCTTAAGTACCATTAGAAAACTTTCTAGCAAACGGATGCACGCAGTTAAAAAGGTGATTTGTGCGCGGAATTCAATGGAGAGAAATTATTCAACGTCCCTCGAACTAAAAGGGTTTCTTAAAATACACTTTCCTAAATCAGAAGCGAAAGTGAAGTCACAATACAAAACTGCATCTGTAAAAATCTAGTGAATTTCAAGTGTGTCATAAACTCATAAAACCCAACCGTTGCGTCCCAAGTGAAAGTGAACGCATCCTCCGTTTTGTGAATACAATACCATTGTTGTCACTAGAATAGAAAATCCTTTTTGTATATTGTGTAAATTGTGTAACATGGGTATATAAACCAGAGCGATGGGGTTGAACAGGAGCATTGCGTACTAGGTCTTAGCCCAACAACCACTCTGGTCGTCTGGCACATGTCGGGTCAGATTCCCACATGTTTAATATTAATCTCATACATACTGAAGCATTCATTTTGGGATGTTTCAGGAGCTAAGTGTCAGATCCACAAACGTTCACATGTATGCTGATTAAAAAGACCTATTCGATCCACACTTGTAATAGTATAGTAGCAAATCCGTAACCAGTTAATTTATGTCTGTAATCCGTTGCGTAAATAAAGAATATTAAAAGTGGTGGAGTTATTCGTGTGTGTAATTTCTAACAAACACCGTAACCAACCCACTTTACTTTCTCCACACCCATTGAAAATTGAACACATGTTTATAAGAATTTTTTTACTTGATATTTTGAATCCATTTTGTCCATACTACTAACTTCTAAATATTTGCTATTCCTCCTGAAACATCATGCATAATCATTTTTAGGTTTATTGAAACATATTAAATAAAATATTGCAACATAAATTTCGAGTACAAAAGCAGATTACATTATAGCAGAACTGAGGTGATAATTGTCTTTGTACAAGTATAGGAAGTATTTTATCATAAGAGTTACAGTAGTATCTGACTAAGGTCCAGATATTTTAGGATTGTACCTCAAAAAATATGGTAAATCCGTAAATTGGCGAAAACTTTCTATTTAGTGCGCTGAAGAACATACTAACAGTCCTAAAATCTAGTGTTTTTTCGCACATTATTTTAAGGGAAACTGTCCCTTGTCCCACTGTAAAAAATATTTAAAAAATTATAAACCGTCTCATAAACAGCATTTTCATTGTATGACACCCCACAGCTTCAGAATAGATATTAATGATACAAGTGTGATTATGAGCATCTTAACGAAACGAGTCTCGTTAAGTGCCATAAGCAAACGTGTATTGTTTAATATTTTATCTTCATCAATAAATTCTGGTTTAGGGCATTCTTTGTTTGAGTGCGATAATGAATAGTATCGTACTGAGTGCGATAATATCATCCATAACAGCACATTATGCTGTAATAAAGCTCTTAACGATAATCAAATTGATTTGGTAAGCAGTCTACTAGGTGAGTTTTTTAATGTGTTACAAAGCGATAACTTGAAAATGGTATAAAATATTTTGATGAAATTTGGGTAAGGTAATAGAGAGATGGAGGGACATATTTAAGCATACTTTTGACATTTACGTCCTCTCTCTATTTTGAGGTGTGGGGGTTAACCTTGAAATTTTAAATAGGATGATGTACTTTTGTTTATAAAATTAGAATCTACGTAAAAACTATTTTTTGATTTGCTTTTTCAGTTACGGAATTACGATTTATTAGGTATTAAAATAAATTTTCATAATAATCGTTAAAACGTCAAAATTCCATGGAAACGAATAATAATAAGTAAACTTGATTTATTCGTAACATTTATTTATTTTTTAAATTCAGTCAAGTTTATTATTAATGTGGTGACTCCATGTTAATCTTGTGTCCAGATTCACTCCAAGGTACTTAACTGCTTCGTTTTTTGGATTCCACGAAATATTCTTATCATGTATGTAAATACCAGGGTGGTCTGTGATTCGCTTCAGAGTGAAAATCTTGGTTATGCATTTAGCTGGATTTAGCGTTATGCACCATTTGTCCAACCAATTTTCCAGTGTGTTGATGGCTTTTTGTAGGCAATCGATGGCTGTAAGAAGATCTTCGTTTTGGGTGAATATGGCAGTATCATCGGCAAATAGAGCCATTTGACTTAGTTCTAAGTTAGGCATGTCGTGTATATAGATGTTAAATAGCGTTGGACCGAGTACGCTGCCCTGGGGTACACCTGCGCGAATGGATTTTGTGTCTGAGACTGTATTGTTGATCCGTACTGCATACGTTCTGTTTTCCGTAAACGGAAAAATTATAGCAACTAGGTAATGGGGTATCGGTAAGTGTAGAAGCTTGTACTGTAAACCTTGTAGCCAGACTTTATCGAAGGCTTGTGTGATATCTAAGAAAGCTGCTGCCGTGTAGTGTTTGTTTTCATATCCGTGCTCAATAATTTCTACGACCCTTTGTAGCTGTTGTAGTGCGGAGTGGCCTTCTCGAAATCCGAATTGAATTGCTGGTATTATGTGGTGTTCGTTCAGAGAAGAATTGAAACGTTTAAGAATAACTATTTCGAATAGCTTAGACAAAACTGGAAGCAGGCTGATGGGGCGATAGGAACTACAGGTTTGCTTATTCTTTCCTGGTTTGTGGAACATAACAATGTGCGCATATTTCCATCTGTTAGGAAAATAGCTCAACCTTAAACAGGCATTGAAGAGCGTGGCTAAGAATGCTAGTGCCTTCTTGGTTAGGTTTTTAAGGATGATATTCGTTATTAAGTCCGGACCAGGTGCTTTCTTTAATGGCATTAATTTTATGTATTCTTTAAGTTCATGGGTTGTGGTGAGTTGATTAAAGTCTGTTGCTATGGGTAGGTGTGTTTCAACGTATGAGGTTGTTCGCTGTGTATGTAGTCTATTCTCTTCTGTAATTATGGGGGTAAAAACATTTTCTAGATAGTTTGCAAATAAGCTGCATTTGTCTTCGTCAGAGCTGCACGTGCTATTCGGTGTTACAACAGACTCAGACTACTCTACCCACTGATCAATCGAAATTCACCTTTGCGCAAAGAGTGCACAATTCTCCTTTATAAAACCCTACTTAGGCCAGTAGTAACCTACGCGTGTCCAGTATGGAGTGCTACATCGAAAACCAATTATAAGAAAATACAAACATTTCAAAATAAAATTCTAAGAATAGCAATTAATGCCCCGTGGTACGTGCGTAACAGTCAAATTCACAACGAACTGGGTATAAGCACCATCGACCAATTTATAAAAAAATTTCATCGCAAACCTGAAGAACAACGATAACGAAATTTTAAGAGTACTCGGACAAAAGAATATACATCGACCCCTGAAAAGGAAGTTACCTCAGGACATTTCATCAAGCACAGACGACGGTGACAGTGTTAGTGAATGAGACCGTTCAGTGAAGCGTTAACAATGGTGACAAGTGCCAATAGTCATGGAAACATTTTAATCCAAAAATAGTCGAAGTCAAACATTTTCTTTTAACGAAACCATGAATAACACTGTAAAGTGTTGAACTGGTGGACTATTAATAAAAAAAAGAAAAAAATTCAGTCAAAATTTAGTTAATCATAATTCAGTAGATTCGACAAAAGTCAAAGTAGAGAAGGGGGTATTTATAAAACATACTTTTAAATATGTCCCCCCATCTCCCTATTACCTCACCACAATTTAATGAAAATATTTGAAACCGCTTTCGAGATATTGCCTTGTAACATTTATAAAAAACTCACCTAGTATAAACACACCGATGAAGATATAGTTATTTTCATAACAAGCGTCGAAAGTAGCAATTATCATGCGAGTGTTGAATAGACAAACGAGGACGTAGCGTAGCGAAGCCCGAGCGAGTTATGAACACTATTTTTTAAACGACAACACAAAGAAAAATCTATTTTTACGAATTATTGTTATTTCGTTTACAAAATTGATTGTTATATTCTTATTATGGGCACAATTATAAAAAATGAAAGCTTTATGGGAAGCATAGCAACGAATAAAGCAAAAGCGTCTGGATTATTTGACTAACTTTGTGCCGTTACGATATGAGTAGTACGATATAATATCGTGCTAGTGTATGAAATTGTCAACTTTCTGCAGTAGGCTGTAGTCGCGATAATGTTACTTTCATATGTGGTGGTCTAAAAAAATATTTACCGAATTATCTGTGTACGGCGTCTGCGCCGACAAACTAATATCTACAAGCTATTTACGTTGAAAATTTCTAAAACATTGCAGTTAATATATAACACATCAAGTTTACTTCTTCAAACTTTGAAAATTACAATTATTACAATGAATGTTGTTAACAAAATCTATAAACTTCTATAGAAAATAGAGCAAAATCTGAAAATTAAATAATTAGCCGCAGTGGTAGGCAACTGTTTGAATATAAATAATTTTAACAACAATTTCCGAAAATGATATTAAGGAGCCACCAAGTACCGTATAACGTTTTGCTCCAAAGTACAATTTTGATAGAAATATAAAAATCTATACTACAACCTCTTACATAATTTAAAAAAAGATAATATTTATACTTTACCTAATCTCTAGCATTGCTACTGTACTAATGGCAGTGCATTTTTATTTCCTAATAGTTGCTTTATTCAAAATGTTCATTTTATTGATGCTGAATATAAATAATTAAAGAATACAGTCTTGTATGTGTGTATCTATATTCCCATTGTGCATAATACTTACGGTAGTCCAAAAAGTCTAACGAGAAGGCTGCACTCACATTAACACCAAAAATATAAGTAAACGCCAACTTCGATTGGCATAGTGTTAGGATGACAACGATAATAAAATTATAATGTTATTTGACTTTGTGTCAGAAATTAAATTATTAGCTATAAAACGACGCTAAAGATTATGGGCCATATCTCACCTCACGATTAAAGGTGTGATTAACTAAAGTGTTGGTTTTACATATTGGGAATTATATAGAAGAATCTCTCTTTGTTTGCTTTATCTTTTTCTTTTATTTAACAAGTATAATCTTCCTCGCCAGTCTCGTAGAGTAAAGTACATTCAGTAATTAGTAATTATTTTGACACTTTTTGAATGTCCACTGATAACTCGTATTTCGAGCTTAATAAGTATGACAACGCAGCGTTTTAAATAAAATTTTGTTTACGTTTACATGTTTTAAGCAATTTACAAATTGTTGCTATGACTAAGCAGATAGTAACGGAACATAAAAATTACCTCACATTTTACCTACTATTTATTTTAACATTATTTTAATTAGTATATTCCACTTCTCTACCTCATAGCGAACACTATTTTCGTAACGTACATCATTTTAACAATATTTAGTACCCCTACTGTTCAGCAAGCATATGGTGGTAGACATCGTATATAACTAATTTCAAATTAGGTAATTATAACAATCTTTTCTTTGTGAAGGACTACCACGGTAACACCTTTTGATAAACACCTAATTAATCGGAGTAGCTATTAACAAATGCTGATCGGTTTAAGTTTCAGCTTAAACGGCTTTGAAAAAAATATTTAGCATTAACCTACACAACATTTCCTGTATCCATGCTGTGTGTAACGATAGTTTTTGCTCACAATCCTTGTAATAATTGAGACACAATATCTAAAACCACAAGAAAAAAGAACTTGGTATCGTTGGTTGAGGATCAGAATTATGGTATATTTAGTTTTTATATAAGAAATTCACCTTCCTCTAAAACGCAGATTATTAAAATGATCAACTTTTTAATTAGTTTTTAAATAGTTCGACCGGATACCAGATAGTTACTTAGAACAAGAATGCTTTGCACGCCGCCATCGCAGAGTGTAACACAAATACAAATAGCACGACACGCGTTTCATGTGCCTGATAATGAATGCGTCAGTTCAGCGATAGCTGATACCTCACAATTTGTAGAGGGAAGCTCATTAGAGATAAAACCATCTTCTTGTAATTTCTCAAGTAGCTCATCCGCTTTCCTTGGTAATGGTAGAAAATTTACACGGACCATAAGGCGCTCAATGTAGAGAACTAAATCAGCGATGTATGTAGTAGCATTCACCCCAGCAAGCCGAGACATCCACGTAACTTTGTAATTACTCGCACATTAAACTGACGTCTTCGGAGCGCCTAAATGACTTACAGCAACCACTGGGGATTGCGTAGTTACATTTCTATTTAGTCTTCAAATTGAGTTGCCCAACTTGCCGAAGTTCTTGAATAAGTTTGTTAGTTCAGATGTTTGTGGAGTAATTCTGCAGTCGGGACCACAGCTTATACGCGAGATTGTTGTGTGCTCCCCAGACACAGTTACAAATATAATGAATGTATGACATACTTTACCGGAATAATGCTCTATGAGAGAGCACAGTGTAATTAGGTAAATAGTATATTATACATCAAGGTAGCGAAGCGCAGTATTATAACCTGAGCGCGCAGCGCGAAGTATCTAATATGCGCTCAGGTTATAAGACGATTCGCTACCGTGGTGTATATACTATTTTTTGCACTACCAAACAGCTTAATACCTAAATTCGCAACAAATTTCGAAAATATGTTAACTGCCAACCTGACAATATAGCTCTTTAAAACGTCAAAATTAAAATAGTCATATTTGGTAACTTAGCAATTTATTAGTTACCACGGTGAAAATTGTTTATTTTACTTTCTCTCCCTTGGTGGAGAAAATCAACTTCACGACCTAAAAATAGGCCAATAACGGTGCGTTCTGAGACTAGTAGTGCAAAAAATGTATTATAGACTCGAGTTACCATAGTAAAGGTAAAAAACCAGAAGAAAATCTGATAACCTGTATACTCCAGGATAAACCAATCATTTATAATTAAAAAAATATGATCTGTTACTATTTACTAAATGAACTTTTATTTCATACTGATGTCAAAAATGACATTTTTCGGATTATTTATGGTACAAAAGATGAAACATTAAAGTCCTAGTACTTTAAAGTCAAATTTTAAAGTTCAAGTACTTTAAAATTATACGTCAGTTGTTGACATGAAATTTGAAATGATTTACAACTTGTTATTTAAAATTCATTAAACTTGCAGTATGAAAAAACCGTTGTATTCACCACGAATGAAAAGTGTTTTTAAAGGTTCTCGTCCTTTAAAATTCCACTTTTCGCTCTAGATAAATAAACTACTATTATTCGGAAGTTAATGCATGGATCTAATACACAGCTAACCACGACTATATATTTCAAAGGTAAAATTTTTATGTACATACAGTAACAAATCAAAATAATTTCCATTTCTCACATTTTAATACCTTCTTGTTCTTACATTGACTATCTGGTTGATATAGCAATATCATACAGGTTAAGTCCTTATAAATTCTCCATAGCTTACTCCTGTGTAGTTTAATTTATAGTATCGCAGCAATATAGATCATTTTAACCTAAGGTGGCAACTTAGCAGCTGAAAAGCTAGGAAAATAAAAAAAATATCACAGATAGATCTTTTTTAAATCATAATGCTGAATACATAATTCGTCCAACTAAAAATAAATACAAATCCTATTCGCCTTATTCCTGCTGGTTTGTTCAAGCAATTCTTTTCCATTAGGAGTAGAAGTTTCCATTGACTTTTGTGGTCTCATATCTTATTGTTTCCGAAACAACATTGATAGTTCTTATTAGTGATGGGCATAACCGGACAATTTTCATAACCGAATTATTTGCATTCGAATGATATTAATAACCGAAAGATTATTTCAATAATCATTCGAATAAATTTTGGCTCTCGATTCGTTTCGATTTCGCCGGTTGGCGGTTTTCCGGTTGGCGGTTCACTGTCATCTGCGTCGGCACCGTAACTTACAGATAGCAGAGGAACTCAGTTAATCGTTAATTATAATAATTGTATAAATGATTTTTATTTGATTTCTAAGGAGTTTAAACCATTGAGAATAGCTATATCAATACTAATCATAAAGAAATTATAAATATGCGAATACAAAGTATCTATTGAATCTATTTTTAGTTCCTAAAATTCTTTAGTAGCCACCCTTCCCTTTTCGTTTGCACATCAAACCGGTATATTTTAGAATCCATAATTTATCTACGTTCAGCCTTCGCGGTTCTAAGGACGCACACTTAAAATTTTAAACATCGAAATCCACTTCTTGTCCCACGTTCATATCATATGACGACGGATGCGCATCGACTGCTCCGTTATTAAAAATTAAATATAAATCTGTTACGATATTGGAAAATCTTATTTCGCTTTCTGTTTATCCCTTACTCGGCATATTCAACAGCATTTCGAAGCAAAAATTTAGGCTGTTAAAATTAATACCAACACAGCTTCGGCAAATCTCATACTCAGCAGAGCGTTATCTTTAATAGGAACGGCCCCATAAATTTAACCGGTCGACTGGAAGTCTCAAATGTGTTAATAACATCAACAAGCAGCGGCGAGCTTCACTTGGGTCAATCAGTACAATATGCCTTGCTTATGGTTCTGAATGACGTATTATTTACAGAATTTCGATCACTCGCAGGTCGCTGAGATACGGCACGTAGTACGTATCAAGATGAGGTTATTTTTCATTCGAATACTTGGAACGAAAACCGAGTTACATAGGTTATTTCAATAACCGGATAACCGGTTATTTTTCATTCGAATAAGCCCATCACTAGTTCTTATGGAATGGCTTTATTGATTAAGCGACCTTTACGTGTACGCCCCTTCACAGATCTCAAAAATATCATCTCAGCTGTTTGAATATTCTGTTTTGTCTTCTTTACGATTGTTTCAATTTTTGCGGAGATTTAAAATTTTTACTTTAGATTCGGATGGAAGTATTTAGAAAAGTCTGAAGAACCAACCTCCTATCTGGTAAAAGGCATAGCATTACAAAATGACAGTTAATGCAACAACAATTCAGATGGCTTCCACCGTTTGGAAAAAAAAACTATACTCTCTTTTCCTTTAGAATTATCAAATTTCCAACAAGACTCCGAAAAGTATTTCTCAGTGATATAAAATGCTTTACCAAAGCAGTTTAGAGTATCCATTTGCAATATGTCATATTAAACGACAAAAATAAGAACATCTGAGTCTAGGTTTCAAGTTTGTATTAATGTACGCTATTGTCTAGTATATTTAAAGTTAACACATTTCGATGCACTTCTAGCCTTTGAAAGTACTTAGTACTACGTTTTGCTATGTTTTATTTCACTGGGGATATTTTGAGATCAGCATAGATATCCTTGTTTGTTCCGAAATATGAAGCGTCAGTTACAACACGAAGTTCCTGTGGTTGGTGTCTTTCCAGAATGTCGATATTTGAGTTTGCAGTTATACCCCATAATTGAAATCCATAGGTCCAGATGGGTTTAAATATTACTTTGTAAATGATTCGTGAATTTTTTAGTGTTATAGTTGTGATTTCCTTCCGAGGATCCGGTAATAGTTGAAAAGTTTAGCTCCGTTTCTTTCAAGATATGTGATCGCCGCATAAGGCCCTTATCCATATAGATTCCCAGGTACTCGAGATACTTAACACTCTCCACTTGTGGTAGGGGTTTTCCCTTTATGCACCGGGTCCGGATGTGATGCAACAACATAACGCCATAGTCGATAAATGTCGTATGTACTAGTTTTGTGATAGCAGTAGCGGCTCGCTATAAGCAGCCAAGAAGCAACGGCTCTACCATAACAAAACAAACCAATCATTCAAGATTTTTTTTCTTGAAAGAAACATTTTTTGTATAAAGCACGAGTACTTTTTGTTTCAAGAATGTGGACTGAACGATACGCGCTGTTTAAAGACTGCAGTATGAGTAGAGCGGCAAGAAGAAAGTCCAAAGATAAAGATATCTCAACATTCACTGGAAGCTACCTTCGCGTAGGCTCAAGCCTCAAGCAGTCTCAGTCTCACCTGACCCCTACAGTAGTGCGCGTGTATCGAGTCTGATTAGAATTTATGCACGTACGCTGACTTCATCGAGTTCAGATAAAGATAGTAGGGTTCATGCACTGTTAAAAATAGTTGAAATGCGTTTCCTAAAGCGGTATGAATGAGCCATAACACCATTTTTCTTAAAAGTATATTAAGAAGTTATGGCATATTTAATTTCAATCTACCCAAACTCGCACGAAAACGCATTAATATGATGTGGTCGCTCCGTGGCGACACAAATCAGTAAGCAATCACGTATGCGTTAGCAAATCTACTGTGAACAACGAAAACTCGCATTGTCGTTGTGTGATTTTGTTACTGCTCCACAGGGTAGGGATGTCTGAAGAACGTAAATCCTCTTACTAGTATAGTTCCAAACTGTAAAAATAATAGTATAGTAACCCCAGAAAAGACGTTTATACAAGTGCGTAATAACGAAAACCATAATACGCTTTGAAATTCCCATATATGTAATACTTACTATATTGCTAGCGGCTATGAGTGGGAAACTCACGAAGGAAGTGAGACAGACAACCAACTCTTCAATGTATAATGGTGAGCTGTGCGCAAGCGCGGCGGCGTCGTCCGCCCAATGGGGAAGTGGTCAAGTTTAAAATTCGCTTCTAAAGGCGGAGTTCGAATTCTCACGCATGCGCACGAGACGCGTTATACTGTAAGTGAAACTATGTCGGCGCCGTAATGTTTTCGAGCGTTCCGAGGCCCTACTAGCAATATATGTATAATACACACATGGAAATTTCAAAGGCAATGAATGGGACAGCGCGCGATAATGGCGGCAAAACGTATTGGAGCGTGAAAATAGTGTTTCGAGTCTCCGACGAGACTAAACCTAGTTATCTAGTTAGCCGCTCATCTATTTACCTAGTTCTGACGCCAAACCACGTTTCGCGTAAGATGACAAATTTTGAATACTGGCTGATTAGTTTGCACATGCCGGGATCGATATCATTCTTTTGCTTTGGATACAAGTTAAATCGTATATTTTTGTTTTATCCCGAAATGTATCCATTTTGCTTTGATTATACATGTTTTTCTTTAAAACTGTTAACAATTGCAAGAACCCGATTCCGATAGAAGAAACATTGGAGTTTTTGGAAAATAATTACGGTAATAACTATGGTATGATCTATTTTATTATGTTCATAGTTTAATGGTAAATGGTCTCAAGTTTCAGCTGATTTTCGGGTACCATCAAATTAAACTTTGATTCGATTTTATCTCTAAAGATCTCCCAGTCAGTTTGCTGCTAAGACGGAGTTTTTGCCAAGTCTGTTGGCCAGTAGGTTGGTGCATACGCGGATAGGTGTCCTAGTTGGTTTTTTTGCGTCACCCTACCACTGTCAGGTGGTGAAATTCGTAAGCCCCAAACTATATTATTAGCGTTATAGTTAACGAATCCGCCTTTATGGTAGACAATATTCAGCTGCTGCTAGAGATCCGACGCAGTCGTTGGCCATTAAACTTGTAACTTGCAACAACTAACCTTGTTTATTTGTGGTAACTCATGATGTTTGATATGATATCCTATTATAATTTCCGTTCGAAGTCTCGCCCGTCTGTTTGTATGTGGATGTTTAGAATCATAAACAATGTAGAAGTATTTCAATTTCGTTGTGCTTGAAAAAGATTTAACACAATACGACACTGGCCTCACACTTGAGGGCATGACGAAGGTTAAAAAATGGCTTTTTTACGACCATTTACCAAGCTAGCTCATGGTAGGGATGTCCACGAAAGACGGCTATTGGCGCTCCTGGAGAAGATCATGATTGGTTTTAAGCATACGTATATTTACAATTAATATGTACAATGTTATAAAATTACTCCCAAAAATATATATATAAAAACAATAAAATAAAATAAGCTATGCCGTGTGCGTGCCCGGTGGAGGGCATCTCCGAGGGCGAGAAGCGGATGGTGGCGGTCGACCGAAAGGCAGGAAGACTTCGGCCAGGACTTCTTAGACCTGGGGCTCGCGTCCTAGCGAGGCCCTTTGGGGGCGGGGCGGTGTCCAAGTTCCGGATGGCCTGGAGGCAGGACGACACACCTCGGCGGCAGGCCAAGGGGGCGGCGGCGGAGGCTTGAGGCGTCATTGCCGTGGCCAGGTGCATCCTCAGCGGAGCTGTGCGAAGCCGGGGCGACGGTGCTTGGAAGCGCGAGCTCAGGCGAAGTCCTCTTCGTGGCGCGGAGTTTCTGGTGTTTCAGGAGCGACCTGGGGATGGCGTCGAGCCGGATGATGCGCGACGGGCCGGAGCGCTCTCTGGTTCGCAAGCAGCTAGCGTCTCTCTGAAGCTTGGGGCCGAGCAGAACGCGTCTGACGACAGCATACTTCAGGTGCGGGCTGCTGCAGCGAACCTCGAGCTTGGCGACGGCGGACAGCGAATTCGGGCGTCGGCTGTCCATCCTCCTCTTCCTCGATGATCGATGGTTAGGCCCCGCTGGAAGGCGTGGGCTCTAGGTTGGCATTGTGGATGCTGCGGCGGCGGCGATGATTGGTTTCCTCTATAGAAGCGGTGTCGGGCGGCCTTCTGCTATGGATGCAGCTGCGGCGGCGGCGAATGGCTTCCTCCATAGAAGTGGTGTGGGGCTGCTTTCTGCTATGGGTGCAGCTGCGGCGGGGCTGAACGGCGTCAGCTGGTGGCGCGAGCGAGCGGCGTCGCTTGGCGGCGAATGGGAGCGGCAGCTTGCGAGGTGGTAGTCCGAGCGACGGCGATGCTCCTCGCAGTGAGCTGGACGTAGGTGTAGTCGGCGGCGGCGCCTGTGGAAGGGTGCGTGCTTCTGGACATGGGAGCGGCAGCGTACGTGGAGGCGGTCTGTGTGGCGGCGTCGTCCTCGCAGTGGACTGGACGTAGGGACGGACGGCGGCGGCGTCTGTCTTCACTCGCATGTGTTGGTTTCTGCGAACTAGATTCGAGTAGCTGTGTTTGTTTCTGAGAACTTACGTGGGCGGCATCCTGGCGTGTTGCGTGTCGCGGTGTTGCGGAGCGATGCAGCGGAGACGGCGAGAAGCGCTGGAGGTCCGGGGCGGCAGGGCCTGGGGCACGGCGGCGCACTAAGCAGCGTTTACGGCAGGCGACGACGTGGACGACGAACCAGGGCTCAGCTCGACCTGGGGCTGGGTGCTCTTCGAGAGGTAGGCGGTGGCGGCTGCGACTCGGACTCCCTTTGTTCTTGTGATCAAGAGGATCTAACAAGAACTCGGTGTCACGGAGTCGACTTCCACGATCTAGAGGATCTAGCAGAAGGTTTTGGTTCTTTCCAGGGACCGGAGGGTCTCTACTGGAAGTTTTGACTCGAGATCAAAAGGATCGACCGAATACTTTTTCTGGCCGAGGAAGCTTCTTTTAAAGGGCTCGTTTACTCCCACTACCTTCTCCCGGACGGTCGTTTTTGGGGTGGGACGTGCTACTTTCGCTTCCGGGGGTCGGTTTGTGATTAATTACTTATTTCGTGTTTGGCGCACTAATTTTTGCCCGGAGTATTTTTTTATGCGGCCCATTGGACTGCTGATGCGAAGACGTTTCTAATGACACCCGGCTTGCCTATGTTACGCTCACTTGGCCGGTGCGTTTAATTAGGTCGCGAGATGAGTATTTGATTAAGTCTTCGTGCGCGCCGCTGGGTCTAATCCGTGCCGTATATTGATCCCTTGGCGCTATCCGCCTCGTGTTGGAGAGGCGCTTAAATCCTTTTACCTGGCTTAATGCTCAAGCCGAGTGCCCCCTTTGTTCGTTTTGTGGAATTTTCCTGGCACGCGGCCGGTGATTTGTACGGAGTTATAACGTCTTTGTTTGCAATTTGTATTTTCGCTTAGCGTTGCTTTGATTTCCTCGTTGTCATCTTCCTCGTGAAAAGGAAAGTTTAAGCCATTCTTTCTTTGTTAGCCCGAGCGGCCGATGACATGCTAATATCTCCGGTTGTTGGCCTGGCTTTATTTGAGGGCCGTTTACCCTAAGAATGCTATTTTTAAAACTTAGGCGTTCGGCTTTTGTTTAGCCAAAACAATAACATGGCTGTAATTACGTGTTTTTCTGCTCCTTGAGAAATTGCATGCGAGGTTTGAGGGCGTTAACTTACACGTGATTTTTAATTGAGCCGCTATATTGACGAATAGGCGACAAGCGGCGATTATGCACGTGTGAGTCATATCAGATTATTACTTCGTCTTTACGACTTTCAGGGCGGTTGGCGTTCCACAATGCCATTTTAAACGAATAAGCAGCTGAGAAGATCAATTTGTTGGAGTGAACGGCAAATCTTGTTTGATATCGTGTACTCAAGGTGCTGATTTCTTCCTTGACTGCGGGCAATGCAAGATCGTGATGAATGATTCAATTTTGTATGTACCATGGTGCGTCGCAAATAGCCTATAGTATTTTCAATTGGAAGAGCTAGATCTCAGTATATTGATATCACTGACCAACCCCAACAGCTGCATGTCGTAAGTCCATATGGATTTTATGATGGCTTTGTATATGAGTAATTTATTTTCCATACTTAGGAGTTTTCTGCATCAGCCAAAATATTTTCGGTCAGTATAGCCCAGTTGTAGACGTATCTGTTAGATGTGTTTAACCCAGATCGAGAGCCTGTCTAGGTGGATTCCAAGATGTTTGATGTCTCCTCTTTAAGGATTGAGAATGTGTTAAGTTAAACAGCTGGACACGTATCCTTCCTGCGAGCAAAGGTGACATGGATGGATTTACAACCATTATCTTTTATACGCAACCGTTTCAGCCATCTTGCTAGTTTGATGAAAAGTATTTGTAAGTGCCCTGAAGCAAGGTACGGATTTTACTCCGAAGCCAATATTACCGTGTTATCAGCGAACGTGGCTATATCAGTCACTGGTATTGGTGGTTGGCAGATATGAAGTATAGAGCACATATAACAAAGGACCAAAGACGCTTTCCTGAGGTACATTAGATTTTATCGGCACCAACGAGGTACAGACGTCGCCGTACTTTATGAGGAAATGTTTATCTGATATGTAGAATGTCAGTAATTGGCAGTAGAGATGGGGTAAGCTGATTTTGAGTGTATACATTAGGCCTCCATGCCATACCTTATCATAGGCTTATGAAATGTCAAGGAAAACAGCTGAGCAATATCTCTTTTTCCCTGTCGTTATTTTTTTGCAACCCGACGCACTTGCTCGACAGCAAAATATTGCTGTCTAAAAGCGAACTTGTGGTTAGGAATTAGCTGTTTTTTTTAATAGCGGCATGGTCATTTTTACAAAGAGTTTCCCAAACACTTTTGATAACACAGGCAAGAGGCTGATCGGTCGATATGAGTTTGTTTCCATTGGTTCTTTTAGCAGGTTTGAGAATGTCAATTATTATTAATTCTGCTATTTTCCATTGTAATGGAAAGTAGCTCCGTCTAAGAATGGAGTGAAATATTTGGGTGTTCATTTATATTCTCTCTGTCAGTAGCCCTTTTAGTACATGTCCTGTTATGAAGTCATATCCTGGGAATTTAGTAGAACTGATGTATTATTTATGATAAAAATATTGTTGGTGTTTTGTTACCCACAGAATACCAGTATGACTATTGTTGGTTTTGCGCTGTTTTGTCCATTGGTTGCATCACTACGTTATTGCAGGGGTGCACGTTTGGTGACTACTTCGATTAATATATTGTGGATAGATACATGCATTTCAATACCAATTTGGTAATAATATTATCATTGATAAAAATATAAAAATACGTGTCAATCTACAAAAATGCATGTAAAATATTCTTTCTGGAATCTGTATATGCAATACGTAGCTGATTCGCGTGAAACATATCCATCGTCATAATTACACATCGCGATAATGATTCCTAACAATTAAGAAAGTTTCATAACACAATTCTATCAAAGGGTTGCTCCTAATTGAAAATTTATTGGTAACTTTCAATATGTATACATATCTAATTGTTTTCAAATAGTATTAATTGCTAATGTTCTGGTTGTTATTATTCAATAGCCAGACTGGATTCAAACGCATACTAGGAAATACACTTCCTATTTTACGTTAACCTTTCACGCAGGAGTGTAAAAATAACAGCTGGCAGTTGCATAAATGAAAGATGATGGTTCTTATTGTAACTTATTTATATACGCCTTTTGTCAACGGAATAAATTAACGCCAGCTTTATTTTAAAAACAAATGTTGGACAACCGGGGTTATTGATAAAACCAAAACTTTACAACGTGGACCTGTCATAGTCGAACAGAAAGGCGATTTTTTGTCTACCCGAAACATGAAGAGTAATGATTAACACCTCGAACAAATAAATAATAATGCTACGAGTGTTTGCGATTAAAAATATTGATAAAATACACGGTTTACTTTGGACAGTGATTGATTTCGAGCTTCTGACTCCAGAATGTCCGTTTAATTAACGCCTTCAACACACGCTAACGCAACTATCAGTTCGGAAGATTTAATTATTGCTTTTTTATGTTCGTCTAAAATGTCGCAATGTGCTGGAGTATTTAACTTACGCAACAAAACTAAATTAAATTCTACGGAACCTAAACATTCTTTCGCTGCAATTTAATACATAATTGATAGTATGACAGCATTCGAATGCTAAACAATAATTCTAACCGCCACCTGCCTACAAATATTTTAACTGGTAACGTATCTGGTTTTTCTACCATTCTAGGACAAAGTATATTCACTACATAGCAGTTAATCAGAACTAAGAAAGGTGCGTATTTGCACCGGCAAAATATTCATTAATGTCTACAGGTACTTTATAACAGAAGAAACAGTTAATGAGGTAACAAACAGGATATGCTTAAAAATTGCATTTTTTAAATTCTCATATGGAGACTTACAAAAATAATGTACTACGTATTATCATTGTGTTACATGTCGGTGTGAATCGGAGTCTGATGTTTATGAATTTTAGTAAAGTATTTCACATTGCATAATTAATTAATCAGCATTCCTACTACTACTCAAGTAACTGGGACTGAAATAACAACTGAAGAAGATTAATTGTGTAATTACTTCAAAGTGAACATTTATGCACCTCATTTCCATCAAATGTGTTAAAACTATTATTAAATACTTAGCAAAGTAATACTCTTTTTCAGAACTACAATCTTGGAAACACAAATTAATATCGAAAATCTGAGACATTCGCTGAATTACAATATACTTAAATAAAACATTGTTCATTCTGAAAAAGTATATCAATTTGAAAGGAAAACATTTTAATATATTATTGTTTTAAAATGAGTGAATCTACAGAGTGATAGCAGAGAAGCTTGGCGATACGTTACTTTTAGAGATATTTTTGGAAATATCTAACACTTTGACAAAATAATTATGGCAGAATTGCAATATAGTCAACAATTATTTCAATTTACGTAATATAAATAGAACGAAAACTACAATGTATTTAAAATTTTATCCTTGGGAATTTTCCGTAGCATATTAATACTAACAGGTGTTATGTGCAGAATTCGTCTATATAAGTTTACAGGTCATTGAGCGCGGTCTGGTTCATTTTGGGTCTTTAGCGCATATTTGGAACCTCCGTCTTGATGAATTTTATCGGTACGCTAAACGATAAAAAGGCCAGTTGGCGTCTTCATTTCTTCTTTTCGTTTGTGCTACGGTTTCGAGCAGTTACCTGTCATTTTCGGTTGTCGAGAGGTTGGCGGGCTTTTAGTGAAGTTACGCTACGAAGTATTGGGTTAGCCCTCACTATATTTGGCGTATTATGCTCCCCTGGAGACTTTTGGAGAGAAATTCCTCTCACGTCAATTTTGACGTATCCTGGTTAGCGAGCTGTTTGAAATAGTTTTGCACGTGGCCAAGGTGGGTTACTAGTGGGAGGCTCCAAATGCTCTTCTACTGATAGCGTGAAGTAAGTATCGATCCACGTGCACATGGCGTTCTTGACATATTTGGGTTACGAGCTTAGGTGCCGGCTTATCTGCAGCATCCAAGTATCGAGCCCTCTTATTTACCTTGGCTTGTCCTTCGTTTCCTACCGGGCTGTACGTGTGTCGTCTTAATGGGTCCTAGGGGCTCAACGAAAGAGTTTTTTAAACACCATTTGAATATTGTGTACAGCGATCCTGTACCTCCTTAGTACCTTCATACCTGCCTTCCTGTAGTACTGGTTGGCGAGCAGGTCCTGCTGTAGTTCCTCAGAACCCCGTGGGTTTTACAAATACTATCGAACTCTTGCAGTCTATTATAGCTTGCTTAACGATCTCCTTAGGTACCCTTCATACGAGTTATAAAATCTACTTTTTCCTAGACTGCAGTTTTGTTTAAAGTTAATTTCATATTTTGCCAAAAAAATAAATCTATCGCGTGTAAGTCTTGACACATTGGAGGACAGGCTCCGCTCGACCGATCCATCTGTATGAACACTCTTTATTTGACTTGTCCCAAACAGGAGCTCCAAACAAATAGTTCAGCACCACCAAATGGGGAATATCATCGCTGATGATTTCTTTAAATCATGAAGAATATGCATAAATCCCGGAGATCTAAACAGTGCAACAGAAAAGGGTAATAATGCATTCTTTCAACAAGAATTGTTAAATGCAGATTTTGGCCTTCTTCTGAAATAACACCTTTAGATCATTCATGTATCTTATTACACCTATTTGTAAGAATTTAACGTATAAGACAATAAACACTCCAACAACCCCAAAAGATTGATTTTGTAATGTAGTTGCTATCATCCGTACTCGTGCGTAGAATTACTATCAAGATTACATCAAGACTAATAAAAAAACTATAATAAGTTTAAATTTTTACGGGCTTACACCTGCCTCTGTTGGCGACATATATTGGTAGATTCAATAGTCCATTGCTACTAGAGAAGCAGTTGAAGAATAAATAAGAACCCATCAAACCAATAAGACACGTCTTTGTATTATTACAAACGTTTACTTGATACTACCACCAGCTTCTCTAAATCGAAATTTGAGGGTTTGTACTCATCCCAGAGTAAAAAATGTAAACTTCAAGTGCGTACACTGCTGAGAAGTTGTGCATAGATCTTTTACAAGCACCTATTTGAAAGCACGCCCAGTATAGAACACTTTTACGATGTCAACGCTAAATTTATTACTGAAAATAGAAACCATATTTGTGCATTTTGATGTTGAAACTAAACTGTAGCAATTTTCGGATTTCCATTTCCCACTCTGCAGTTTTGGGTATACAGATATGACTCCAAAATTTACAACAGCAAACTGGATATACGTATTCGTATTATCATCTATTTTTATTGAACTGAAATGTGCTTTACGTGAAACACTCAGCTACAGCATGACGCACTGATAATACTAGAAATTACTCATGTAGTAATTGTAACGGTAGACGTTATAGTGGCTTATTGTCAAATTAGAGTTGGAAGTACTAAATCAAAAATGAAATCAAATTTATTCAGTAAATATATTAGAAAAGTATATTACAAAAAGATAAAAAAAAAGTGATACGTTACGAGAATGTAACAAGAATATAACAAAAAGAAATAGAGAGTAGCAGATTTTCGACACAACAGATTTATAAAATAAATCATTCCTTTATGCAGTTGCAACTATTATTAAAAACATGCTATAGGCATTCCTGAAACAAATAAGTAATATGGTAACACTAACACAATACGGCAACGGTCTCACTTGCATAAGGCGTGGCCGGGGTTAAGAATGGAGCTTTGAGGACCATTCACCCTCTAGCTCAGCAGTAAAGAGTGTTAACGAAGAACGATCATTGGAGCGCCTGTGATAAGATAACGATTGGTTGTTTAAACGTGTGTTTATTTTAAAATCTAAAATTACTCTATATAGTTTTATATACACAAATAACAAAGAGGAATAAAATATAGCGCGCTTGCAGTCAGTGCGCTGCTTGGTGGAGGCATCTCGATGGGCGAGACACTGGGCCGGCAAGCTGAGGCTCGTGGTGGCGAACGTCGGCATGGCGGTGCTGTAAACGTCGGCCAGGACTTCTTGAACCTGGGGCTCGTGTCCAAGCGTCGTCATTTAGAGGCGGGAGCTGTTTTTACGTACTGGGCGACCTGGGGCAAGACACTCCTCGGCGGCATGTGGATGATGCGGGCGTAGGCTTGGGACATCTGTGCCGCGGACAGGTGGACCTTCGGTGAAGTAGCGCGGAGCCAGGGCTTTCATCACCTGGAGCGCGAGCTCAGGCAAAGTCCTTTGCGTGACGCGGAGTTTCTGTGTTCCTAGGCAAACCTGGTGGCTGACGTGGAGCCGAACAGATGGCAGCTGGCAGAGACCCACTCTGGTCAGCAAGCAGCTGGAGCAGACCTCGAGCTTGGGGTGTCTTGAGGCGGAGCCAGACGACGGCTGCTTGTTTGGGCTCGCAGCCGCACATTGGACGTGCGTGCTTTAAATCCGGAGGCGCTGAGGCTGTAGCTTGTCGGCCGCACGAATTGGGAAGTGCGAGTTCGAAAGCTTGAAGTGTTGGCTGGAGTTGGAGACCGCAAGCAGAGCCGAACGTGGCGGTTCGTGCTCCATATTCTCGATGATGATACTAGGCCGCCCTGGAGGGCGTGAGTCCTAGGTGGAGACCGCAAGCAGAGCCGAACGTAGGGGTTCGTGCCTCCATTCCTCGGTGATCTGGGTGATGATGCTAGGCCGCGCTTGAGGGCGCGAGCCCTAGGTGGTGGCTGCAGGCAGAGCCGAACGTAGAGGTTGGTTCTTTCTCTCTGAAGTTTCTAATCCCCTGTGCTTATAAGGAAACCCGCTGCTTTGTCCCCTGTTCCGCTGGTACCATTGGCTGAGGGTGGGAGAGCCTTGCTGAGTTCTTCCTAATGTGGGACATCGCCACGCTACTTAATCAGCATCTTAAATTAGCGGCCTGATTTCGTTAGTATTGGCCTACTGGCGAAAATTCACGTATTTTGATATGTCACTCGAGTGGTTTCGGCGGATTTTGTCCCCGTGTGGGTTGGTGAATTTGGCCGGCCCTCATGCTTTCATATCTGGGTTTGTGGAGTCCGCGCTCGGCATTTTTGTTTGTTCGCGCTGTAACGTGGATCCATAAAATCCCTCATATCTTTTGATACCAAATACGAGGGGGGTGCTGATTGCGTTTCTGCTAATTAATCATATTTCGGCTTGCGGACTATGGAGTTTGCTAGGCGCCGTCTGCAATTCCTTATTTCACCCGAGCTGCTTGCTTTTTACGACTTGTTACTCTAGGGTGCTACGGCGGTGAGGCGTCATTTAGCAAATTTCAACCTAATGACGCGGGATTTGGAGTGGCTTGAAATTTACTTACGTGAGCGCGCTCCGCGAGTTTATCCGTTGCAGTTACGGGTTTGCCTTTATTCGTTTGCTCTTAACCTCCTCTTTCTGTTGATACCAAACATGATTATTCCAGGTAGCGAGGTGTATTTGTTTTTGTAGTTTTTCGGGCCCTCGGTGCGCCCTGAATTTGGGCGTCCGCATAGAGCTCCTTGGCCTGGCGTTTGGCGACCGTGGAGTTGCTTGGCCTGACCTAATTTAATGTCCTCTTCCGGCGTGTCGCGGTTACGTGCTTTTCTCAAAATTCCTCGCAGCTTACCCTTATAAAGTTTATGATAGTTTTCCCAAAAATTCTAAGAATTATACGCGGTGTCGCGACGAACAAGCAGGCAGATGATAACCGGCCGGCGTGTGTCCGTCGGCGTTAATTTTGACGGACTTAAATTTAGCTGTTTTTCTGCCCCTTGAAAAATCAAAGCGGGATCGAGAACGGTTACTGACAGATGGAAGAAATGATTTTTTTTTAATGGGCCGGGATTTGACGAATTGAAATAATGCACGGCCATTGGTCAGATGTCAGGATCATATCAACACTTTATAAAAAATTATAGTTTCGAGTCCTACACTCTACTAAAGAGTTTTAGATAAATTTTTTGTCTCTTTTCTAAGACCAGCTATGTAATAAAGCAAATCTTGTTTGTGTGTTCTAACTATAGCATTACCTACTTTATATCCTGAAATAATAACGTGTACATATAATTCTTTTAGTTTACTTTTTTCTAAAAAAAATATATAAGAAGCTTCGATGATAGTCTCAACAAAGAATATATGTAGACTGAGATAACTCTTCGCTAAAGCCACATTCGACACAGTAAGTCGTTTTTCAATGCACTAAATGTCATTCAAGTAGAGTGTTCATATCAGTAAACTATCCTTGCTGGACGCTTTAAATACCCCATTCACTATACAGTGAAACCTCCTATTACGGAGACCCCCTATAAGAGGACACTTCCTATAAACGGGCAGTTTTCGTAGAACCAATGTTCTCCTATTACTAACACATGCCAGTCCCTCTAATACATGGACACAGAAAGTTCACAAGCCCCAGTTTTAATAAAAATTACTCCCTTTAATCGGATCTGCCCCTACTGAAATTTAATACTAGTATTTCCTGTTTTAAATATTTGCGCCTCTTTTGTCAATAACTTTAGAATACGAGTAGAACGAAAATACAAAATTAATTCTTTTAGTGAGATTAATAATCGTTTAGTGATTACGTAATTTTTACTTAGCAGCGTATATGTAACGTAGAAATTACTCGCGGAATAAGTACTCGTAATAATTTGCTGTGGGATATATTACTTAATTTTCTGTATTGCGCTTCACGTGATGCTTTCCCGATATTTCATTCAATCCTAGAGCTATAAGGCGTCCATACTTTTTTTAATTATTAAAGGAATGCCTTTGCCGCATTTTTAATAACATAACTATTGTAAATTGCAAGTTATTAATAGCCATTGTACAAATAAAAAATTAACATATTGTATAACTGGCTTCACATCGCGTATATGATTGTTGAAATAAATTTTAGTTTCTGTAAATTATAAAAAACGTGATACCAAGTAGCGCCACGGCGGACTTCCAGGAAGAAATGTAAAAGTAGCCAACGGCGCTATATAAAACTGTTGCAACTAATTTATATTACACAAGGGGATCATAAATCTCTACAAAACAAAATAAGTACACGCCAGAGTGAAACCGATACAACGCCACAAACGAACTAACAACAAATGCTGGAATCTGATAAGCCACCAATAAAACCAATAACTAAAGTTTAGCCTACACGGGACACCCACGCCTACTTGAGATCCTTGCCTATTCCATGTGCATCCGCCATTATTAACACCTTATCTTTATCTGATGTGCCTACTCACGAATACGTCGAAATGACACCCTTCATTATCGGTAGACAGACAACACTACTAACGTGATTATTTGCAGTTTGCGTCAATCGAGGAAAAAATGAACCACAAATGAAAGCGCTGAAATGTGAAGCGGTCTACCAACAGCACACCATTTGCAACTACATACACGTACGAGTAAATAAAAACCTCGGCTTTACGATAAGGCACCCTTCTAATTAACCTGCTGACACAATCACAGACAGATGCGACACACTAACGTGGCGTGGACATAAATTCATGCGATGCTATCAATAACCAATTGAGAGTCTACTTTAGTGTGTGCTATGTGAACTGTCGAAGCTTCGTCTGCTTTATATTCTGCCACAGCCAATGTTGCTTCGATGGAAGCCACGGCCAAACGTTAATTGAACTAATACATTTTCCCTCCGCACTAATTAATTGCTTTTCAATTATTTGGTTTGCAGTGATAGTGGGAAATGGAAACATTACGACTTACACTTGGTAACGTTCGAATACAACAGCTAAGCTTCTGCAAACGATATTATAATCTTTGAAACCTGCTTCATTATTATTGAGATCGTATCAATTAATTTCTTTATTTCGAGCTCTAATATGGTTTCAAAATTGAGTTATGAATTTCTCAATACGTGAACTCCTCATAATCCACTTCATCATATTTCCAAATAACAGACGACGAATCGGGCAGGGTAGCTCAGTGGTTAATCATCCTTCTAATTCAAAGGTCCTGGTATAGTTACTAAATAAAAAGGTTGCTGACAAAAACCCTGATCCCGTACCACTATGATGTAAAAGATCCCTTGCTAGGATGAAAATTCGGCAAAATTCTGACAGGACTTTGGCCATATGTTTACAGCAGTTGGTGTTTAAGGCGATGTACCTATTACTACGCATAGCTATACCTTGCCCATGCCAAATAATAACAGCCGATGATAGCCTATGCTCAATTTTATTATCTTCGGCATTGCAAATAAGAAGTATGGCATATAAATGAAATATAAAATAGACAAACAATCAAAATATAACCCCACCTGACCAGGTAAGTACAAGTAAAAAAACTATAGAAGAGAACTATAGGTAACAGTAAAAAAAAATGTGGTTGAAGTTAAAATAAAAAACAAAGACGAAATGGAAAATAAACGCAAAATAAGCACATTGGTTTAACAAATGATAATTGGTCAACGAAACACATTCCTTACATGTGTATTCTACCAGCTCCTGTAAACAGGGCAATTAAAAATAATAAATATACGCATAAAATTCAACCTACGAGAACAACAAAGAAAAATATGGGACATATTAAGAATCCAGTACTAAAGAATATATTGGGAAGAAAATCATGAAAGAAACTTGATTGCTAAGCCGCAATACATATAGTCCTTAATGGAAACGTACTCGCAGTGTACTTCTTATCATAATTTATCCTACATAAGTTCTTATTCAGATACATTTAGTTATTATACGTCAGAAATTTAAAAAGTTAGATCTATCCTACCTCGTATATAAAACGTCAAAATATTCCAGTAGAACTTGATATCAATAACTTTGTAAATACATATCACATATCACAATAGAAAAAGTTAAGCACACGACAGCGACCCGAAAACGACAAAGTTACTGATTCAGATGGAATGGTTTCCAAAATTAACTTAATCCAGGAATTCGTCATAAAAATTATATGGAAGAGAGTAGAATAACACAGATGAGTTAACTAAGGCTTAAAAAAAAAAAAAAAACAGACAGTAGCCAAAGAGCGAAACTTCTTAGGGGTACAATTTTTACTAATAGGCTCTATCGGTCTATTTTGCTGAGGATAGTGTCCCCCTAAACGGTGTTCCATTCCTTTCGGTACAAGCTGTATATTTAAAACTAAAAACTAATTACTTTTTATGATTGAAACCACTAATAGCGCTACTTATATTATACAACCATTAAGCTTGAATAATTAAATAATTTTGAATAACTTGTAAACCATCTGATATTTCACCAGTTCACCAAATCCTTCACAAATAAAAACAAAAACATTAATAATATAAAAAAATTAAGAGCTAAACTACGTGGAAAATAAAAACCGCACAATTTACAAACGGGAACTGGTTAAATTTACAAACGGGAACTGGTTAACTAATTTATCTGATACGAATCTCTCTAATGATGTAAAATATATTTAAAGTTTAGGACCAAATTATCTGTTCCGTATAAGAAATAAAACTATTCCAGTAGCCCATATAATTGCCAAGTTAGAAATAGGAATAGAAAATATAAATAGCACGAAAAAACCTAGATATCCTATCAGCTAGGCTCCTGTTGAGGTTTATGTAAATTTTATAATATTAACTAGATACCGCATTACTCGAATAGCTAATAGGGCACCCATCCAATTATGCCTGTTTTTTGTAGCTTAACTGTGTTCCGTATTATCTTGTCAGATTTTTAATAATACTGAACTGAACCATGTGCGCATTGATTTTGATTTTGAAACGATTGTACATGATACTGCTTATGTTAATTTTTTGACAAAACATATTTTTTGTTAATTTTAAAAGATGTTCAAACACTGTGTGCACTTTTAGTGGTAATATTAGATGGCGAAATGAAAAAGATAAAAACATGAACTTCAATAGATTTCCAGGAAACAACTAGCCAACTAGTCCAAAATTGGCTTTTATGTGCTTTTATTGCTGACACTGCTTAAGCAAGGTGCGTATACTCGTATGAAATAAATAGCGAGTGTAAGTTGACAGCAACACATGTGCAATTAAAAATGGCCTCCGCTGCTAGCTAATTTATATACCCGTACTTTTACTTTCAAGATGATTAAATCAACAGTAAAAATTGTTTTATGGCAATTACCTAGACTATAGTGTCTATTATCGTGTTAATATTTCTAATAAAAATTCCAATATTTTTATTTTATAAAGAGCAACTTCTTTTAAATTAATTAAAAAGACGAAAAGTGCTAATTGTAAATGAGAAGAGGAGGCGGGAAAGTATTCGTGAAATCACTCTGCGTAGTTCTCCCATATTGGTTACGTGTTTTGGCTATACCATCAGTTTATTTTACTACTAAACATAGGTTTTTCTGTGGTTTCAGAAAAATAACATGAATGTTTTAGTTGATGCTACCATAGTAACAGCAGAAAGAACAATCCATTGTAACTGTTTATCAGTAAATGCCAATAGAAACGCCAGTCCTATCTACATTTAGTTTTAAAATAACGGTATTATCTAATTTAACGTGTGAAGCAAAAAGTTGGTTTGAAAGATGTTTTTGAACAATTGCCATCAGGATAATTTTTTGGATATTGGCTTGTTGAATACTTTTGCTTACCCTGTCGCAAACTTATTTTATTTGTTTTCTATAATGATAGACAGTAGCACGAATATTGACAGTTAAAGGTGAATTTTTGGGTGCATTGGATGGATGTAAAATTGTAATTTCTGAAGAATAGATTTCGGTTTTTGGCACTATCTGAGATCGCAGATGATCACAATGCAGTTATAACACCTACTATCGAATTAATCTAACTGATGGTCTGACGTTCTCATCACGTTCGTATGGGTCATGAGTTCCTAGATGTGCATGATTATTTATTTTGTTTAGATTCGGAAACGAATTGTCAAAGCCTCTCTCTTTCAGCCCAAGTTGGAATTTATGCGACATATATATACCATTTTATTCATTAGAAGTTAGTAACATAGATACACATATGTCAAAACATAAACGTAGGTTACATTTTTGGCATGCCGAATTTATAGGCGTCCTTATGACGGTTACTGAAAGGGGTTAATATAAGTACTTGTTACGTAATAAAATGTTATAAAAATAAGAACTAATTAGAATCAGCTGAAACATCTTAGTTAACTCAAAATATTTCAATTTTCTGGTACTTAAGTTCTTTGTATATCACAGAATTTAAAAAAATCTCGGTCGGAAGTTACAAAATGTACAATTGTCGAGTTTGCAAGGGAACCAACATAACAAACTAAAAAGAGCTAGTTATGACAGTTAGTTTTCGAACTCTAATCAAAATAAATCATCATCTACACTATAAAATTGGTGGTCTGTTTTTTATGTGCATGCATGTATGTATGTATCTTAGTTCGTTATCTCCTCCGAAACTACTGGACCGATTAAATTGTATGATAGCTTAAAATTTTGCTAATTTAAAGACTTAGATTGTAGGCCGGTTTTTATTTTCAAAAAAAGTACGAAAAAGTAATAATTTAGTATATTATAAAACCAGATGATCGAAAACAATCAATTATGCGTCACGTATTGCCTGAAACATCACGAGACGCGTAGCGTCGAGTGGTGTTTCGTACGGCAATACGTGCAGTCTCGAGAATTTTCGATTGTCGAGTTGTGTACTGGTGGATTATACCATGAATAAAGAAAATAAGTAAAGCAAAAAAAAAATACGAAATTCATAAATTTAGTGTTGACTGGTCAATTTTTAAATTCATTTATCTACGACCACCACTAAAAGTAGGCCTTTTAGCTCTAGATTTTTTCACTAAAAGTGACGTTTTATAATTTAGCGTGTTTAAATAGATCAGCTGTTTACTTTTAGCCCATGTGCTAAAAGTGAAGTGAGGTTATAAAACTACAATTTCAAACTGGAAGTGAAGTTCTAAAGTTATTCTAGTTACTTCTTGCGTTAGAGGTAAAGTGTTTTTGAAATCATTAAAGCGTTATGTAATGAATACAGTGAGATGTGTAGTATTAATAATTACCTTTGATAACTGACTTTGACAGTACTGGCTTCGCAAACATTCGCCCGCGCTCCAAGGTCTACTGTTTATTATGACATAAATTAGAAGTGGGCTACCTCGGTGGTTTTCTCGGATGGATTTGAATCCATTAGTTAAGTTAGATGTAAGTTGTTGTGTGTGTGGTATGTTTGCATGCGGAGGAGCGTAATGTAAGTCGCGTGCGGCGCATTACCTCCGTTGCACTTCCCGCGAGGTATGAATCGTCCTCGACACCGAAAGGTAGAAGAGGCTATAGATTATGAATGAATGAATGAACAATTAGAAGTTTCGTAGATGCAAACCTTTGTTAAATCGATATTTATGGATTAATAACAGTAAAATTAAGGTCGTAGATAAAATATTGTATGCAACCCGTGCTAAAAGTCGTTTATGCACGAGACATGTTATGAAACTCAGCCTTCGGCTTCGTTTCATAATTTTCATGTCTCGTGCATAAACGTCGACTTTTAGCACTTGTTGCATAAATAGCTATTATATAGCTTTAAAATGTTTTAGTATAACTGCCACATTTTTTTAGTCAAGGCTAATTGATTTTAATAACTGCGATTGGTATTACACCGGTTATACAAAGGTTTGTATAATCGATATCGCCATAGTTACTGAAATATCTGTTGTAATACATAGAAACTCAAGAAAATTACACATTCTTATTGGTTTCTAGCTTCATGCATGGTCACGAACATCTAAGTACTCTAGTCAAAACTATGTTTATATGTCAAAATTATTAACCCAAAAAAATTTTTTTTAAATATTAAAACTAAAGACATAATTTAGTGACGTTCCTTCAGAAATAACGTGTTTCAAAAATATTCTAGTTAGGCAAGCTCTGAAAATTTCAAGGAATGCAAATGATTTGACAAATTTTATTTCATAGGCTTTTTCTACATAAAATGCAATATAATAATTTAATTTATCTTACAGTACCGCCTATTACCATACATTATACAACTGTTTTCAGTGACTAAAAGTACATTATGCCCATATGTGTTTGGTAATAATTTATTCATAACATATTCCTACCTACAATTTTTACTGACCAAATATAATGTAACGACCTTCGGGCCGGATCGCGTCAGAACGTTCCAGATCATTCCAGAAAGTGTAACGACCTTCAGGCCGGATCGGATCAGAACATTCCAGAACATTCTAGAACGACCTTGAGCGCGAACACGTCAGCGTCGCTGGATTAATCGAGCAAGGTCTGGACGTTTCTAGGAATGACTCATTCGTGATATATAAATACCTGTCAGCAGGAATAGAGAGTCAATTCCCATCAGACTTGAAGCGCGCGTGATATAAACGAGCCGTGTGAAATAAATAACAAATAAATACAACTATATAAATCCTTACTGTTAAGCTGTATATAAATAATTATTAAATAGTGTATAGTTGTTAGCAATAGTGCCTGTAGTTTATAAGTAATAAACGGGGCTGCGCGCGCTATTGCGCGGTCTATTCTATTCAATTTACCACCATTTTTAGGCTTATTACGTTGGGCCATTCCAAGGGGGTTCAATGGGCTCCGCCCCTCTCCAAGGGGCCCTAGGTGGTCCGTCCCTCTCCAAGGGGGCCTTCGCGGCTCCAGGGGTTTTGCCCTTCTCTAAAGGAACCCTCGGGTCTCCAGGGGTTTCGGGTTTCTCTAAGGGGGCCTTCGGGGTTTCGAGGACTCCGCCCCTCTCCAAAGGGGCCCTTGGGACTCCGCTTCTCTTCAAGCGGGGCCTCGGGACTTCTCCCCTCTCCAAGGGGGCCCCATGACTTCGCCCTTCTCCAAGGGAGCCATCGGGGCTCCGCCCCTCTCCAAGGGGCCCTTGGGACTCCGCTTCCCTTCAAGGGGGCCCTCGAGACTTCGCCCCTTTCCAAGGGGGCCCTTGGAACTCCGCCCCTCTCCAAGGGGGCCCTCGGGACTCGGACCCTCTCCAAGGGGGCGCTCGGTGCTCCGCCCCTCTCCAAGGGGCCCTTGGGACTCCGCTTCTCTTCAAGGGGGCCCTCGGGACTTCGCCCCTTTCCAAGGGGGCCCTTGGGACTCCGCCCCTCTCCAACGGGGCCCTCGGGACTCGGCCCCTTTCCAAGGGGGCGCTCGGGGCTTCGCCCCTCTCCAAGGGGGCCCTTGGCGCTCGGCACCTCTCCAAGGGGGCCCCGGGTCTTTGCCCTTCTCCAAGGGAGCCATCGGGGCTCCGCCCCTCTCCAAGGGGCCCTTGGGACTCCGCTTCTCTTCAAGGGGGCCTTCGGGACTTCGCCCCTCTCCAAGGGGGCCCTCGGGACTTTGTCCCTCTCCAAGGGGGCCCTTGGGACTCCGCCCCTCTCCAAGGGGGCCCTTGGCGCTCGGCACCTCTCCAAGGGGGCCCCCGGGACTTCGCCCTTTTCCAAGGGAGCCATCGGGGCTCCGCTCCTCTCCAGTGGGACACTCGGGGCTCCTCCCCGGTCGCGAAATCGAGGCGACGGTGAGATGCATGTAAACACAAATGAGGGACATCGCGTCTGCAATTGTCGTGACACACACGTTTGGATCGTTCTCCTTTATTTATATGATATTCTGCCTTCATAATTCTTGTATTTTTAAATAATCATAGTAAATAAACGTTTAAAACCAGAAGCCTCGTATAAATTTTAAATAGCCCGAGCGTAAAAACGTAGCAATAATTTTACGGAATTAGGAATCTGAAAACATTATATTTGCTATACAATTACTGTAAACTGAAGATGATGATCTTTATCTGTATTTACCATAAATAGCTCAGCAACCTTCTTACAAAGTAACACATTATCTTAGTGCATATTGGTAACTATTTTTTAAATTCCAAAAACCTATTACACACTTTGACCGACAGTAATTTAGACATTATGGCAATGTGTAATAGTAACAACATAGTTACTCTCAGAACAATATTTATTATAAATGCCGTTTCAAAAATGCTATAACGTGACGTTTATAATTTTAAATCATTGGTGCCAACCGCAAGTACATTAACTTAATTTATTATACCAAATATCTACAACGCAGTACAAATAAATGAACAAGCATCCAGGATGGTCGAATTATTAAAAAGAAGAACTTTAAGTCAACTGCCACTTATCATAGTATTGCATAGATTGCTAAAGAACACTAAACGAAAACGTTCTCATAGTGGGGTGTAAAAATCCGAACCCCGTAAAAATGGACCACCTCGGATACGCAGATCACACAGTATTGAGAGCTAATGCGCACAACAAAATGCAGAAAGAGATTGGGACAAATACAAGTAAAACAAAAGCAATAAAAATCCACAAGTGGAAAGAATTGGAACAGTGAAGTAGAATGAAGCACGAAACATAACAAGTAAAGGGTGTTCAAACAAATTTCTAATTTACGAATGCAACTATGTTTATAGTTAATGTTAAAATGGACATTTGATTTGGAAACGTTTAATTGCGTTCATAAATTAAATATGAACTAATTACAGTGCCCACTCGATAACGAAAGTTTTGGGATACCTGTTATAGTTTGCTACGATTATTTAGGAAGAATGCTGGCACGAGATGAAACAATAAATACAGAAATAATAAACCGTATTAAGGAAAGAAACCCAAGTAGGTGTGTATAAAATGTTGGTGGTATATCCAATTGAAGCGTGTAGAACGAAATGGGAAGATAAATTAGAAGCAGCAGAAATAAAACACCTAAGGAGAGATAAACCCATAAACAAACAATACGAAAGCATCTGAGGAAGTATAATAGAAAAAATATACAATCTGTAATTGAAGACAACGCAAATATGGCAGTACTGAAATCGAAGCTGGCTAAGGGTCAAACTAATATCTGCAAAATAAAATAAATAGATCTCACTTTGAGCAAGCTATGACCAAACTGAAGTTTATCTAAATTTCAGTATAGTTCAATTAAAGGGGTTATATTCATTTCCACATAATGCCTACTCTAAATGAGTTTCTTTGGAAACACAGGATATATAGCCACAGCAAGATATCATAAATGTGATGACGGCTTTACGACAAAGGATAATAGAAAGTCACTAAGGGAAGACCAAATCACAACCGAGATGTTAAAAATGGGCGAAAAAGCACTGCTACAGTGTGTCCGTATACTTAATACGTCTCAAAAATGCTGTAATTCCCAACTCATGGCAAATGCCGAGGTTATTTTGGTCTTTAAGAAATGCAATGACACAGACCTAGAAAACTATCGACCTATTAGCTTACTGTCACATTTCTACAAACTGTTGACCAGATCATTAATAACCGATTAACGTCACGGTTGGACTTTTATCAAACAACTGAACAAGGGGGCTTTCGAAGGAACTTCAGTACCACAGGCTCTTCGGCCCCGTATTGAAAAAACTACAGAATACAACGCTCTGGTTTATCTAGCCTTTATTGATTTTCATAAAACATTAGACTCCATCGAAACGCTACCAATTTCAACAATGCTTGAATTGACTCAAGATACTCTAAACTACAACGTTCATCTACACAAACGCTATAATACAAGTGAAAATCAACAACGACGGATTAATAATAGATGAAATTCAAATTAGAAAACGCGTTCGCTAGGGAGACACCATCTCGTCGAAATTATTCACTCTTGTATTAGACCATATATTAAAATTATTTCATGGGATCTGAAAAGACCGGAACATCGATGGAACCTTCCATTGGCAAATGACGTTGTCCCAGTAAGTGATGGTGACCCAGAAAAACTAAAACAAATAATCGAGTTGATTTGAGAAGCAGAACATATTGGCTTGAAAATAAACATCCAAAAAATCAGAATTCTGAGTACAGATGAAGCACATATTACCATTGCCAACACCACTCTTGAGACAGTCCAGGAGTACATATATCCGGAATAGAAAATTAAACTCGAAAAGGAAATTCAAACCGCGGAGGTTTCACGTCGAATGCGCTTGAGTTGGGTAGCCTTTGGAAAACTAAACACATAATGAAAAAATCCTGATCTCCCTCTATGCCTAAAAAGGAAAGTTTATGAAACCTGTGCATCTCCTATTGCTACATATGCCGTAGAAATGAAGACGCTCACAATGAATAGCTTGAATGAATTTAGAACAGCTATGGAGAGAACTATGTTAGGTGTGAGCCTTCAAGGCAGAGTAAGACACGAAGATATTAGACGTAAAACAGAAGTAAATATCTGAAAGAATATTAGAAATGATATGAAAATGGGCTGTACATGTAGTTCTTGAATATCCAAGCCGCTGGGGCACAAAAATCGTTTCATGGAGATCAAGATTATCTAAAAAACGCGCAAAGACGATAGATTGATGACATCAAACAAACGGAATGAAAAAATGGTTTCAAGTGGGGTAGGATAGACAGAAGTGGAAGAATCTAGAAGACACTTATATCCAACAGGGGATAGAGCAAGTTTAAAGAGGGAGAGAGAAAAAAATATATATGGAAAACAAAATTAAGCGGAATTAGAAACTAGTAAAGAAACAACTAGAAACAAATGATTGGAACGGTTCAGACACATGAATAGAATGAGTGAAGCGAGATTGATAAAGAAACTAATGCAAGCAAGAATAATGAAAAAAGTAGAATTGGAAGACTGAATAAAATCTGGCTAAACATAATAAAACCTACAGGGAAGAAGGGAAACAAAAAAATCGAGGAAATTAAAATAACGTCCGGAAAGAATGAAGAAAACGGATTGAGATCGTCGCCGATTCCCATTAGAACAGACGGATCACAACAAAGACAGAAAATGACAACCACTAAACTAATTTATCCTAGCAGCTAGCCCTGAATTGCATAATTAAAAATAAACTAGGTGTTTTCTTATATCTGAATATAATTAACAAACGGTGTCCTTTACTCCTGAATTATGGACAAAAAAAGTTTATGCTAATAAAAGAAAAATAATTATTATTAGCACTACGTTCGTTAATTTTAATTTTGCCGTGTCTTTTTGTAACATTTTCACTCTCTGACTATTAAATATTAAACGATAGGTTCAATATTTATGGTTTACAATACCTTCTCCTATATTTACTTTCTGCAAATTTTATAATAATATTATCTTCACGTTTCTGGTGTTGTGTAACAGCTTTCCAAACATTATTTTTCACACAAAACAACAAATATAACGTTCCCTATTAGATACGTCTCGCTTCAATATAGTCTAGGGTGATATGTATTTGATAGCATTGACAATAAGAAAATTTATTACCACTACTCTATAAAAGTTTTCGGAAGAGATGTAAAACCGTGGGCCCCATGTCACAATGTGTAAAAGATTCCCTTGTAGGGTTAAAACTCCTTAGTTTCAGCAAACTTCCATTAGGAGTTTCACACACGACCATAGCGGTCAATATCTAAAGTACCTGGTACTATGCATGCCTAGATCTTGGGTAACACAAATAACAACAACCATAACAATAGCACTATTCTCGTTAACAACTATAACAAACTGAGATAATAATATAGCTAAAGAGAAAGATTAAGAAAATATACGTAAGTTCTTCAGTTACGTAATATTAATAAACAATTAAAAGCCTAAATTATAAATGACATTTATTTATTCACTCATTTATTCGTACTGGATCGCATCATTTAAGAACAATCAACGATAGTATCGGCGTAATTGTTTCATTGGTTTGAATAGAACATGGCTGTTTCTGGTTTATCGGTTGTTCTAGACATAAACTAGCCCACTCTATTTCCATTTAGTAGCGTGCAACTATACACGTGATACAATTGTCTCCATCTCGACAGATCATCTGTACAGATAGCGAACTAAGCAGAATTATTCAAGATGGCGTTAAGATACTGCAGCACACGTATGCTAATATAGGCACTCTCCGCACCGATATTTACAGATTTCAATGCTACATAAACAAGACCGTTAAGGCAAAATTTTGGCGAAACTCGAAATACAACTTCATAACAAAATATTATTACATATACGAGAAGTGGTTTCCAACAAAAAAATAAACAATTTTTAAAAATACGAATATTATTATTGAATTAACCAACATTTAGTAGAACCAGTTATTGTAAACTCGGCAGTTGACGCTACACGCTGGCAATCGTGAGTTTGTTATTTTGATGCATATTTGTTGCAATTGCAACTGTAGAATTGAATGTAAAGCTATGTTGGCACTCAACAGGTCTAATGATGTAACAAAGGTTTAAGTTGCTGCGTATTGCTGTCTTTAAGGGAAAGTGTTAGTACGCAAAGCTAGTATATTCAGGGCCGTCGTTACAGCAGGTGCGAGCGTGCGGCCGCACCGGGCGGCCGTTTATGGGGGGCGGCTATTTTTCTTAACAAAATATTATATTTTTGTATTATATGATATGGCAGTAGAGTTAGTTAATATAATGTACGACTTAAAGACGCAATCATACTCAAAGAGACGTCAATATTTTCTATTTATTTTATTCTTAACCAGAAATATCACTCTATTTATGTGGAAGCAAACTCTACCTTAAGTTTTATGCAGAACAAACTCTGTTTGTATACCCAACACCCAATGTTTTCGTGAAGAAAGCGTCACGCGGTATGTCTTCTACAAAATATGCGTAGGTACATACTTATCCAATACTGATAGTTTAAATAGTGACATAAATATGAGCTGCTCTCATTTATGATTTTGATTGGGTCAAACGAACATGAAACTAATAATCCTTTAAATACTCTTCAGTACATAACAGAAAATAATTTAGAAAACACTTTCCCTAGTTTAGTTATATCTCTTAGAAACATATTCAATTTACCCATGCTTCTAGGGAACGAAGTTTCTCGAAATTAAAAAATAATCGAAAATTATTTAAGATCATGTATGTCGCAGGAACGTTTAACTGCTTTGGCATTAATCTCCATCGAACATGAAATTGCCAATAATTTAAATTATGATAAAATAATAAGTCTGCTTTCTGAAAAAAAGCCCGAAAATATATTTAGTTTCTTTTTATGTAGTACCTATGTAACATGTGAGCAAATGAAAATGAAATCAAGCTTGGCTTGAAATATTTGTTTTATGAATAATATGTGGCACTGTAAGTCTAAGTCAAATTCGAGGTTAGCAGGTTAGGTTTTACGTCATTCTGTGTCAAAACTGACGGAAAACCTAACCTGCTAACCTCGAATTTGACATAGACTTACAGTGCCACCAACATATTATTCATAAAACAAATATTTCAAAGCCAAGCTTGATTTCATTTTCGTTTGCTCACATGTTATTTGTGTCTGAGTCAGATGTTTTAGAGTTTTATTTTTATGTATGTATTATGTATGTGTTACTATGTAGTATATAGTGTATGTATTGTAATGATATGACCTTAATGTAGTTATAATCAAATTTATTAAAATTAAAGGGATTACAATTGGTTAATGAAATAATTTGGATGTATTCAGAGATACGGTGAAAATGTGAATGAAAAATAGCTATTGAAAAACAGGTGGATTTGAAAATAAAAAAATATTGAATAAATTACAGTTTTAAAATGAATTACAAATGCTTAATTTGAAATAAAATAAAATTTTAGTAGGTTTAACTCAAATAGGTAATACTAGAGTGTATAAAAAGGAAAACGAGGTAGTTAAGAAATTTGTTTCTAATTGCTGATAATAACAACTTCTAAAAAATGTAATGAAAATGATTTGGAGTAATTAAAAGTATTGAAAATTAACCCTATTTTATTATAAAACTGTTTGTAAAATAAAAGGGTAATTATAAAATTTGCGTGGTTAAAGATATAAGAAGATTTAAACATACCGTGTGTCCACAGGAGGACGCACCATAGGGATAACCTAATAGAATAGAAATATCGGATAATGCTGTGATCGCCGGCACGCTAAAACGTTGTTTTCTGGCTTCTGACTCACCACTGTATGAAACAATATTGTTATAAATGGTACAAGAAAAGGGACGTTGGTCACAGCACTGGTTGATATTTATATTCTATTAGCATTATCTTATCTCTATGGTGCGTACTCCTGTGGACACACGGTATAAGAATAACATCTATAAAACTAAGGATGGTTACAAGTATGTGGTTAAAAATAATAAGCAAGCAGAATTAATCTATAAAAGTGAATAACTGGAGAAGAATATGAAGTCAAGTTTATTGGAAAAATACATTTAACGTCAGACATTAATTGAATTGGATTACATCAAGCTGTTCAGTGATAAGGGAGAGTTCCAGAGAAGCACCATCAGTTAAGAGGGCACGCTCCAGGAAGTTTGGCAGCGGCAGTAAAGGAAGTTTGGCAGCGGCAGTAAAGAAAGTCAGTATCTGCAGATTTGGTCGGTTGGCTACATTCTGTGGGAAGGTTAGAGTTACTGATTTGGGACAGTTGGAGACGTCTTGTCTATAGGAGAAACCTTTCATTGCGGGAAAGTGCGTCAGAGCATCAGTAGGCAGAGAGGAGCAGGTTGGTTTACATGCTGAACGTTGTGGAGATCAATTGAAAGGTAATTACTAGAAAAAGGCAAATAAAAGACTATATAATTGAATTAGTTATCAAAGAATTACTTACTGTGTTTTTAATATTGTTGTGTAATGGGGAAACAATCTGTCTTTGTCATATGAATTTCAAATCTGTTTATGACGTTTGGTTGACATAAGTATTGTGACTTATGATGCAAATGAGATTTAAAATATTAGAAAATCAATCAACAGAAAACAAGTAACTAGCTAAAAGAATCCACCCCTATTGTGTTTTCAGGAACTACCTATAATAGTATTTATTGACATTATAATACAAAATAGGGCAATTTGCAATTTAAAAAACTGATCAGTATCAATGCTTGACGGTTCAGTACAAATTTAAGGCACAGCAACGTGTATCCAGTGCATATTAATGACGGCCCAAAGTGTGGCAAACTAATAATTAAAAGTCTAGAAAGACACCACGCTGTTAGCCAACACAGTATATTTAACCATGTTATATTTTTTAATAACAATTTTTTAAATTTAGCCAATTTTTTGTTTATACCTACAAACATAAGGGCGACAAATTAAAAACCTGCACCGGGCGGCCAAAAGTCTAGCGACGGCCCTGAGTATATTATTACTTATTAGTATCGCGCTGAGACGTTTTACTTAACAAAGCTATTATGAACACAATGGCAACCACCTAGGTACATAAAATAACTTATTTTCGTGGCAGCTTTATAAGTTATTGTAGTTAATAAAAAAGTACCTTTAATTATTGAAAATGTAAATACAAAACCACGTTTTTGATTGAACCTGGTAAGAGAACTAAACCCTCACTTTGACCTATTGTAATAAAAAAATTTAGTTTTATTTATGATTTTTCACAAAAAACTTTTTACGACAATAATTTGTGCTTGTCCAAAAATCTATTTAGCCCCTATCATATATACCCAGTAATTTTTGGCGTTTTTCGAAATTGCCAATATCCAAAAAGTGCTATTTTTCGGAAATTAAGTAAGATTTCAATAATATATTTTAGAATGTGTTAGTTTTAGCTAACTAAACTATCTCAAGGCCAGAAAACACAAATTTTTCTTTAACTTTAGCAAAAATTAAATTTTTCAATATTTTAAATATTTTTCAAAATTTCACATACCGAGAATTAATTTTAAAATTTAAATATCTTAGGTAAAAACTGTAAAGATTTATAATTGGAAAAAATAACATAAATCGTTAATTACACCTTCAGATTTTTTATTATTTACTGAAAAGTAATATGTTGCCCTATTTTTTACGTTTTTGATGCAAGGCGCTTTTTAGGAGAAATATGTTTCAATGATAATTAATATAGCTATTTAAATGGCTCCTAAAAACTCTAATCTAGCCCTGTTAATGAAAGTTACTAACATCCTGTAAATGTTCTTTTACAGTTGTCTAAATGAGAAATTTTTTCTTTAAACAGTGTACATATTCTAAAAAATCTTTTCATTCAGACAACCGTAAAAAAATATTTACAGGATTTTTGTAACAGTAATTCATTAAACGGGCTATTTTAGAGTTTTTAGAAGCCATTTAAATAGATATTAATTATCATTGAATAAAAAATCGAATTGAGTAATTAACAGGTTATATTATTTTTCCAATTACAAATCTTTAGTCTTCACCTAAAAAAATTTTAATTTTAAAATTAAGCCTTGATATGTGAAATTTTTAAGTATATTTAAAAAATTTAAAAATTAAGTTTTTGCTACAGTTAAAAGAAAAATTGGTGTTTCCAGGCCTTGAGATTGTGCAGTTAAATAAAACTGACACACGCTAAAAAACTCTCATTGAAATATTATATAATATCCGAAAAATAGCACTTTCTGGATATTGACAATTTCGAAAAACGCCATTTTCTAAATATGTATAAATCACACGGTATATATGGTAGGGGCTAAATAGATTTTGGACAAGCACAAATTATTGTAAAAAGTTTTTCTGGAAAATAAAAAATAATAATTTTTCTCATATGTTGCCGACTTTTTGGATGTTACTGTATATTATTTTCATTTTAAAGCAGTACCTACCTAAAGTTATTCCGTTGTAAATTCACATTTGAAAAATGGCTTCGCATGTTTCTATATATTGTGTATTACATTTTAATCCAATGATTTTGTAAATGAGTACTACTAAACCAAGAACAGGTCAAATATTACGCACGATAAACCAGTCTTCCTCAATGATCGATTATTTTCTGAAAAAACCGTAAAATATTTATGTCATCTTCATGTTCAATAGTATGGTGTGTGTATGGTGCATGGAGTGCACATACACATCTTCATTCTTAACTGTTTATTGTTTGGAACATAGTTTTACATCCCATAATTGTATAGATGAACAAGGTCATATTATTTCTTCTTTATTTGCGTTGCCTAAATTTCAGAAAATGACAGCCCTTCATTTACCATTCGTTCGATTTTTATTTAAAAAATGGTAAGATGCAAACAATCGGCCACATTCGATAAAACATGGACGGCTTTGCTATGATAAATAATTCAATTCACATTAATTAACATAACAATCATACATTTCTATTTATACGCTTCTAGCAGAAGTTTATTTATCAAGCTATACTAATCTTTCAGCACCACTATGTATACGTATTTGTTTCAGTAGAATATAAATGGTCGTCTTATATACGAATTTATTTTTAATTACTTCGTAGTACAAATCCGAATAACATTTAACATTTAAGGAATACTCCAACTTCTATACCATATACATTAGAGTACTTACTTTGTTTCTGTACTAAACTTAGACTCCCTTTCTGCAGATGCTACATATACGTTATCCGACAAAGGCGCGTGACTTGACCTCGTTGTACTGCAAGCAAGAGAATCAAGTAGTCTGTGTGTTTTAATTGCGCCCTAATTGACGTGCGACTATTATGTACGTCCATAGATAGGAGGCTACCATGTACGAAGATCGTGAATCGTTAAAGACTTTCGCAGAATCGTCATCGATGAAACGAACAATAAAATAAATACTGCCCTGCCGTTCGCTATTGCAATACAAAGTTTAGTAATTCATTAATTTTCTAACAACACAGGAACAGCTTGCATTAACTTAAGACAATCAAAATTGACTTTATTATTGCTTTAAACATCAAAATAATGCAAATATTTTAGTTATCTTAAGAATACTATTTTACGCTAATAAAAGCCAGAGATATTGAAGAATACAAAATTAGAATAACACGAAAAAGTCGACGCTTTCAAAAATGCTTACCACAGAATGGCATAGCTGATGGTAAGAAAATTAAAAATTTAAGTCAATAATGTGTCTCATCCGTAAAACAAATTTCTAAAACAAATATACACGCAAGTTCAAAAATAAAGAGAAATAAATCAATAACCGATAGAGTAAATTCATTACAATGAAAGAAGTGTAACAACGATAATATTATTACGGAAAACATAAAACTAGGCCAATGGAAAATATCGTACATGATAATAACGGCATGAAAGGGCTACGTAGAGATTAAAGTTACAAAACAAAGAAATATTTATATTAACACAAAAAAAGGAAATTAGTGCCCTAATAATTTCAGTCATTAAAAAACAACGTCGTATTCTTGAGAAAGGAGATACGCGAAGTTAAATAATTACAAGCGAATATATCAGGTCGTGTTACGTTTATGCATAAATAACGAATTGTCGGTGACATAAATTTGATTTCTAGCAACTGAGAAAACGGTTGAGCTGTGTATACCCTATATCAGGGGTCGGCAACCTTTTTCGGACGGCGGGCCATTTTCAAAATAAATTTTTTTATGCGGGCCGCACATTCAAATTAACTTAAATAGTGCTTTTATATCATATACGAGTATAAATATTATTAAAAGTAAATATAGAAAAAAATTATTTTTTATTGACATGCTATAATAACGATAACGTTAGAGAACAAAAATTTTACAATTCTTAAAAGGGAAAAAAAGAAAATACAATTCCAATTAAATATGTATAAATATGTAAATATAAAATATATACATATAAAAAATATAAAATATTGTAGTGAAACGTCATACGGCTGTCAACATGAACGCACATATGAACATACAGTAGCAAACTGGCGAAATGAAAGAATTAGTGATGGGCCTATCCGGAATGAATAATCGGAAAGTTTCCGATTGTTCAAAAAATCGGAAGGTTCCTATTATTTCGGAACTTTTCGGAATTCGATTATTTTACTGTTCGGTGCACAAAATTCGGAACTTTCGGAATTCGATTGTTTTACTATTCGGTACACAAAATGAGAAAACGAAATGCCAATTTGAACTGAACGGAATACGGAATGTTGTATTGACTCACTTGACTGCTATATGCTGGTTGGCGAATGTCGACGGGTCGCGCCGTGTGCGCACGTGTATGACACGTGAATGGCACTAATGGCAGTGGTATTTCGTAGATTAATTATTAGATAGTACACCTACAGACTTCAAATTCAAGTATTGTTTTATACTATCTATTATGTACTTTATGTGCTATTAAACTTTAAAATATCACTACCATTTTCCGAAAGTCTATTAACGTAACTACTGTAATAATTTGAAAAAATATTTTATTTCCTCATATCCCACTGTGCGATTCAAACTCATAAATTGTTTTTTAGGATACTGCATTGCTAACTAGCGTCTACATAGTTACCAATGCAGTATCCTAAAAAATCTTATACGATACACGACCGGTAGAATTCTTATGGCCTTGCCAAACATACAGGTCTCGCTTTACGGTTCGACGTGTAAAGTATTGGCGCGGCCATAAAAATGTTGCTACCGGTCTAATAACGTAAATAGCTATTACTGACCGTCCTACAAACCCAAACAGTAGATGCCAACGCTGATAAAGGCTTACGGCGCGACGGCGAGTGCTCTCATCGTAAATTTGCACGCACTTCATCTTCCTTCCGCTTGTTGTTATTTCGCTCGTTTTCCCTTGCTTGCATTTACGGAATGTAAAATAATCGGATGATATTCCGATTTTATCAACATTTCGAAATGAAACATTCCGATTATTGAAATCATCCGATTATGCCCATCACTAGAAAGAATGCTACACTTGCTAGGTTTCCCACTATGCTTCTGTTTGTCGCGCATTTTTGTCACCGGCCACATTTCGGCACGCTTACGCTCTAAGTTTGTTGATTTTTCCTAAAGTTATATTGGTGCTTTGGCGGGCCGCGCAAAAAGTTGCAAAGGGCCGCATGCGGCCCGCGGGCCGCAGGTTGCCGACCCCTGCCCTATATAACAGTAGCACATCAAAGAATATGACAAACTCCGTGTAAAAATTATATAAGTACACAAGGTCAGGCAAGGGAAAGCCTTACCTGCAAGAATGCTCGCTATTTCTGGAGCAATGTATGTACAGTTGGGGAATCAATATAGTTTACATCCTGCAATCATTCTTCTTTTTTGCTCATCTCTTAAATAATTTCGAGGTACTTTAAGTGAACTTAAGTACTTTTTAATTTTTGTACACTTAACGTATCAAACTCAATTATTGCAAATGATACTAATTTTTTGTAAACTTACACTGAAAAACTGAGATGTAAACTGTTTTGATTCTGTGACTGTACATGGTCCCCGTTCCTCCTAATAATTATTTTTTCTCGTGAGTGTCTATCTACTTTCAACATCTTACAGATAAAAATCTTTATTTATAATAATTATCTTAAGATAATTCAACATCAGCCGTAACAGAAAGTTACAACTATTTAAGAGTATTGCCGGAGACAGTGTTATTGCTTCGCAATTATTGCAGTCTTTAGGGTAACCTTTTCTATTTACTGGGAGTATGGCGTTTATTTTCCATTCTTTCGGTATCTATTATTTTCCATGCTTCATCGCATATTTCATAAAACCACGTTATCACATCACTGATTCTCTACCATGCTTTACCATTTCTGGTGTTATATGCCATCAAGACCTCCACTTTCCCCGTTCGTATTATCGCTATTGCTTCTTGGACCTTCTCCACTGTTATTAGTTCGTAATTTTGCTCTCCTTCTTCTCATTGCTCTTCCTCTAGCTGATCGTCCCTGATCCTGTAAACTTTATTTGATAAAAGTTTTCTTATCTTTCGTTCCACTTACATATTTTTAAAATGCCCCAGAACTGCCTATCATTGCCTCCTCTACTTCCTTTTAAAAGCTCTATCAACTTTCCTTCTTAGCTTCTTATATTTCAGCCTGTGCTTTGTTTCTAGCTTCTAGGTATTTATTTTGGTTTTATCTTCTTTTTGTTCTCCTGTATTCCTTCCATGGTAATCTTTTCTTTCTAATGTATGTACAGCACTTGTTTTCGTAGTACCACATATCAACATAGCTTTATTTATTAGCGATTCTTTCAATATCTCCCATTGTTCTATGTCAAGTTGTCCTATGTTGTTCAGCCATTTTGATAAATCTTTATCTATTTCTGATTAGAACACTTTGATCTTTTAATTTCTCTATTTTAATTCTTGTGTATGTTTAGCTTTCCTCTATTTCTGATTTTTGCCATTACCATTATATGATCCATTCTTAGTTCTGCATCTGTATTAACCTAGACCATTTGTACTTTTGTTTGCACCTCTTCTGTCAATATTATATGATCTACTATCTTTTACTGCTGCTATGCATATATTGCAAGGGAAACCTCTACTTATTGGTTAATTAGTTAATTTAAACATTTGATAAGTTAAAGTAAGGCAAATCCAATACACAATTCACTGTGTTATATTTTACTGTGCGCAAACTTTGCCTGTCAGTAGATTACTAGGCTGGTTAAAATGAAATGTACCTATTTACTGCACAAAATAAATGGTTCTATGTCCCTCTTTATATTTTATTTAACTGCAATTATTTAAAAATGCTAGCTCTCGGTAAAAGACAAGCTCCCTCTCAGGTAGGTTCCGCAGTCGACTGTAATTTAATTTGATCTGAATTGTACAATTTTAAGCCAGTAGTTCAAAAACGCGTTAGTTCAATGTTCACAAATTGTTAAATCACAAAATGGTTGTCTCGCGCAAACAGCGGTCCTTTGAAAGTTTAAATACTCGTAAAAATATGAGAATTTGCAAGGTAAATATTCAAATTATACGCGCTTGGCGCCAAATAACAACTTTTTGTTTTAGCAGTGACGTAGGACAGACGCCGTCTATTGCAATTGTTTCTATTCACTTCCTGTGGCGGCTTCAAACTTCCGCCAAACCACGGATTTTAATGACGCCTTGATAATTACTTGAAATACGGCTTAGCTGAGACCTTGGAAATGATCTAATCTTTTTCACCAAGGTTTGATCTCGTATGTAACTCGTTTTCTGGACGCTGACACTAATTTTTAGGCTAATTTCGTACCTTAGAATCTGGTCGAACTGCAACGATGCTGCTCTGGAGATGGTGCCGTTGGATTTTCTCAGATATAACTGTTCCACTTGCTGCCCCGCATTTTTTCCAAGAATTTTTCGCAGTGCGTTTACAACTGTCAAACAAAACGTCACAGCACTATAGCAACGCCCCAAGCTCCCGAAATAGGCTACTATAATTTAGAAACTGTAATAATTTTACGCTATTGCCATTTCTTTTACATAAGGAAATATTGGGAGTGAAAAAAAATAAGTACTTTACACAGGACCTCGCACCTTGCTCAAACGGTCCTTGGTAGTGTAAATCTTACCTACATCCCTTGTAAAATAATATACTATTGGTCATTTTAGTATATATCAAATGAAAAACATTCGTCTTACCTCAATACCTTCAAAGTGCATAGACATAATCACGTAGTGTAACTTAGACTACCCTCGAAGGTTGAACTCCTTACCTAAAAAAAAAGATCTGTATGAATGACGATTCTATATCTAAATACATAGCACGTTTCAGATTTTATATAAGCCTGTCGGAGTCGGTGTTAAGACAGCTGACTTTGTATTCTGGTATAGGACTGATTTGCTTGTACACCACGTTCAATCTAAAAGCCCTATGCATATAAATTCGGTAAAACAATTCTAGCATTACTCCGGCACAGATTTCGATCTCGACCATTTTAACAAATTATATGAAAGGTTCCGCGGAACTGCATAACTTCTATGAATATAGTAACCGCTTAGGTGATAAAGGAAAGTCGAAAAATTAATATGGCAGCATACCACATTGATGTGGGTATATTAATCAACAGTAATATCCCAAGTGCATTAAAATAGCCTATTAAATATTGACATTTTCTGTCAGAATGTTTGCTCAGAAATTTATAAAGTACATTTGCCGCTCAACATCAATCCCGAGCACAGGGATTTTGTGGCGGAAAATTTATGAGATGTTTCTTCAGAGCAAAAGATTCTGAGAGAAAATCGTCAAAATTTATTCAGGATAGTTTACATGCACGCGGGATGTTCGGTGTGATTATTTCCCGAATAAATAGATAAAATTCAGTTAGTGAAGCACCTTTAAGAATCATCTTAAAATTATTCACAAGCGATTACATTTTTAACCGCGGTTAAATTTTGACATGACAATGATAAATACGAGCACAACATTGAAGAAATACAGTACCCCAATGAGAGAATTCTGAAAATTACACACAACTCACACAATGGCTGCTGCGCAATCACCAAAGGCGCGCTCCAACTCTGTATCCCGAATACGGGGCAAGTTGAGCATTGTACCGCCAGATGCCAGCGCATAAAGCACCAGCCTCTACACCGCAAGGTAAATGAGGTTACAGATTATACATACATACATATACAGGGTGCCCGGATTTCGTAGGGACAACATGGGTAACTTTTGTATTTGAAGAGATAGAGAGATGGTTAAATTAGCAAAAAGGTGCAGGTTTGAGAGCTCATTAAGAATGCATCTTCAAATTTTACTTGTCATGGCCCACTTGTCTAAAATTTAAAAAAAAACAAAATCTCCTAATTTCTTTTATATGCCGTAACTTTTTTGTTACTTAAGATATTGAGATGCGATTTGAACTAATTTGCATGGTAATTTAAATACTTTTATTGGCACTTAATAAAACCAATTTTACTTTTGAATATTTTTAGTAATCTAACCTAACCTCAAAATTTTAAGTTGGTACCGTGTAATTTTTTTGGCCCTTTTTAGAGAGGATTTTTTTCTGAATGCAATGATGTATTACATGATATAGAAACTTCTTCAAAATTTTGAAAAACAGAGCTTATTCTTTTTACAGGCAGAAATCACTAGTGCTATGATCACAATAATTTTGTTTATCTACGACCACTACTAAAAGTAGGCCTTTTAGCTTGTTTCACTAAAAGTGACGTTTTATAGTTTACCGTGTTAAAAGAAATCAGCTGTTTACTTTTAGCACACGGGCTAAAAGTGAAGTGAGGTTATAAAACTACAATTTCGAACTGCAAGTGAAGTTGTAAAGCTATTCTAGTTGCTTCTTGCGTTACAGGTAAAGCGTTTTTGAAATAATTAAAGCGTTAGGTAATGAATACAGTCATATGTGGAGTATCAATAATTACATTTCGTAACTCACCTTGACAGCACGGGCGTGGCCAAACAATCGCCCGCGTGGCGTAGCCTGCTGTTCACTATGACATAAATTAAAAGTGTCGCAGATGCCAACCTGTCTTAAATCGATATTTATGGATTAATAACGGTAAAATTAAGGTCGTAGATAAAATATTGTATGCAACGCGTGCTAAAAGTCGTTTATGCGCGAGACATGAAAATTATGAAACGAAGCCGAAGGCACTTGTTGCATAAATAGCTATTTTTATTTATTACGTTATCTGAGAAATTATGTTTCGAAACAAAAAGCACGCTTATCATCATACGTGCCTTCCAGTAGTGTCAGTGTTATTACTTCAACTTATAATAGAACATTTTGAAAACATGATGTATTTTGTGTGTATATCAAGTGCTACAAGAACGTAGAACTTACACGTCAAACATACGGAACACACTGACACTACTGGAAGGCACGTATGATGATAAGCGTGCTTTTTGTTTCTAAACATAATTTCAGAGATAACGTAATAAATAAAAAACAAATTTATTGTGATCATGGCACTAGTGATTTCTGTCTGTAAAAAGAATAAGCTCTGTTTTTCAAAATTTTGAAGAAGTTTCCATATCATGTAATACATCATTGCATTCAGAAAAAAATCCTCTCTTAAAAGGGCCAAAAAAATTGCACGGTACCAATTTAAAATTTTGAGGTTAGGTTAGATTACTAAAAATTTGCACAAATAAAATTGGTTTTATTAAGTGCCAATAAAAGTATTTAAATTGCCATGCAAATTAGTTCAAATCGCATCTCAATATCTTAAGTAACAAAAAAGTTACAGCATATAAAAGAAATTAGGAGATTTTGTTTTTTTTTTAATTTTAGACAAGTGGGCCATGGCAAGTAAAATTTGAAGATGCATTCTTAATGAGCTCTCAAACGTGCACCTTTTTGCTAATTTAACCATCTCTCTATCTCTTCAAATACAAAAGTTACCCATGTTGTCCCTACGAAATTCGGGCACCCTGTATACACAATGCAGCTAGGCAAAGAATATTTACATGTTATAAATATGAATGCTCCAGATATAAACAAGCCTAAAAAGTAAATCGATATATTTTATGAAAATCTACAAGCAGAGCTTGAAAAAATATCAAGATACGAAAAAGTACTGATAATGGGCGATCTGCGTGCCAGAATAGAGAACATACCAATAAATGGCGTAAAACAGCATTTTAGTGAAATCCCATAAATAGTAGTGGAGAGACTACTCTGATAGAATGTTGCGCCCATAACGAACTTAGAATTAATAATACTTCCTTTGGTCATAAATGGCTACACAAAAACACTTAGAATGATGCAACAGGTCGAACAGCCATTATAGACTATATAATATCAAATAGAGTAATACATCCAGCCCAAATAATAGACGTAACATCACTAACATCAGCCAACATGGTACAGATCATAACTTGATAGATACCTAGAATATACAGAGAAAATTAACATTGAATCTTTAACTAACGAAAATACTAGAGAACTATATCTAAATAAACTAACTGATGAATTCCATAACAATGGCATTAAAATACGGTGGAAAAATGCTGAGATAAAATATTGCTAAACATCAACAAAGCAGCATTTGAAGCATTAGGTAAAAGAAAAATTGACATAAACGGGACATACAGCTGCAAACCATGGTTCAGACAGAATATAAAAAAACTGGCTAAAGAGAAAAGGGAAGCACATCTAAAGTATAGAAGTACTAAAACAGCTGAGGAATATACCAAATATGTAATAGTGAGAAATTCACCTAAGCAAAAAAGGACTATTGGGCTAAATTTATCAAAGATATGGAACACGATTTGTATGGGATGCAAAGAAAAGTATGGGGAATGTTAAAGCGAAGAAAGCAAAATGTCAATGAATATGTACAAACAAAAACTATAGCTGAAAGAAAATGTATAGATCACTTTGAAAACCTATACGTAGGGGCGGACAACATTGTCGAAGAAAATGGCATGGAAGAAAATGGAATTCATCAATTCAACACTCAAATAATTAAACAACAAACGTCAGCAAGTGTTCATAAATTAAAGAACCGAAAATCGCCTGGTTCAGATAAGATACCAAACGAGCTCCTAAAATATGGTGGTGAAGTGTTGTATGCAGAACTGGCAAAATTTTACCAACGAATAATTGACACAGGGATTATTCCGACTGTCTGGAAATCTAACACCACTATGCCGATCGTTAAGAAAGAGGACAAAACAGATCCAGACAATTATAGAGGAATTGCACTACTTAGTTCAGTAATGAGATTATTAATTAGTATTATAATTCAACAAACTATTAGAAGCTCTATAATTATTAAGGAGGAACAACATGGATTCGAAAAGATCAACTGTGGATGCTATTTTTGTTCAGTAGAAGACAGATCGTAGCAAAGCATATTTTTGTCAACCCCATGGATAAGGTATAGACATGCAGAGTACCAGATACCTTAGTCCTACTTAGAATTTTGCCGAGACTTACGAGTTCCAACCCTAGCAAGGGATCTTTTACATGCCACACATCGTAGTAACATGGGACCCACGGATTTACATCACTTTCGAATGATGGCATTCTGTAGAGGTTTTCATCCGCATTTTTTATTTTTAAAAACCTCACCGGGATCGGGGATCGAACTCTCGACCCTTAGATCAGTAGGCAGAATGCTTAACCACTGAGCAATTACAAACTAAAAATGAACATAGACGTGTTTGAATAATCTTTAGCATACTAGTCTTTTCTCATAGTAAGAATATCATTATGTACAAGGACTTACATATTCATTACGTCTAATGATTTAACAATTTAAAAGCGTCTACTATAGAGGGTACGTATAACAAAATTCACCTTTGAAAAGGAAGATAATCTAAACGATAACTGAATGCCTTCCATAAATCTGCACAACACTATAACATGAAAATATCGGTCTCAAAAACAAAGTAATTAGTGGTATCAAATGAACCTATACGATGTAAACTAGCCTTAATCAGTAAAAGCATAGAACATGTCATAAAATTTAATTACTTGGGAGTAGACTTCTCAAGTGATAGGAAGAAACCTAACACAAGAAGTAAACGCACACAAACACAGCGGCAGTTATAACAGGATGCTTGAGGGACATAGAATGGACATACATATGAGGGAGGAAGCGAAAGTAAAAATATATAAAATACGTGTTCGGTCAATAATGACTTATTATATAGAAACAAGAGCAGATTATTACAAAAAGATCACTGCGAACCACTGAAATGAGGGTACTTCGGAACATTACAGGAAATACACTAAGAGACCGAATTAGAAACGATCATTCTAGAAAAATCTGCAACACCCAGGATGTGGTAAGATGGTCCCGGCAGCGCCGAAGAGAATTTTACCACCACACTACACGAATGACATATGACAGGCTACTTAAAATAGCAGGAGACCAAAAACTGAGAACATCGAGACCGCCAAAACGACCACCAAAGCGTTAGAAAGACAGCTGGAATGCAGTTTCTCAAGAAAATTGAGATGATGTTATAAACAGGTCAATAACCTAAATAAAAAAGAAGAGAAAAATTCAGCCACACAAGTAAACAGCAGCTCCTCTTCCCATTGCGGCATATCCTTACGAAGATTGGCAGTCCAATATCAAATTACATTTTGGCGGCTATAATGTGGAAAATATCGGAAGTTTTGCAGTAAAACTAGGGAGAAAGATATTGCATCCATTCTTGCACACCTTTTAGTCCCGCTTAGAAATATCATTTCGATGTCTTGTACGTTTCATCTATCTTCTTGGTAGGGGATCCACGTTTCGCATCTGTATGTAAAGAAGGGTACAGCCACTGTTTTATAAAACTTTAACTTGGTTAGATTTTTCAAACTTCTATGTATCATTCCACAAATATGTCGAAATGTATGTAGCGTGTTATTAATGTTTTGGTCTGTGTTATAGCTAGATATATTATACAGCCTAGGAAGTTAAAATGGAATATTTGTTGAGATGATTTCGGAGGCTTTCACGGCCTGAAGAGTTTCGCCTCTGGCGTGGTTTACACGTCGAGTTAGCGTGCTCTTCTATCTCTTCCCTTGCAAAAGAGTTTTGCCTCTGCGTGGCTTACACGTTGAGTTACCGTGCTCTTTTGCCTTTCCTTGCGATGAAACCCCTTACGAAAGTGGGCGAACATTGAGTCCTTCGACCTAAATAATGAGACGGTCCAATCCCGGAAGCCGTTTGTTACTTAATTAGGATATTTGTTGTAGAGGGTGATAACCATTTTACTTCAAATTGCTTCGTAACCTTACTAAATTAGCCTTTATGGGCGATTCGGATAATTTGCAGGATGAGCGACGTAGGAGCGAACCCTGTAATCCCGTTAGCCCCAATAAAGGCTAATTGCAAGCGTGCCGCGTACAACGTTTTACTTCCTCTTGCTGAAAATCCGTAGTGATTAATAAAAGATGTGTATATTAGAAAACAAGGTGCTTGTAAAGTCACCATGGCAACATTTTACAGGCACCGTGCCTGTAAAAACTCATTTACCGGGTCAAGTCAGACAACAGTAAACGATCTTTAACAAGTAAAGAGGAAATAAATACCATAACCTTCCCCCTTTTTTTTAATTGTTAAATCATACTCGATATATGCTAGACTTTGAATATTGATCTTTGGCGGTCATCTTTAGTTTGTTTTATTATTGCGAGATCATCTGCGAATAGTGAACAGTTTAAGGTTGTTTCTCAGTTTATTTGTATCCGTATAGTTACATGAGTTTTCCATTGGCGTAACATATCGTCTACATAGATACTGAACTAAATAGGTGAAGTCCGCACCCTTGTCGTAGGACTTTATTGATTTGTATTTCTTTTGGTAGTCAGATTTCCGTAATCTCCAGTTAATAACGTCTAGAGCTTTCATAAAGTCTATAACAGCTATATGACTTTCGAGATTGAATTCTTTCCGTTTCTCTATAATCTGTTTTAATGAAAACTTTGTCAGAGCATGATCGACCTTTTCTGAACCAGTTTTGTTCTTCCAGTATGCGAGTTTTGGCTATGTTTTGGAAATCGTTTGATTGAGTATTTGTGAGGCCATATAGAACCCAGTCCTCTGCCCGTTTGTTTGTTATAATAATAATCAGAAACAATTAGAAACTCAAAATGAACAAAGACGTGTTTAAATAATCTTTACTAGTCTTTTCTCATAGTAATAATAATTATGTACAAGGACTTGCATATTTATTACGTCTAATGTTTTAACAATTAAAAAGCGTCTACTATAGAGGGTACGTATATATTAACCTTTGAAAATCACTTCACAAGCCTTGGCTTTGCAACAGAAGCAGACTTTAAACGTGAATGCCAAATATACAGCAGAAGGTGTGATGCAGTTCGGAAACTCACCTAACAAGGTCAGCCTTGGAATGCCTGGAGTTATTAGAATAGCAGCAGGGCGTCGCATTGTCCGCTCAAATCAAGTAAGTTTTTACTGGTAGAACGCCACCAAATAACTTGTACAGAACCATAAAAAGTATACTTTATATTTTATCTGCACAACACTAAATATATTCCGTTTAACAGCTATATGATTCCTTATACATTCTGAATATTTTTTACATGTTTTAACGATGAAGCACATTTTCTGGGAATATACTTCGTAAATTATAATGTTCACCTCAAAATAACATATATTATTCTTTATCTGAGAATTTTCCCCGATATATCTTTTTTTACAACACAAATAATTACAAATACTTAGAGCCGACAACTACACCTACAACCGGACCTACATGACTGGTTAGTAAAGGCTGATTTTATTTTCTTTTGCTTTCAGATTTTTTATAAGAACTTCCATAAATATATATCACATTTATTTTTACGATATCCCATATTTATTTATGTTTACTATATTTTTCTTATTCTTTTACAAACGTCGACAAAAAGTTCTTCGAGCCAATCAGAATCGTAATCAGTGGGAATTCTGAAATAATTTTCACAGGAAAGCAAAAAACTTCCTTGGTAAACGATTATTTTTGGAATAGTAATTTTTGTCAGATCAAGATACTTTAAATGTCGAAGTGCATAGCTAAGCGTGGTAATTAAATAACAGCGGTGATTTCTAAAATCATAAAACTGAAGTAGTCGATAATTTATAACAGCAATAAAATTATTTCGAATTTAAAATTTAACAGCACACTTTAAAAATATTATGTTTGTTGGTGTCAAATAAATATGTTCAATTATGCGCATAGGCCGCCAAACTCTAAGTTAAAATATTTGATTAAATTACATAACATACACTTTTATAATTTCAATATAGCTTACCTACGAGTCACTTTTTACGCTAAATAAGGTAAACGTGATATGTTTATTGGCAATCTGTAAATACAAACGAGTGTCCAAACATGAGCTGAGAAATTGGCCAGTTGCGCTTTAAACTTTTACCGTTTGAGAACCTTATTTGGAACAGGAACAATGTTCTTTGAAATTTTATGTAAACATTATTTAAATGATTTATTTTCTATATTCCAAATTTATTCAGTTTCAGAACTATCATTTACTATCAAAACGCAGTTTTATAATTTCAATTAATGGTGTGAGAAAATTAATCAAAGCCCAATGTAAACATCTAGCAGTGTTACAATAATATAGCCATATTGCAAATAAATGTGTATATAGGCCAATTAATTTTGCACTGAAATATTTAAAGAGACAATGTCACTTATTTTACACGTCTTCCTGCCCATCAGGATGAACTGTAGCCCTATTTTCCTTGATTGAGTAACTCTCACATGAATGTTAATCCATTTTTTTTATTCGTTCATACACATTTAAAGGCTTGGATATGATTAATACATAATTTAAATTAGAAATCGGTGATTTCAGTGTCAAGCCAACTAGTGAAGTAGAAGGCCAGTATTGATAAATTAAAGAGCGGATTATAAGCACATAATTTACTTGTTAACAATAACGGCACACGTGGTAGAGCAAGAAATAAATACAAATATCACAATTTGCAATTTTTGAGCCCTAACTACCATAAGAGCCTATTTGGTTTTGGTTTAGATAGGGTCCAAATAGTAGTTTGTACACCAATGCACTGAAGTTTAGCTTTTTATCACGTATGTGGATTTAGTTGCCGAGGCCTGTAGGGTTTTCCTTAGTTTTTGTTTTATCTTAAATATAGTCGAACGTAACCCACAATGCCTAAAATTAAAACGTATCGAAAAGTTATAACTAGAGACTCGGCAGAAAATCAGTCAAATTATTAAATAAACAGTGACACTGAAGTAAAATAATATACAAATCTTAATTTCTTAAATTATGAGCCAGCACGTTTTAATAGTTTTCTGTTTTCTTTTCTATAGATAACATGTGTAAAAATGTCATATAATACAGGTTGAAAATATCTGCATCATCATTCTATGTAAGAAACGAACAAATCCAAAATTAAATGAAACAGCACAAAAATTACGTGGACAGAAAATACCAGAAGAGCGCCTATAAGAAAGCATTACCTGCATCGATTATTCGCTAAGTAGTTTTTCATTGTATTTAATGCATACTAACTGTAACTGTAACGAAAGTTATGCATACACCCTTTTAATCAATCCATATAATTTTGCAGTACTAACACGTTTTGTAAATGTTTTATTGCAAGCAGACTATCGGTAATATTAGAAAGCAGATACGATCCAAAAATATCTAAATAACAGTAAATGAAATCTTAGATGTCACGACAAGAAATGCTACAAACAGAATTATACTATTAGGTATTGGACGAACATTTGACAAAGTCGTCCAATTTCACCTTCTAGCCCCAAAGGCTTTAGAAAAGAATTTTATCCCATTTCATTGGGCAATGTACTACATTTCTAAATTCAAAATCGTTGAGAAATGTGGTACGTTTTTGCATTAGCAACACTTTTCTGCATAGCAACAGCGATTCGTTTTACGTTTGGCAGTTTTGACACAAACTGACGCAAAACCTAACCTGCTAACCTAGTATTTGACATAGACTTAAGTGTCACCAATAATACACTTCAGTACTGCCAAATTCATAACATCAACTGGAGCTGCTTATTGTGCTTTAGTACATAGGAACGAGTTCTGCTCAACTTGGTTATGTTTTGACATTTAATGTCACTTTTATGTAAAATTTTAATATTTTACATTTCTTATGAAATGCGATAAAATAGTATACGCAACACGTTATAAAAGTGGCTTTACTAAACTTGTATGGCCGTTTAAGTACTCGCTAACGCACGTACTCAAACAAGCCATACTTGTTCAGTAAAACATCACTTTTCTAAACTTGTTGTTCCAGGTATTTCGCGCGAAACACAGACACGCTTCCCCCCGGGGCCGGGGGCAGCGCTGGGGCAGCATGGCGTGTTGCTGAGGTTGTGTGTTGTGTTTGTTCCCGTTGAATTGCAAGGCGCTTCTCTGTTTCATCGAACGGGACGTTGTGCCAATATAACCCCTACGTGTATGGAGGATCAAATTGAGAGCGTTTACCCTAGTCAAATTTTACGTGCGAGCCTTATCCATTATTCTGGCCGCATCGTGGCTTCTGGTTAGGAAATTTCGGGACTTCATCACCAACGCCTACGCTTCGAGCTCCTTGGAGCCCCTCGCCCCGTTTCGTAGTCTTGGGACACTCGCCGAACTCCAAGATGTGCTCCCTTCGACCGCCACAGGTGAAGTTAGGTTAAAGTATTGTACTAGATGTAAGCATTCCGCGCTAATCAAAAGTGTGCGTGTACAGCGCCATCTGCAAGCGCATCATATTTGTGTACTAACTAACGTTTGTTTTTTTTTTGTTATGCAGTGCGAATAAATTCTCATTGTACAGTGCCATATGCAAGCGCATCACATTTGCGTACTAACTAATGTCTGTTTATCATATTTCTGTACTAACTAACGTTTGTTAGAACACCCCTTTTTCGTTATGCAGTGCGAATAGATTCTCATTGTACAGTACCATATGCAAGCGCATCACATTTGCGTACTAACTAATGTCTATTTATCATATTTGTGTACTAACTAATGTTTGTTTCAACACCCCTTTTTCACTACGCAATGCGAACTAACTAATGTTTGTTTACCTTATTTGTGTACCGTATGTGTAAGAACAATAGACCAAATTGTTAAACGCTTCCGCTGTATTTTCTTTGTGTTGCATGCTGAGTTTCAATTTAAGCAATCTGTAGTGTGGTCGCCCAATTGGTGATTGGTGTACGAATCCTGGACGAACTTGTAAGCGTCAAGGTAGGTTCAAACGTTCCATCTGCCGCTTCCGGGGAGTCCCAAGGCTATACTCATACCCTACCTCGTATGGCTTTCGGGTTTCTGTCAGATGTGGGCTCAAATTCCGAATCCCGTGGCGCCCTATTATTTTGTAACACCCTGTATATGTCGTCACGCTTGTCCCTATGGCGTCCCGTTCGTAGCACCACGCCCATCTCCCTTAGCGTATTCAGCCGTGGCTACTAGTCTGTTCTCGAGAATTCTAGGGCAAGTGGTGACGTTTCCCGGACGTGACAAGTTTGGTGGTACTCTCGTACCCCGAGGTGTCGTAAAAACAGTTTTATACCGTAACACTATACGTGATAAACTATTACTTGAAGCCCGTCTAAATAGTATAATACTGTTAGTTAAAGTAGTGGTAGTTGCTGTTAATAAACGTGTATCTTTGAACAGAGCGTATGAGAAAATCAAACATATCAAGTTTTGTGAATATATCACTGAGGTCGCTACTTTGTGTTCACATTATAGGACATAAAGCTTTATTTTGATTTTAACCTTTGCAGACTCCTTGACTGTTTCGATCAAAATATATAATACTATTCGCCCTTGATCAGGGATGCTAAAATTTGACAAGTAACTAATAAACCTAGTTGAAAACGTCTGATTGAAAAAAGAATTCGTACATCGGATACAGAAATCGTTTATTCATGTACGTAACATTGAACTCGTTTTTTCGTTCGAGACACATTTGGATATGAGGCAGATAAGATAACCTATTTCATAAAATTGCTGTTATAGTTTGACAATTAGTAATTCATTTTCTTATATGGGTATTTCGCCACTCTGCAAATTAAAATATTAAATAACGAAAATATTAACAACGAACGTTTCGAGGGACAATCTGCCCTCGTTATCAACGAATAACAATTAAAACTAACAAGAACTTATCTTTTTTTCACTGGAAGAAAAAACGACCAACCTCCAATGAATTTTCTGACATTGACGTCAATGTCAGAAAATTCATTGGAGGTTGGTCGTTTTTTCTTCCAGTGAAAAAAAGATAAGTTCTTGTTAGTTTTAATTGTTATTCGTTGATAACGAGGGCAGATTGTCCCTCGAAACGTTCGTTGTTAATATTTTCGTTATTTAATATTTTAATTTGCAGAGTGGCGAAATACCCATATAAGAAAATGAATTATGAATTCACGCCACAAAGAAGTTTCAGAGATTATCTTATTGACAATTAGTAGTTCAGATCACTTTGATGTTCTTATTTTGAAGTTAAAAATATTTTTAATACACGATACATTTAAGTTTATGACAATACAGAATGCAAATTGTGTCATCATGTAGTGTACCTCAAACAACTAAAGGGAATTGTGATGTAAAATCATTAGGACAAGCGAATTTTTGAATGCCTCATAATTAGCATAGGGTTTCGAATGCTGCAAATGGTGCACCCTGTATATATAAGCAACTGGACTTTCTTGGGGGCTTAAATTCTTAAATTTCTAATATTTAAAATAGTTTTTGAGTTACTTTTACTTTGTAAGTCATCAGCAAAATAAGTAATCCAAATATAGCTCATATTACAGAAACGTAGTACAAACCTTCGTTAAAATTTGAAAACTTTCTTCAATGCTACAACTTTTAACTGTATAATTCCAATAAAACTACAAGAAATGTAGTTAATAACGACTACTGTTTTAGCGAACTTGTTGTTTATTACCATCTGCAATTAGTGGAATGTTTTACGGCTATTTTGTACACTTGCAGGTTAACTATCCCTAACAATATGTCCGTGTCAATTAGCTACATCTTAATTTTAAGGATAACAAGCTACGGTGCTCCTAACAAACCGTGGCATGCAGCCGCTATAAAATCAGCACCTTTCGAGATCAGTCTGTGCGTGCCGTGTAAATCACGGTTGGCGTGATCGCGCTGGTCGTCCACTGACTTCATAAATTAAATTAATACTATAATCCATAAATTACCGCTCTATTATTTGTAAAAACGTATGAATACATACTAGACACTAACAAATTAGTGTGTCTCCATTAAACCTGAAATAACGAGACGCCGGTTTTCAGCATTGCAGGTCGACATCTATTATCAAGCGCATTCCTGCCTAACCAAATACAAAACAGAAAGTGCCGGTCGTAATACGTCAATGAGTGAATTTTCAACAATAACTCCTGTCGGCTTGCAAAGTTCACAAGAATGAGAACTATCGTGATGGAAGCTGACTGCAAGACGTGAAGCAAGACCTGACCTTTGCAAAGTTGAAGCGATCAGAGACGAGAAATGTTTCACTGATGCTGTTAAATGTCAACCAATCAGCCACTTTAAAAGCTTTAGTCATATAACAAACCATACTGCATACATACAGAAAATTATTGTTTGTTGACAATTCGTAGCCAAACAAAAAACGAAATTTAAAGTTTGGTTTATTAATGCGATTATTCGTGTTGCCAGGAACAATACAACTAATAATATTAATAAAATGTTCTTCTTACGAAGAGAAAGCAGATTTAGGTTTTTCTTCTTTAGTGGTAAGGAACCCTCATTTATCATTTGTTTTAGGTGTAGCAGTAGTATTTTAGTGGTTCAGTCAAACATTATAACCTGTTGCAAACAGTTTTTATCTTTTTTAAAACACCTGTTTATCGCCCAATTATTATGAGCAACTTTGTTTTAGGAAACTTATAAAAACACTTACATATAGCAGAATGGGTAAAATTAGGCAATTAGATGGGCACGATAAAATAAAGCCTTGCCTACTGTTTATCAAAGGCAAATCTTCAATCTTCTCTTGAAGCCTGGTAAGCCTTCACCTGTGATAGACTCTCTTAATAAAATTTTGTGTCCGACCTACAGCTTGGTGATATGACAGCTATATTATACATTGCAGATGTTACTTCATAAACGATTTTTGATTCATTCGTTCCCTTTTCAATGTATTACTTCGGCACAAGAAAGTTTTCAACCGCTTTGGTGTTAAAAGAAATTTGGAAAACTAGTAATAGCGGAGTATGTCCCGCTAGATGGATGTAAATCTGTATCTCACGAACGCTATAACCTATCAGGATGATTTATGAGCCAGTTAATGTCGAATATTAATACAAAGAACTGAAAAATCTTGAAAAATCTTCTTCTTAACAAAATACTATAGTGTAACTTAGCAACTAGATTTTCAATTTTTGTAAAAAAAGTAGGATTGATAACATGTTTAACCTTATGGACTACAGTTTTGATGTCATGTCTTTGCCTAACTACTAAAATTATCTTTTTCTTGGAATATATGTCACTACAGATTGCTCCGCTTTTAAATCACTTTGTTTATAATGCACTGATACACTTGGAGTTCCTTTAGCGTCTCACTAATTGTCTTTTGATCGATTTCCTTCCATTTTTCATTGCTCTTTTAAAATCATTATTTTGCTAACACTGTGTGGTTTACCTTTCAGCTTATTTGTCTTTTGCTGGCTTATACACTTTTAATACATAAGGATCATCTTATTTCTGTACTTAACAAATCATTCTGTATAATTTTATTTATATTATGCATGACGTAACTAAACTCAAATCCGTCAGTTACATATTAAATTGTATTGGTTCCTCCGAACAATTATCATGTCTGAAACTCTAAACATAACCCTTCTGAAACCTGATTTATTTCATGCTAACTTTTATCCCTCAAATTATTAGTTACTGTTGCTCACATCAAGTGCACTTATTAATGTAAAGTACTGATTATCTTGCAATAGATACAATATTTAATTCTGTGCTCATATTGACCTTATTCATTTAGTTAATTAGGCAATCAGAATTGCTATGGGCAGTGAACCATTACAATATATACACAACCACTTGAAATGAATAATACTGAATGAATAGCTGCCTTGCACCCTTACAACATAAACACTGAAAAGAAAAGGAAGTTACATAAAAAATATACATATCAACCTGAACTAATGGATAAGAAATTGGCAAAAAATCCGTAAATGAACAACTAACGACCCTTCCGCCTGTAATAACAACGCCATGAGTCGCCTTGACCGATAATAATCAGCAAACAAACCACCGGTTGTATTAAAAAGTAGCTATTTCAGATTTTTTGCCAAAGCTAACCGCTTCTAATGTTTCTGCGAAAGTCGGCACTCTTCATATTATTGACAATTTCATTTGATGAGGAGTCCAGCAGGTGTGAATATCTCGCATCGTTTGAATGAAGCCGATGCAAGCAGCGCAGCGGTGGCCACGGTAACAGCACATAACACATTTTTCAAGAACAGTTGATATAAATTATATACACGCAAGTTTGATGGGTCTTCATATAGAAATACATCATCACGCATTGATTCTTCTGTAACAACTACGCGTGTCATTAGTATAGCTGAAGGTGAGAGGTAAACCATTGCAGCCGCGCTGTTACTCGCAGCTTTTTATGAGATTCTGTTAATTTAAGCAATCATTCATACAGACGTAGGCTAATAAGCAAGTGTCCTGTAGCTTTCAGTCGCAGATGTTCCTTATAAAGAACTATAATGTGCTAAGGGACAGGTACATTTAAATAGTATTCAACAGGTACCATTTTTCCCGTAAACGTTCAAATAGCGAGCAAAATGATGATAGACATTAACACACCGTTTCCTCGTACAGATAAATTTGATATGATGCGGATAATTAGTAAAGATGTCTGTTACTTCCCGCTTCACGATAGTTCACGGGAAGTACTTGTGATGATTTACTTGAAGGAATTCGTTTATGAGACTTGGAACGCGCTTTTTCCATTCCTACAGTGAACGAGAGGAGAAAAGGTGAATATCTTTTCCACGTCCCGACAAGCACCATTAGAGCATTACCCAGAATAAACGATATAAAAATATGTAGAAAGCTTCTAGAGGCAGTATTATTTAATAAAGAATTTCTTGTTTGAATAAAACATCATAAGTGTTTTCGCACTTTAATTTTCCGTTTCTGATCCACCTGAAAACCTTTACTTTTAAAATTTGAACACACCGTATTTTGGAAACTAAGTCGTTTAGAACTAAGGTTCATTTTTCGCAACAATATTTACATCCTTAATTCTTAAAGCGTACTTAAGCACTACGGTGTACAAGGAAGTGGGCCTTCTTTCAGTAATATTGTCAACCAGTTCTCTGAAACAAAACTGTACAAAGTAATATTAACATATTACCAAGTAATTTATAATATTTTAGCCTTTGTGATGTCAAAAAAATTTAAATACAGTGGGCAAGTCTTGATATTCACGTGGTAGTGCGCAATAACCGCATTTGATAGTGCTGTGGTTGTAATATATTTTTACTTTGAAATTATTGAAACTAAAAAGAATGCAGACACTGGCAGACCCTGTATTTCACTGAACCGAATTTAACCGAAGTAATCAGTTTTCTCTTTACATTGTTTTGTGTTAAATATAGTAGACCATATTATAAGCTAGTTTGAATGGCGTCGTGTCTTCAAGGTGTTCTTACTCCTAATGGTTCACTCTTTCTGTGTCGTGTTATTCAACTATGTAGTTCATCGGTTCTTGGTTTATTTTCAGCACGTTGGCATATTCTGATACATTACCTGCAGGTGATATCGATGTTGCCAATTCGTTGTAGGACTGTAATAAATACACTTACAGACCAAAAAATTTAATATTTGGTTTTATCATCTAGCACTATATAGGTTATTTTTATACCATTAACTTTCAAAAGGCTAAAAATACATCGCTGACTATCTCTTACTACAAAAACATGTTAGAGATCAAACCAAAGATGTTAAAGTCAGTAGAAGGTTCGAAATTGGTAGTGACCACTACCTATTAGAAGCTTCCTTCCAAAACAAGGTAAATGATAATATCCAAAGTTCAAATATAGGAAAAGATGTAAACTAAAAGAGAGCCGGGATAGTGATAAAATCCAAAAGCTAGTAAAAGAACAACTGATTAAAAAGAAGTAAAAGATAGCGAGGGAAGTAAAATTGTGTAAAGCCACTGAATGAGATGAGATAGCACCAGAACTGTTGATATGCATGAGCGAAATACGAAAGAAGGAACTACAAAAGATGTATAACATGGTATATAGAAACAAAATAATACTCGGACAGAGGAGTACGGTAATTATCTTACCAACACATACAAATCTGCAAAGAGCTTTGCTCAAACCTTCCAGCGTAAGTGGAAGTTGTGACAATACACATTTTAAAAAATCAAAGGAAACTACCGGTAAATGTATCTTAATGTTCCTAGTAATACTGAAACAATTAATTGTAATGCGAATTACATCAATTCCCAAATGAACGAAATATTGCAGGTGGTGGGGTTCGGCCATTAAAGAAGCGCCACCCATTTCCGCCGGTTGGGTTATAGGCGACACGCTGATAGTTGCCCATTTTTAACTCTGTTAAAACATTTGCCCTGTATCTGTTGGATCCCATTTTCGTCAATGGTAAAGCTTGAGTTATGCGCAAATGATTACTTTCATCTATTCATCGGTTTTCTTAGAAGACCGAAAACGGAGCAGAATATGGCTCCGACCACACTCTACTAAAAACAAGACTGCATTTAAAAATGAAACAACTACAGAAAAAAAGACTCCTACAATCCTATCAGTTGAAGATCAACACCAGTTCCAAATTAAGTTTGAACTATACTTCAACAACAATTTCGCCTCACTAATAAATAATAATAAACCCCTGAGAAAATATGGCAATTAATCAAACGGCTCATAATAACAACCGCAACTGAACTTAAGTGCAACAAACAGCAAAACGGCAACATTGGATGACAACAGAAACGCTCCAGATTGTAGAAGAAACGCTTGCTAAGATGCACGGGAATATACACTCTAGAGCAGGGGTGGCGAACCAATGGCACGCGTGCCACTGATGGCACGTGACAAAATAATTTGGGCACGTCATTAATTAAGAAACTTAGGTACCTAATCGAAACAATTTATATTTAACAATGAATAGAACATGTAGCTTCAAGGCGCAAATAAAACAATTATTGTGTTATGATAGATCTTATTCGTGCTTTCGAGGCTAAATTGCAAGTTTTTCCCAAACTTGAAAAAAATCACCAGAGATTTGGATTTACACGAAAAACCAGACCAAGCAAAGGTCACTGAAGAGTTTAATTCGGTAATTAATTTTTCAATCAAAGAATTGTCATCGAGATTTTCTCAGTTTAAAGAATTATCGGAAACACTGAAGTGTATTATGTATCCTGATGTGACTTCACTTGTTAAACTGAACTTGGCCAAATTTGATTGGTTGAAAATTGGAGAAACTGAAATGCAGCTGATGGATTTCCAGTCTAGTTCAATATGGATTCGAAAATGTGTCGAAACAAGGAAAGAGTTGGAATTAAATGAAATAGAAAGACTATCTGTATCAGGTAATATGAGTAAAAATGCCAATATCAAAATTATGAAAACGTAGAATTTAATTCCAGACACGTTTAGCTGTCTGAAGAAGCTGGCTTTTGTTATCTTAACAATATTTTCATCTACCTATGCCTGCGAGTCATTATTTTCAGAAATGAATAACATTAAAGACTCGCATAGAAGCCGTTTGTCAGATGACTCCAGTTCAGCTTGCATTCTGCTAAAAGTAACAAAAGTAACAAAGTATGAAGCTAATATAAGTTATGTAGCATCTAATTTGCAACAGCAGAAGTCGCACTAATTTTTTCTTTCATTTAAATAAACAACGTTACTATTGCTGTACAAAATATATATTTTTGGTTGCAAATGAAAAGTGTTAAGTTGATAGTATTTAATTTTATATTTTCTCCATTAATCACTAAGTCAAGATTGCTGATGGCACGTCATGGCCCCATTAAACATTTCTTTAGAAAAAATGGCACGTAGATGAATAAAGGTTCGCCACCCCTGCTCTAGAGAAAAAAGAGAGATATAGAAAAATCCAACGTGGATGCAGGAAAGATAAAAACAACTTCATGAAAGAAATATGTAATAAAGCGCAAATACATGCTTACAATAATAACAAGATAAACCGACTGTTCATCCCACGAACTCGGGTAATTCAGAATGAGAATGGTATAGAAGTTTGTGATACGAAAGGAATCTTAGACGTTTGGAGACCGTATTGCATAAACATTTAAGGATGAAAGTTTGAGACAGGGAAGAGCTATTGAGAGACTAAAACCAAACAAAGCGCCTGGTGCAGATGCTATCCCTGGGGAAATAATCAACGCAATGAGGGAGAGTGGAGTAAAACTCCTACATAAGCTGTGTAAAAAGTATGGACCACTAAAATATAGCCTGAAGATTGGCTCGAGTCTATATTTATCCCAATTCCAAAAAAGGGTCCAAAAACCAAATGTGAGAATTATCGCCTCATAGTATTGATATCTCACACGCTAGTAAAGTCTTTTTCAACATAATTAATGAAAGACTGAAAAACTACTTGAATTTGCAAATACCTCCGGAGCAAGCCGGCTTCGTTAAAGGTCGAGGTACTATCGCGGCCAAAAAACTTCGCACTATACTTAATCTAGTTGGTTTTATCTACAGTGATTAAGTGTGTCTCTGATTACTTGTCATTTTTCACATTTTAGAGTTATTGTCGTATTACTAGCTTATTCAGGTTATGTTAATAAATGGTGCTTCTTCCGCAACCAACTTCATCGGCCACACACTGTAGTGATCATACCTATTTCAGTTTTGCGATAGCAAAGCCTTTTTCGGCCTCGCTTAGAAAATTATTCGGCATTTTAAGCTTTGAAGGCAGAATGTCAATTGCAAAATTGACAATTGAGTGACTTTAATGCACTTGATGAAACCATACATACACAAGGCAAACAAACCGTGCGAACTTTTAAGCCGCAATAGTACTCGAGAACAAATCTCAAACTTGCTCCAAATCATCGAGAAAACACGAAAATCTGTAAACCGTTATATATGTTTCGTTGAGAAAATTCTTATTGAGATGGGCATACCAAAACACCTGACCATCTTTATTCACAATCTTTACACGCAAGCAAACCCCAAGAAGGGGTGTATACTCGCTCCATTGCTTTGTATAAATGGAGAATATATTGTGACCCGAATATTTGCAGATTGGGATGGAGGTTGCTGTTGGTAGCGTAAATATCAGTAATTTGAGTTACGCTGACGTCTGGCTAATACTCAAGGAGAACTGCTGGAACTGGTGAATAAGTTGCAACATGAAAGCAAGAAATATGGTTTAGAGAAAAGCTATAAAAAACAAAAATAATGATAGTGGGTAGCGCACAAAAGAACCAACTAAATGTAGGGCAGATAGGACGGTGACAACTATAAAACAATATCGACCTAGCGCTCCGGTCTTAAACGAAGTAAGCAGCTCACACAAGATAAGACGAAGATGCGAGATGGCCGGAACAACGGCCAAAATGTATAGAAAACGTGGATAGATAGATATTACTCTAGAGACAACGAAACTTATAAGAACTCTTGCATTTCCTTTGGTACTTTACGACGCTGCATTCGTTTGAACTTTAGTGCTGGATACTGATTCTGCACATCCAGTGGACAGCCAGAAGAACGAATGTATCGGTCCTGCAAAACATAAACGACCACTACGATTATTCCATATTGCACACTCCCGTATATTAATTTTTTTCGGCCATGTATTTAGAAGTGAAGCCCCCGTGGAAGAAAAACCGAGGCACAAATTAGCGCGTTACTAAATATAGCTGTCCCCTGAACCCAAAAGACAAGTTTTTGCTCATTGGTCTGTCTGTCTGTGCCTGTGAACAGAATATATCAAAAACGAAAAGAGGTATGGCGTTTAAACTGCATATATAAATTTTGTGTACTATGTAGATGCGACAGCAAGCTTTTAAAGAAAATCGCATACCTGGAAGTATGGTGTTTACTCTTATGATTTTTCAGTTCTTTTCGATTTTTTCAAAAACGGCTCTAGCGATTTTTTTTCAAACTTTACATTTTTATTACATTTTGAATCTGTATTGATGTGAGATAGGTGATTTTCCAGTTGAATATCTCTAAAATGGGTTTCTTTTGTTTTTTTTCCTGTTTTTTTTATTAACTCCCATTTTAAATAATACACCCGGTACGAATGCGTATACGTAATCTGCAGACGCATAAGGTATAACTCATCACATCGTTTTTCCCGAAGTCGTACGGCCAATCAGAACAGAAGTAAACTGCAGACGTGTTGAATTATAATGCGTCTGCACTTTACGCAAGCACCGTGACCACTATTATTTCTTATTTATTGTATCTTGAGTTGATAAATACAGACTATTATTATTAGTATTGTGTTTTCTCTTGAAAGTTCGGTTTATTAATATAATTAAACGAGAGATATTTGGCCAGATGTAATTAGATTCTATTAATTAATTTTGATATAAGAATTTTCTCACGTTACTGCACGTTTGTAATATGATTGCTTTTCGGCCAAATTTCGAGTTACCAGCGATGATTATGCAAAAAAATAATGTGCACAACACGTATGAAAACAACTTTTTTTTACTTATTTGCTTGTTAAACTCGGGCTTCGCCCTCGTTAATAAAACTTCAAATTCCTGAAAGAAGTATGAGTTTAATAATTAGTTGTACAATATGCTATTGTACAACTGTCATTAAAAATCAGCAAGATCATTTTTACTGACTAAATGCAACTTTTATTAATTTGATTATAACATAGAAAGCAGTTGTAGACTTTTTTCAAATTAATCATGTTAGTTTTGACATTTGATTAGAATACAGAAAGCCTTACTAGATTTTTTCAAAATATCGAGCTGTCAAACAACTGAAAGTTATTGATTTTCCTTAGTTACCTGACAAATATTGGTTTACTAAGTATTTTTAACGTGTTAAAAGTGTGTACTTTTAAAGTGCTCTCATAATATTAATTTTGACATATATAAGTGTAGTTACCTGGAATAAAAATGTAATTTTTAATGACAGTTGTACAAAAAGTGATTGTTTTTACGAGAGTAATAGTTTTATGAAAAAAATTACTGCGCTATAAAATAGAACTTTATTAGATAGTTTAGCGCTTATAAAGTAGCTCTTTATTTCACTCTACAGATGAAAGTGCACGTTGCTATGGAAATTAATAAATAACCAATTGTTTGCTGGCAAGAATGGTGGCTATTTTGTTTATTACGGCTACATTAAGTAAGCCAAAAACGGACAGATTCTAAATTCATTTGTAGTTTTTGCAATGCATAATGTAAATTTATTTTTTAATATTCGCAGAAAAAATAACATTTACTTTTTGCAATAACATTTTTCGGTCGTAAAATTATCATGACGCTGCTCGTGAACAAATATTCATCCCCCGAAAAACACAATACTTTTATCTTTTGACGAAAAATACAGATAATATTTACGTATATTAATGTTTTAATGTGGTTATTATAACACCGCTGTAATGGAGTCTATCAAAACACGGTTTCTGTATTGTTGTTTTCATATGAAAAACATTGTTTCAGACAACTGACAGATTGTCATCGACAGTGCAGAAAGTACTCACTTTTTTCACTCTCTTGTAAGAATCATACTATGATTGGTTAAAACGGACAACTTTTTAACAAATGTCAAATTAAAAGATTAAATTTGTTGTAGAATACGAAACCGTCGCAGGAAAAATAGTATGTAACACACGTATGGGATGGCCATCGGAAAATGTACCTATGTGAATACATGCAGTCATTCAAAAACAACTACAAATGAGTAAAAAAAGTTCTTTTCATATGTGTTGCTCACGTTATTTTTTGCATAGTGATCCCTTGTAACTCGAAATTTGGTCGAAAAAGACTTCAACATTTATAACTGTCAAATAGACAATTCGCAATTTCAATAAAATAGTTAAAAACGTGTTACTTTCTTTACGATTTTTTAAAAAAAAAGTGATACTTTATGATTTTTCGTTAAAAAAACACGAGATACAAATAAAATTTTTGCGAAAATTGAATTAATATTAAGCAAAATTGAAATAAAAATGATAGAACTGTCAACATGAATTTATTTGATAGATTATGAATAATAATTATAAAATTTATGTCATTTTAACATTGGAATTCAATGTAATTACATATAGTAATTAATTAACTTTAGTATAATTATAGGGTTAAAACTAACTGTTTAAGTTGAAATAATAAATTCGTAAATATCCTGATCCATTTTATTCGCTGAATTAATTCAAACGTCGCTGGACGCGTTTTAGAACGTAAAAGTAGTTTGCGTCCTGTTGTGTATACGAAAATGAATCACTTCATCGCTAAAAATAAAATGAATATGTCACCTTTTACAATAATTCGAAATTGAGTTTTCAACAGATCTTCACGTTTTAGAGTCCCCTGAACCCAAAAAACATGTTTTTGTTCATTGGTCTGTCTGTCTCTGTGTGTGAGTCTGTGTGTGAACAGAATATCTCAAAAACGAAAAGAGGTATGACATTGAAACTTCATATATAAGTTTTGTGTACTATCTAGATGTGGCAGAAAGTTTTTGAATAAAATCGCATAACCGGAAGTATGGTGTTTTTATTCTTGTGATTTTTCAGTTTTTTTTTAATTTAAAAAAAAACCGCTCTAACGATTTTGTCAAGCATTTTTACTACATTTTTAATGTGTATTGATGTGAGATAGGTGATTTTCCAGTTGAATACCTCTAAAATAGGTTTCTTTTGTTTCTTTTTCTTTTTATATTAATTCATATTTTAAATAGAACGCCCGCTATATTATTACATTTTTAATTCAGCAGAGAATTTTAGAGAAAATTTGTCTCTTCAACTAACGCTATTTTTTGTACGGTTTCTGTAAAATTTGTAATTTTTGAAAATTTTTGACAAATGCTTAAAAATTAAAAATAAAATTTATGGTTAATTATAAAATCACTGTAAAAGGAAGTTGTGTGCGTGTATCAGACCAGATTTTTTTAACTGTTTTCGAAAAATTACATTTTGTAAGCCCTAAATTTGGTTAGATACGGTTTGTATAACTACCGGCATTTTTTCGGTCTGTTTTTTCGGTCGGTTGGTCGAAAGATAAACATGCGAAGCTAACCTCAACTTCATCTTTGGTAGTTAGATTTAATCAAACAGTTGTGTCGTTTACAAATTGTACTCCTAGCCTTCTGGAAGCATACTTTCTATATTTCAATAATTTATAGTAATTTTAGAGCAAGTAAACTGCAGACGTCTAATACCTCTCTGTGTCTGCACTTTACATAAACTTTCATTGGCTCCATATTAATCAATTACCGATTGTAGCCGAACAGTTGTCATAATACCTTATGCGTCTGCAGATTACGTATATGCCACCCGGTATACTATTACATTTTTCAATTCAGCTTAGAATTTTAGAGAAAATTTGTCTCTTCAACTAACGCTCTATTTTGTACGGTTTCTATAGAATTTGTGATTTTTGTAAATTTTTGACAAATGCTTCAAAATAAAAAATCAAATGTTTGGCTAATTATAAGATCACTGTAAAAGAAAGTTGTGTGCGTGTATTACACCAGATTTTTTACGTCCTTTTACGATAAAGGAAGTGTTGGATTCACCCCAAAAATTCGAAATTGAGTTTTCAACAGAACTTACGTTTTCGACTCCCCTGAACCCAAACAACATATTTTTCCACGGCCGGGAGTAGAAGTCGGTTTCTATAGTATCAAAATTGTGACAGAAGTAAAACATTTACCCCTAGAGACTAAATAAGACAAAAATTTCCCTAGGGAGTTTTCATTATGAGTGACACAACAATTATGTCAAATTCGAGTGTCAAAACTGACGCAAAACCTAACCTGCTAGCCTCGAATTTGACTTAATTGTGAGCTCTTGTCATAATGACTTACAGTACCACCAACTTTAAAATTTACCATAGGCTACTAATTTAAAAAAAAATGTAACTAAAATGTCAATAAATGACGGTTAAAAGAAACGGGTTTTTCGGTTTAAATCTTCCTGCAACGTGAAAAAATAGTATATGCAACTAGGAGAGAATGCTATTTTGCTTCAGTGCAATTTCTGACTCGAGGGCGAACGCATTTCTCTCACTCATCGGATAATGTATTATTTACTTCATTGGTCTGTGTGTCTGTGTGTGTGTCTGTGAACAGAATATCTGTGTACTATGTAGATGCAACAGCAAGCTTTTGAGGAAAATCGCATAACCGGAAGTAGGTCTACTCTTGTGATTTTTCAGTTTTTTTTCGATTTTTTCAAAAACGGCTCTAACAATTATTTAAAATTTTACATTTTTATTACATTTTTAATGTGTATTGATGTGAGATAGGTGATTTTCCAGTTGAATACTTCTAAAATGTTTTTTTTTGTTTTTTACTGTAGTATTATAATCACGACAAAATCACCTTCCAAGGTCCCTAGATGACGAAAAAGAGCTTATCTTAATTCCGTCTGTCTGTCTCTGTCTCTCTGTCTGTATGTCTGTCTGCCTGTTGGCAGTATACCTCAAAAACTATTTGTCGGAGGAAGACGATATTTTGCATACATATTATACAGGGTGTTCCTAAATAAGTGTCGTAACGGAACACTGTAGATTCCTCATGAAAAAAGAAACACTTTACGCCTTCCATTTTGCTTTCATGGCTTTCGTTTTCGAGATAGAGGGTGTCAAAATTTTTTACAAAAGCCGGTTCATTGCTCTAAAGTCAACCGTTTTCGAGAAAAATGGCTTTTCATGAACAAAAAGAAACATTTTGTAAACGATTCACCGTAAATTTTTATCATGTCAGTGTATTCATTATTAGTAAAACCTTTCATTTTTACCACACTTTTAACAATTTTAAACAATTACAAAAAAACACCCAGCAGCGTGACAATTAATTAACTTGAGACTCTTGACAGTTTTAAGGTAATTTGTTTTCAATGCTAACTTAGTTTTTTCCCGATAACGTATGCGGTGTTAACCGCAATGAACCAACCTTTGTAAAAATTTTTGACACTCTGTAGCTTGAAAACGAAAGCCCGGAAAGAAAAATAGAAGACGAAAAAAGTGTTCCTTTTTTCATGAGGAATCTACAGTGTACCGTTGCGACACTTATTTAGAAACACCCTGTATATGTACCTCGCATGAAACCGGTACAATTTTATGCAAATATATACAGGGTGAACACCTTAAAAATTAAATTTTGTTTATTTTTGGGTTAATTTTGAAATAGAAGGAAGTAATAACTTTCACATAGGTCAGGCTTTATATTTGCCGAAATTAAGACTCAATCGATACAGGATAATGTCACAAAAGAGTAAAAACGTTTCAACAATAAGACTCTTCTGTTCAAGAAAGGCGCGCGCCGCATCTATTTCTATAAGGAGTATAAGGCTTGATGACGATGCGGAGATGCGGTTACGATCGCTATATAGGTGCGACAAGTTCAAACCCCAGCGGAATAACTTTTTTTTTAATTTGCAAATTGATCTAATTCGGGCGAGGGAAGTTCTGGATAAAGCCTTTTATAGATTTTTTTTTCTATTTTTTTTATTAACTCGTATTTTAAATAGAACACCCGGTATATTATTACATTTTTTAACATTAAAAGTTTAGAGAACATTTGTCTCTTGAACTAACGCTTTATTTTGTACGGTTTTTGTAGAATTCGTAATTGTTGAAAATTTTTAACAAATGCTTAAAAATTTTAAACAGAATTTTTGGCTAATTATAAGATCACTGTAAAAGGAAGTTGTGTGCGTGTATCACACCAGAATTATATATAGATGACGCCACACACGTGAACGCAAAAAATAAAGCAATATTGGAACAAAAACAATATTCAAGTAGGTAGTTGCATTTCTGATTCAGCTAAAGCAGTCCTTTCACTATAGTTTTTATTGGCACTGGCATTAATTTTCAGTAATAATAGCACGAGAGGTCAAAATATTGCCGACAATAATTTTTGCGATTCAGATACGAGTTTCTGCAGCGACGAAAATAGCGACGAGTGCTTGCACGAGTCGTTATTTTCTAAAGCAACAGAAACGAGACAATCTGAAGAGCAAAAATTGTCTGCAATATTTCGACCTAGGGTCCTATTCGTCTTGGCAATTTAACTTTTGATTAAAAAATAGTTACAGAAAAAATTGTCGCTGAAATAATGCTCCTCGAAATATTGTCTCTACAATAATTGTTACAGAAAAAATTGTCGCTGAAATAAAGCTCCTCGAATTATTGTCGCTGAAATAAAGCTCCTCGAATTATTGTCACTAAAATAATCGTTCGATTGGTAGTTTATTTTTAAATTGAAGAATGCCATTGGTTGACAATGACACCAGTTAAATTGTCTCTTCTAATTTTGGTCGTTTTGGAGAAATTATACCACCTCTATAACCACTATTACTGGCAGTATTCATATTTTTATACCTTTATTACATGCAACGCAGACATGTACCTGTTTCAAAAATGTGCACGGTTTCTACTCAAAGCCCAACAATTGAATGACTAAATCAAGGACAAGAGAATTCAAAATTCTTGTCTTGATAGCCAAGACAAAACAATAACTCGTAGGTATCCATCGAGACAAGACTTCTTGTGCTGATGAAACCCTAGATACCATATTTTATATTACAACAGATGACGGAAAAATATTGATGAAAGACTACAAAGCTTTTCGATTCATCGATATGAAAAAGGCTTTTGATACTACGAAGAGAACAACCATTTGGATCAACCTGAGAAGAAATGTAGATGAATATTTGATTGAAACTATCAAAAGTACATACAGGGTCACCTATAACCCAGTATCAATGCTTAAACGATTGTCGGAAACACTCTTGGCATATGAAGATGTGAGACAAGGAGGATCCTGAGCCCACGGTTATTTATCTGCGATACGGATGATGTAATTAATGAATCTAAACAAGAAACTAAACCGTTTAATGTTGGAATAATAATCTAGAGCTAGTAAATTTAGAAGTGTGTGCATTAGCAGATGATGTTTGTATGGTGTGTGTACTTTAAGAACATACAAAACATTAGTATAGTAACATATTATTATTTTCTCTGAATCTGTATCTATGTAGTTGATTTGTTTTATTTGAGCACTTCCGTACATTTTCTTACTCCATACTCCATATACTCAATTTTTTTATATCTCACTAATTGTTGGAATATCTCTCAGACTGATTTCCACCGTGTTTCGAAATGCAACCTATTCTGTTTTGCTTCTAACATAATGCAACACCCCTGTTTTAATAACCTTTAAACTGCAATAAAATATGTTCTCTTTCAGTTTAATTGGAGTACGTAGAACAACAATTTCCTGATATTTTATCCAAAATATATAGGTATGCTTTAGTCACAGAAAAAAGAGAATTGTACGTATTTTATTATAAGCTTTTACATTGGATTAAACACATAGAACATATTTTGAGATACGTGCTACAAACAATATAGTATAAAAACGATAGTGATACAACCAATTTAGCAAGCAAATTACGCGGATTAACAGCAAATTGAAGGCCGATAGGTAAAAGAGCATGCGTTTCCCCGCGAAAAGTGTTCGAGTTCGAACCACAAGATTACATAAATAAATATATTTTTGCAGGCTCTCCGATCACCGTACAAATATTCTTCGATAACCGACGAAGAATTTCCGTTTAAAATTGGGCGAATTGACGAAAACTCAAAAGCACTAGAATTTGTACGGTAGAAATCAGGACCACGGCTTACAATCAATGTACGTTTTATCTTCTTAAACTTCTGCTGGTTATGTAAGCTATTTGTTTAGTATTTATACAAGTTTTTGTAAAAAGTGCACGGTATGATTAGGTGTGCTAATACTACCGTTAGGATCTAAGTGGCTGTGAGTCTATTAAAACTATAAATGTACTAAAAAAACAAGTATGTAATTAGTTGAGGTACGTTTGCAGTTATATTATAAACAACATTTAGATTTTTAAGGTTCAGAAACCATAACGAACAATATTTTTACTACGAGAATATTTTTAAATGAACAGGTGTTAGAATCAAACTAGTAGTAACATAGCTAAGGGTGTTTGAAGCTTTTCTAAATACACAACGTTGCCTGTAATAAAATAATATTTAATTTTGTCTTCTAAAAGTAATGATTTTGAAAAGACCGCGTAAAAGTGTGCAATGTTATTTTATTATTGTTTGAAACATAAAAATAGTAAAAACTAGTCATTACATGTATCAGAAATCAACGATGTTTGATTTTTTAAGACGATGAAATTACAAAATATACCCTTGGATGAGAATACTTTATACATCACTTTCCGTTACCAATCGATTTATGAATAAATTTAACCCGTTCAAAATTGAACAGCTTGTCAGAATATTTTACTTGTAATAAGATAGAAACTACTAAATAGTTAATCTACGTAAGACCCACTTATGGTAATTAAATGTATCACATGTTATTACACCCGAGAATGAAGCAAAAGCATAACTTGAGGCTGCAACGGGAAAGGGGCAATTTACACTCAATTATAGTTCCACTAAATTGAATAACAAGTACCGCGTATAGAGGCGTAATTACAGAAAACAATTTTAAATTTAAAAAATGAATCGTGCAAGCAGAAAGAAAAACTGCTAAATACATAAGAGTGGTTTTTACATGCTGGGATAAATTATAGTAAAGCTTTTTAGATGTGTTGCAAGAGAAGATTGTTATATCAAATCGTATCTCCTGTACATAATTATCTTAGGTTTAAAAAAATGCGTTTGGTATCTTAATAAATGTAAGAAGCTTTCACCAGGTTTTCCTAAATTACTCATAGCTGAATCTGTTCCGAATGACATTTAACAAAACAATAGTGCAAGTATCTTGTGTTTAGGAAGGGGCTCCACAAACCTGCCCAGTTTCGATAGAGCAACGACGTTAACAACTTCATTATCAAACAACTTTTCTTGTCAATTTTCGTATAATAGCTCTATTAATAAGTCGTCTTATCTATTCTCTTTTAAACCAAACACACGCCAGATACCTTAAGAATTCATCACTGTAATAAAAACAGTTTGATTGACTTATTTACATAACATTTCAATTAACAATCTTCGCCTATAAAAGAAACACATAAAGATAAGTGCGCGTGTGCCTGCTTGACACTAATAAAAGGGAATTATGTTTAGTTCTATATGAATGGAAAACAAGCGTCCGTAGAATTATATACAGGACATAATTAATGATGCTATACCATAATATAGCCACTTTAATAGTTTCACTGTAAAATACATGAGTTTATGAATGTTGTTGCAGGTAATGCTGGACCAGTCAAAGCAAGTGGCTCGTCAGACCTCTCCTTCTAATGACCCAAAAATGGCCACACAGATCTCTTTCATTAACATTTATTTTACCATCGCTACAGTCAAACTTAAATGCATCTAGCAAAATTATAATAATAAAATTCCCCTTGCCCTTGTTTAGGCTATAAACAATGTTGAGCTTGATTTAATACAAAATACTATGGTATTTAAGAAGAGTGTCAGCACACAGAAATGTGCAGCGTGTTAATTGCAGCGTTTCGCCACTATAAACACCAATACTGATCAAGACAGTAGGCACAGTATTACAGTATGCTATTACAAAACGGCACTATTAAAATGTCCGTTATAGCCCAGTCAACGAAGGAAATATAAAAAAAAAATAAATCGGAAAGTTTTAAAATTTGGCGAGGATGTTTATTTGGACGTACTATCCTTTATCAATTCGGGTTTATCTAATAGACTTGTCTGTCCATCCGTCCGGGACGCTGTAGACTCGTCTGTCCGTCCGTCCGGGACGCTGTTTCAGCAGCCAAACCGTAAGAGATAGAGAAAAAAGTTATGAAAGTTATATGTTTGGAATGGTCATGTCAGCTCAGGAAACGAATTTCAGTCACGTGACACTTCCGGTTTTCGAGAAATCACAAAAAAGACCGTTTTTCAAATAGAACGCGTATTAAATAAAAACTAGCAGTCCAGTGAGACAAATGTCTCATTTAATAAAACAATAAAGACCGTTTTGCAAATAGAACGCGTATTCACCACACGTACATATATGATGTCATTGTTGGTAGCAAACTACCAGTTGCATTCGCCTTGATAAAATTTGCCTAGAATCTAACCTAAAAAGTTAGGATTAGGATATAATTAAGATAATAATTAGTGTTAGAGACTGAAATTCGGTTCCTGACCTGACATGACCATTCTAAACATATAACTTTAATAACTTTTTTCTCTATATCTTACAGTTTGGCTGCTGAAACAGCGTCCTGGACGGACGGACAGACAAGTCTATTAGATAAAGGATGTTTCACCAGCCAAATGGAGCTGCGACCCTCTGCGCCTTAAAACGTCGATCGGTTAGGCAACCACTTTGACACCTTCCAGGTCTGGGTACAGTTTTTATTTAATACGCGTTCTATTTGAAAAACGGCTTTTTTTGTTTTTTTAAATGAGACATTTGTCTCACTGGATTGCTTGTTGAATATATAACAAGTTCCGAAAAATTCAAGGTGAGCTGGCGCCGCCATCTTCGAAAGAAGGTACAGTTTTCTAGTTTTTTGCAAATATCCTACGAAATATTAACTTTATCACAAAAACTGATCTTACAAAGATGAAAGAGCATTAAATTTCCCACAAAAAAGCATAGCACATTTTTTTGTCATTTGAATAGTTTGCTCGAAAATGGCCAGCGAATGTTGCGTGGATCGATAAATCGCTCTAAACACTTTGCTTTTGTTATTTTCATTTGATAAAAGTGGTTCCTGTCGAACAGTAACATTCATGTGTTCTTCTAAGATAATGTCTACCGATTTTTTAACCAAGGATCGACGAGTTTGTTCCGATTTTTTGGTACTATTCTGGGTAACTATCGAAGACCATTTTCGAGGATACTATTTCACTGACAAAAAAAATGTGTTATGTGTTTTTGTGGGAAATTTAATGCTCTTTCATTTTTGTAACCTCAGTTTTTGTGATAAAGTTGATATTTCACAGAATATTTGCAAAAAAGCTATAGAACTGTACCTTCTTTCCAAGATGGCGGCGCCGGCTCACCTTGAATTTTTCGGAACTTTTTATATATTCAATAGTACGCCCAAATAAACATCCTCGCCAAATGTTAAAACTTTCCGATTTATTTTTTTCAAACGCTAAAAACGTGTCTTCGTTGACTGGGCTATTATTTGAAAGAAAAATTCCGCGAGGGGCTTATAATTTTAGTGAAAGTAATTGATTGTTATTCTATTTTAAATTGCAAATATCCGTAGATTCTCACTGCCTAATTTAAAATATATTCATCACTAATAATTTTCTAGTTTTCGTAGAAATTTTAAATGTAATTATAGCACTCACAATTACTGGTATTTAATACACTGTCTCTAGTCACTACCGAATGTATGAGAGGGCGCCAACGCGGATGATGATTTGAAGATGCATCTACAGTGTGTCTAACTATTAGACAAAGCCAAATTAAGATTGGAAAACCATAGGATAAAACTATTGCTATTTAGCCATTAAGATACTGTTGCTACAAAAAACAGTAGGACAAGGGTTTTTTAGCTGTGTGAACCTACATTTTTACCTGACAACTGAGATATAACTAAATCTTAAATTATTTTAAAACGTCACCGTCAAATGCATAGAATCAGTTTAGCATCAAAAGCTAAGATTATTTCTTGCTTAGAAAACGGTATAACTATAGGTAAATTGCACATTTATCAAGTTTTATAATTAATTGTTTTGTAGATGTAAATAATTCTAACCTGTCATATGACAGTTAAAGTCATTCCATCAACTAAAATAATAAAAATTCATGGCTTCTAGATTTAGAACTTGTCCTAGTCTTTTTTTTTGTAGCAATAGTACGTGATTGATCAGAAATCGCAAAAGTCAAATTAATTCCAAATTGTTTTCATTTCTGACCAATCCCGTACATAGCAATAGTAATTTACCATGTTAGTTTCCCTATTTCTGATACTCTGCAAGACACACTGTTTAGTAACGAGTGTCCCAAAACTTTCGTTATCAAGTAGGCGCCGAAAATAATACATAATTTATGAACTGGGCCATTAAAAATAAAATTGATGCACTGCACTTTATGGAACTACATTAGAACTACAATTAACTGCATTATTAGTGCATGTGAGTTTAAGGTAGTCTAATAAGCTAGAAAAATATGCATAAATATGTAATTTAAAGTAAATTTATTGACTAACTTGATAGACATTAAAATATCAACGGAATAAGTTAAACAAGATGCTGCAAACGAATTTTATACTTCAAAAAAAACTTTATCTACGACCACTACTAAAAGTAGGCCTTTTAGCGCTAGCTTGTTTCACTAAAAGTGACGTTTTATAGTTTACCGTGTTTAAAGAAATCAGCTGTTTACTTTTAGCACATGTGCTAAAAGTGAAGCGAGGTTCAAAACTACAATTTCGAACTGCAAGTGAAGTTGTAAAGCTATTCTTGCGTTACAGGTAAAGCGTTTTTGAAATAATTAAAGCGTTATGTAATGAATACAGTCATATGTGGAGTATCAATAATTACATTTCGTAACTCACCATTATGACGCAGCGTCGCAGATGCGAACCTTTCTTAAATCGATATTTATGGATTAATAACGGTAAAATTAAGGTCGTAGATAAAATATTGTATGCAACGCGTGCTAAAAGTCGTTTATGCGCGAGACATGAAAATTATGAAACGAAGCAGAAGGCTGAGTTTCATAATTTTCATGTCTCGCGCATAAAAGTCGACTTTTAGCACTTGTTGCATAAATAGCTATTATAATTCTATGTCAACAAAAAACATCCTACAGATTATGCAAGTTTTATTGTTTTTACTGGCTCCCGCGATCAAGTTTATTTTTGATCTACCTGTATAAGTTTACTTAAAAAATAAAAGTTAATTTTGGTATTTAAGTATAAACATGCATTTATAAATTATAAACTTTTTCCAGTGCCTACTCGACAACGAAAATTTTTATACACCACTTATATCTACCGCTTTGCATATATTCTGTACTTAGTTATATCTGTTTCTTTCTAAAAGCATTTAGTACACCGAAATAAAAAGAATTATCTTAGAATATACATACGTCAAATTATATTTAGTTACCTCTCAGTAATTTCAACTGCATAAAAAATAGCAAAATTTTTAGTTTTCAAAGCTATTATTGACGATTTTACAAGAAAAATGTAACAAAAGTTTTCGCAGTTTGCCATTTATTATCTAATAAACTAATTATTCTTTCCGTTTATGGGTAAACATTTTCCAATACTGTCTGTTAACTTACGATGTGACGGCCTTTATTTAGAGTTAATATAGAATCGTAAAACCTAGTACATTCTGTACATATATTCGCCTATGAAACTGTTCTTGACTGTATTTAAAATTTCGTCAAATATGAATGAACTATCTGAATCTTCAATGGTAAGAAGGGCGCGTAAAAAGACATTTTCTGATGTTCAGACTGTTGTAGATAAACGTGTCTGTGAAATGTTATTATCCCAGAAAGTATCACAGCAATAGAGGTATATTTTAACAAGTTGTCTGGGAAGACTTCTCGCTTCATTTGATCCATGTTTTTGAACCAATTTCTACTCAAATTTCAAGGAAATTTTAATGTTAAACAGCGTTGAAATGTAAAATACAAGCTATATGCATCTGCCTGATATTCACAATTTGAGGTGGATTTTATAAAATATGACGGTTAATACAAACAACAGTCTGTCAATTTACCCTGGCAAAAAGCTGTAAGCTAAATATAGTTATTTTGCCTACAAACCGCACCCGTGCACTATCACCGTAAAACGAGTATCCGATTATACAGGGTATACAGTCCTAATAAACCTGTGTCCGCAAATGCATCTTTTCTAAGATATTAAGCTTAAGGGCCGGTTGCAGAAAGTTATGTTAAGTCTCGTGTTAGCTAACATCGTGTCAAAGTGAACAAAAACGAATCAAATCTCAAATCTTTATGGTAACTAATACATTAGTAAACAAAATTTGATGCGATTTTGTTCACTTTGACGCGATGTTAGCTAACACGAGACTTAACATTGCTTTCTGCAACCGGCCCTTAATGTTTTAATGTGGGTCGTCGTTAAAGTAATATGAAATCTGGAAAATTGTGATTAAATGAATTACCTTGCCCGTAAACGTGGAAAATGTTAACAAAATTACTTAGTGAAGTTGTTGTTCAAGTGGTTATACTATTGAAACTGAAATAAGTCTAATTCAGTTTCAGTAACGCAATGGTAAATTTTTCGTTTCATGAAAAAAACCGATATGATTTTTATGTACGGTTGTGCCATTGGAAATGTACTCGAGACTGCACGGGCCTATCAAGAGTACTTTTCAAATTGACAGCAACCAAATCATTAAAAATTTACTGCAGTAAATTCATATAAATGCTTTCTTTAATTACTTACATTAAAACTTCAAAGCTTAATATCTTAGAGGAGATTAATTTGCCTACATGGGTTTATTATAACTTTTTATTTATTTTTGATAGTAGAATACTTCAACAAACTATGTCCCCTTATTGTAGAAACACCCTGTACATATAAAAATCGGTAAAGGGCTTTACTCGGAACTTCTCTCTCAAGTGGAAGATTTTAAACTACACATTTCGAAAATATACAAAGAAAAACAAAATTATGTACAAATATCTTAACGCTGCTAGTACTAATAAGTAATACTCAAAATCTGACGGAAAACACTTAATATTGCCCACTACATCAATTTGCAAATTAAATTAAATATCAGGCGATAGGATCCAAACTCGAGCTCGCAGATACCAGTCTTGAACCGCTGCGCCACGACCAGGTGCGTACTGCCTTCGCTTCTGGGTGCGTTATAGATTTGTGTCCCATTTGCGATGCCCACCCTGTATCTGCCAGGTCCCATTTTCGTCAAGGATAAATCCTGAGGTATATGCAAATTATTACTTTTATCTTTTCCTCAGTTAGAGCAAAAATAGACAACAATTTATTGTTTACATATAATCCCCATGCAAAATATCTACTTCGTTCAACAAATACCTTTTGAGCTATACCGATAACAGACAGACACACAGACGGAATTAAGAAGATGTGTTTTTCGTCATCTTATACCAGCTAAGTAAAAAGTGTCTGGGTTACTGCGAGTGTATTTGACTACATAATTACAAATAATCAAAAAACAAAACAAATCAAATGTTCATACATATCTTCTGGTGACCCATCCTTGCCTGCGACTAGTTTTGTTTTATATCCTATTTTTGTGTAGAACTTTTACACTATATTGTTTCCGTATGAAATACGAATATGTCTCACCAGTAATACTACTAAAAATGAGATTACTTGAAATATATGCAGGAAAAAATTCCAATACATGCAATACTTCCATTTTAGGAAGTTCCATTGATAACAATCCCCATTTTTCACAACGACAAATCAAACCTAAGTAATCGACAAGATGTATACCACTGCCTCACACATGGTCACACTATGGAAAAATGTTAAACCGAAAGTGACATTAAATTATATTCAGTAATTAATTGTCTGTAGTTATCACACTCTCATTTCAGTATTACACCTGTTTATTTTTCTTTTTAATGCTTTCCAATGCATTTTGAGAGTTAACTACTTTTATCCAACATCTCTTTATTATGATACTATAATGCCGATTTTAATTAAATTATAAAGGTCATAACCCACACGTGACTTACACGTACTATAACTCACTCACTTTGGCTTCTATTTTTCACAACTATCAATAAAAATGTATATATTTTTTACTTAGATTTTATTTATATTACTCGCGAAAAGATCCCACTCGGGCTGACGTCCTCCAGGACTCATTTTTTTTCTCGTGGATTATTTGTAATATAACACACTTGTACTATAAATACCTCGTGGACGTATTAACTTTTACAATAGTAATATGCAGGCTTAAGGTTTAAGACAAAAATGTAATTTACTAAATTCTAATTATAACAATGAAGCTTTTTGGGGTCTCGGACGTTATACCAGACCTCGAATTTTCGAACAATTTCTATCAGAAGAAACAGTTTAGAGCCGCAGTGAAAAAAGTTTCAAACGAAACATCAATAAAAAAGTGCAAGAACCGCCCACCATCACCCGATATAGAAAGAGTAGGTTACACAATATTGGTGTATTCACGAACAGTAACACCACCACAAATATTAGTTTCATGTTATTCAGGATGTTTTTAACAAAGTCTCACACAGTCTCAAAACTGCTACCAACTGAACAAGAGATAATAAAACATCAACTGTGTCATTTTTGCACCTTTTTATTTATGATCCTTTTGCAATTTCGCTTAGTACGTTTCTGCGGCTGTAAGCAATCGATTCCAACATAAATTAGTCGGTAATTTGAGGTTCTGTAATCCGTCCTATACCCGAAGCCTGCATTGTAGCGAAATATGAAAATATTTTTGTAGCGTGGCAGATAAAAAAAGTAAATAAATGATGACAAATGATCCTCTACGTTTGGTACCGCACTTCTAGTACACTGTTTTGCGAGCGAAAGGCAAAAGGCAAAAGGAAATGGTGTGCAATACACACCGCGGGCATTAAGCTTATAATGCGATAACGACTTCCAATATGCATTTCTTAGCCGTATATAATTCTTATATTTCAAATGACAGCCTATAATCATTTAGCAATAGTAAATAAGAATTATCACAGAAGTGGCGATCCAAACGTTGCAGTTGAATAAATAGCGTAAATTACGGGGGGTTGCGAACTATGCGGATATGTACTTATTTATTGACTCTAATTAAGACGGTTGCTGGTCTGCTATCATTACATTGTAACCTATGTATAATTTATCTCGGATTCCTGATTACCATAAAATGTGAGCTCGATAATGGCGGCGGCATCGCATTCCGTCAGCTGCATGAATTACAGCAACCCAGCTGCAATTTACACTTGTCGGACACTCAGAGCCCACCGTTTATACTGCATGGAAGATACATGTTTACCTATTACATCACTCTTAATCTATAAATCACACGATAAAGAGCATACAGTTACTCGTAAACTCTATGTCATTTACATGCCCGGAGTAAATGATCTGCAGTAGGCTTTTAAAGCAGGCGACTGTTAATGATTTATACGGACGTCTTTTAATAGCTTACCCGCCAAATGAAGTGCCGAAGTTATTAATACCTCGGAACCGAATTTATTACTCCTGCTGTTAAGCTGCACTTAAAAAGCTACCCTTACCTTCCACATGCTAACCAGTCTTATTCCATGAATAGCAATTATAATAATGTAGTACCTTTAAGCTTAATACTGGAATCATTACCTTTATTGCGGTGGTTGTGGTGGATTAATGCGCCTATGATGTCATTTGCGGAAATTAATATTAATTAGACATTAACACAAATTGATCTACACGTAATTATGAAATGCTTTAACTGAAGTTTCTAGCTACCTGTAGTAAAACCTCAACCAAATATGTGTATACATCTAAGGTTTTAAATCAGAAAAAGCTTCTACTACCACAGCAAAAACCACTTGTACCAAATGTGTAGCAAGCCACTATTTTCTTCTTCTGTATCTTAATTTTTTACTGCATGCGGTGTCGAGGTATGTTTCTTTGCACTTTATTTTACACTTACTATGGGCCTTCACAGTTACACACCACTTCCAATTCGTTTCTGTTACGTAGATGCGAGCTGACTTGTTTCACTCCACGATAAGTTTTTTCTTCTAATAAAAAAGAATGGGTAGTGGACGTTCTGTTAGAAATGAAAAAAAAACTATTGAACGAGTAAAAATTTTATTTGAGCGTTTCAGCGATATTTCCTGGGAATCAAGTAAACCAGACTTGACAGCCCCACATCGTTTCTACATATCAATCTAGCTGTAAGAGAAAGTTCTTTCCCAAACGTTTTAACAACTTAGACGGCTTAAAAAACTGCATTCATGCCAAAATTGAAGCTATCCTCGACGAAATTCTGTGTAGTTATTTTAAATTTCACTGAACGACTTCGGACTTGTATTGTAAAAAATTGTTATCATTTGAAAGGTTTGATAATAGGTTATAAAATACAAATGTTTATAGAACAATTTGTAATAAAAATAAGTAATGTGTTTTGTTTTGTTCAAAAGTTATGGCGTTTTGAAAATGGAAACATTATTCTGCCGAACCCTGTACAATGGCTCTTTCTTTCCTCCAAGAAGCTACAGGTCGCCCTCTAGGTCTTTTACCAATGAATTTAGCATACCAAATTATTTTCAACTGCCTTTCATTATACATCCTACATATGAGTCCACACTATTTTAATGTTATGCTTAGCAGATATTTGAATAATATAATTATTATTAGCATTAATTACATCTAAACTTGCATAAACTTTTATTTTATGACATGTCATAATAACTTAACCCTCTGTACTCTGTCATCTTATTTATTTACCAAGTGTAAAAATTACGTTTGTTAACTAAATCTCAAAACCAGCTCAGGCTCATTTACACATTTAATTAATTTTCACAGGTTGGAACGTGCTTTGTTTAACTATTATTAAATCAACATTATCTTTTATGTTCAAGCTCTAAATGATTATGTAGATTTATTGTAACTGTATTACACATTGATAGTTCGTTAACTATTCCACTTTAACAGCTTAATGAATATTATTTCTCACCAACCTCAGGTAATTATTAAACAAGTATGGTATATGGTTTACCATATATCATTTTTTTCTTTCAGATATGCCTTGTTTCAATCATCCACTTACAATACTATTCTAACCTTATTAGACAGCTTCCTGGTTTTATCTCACCCCAACTCCGCAGATCTCTGCCACCATCAGCTAACAAATATTTCCATATACGATGCTGATCTTCACACAGATGAAGCTCATACAACAGTTAACCCACGATGCTGACCCTTTACGTATGCAGATCCTCCACATTAGATATTTGTCGCAAATGACACATGCCAGTAAATAAAACTCCACATTATACTTTTATTGGAAATTTTCCAATATAATTTGAATATTGATAGATTTTGTCACAATATTAAATTCCTGTTAATTTTCCTTTTAGGAAAATAATAACCCTTATTTATTATTCTTTATCTCTTCGCAATTAACTTAGTTACACCTTTTCCTAATTAGAATTTTAAATGTGACTTATTATTTAATTTCATATTATGCATTATAATTCTTAAAAATTACACTTCCAATATTTAACTACTTATACGCATTTTATTGCCATTCTCCTTTCAAAAGTTTATATGCTATTCCAACCATTTCGTATTCCTTATACTTGTTCCTGTTCTATATGTTATACACATGTCTGTATATGCCTTAATTTCTTTATCATTCTACCCATCGTTGTGAGAATGAACATAAAATAAAGTGACTTATTGTTATGTAAAAAGTAACCATAATTTTAGTGTCAAATTAATTATGATATATACTTAAGTTTTCATATCAATATTAATAATAAAATAATATTGTGTTAATAAACTTTCCTTATTATTTAGCTAACCATTCTAAATAAGGTATTAATCCCTATTTTCCGTATTTTATTATTTATCCAATATCTTATGCTAAAGCACAGAACCATTACACTATCTTATCTGATATGTTATTACTCTCTCTTTGATAAAAAAAGTTGGAAGTCAACCTACTGACTTCCAACTATGGATCTAAATTTCTCAATTTATTATTATATATTAATAATTACCTAATATATATTACTAGCAACCAGTGAGACAAATGTCTCATTTAATAAAACAAAAAAGACCGTTTTTCAAATAGAACGCGTATTGATAAATAAAAACAATAATATTTTTTAAAATCACGTGATTGAAATTCGGTTCCTAACCTGACATGACCATTCCAAACATATAACTTTAATAACTTTTTTCTCTATCTCTTACGGTTTGGCTGCTGAAACAGCGTCCCGGACGGACCAGCGTCCCGGACGGACGGAAATCACGTGATTTCTCGAAAACCGGAAGTGTCACGTGACTGAAATTCGGTTCCTGACCTGACATGACCATTCCAAACATATAACTTTCATAACTTTTCTCTATCTCTTACGATTTGGCTGCTGAAACAGCGTCCCGGACAGACAAGTCTATTAGATAGAGGATTCGTATAGAAGCCGAGTAGCGCAGATGGGGAAGCGCTTGCCTTGCATTAAGCAAGTCCTCGGTTCGAATCCCGCGAGGGACGGAATTTTCCGCAGCCTCAGCCTTGCGATTTGAACCGGGCTTGGTGAGACCATTCACAGTTGGGCACCAAATTAACTGTGCTCTACTCAGAACCACAGACCTAAGAGATAGAGTAACAAGGTCAACATAACACACACACACACACACCTCACACCTCACACAATGGTTGCTGTGCAAGCACAAAAGGCGCGCTCCAACTTTGTATCCCGAATCCGGGGAAAGTTGAGCATTGTACCGCCAGATGCAAGCACTAGCCTCTACACCGCAAGGTAAAACGAGGTTATAGATTATACATACATATATACATATTATTCGTAGCTAGATAAACTATATACTATAAATAATAACGTAAGGTATTATCCTTCATACAGGGTGAGGAAAAAGTAACGCATTTCATATTTAGTGAATATGGATGCACAACCGGCAAAACGGCCAAATCTGCCTAAGTATCCTCGTTCTCAGGATACTCAAACAACACGAGCCACCAAAGAGCATGACCATCGCGCGGGTTTTTGCTCGACTTCACAAGATGCAAGGCACATTAAGCCAGAAAATGCTGGGTGTTCATCTACAAATACGACGCGGTCTAAGCCGAAATTCTATGTTAAGGAGAATAAAAAATTATTTTTCAATTTTTTATTTCGTGAAGACTTATAATTGGAAAAATAATATAAAATGTTAATTACTTCTTTAGATTTTTTATTATTAACCGAAAAGTAGTTTGCATAATTTTTACATTTTTTATGCAAAGCGCTTTTTAAGAGAAATATTTTTCAGTTCTAATTAATATATCCTGTAAATGTTCTTTTTCAGTTGTCTAAATGAGGCGATTTTATAGAACAGGGCTGTCCAACTTCAAGGGGCCCAAGGGCCGCTGTAAAAAATTTGAAGGTTATGAGGGCCGCATCATAAAATATGTCGCATGCGACTTTGTGAGTGATTTGTAATAAATATAAAACGTGTATATTTCAATACTAATTTTTATTTATTCAAGAAGCTTAGGTTACATTACAAAAAGCATTGAAACATAAAAGAGATATACAGGGTGTTCCCTGAGGTAACCTACAAACTTACATCATATGTTCCAGAAGTGATTCTAAACAAAAAAATTCATATTCACTTTTGGTTAATTCGTTTCCATTCTTGAGATACCGACAAAACAAAAAAATTGCATCAATTAATGTAAATTTACATACATAGATGTGACGTTTCACTCCCTTACTAAGGGCGTCAAAGATTTACCCCTCGGGTTAAGCTCAAATCGGAGAAATACGTTCACTCTAATATATATTCGATTAGGTAAAACGCCAGATAATTACCGAAACAAATATAATGTTTTTAGCTAGTTACAATAATTAATTAAAAATAACTCTGAGTTGTACCTTATTTAAAATTAACATGTTCTTCTGGAACGGTGTCAGGTTTCGTTGGTCGAGCTGCAACCCAATGCACCGGCGAGTGTTTCGGGTCCCTATTGGTAGTCCGCCGGTATGCACGCCGATTCTTCGGGAAATGGGCTGAGTAGGTCTTTTGTTCCTGCAAACTTGACCTTCCACTCAGCAGTGATTTTAAGCTGTAATTTTTCGGTGAATTTAGCGATTTTAAGGGTTACCTGGGGCGGGCGCTAGTGCCTAAATCCTGGTGCAGAGGTTGCTGGTACCTTACGACGGCTAGGCGTCGTTCTTTGAGCGAACGCGGTGTCAAATCCTGCAGATTGAATTTATTCGTCTTGAGCCGGAAAATGATGTTGACATTCCCCCGGTAGGGAATTTGCCGGCTGCGGAATCGAACGTCGAAGTCCAGGAATTCGCCTTTTAATGGCCAAAAAGGGGCCCTGTAGATGAGTTTATGAAGGGCGGCTACAGGACTCGAGCCGCTCAGAAGCGGGGTAGAGGCTGAGATTCCTACAGGTTACAGGTTTAATTACTTATTAGTACAATTAGGTTATGAGGAGTATTTCACCTCTCGGGGCGCCGAGATTTGCGTTTAAAAATTAGGCGGTCGGAAATGGCTTTTAAGCAGTTAGCCTGCAAGACAGTACAGCGTATTAAGACAGGGTTAAAGCCTCAGGGATTCGATTTCCCAAGAAAGTTCAACAATCAAGGTAAAATCGAATCTAGCGGTCTTCCTTTTGCGGAAAATTTGAACTTCTCGGGCTGATAGTACAACACGTCATCTCCCTTGAAGCCTGGTCTGGTAAAGGTTGGAGGCATACTCCGTTGAACAGTTCAGCGTGTCAGACCGGAGGCCCCAGATAAAAAAGGAGAGGACAGGATCAGCAGTGGTGAACTCAAGGGGGAATTCGATCCGCGGGCCGCAAAAATATCCTGGCGGGCCGCATGCGGCCCGCGGACCACATGTTGGACAGCCCTGTTATAGAACATGTAAATTGGATAAAGAAATATCTCCTCATTTAGACAACTGTAAAAGAACATTTACAGGATTTTTGTAACAGTAATTCATTAACAGGGCTAGATTAGAGCTTCTAGCAGCCATTTAAATAGATATTAATTAGAATTTAAAAGTATTTCTCTTAAAAAGCGCCTTGCATAGAAAACGTAAAAATTATGCAAACATATTACTGTTCGGTAAATAATAAAAAATCTAAAGAAGTAATTAAGATTTTATATTATTTTTTCCTATTATAAATCTTGCAAGTTTTCACTTAAAAAGGGCCTTTGAAGCAATAGGTAAGATGTTCCCTACAGGAACCCATGATGCACTGTCTACTTTCTGAGTCCAACCCCAGTCTTCTAGATTAGGAGCATGCCGTTGACTGCGCTCACTGGTACACCATACTCCTGCCTGATATACAGCCCGCTTGGAGTGTTGGAGTAGTGCTTCCTTCGTTGCGGGAAGTTTCTCCATTAACTTACTCTTCTGCTATAAAACAACTCCTTCCTGGCTTCATTCACATTGTCTAAATCACAGTTCTTATCATACAAGATCACGATGAAGCGTTCTAGTAGTTTAAAATTTTCATTATCAATATCAAGTTCTGTGTAAGGGTGGAGTGACATATAGGTAAAGGCATGTGTCACTTGAAAATAACAATTCCATCCCTCTCACGCAGATTTCTTGCCTCGTCCAAAAAATGATGATGTGGATCACATCCCGTCAGACTGTGGAATACAGGGAGGGTTTCGGATTTCTCTACACTCAGCTTCTCGTATATAGCATTAATGTTAATATAAGTAAATATTTTGCCTGTACCAAAGGCAACCCAAATCTTTACATCTACACACAAGGTCGTCCGGTGATGGAACTTGCCAATGAGGATCATCACTACGTCTGTGTCAACAGTACGCACCATACAGTTATTACAGTCATTCAAAAGTGCATCCTGTAAGTGGATAATCAGCCTGGTGTCCGCTTCCTCATGGCCACATGGTGGCATGGACCTATCAGTTCCTTGGAGAATAACTTCGGCATCACATGTGACAACAGTTACCTTGTTTTCGGCACCTTCAGCACTTGCCAATTTTTTAGAAAGGAATGCAAAAAGTTTCTGTTTGTTAGTGAGGTCCTTTAAGAAATCGACCCACTTAAGTGGAGCTTGTTCCTTCCTTCATACTTTCTCCTAACACTCTTACCTCGCTTTTCTCTAGTGGCTTCTTTGAGATTTGTCGGATTGTATTTGTCCTACACTACATCAACTCGTTTGCAGCTTTCTAATTGTTTATTGATGTGTGGAATGAATACGTGATCAGAATAATCATCAAATGTGGTAATTGGGGGGCAGGATATGCACAACAGCGCAGCGCCTCCATTGAGAAGCTTCACATCAACATAATCAAAAGGATCATTTGGGGAATCCTTGTCCAGAATGTCTATAAGATCAGACTTCTTTCAGAAGCGCAGATTTCCATTGTCAGATAGTGAATGATGATTCTCATGGCTGAAGAATGTAGTCACTCTCCTTATGCACCTATGCTACATCACTACGTACAGTTGAGAGAACAGAGAAGCATCAGTCTTAAGTAATGATATTTTTCCCTAATCTTTTGTCTTTATCTTTTGTAGAGGAGTTCTGAATAGAGGAAGTAAATTCTTTTTTATTGGTTCATAGAAATAGAAAAACATATTTTAAGTGTGTTATGTAGTGAAACTTATCAAGAAAATGTGGACACACCGGAAAAAACAGTTAATTGGTGAATAGTTTGTAATTAGTTCATATATTAGTGAAAAAATATATTGTTATGGTACACTAGTAGTTGGATTTGGCCGAATATTTAATATGTAAATAGAATTTGGGAGATCAATGCAATCGATTTTGACAAATTTAAAAAGAACAGGCTGTTTGAGTTAAGTTTATTATTAAAAATCTAATTTGAGACAAATTAATATGAAAATGATAACTATTGAGTGTTCTATAGGGGTTTTGGAATTTAGAAAGTAAATACATGCTTGTATCACATGACAAATGTAAATTCTAATAAAAAAATATGTTGAAGTAGGTAAAACTCAAATGAAGTTAAATTATAGATGGCATTAATAATTAAAATACGGTAATTAGGCGAATTTGTTACGATTATTAATAATAACAAATTATAAAACATGTACTTTTTACAATTTTGGTCTGAATAATAATATTGAAATTTTACCCTATTTTTAATACTTTAGTCTGAAAAGGTTTAAAAAGGGTCAATAATAAAATCTACGAGGTGAACATACTAGTGAAATATAAAGAAGAGTATTACAAATGAAGCATCAGTTATAGAAGAAAATTGGAAGACGGTAAAACTAAATAAAAGCAAGCAGAGTTATTAATTATAGAAGAACTCAAGATTTGGATAGAAATAGTTTATTTTAAATAATACAATTGACATGGTGTTACATTGGTTTGAGTATTGTCAAGTGCTGGGTTCGTTGAAGGCGTTCTGAAGACAAGAAAGATCTAGGGCCGGTTGCAGAAAGCAATGCTAAGTCTGGTGTTAGCTAACGTCGCGCCAAAGTGAACAAAATCGCATCAAATTTTGTTTACTAATGTATATACGTCGCGTTAGCTAACACCAGAGTTAAAGTTGCTTTCTGCAACCGGCCCCTATTGAGGGAAGATAGCAGAGGGACGACTGGATCTGCGGTATTCTGTTGGTTACTGACGACGGAGGTTGGTGAGGCTTGGAGCTACGGAAAAAGGATATCAATTGGAGATCGTCTGTGACAGCTAACTTGCCATGGAGCTGTATGAAGTAAGGTGTTTCTAGAAGGTAGCCGTTGGACGAGAAGAGTAAGGAGAGGTCTGTCCTGATAGCTGCCGGGAGTCGACAAGTTGACAGCTGTTGTCAGTAAGCGGGACATCAGAGCAGGGCTAATAAGGGTCCACGCTGATTACGTCAGATGGATTACTATCTTGGAGATGATAAGAGCAGTGAGAGTAAGAACAGTGCAAGGTGGGTCATAGTCTTGTTCAATCAACGCTATATCAAATAAAAGACAATTTAAAAAGTGCAATTACTAACTATAAACAGGTACTTACCGTAGAATATAAAAGTCAATATAATACACAAAGAATTGAGCATTTGTCATATTTGATTGAGATTAGTAATAGAACTTTGTTTGACGTCAAAGGTGACAGTTAATGTCATTACACAATTTAAATTTATTTTTAAAATAAAATTTAATTAACAACAAACTAGATAATTGAACCAACCCTGAAAGAGTCTCAAGGCGCTATCAATTTTAATAATTAAATAATATTGAAATTCGAACGATACAATTCAAGTTAAATATAAGAGCAGCCACTGCAAAATATTCTGCTATATTTAAAAATTGTGTAGTTGTATTCCTTGACCCCAAATATGTATATTTAGACACCAAGTTTGTGATCCTAAGTGATTTAGAAGCCGATATATTGATAATATACTTATATTTCAAAATGGCAGTTATAAAATCCAAGATGGCCGACGGAGAATTTGGTTTCTATCAAAAATTGAAAGCTAAGTACCTAAGTAGCACCTGGAAAAAATTGGTGCTTTTGTCCGGTGTGTCCACATTTTCAAGAAAAGCTGCTCTACTAGAAACAACGATAATAAAATAGTTTATACCCATACTGCGTTACATTTTCCTCACCTTGTATAACAACCAGCAGCATTAGACCTTACAACCAATCAAATTATTAAAAAATGCAGAGCGTGAAGATTTTATCAAATTATTGCATACTGTGCAAATTGTAATGTTTGCCAAATAATTCATGTTTATATCTATGATCTTTCAATTAAGCTACAATTGAGTAAATAACCAGCCCTAACCACTCGCGAAAAATTTTTGATCCTACTCAAACATCCATAAATTACTCGGCCAAAATATCACTTGCTGAAATAAATAAACGCCCTCGCCTTTGATAATAATTGATAGTTTGACCTCGTTTATAAACGCTTTCGTTGCTTTTTTACGATGAAGAATTTTCAGATTCTACAAACACGGAATATGCCCGACTCAACCAGTGAGAAATACAGTCTAGGAAAAATATGAACGACAATTGATGCATATTTGAAATTGTCTGATCCTAATCCACACAAAAGTCACTGTTTGAGAAGTACTTCAGCCAGTTTGTTGGCAAATCGTGAGGCGGATATAACCACTGTCACGCCATGGTGGTTAGAAATCCGCTAATGTTGCTGAAAGTTACATATAGTCTATTTTTTTGCTTTATGATTCAGAGCAGGCTTTGCATTTATATTATTTTAGCAGTGTACAACAGTTTAGTTACAAAATATAACTAATGTCAAAATCCAGGTCACCGGGATTGTCAAGTTGACACTTCAGCAAATCTTAATAAAATGCCACGAAAAAGCAGCATTAGGTAATAGTAAAACCAAAGAGGCTATAAAATGCCGTTCTACTAATTTTCGATGTAAGTATTAAGAATTAAACAGATATAACTTTTCTAACAATTTCTTATAATGCTAGATTTCGAATGCAACACAGAAATCGAAACGAAGCAAAATCACAACTCCAGCAATAACCGAATGATAATATGAATAAAGAAAAGGAATTTCTAACTTGGGAGGAACAGAGTTTCAGGGAAGATATTAAGAAAAAAATTTGGAATTTTTTACTCTTAAAGGAAATATTTACAATTTCGAAATTATAGTGAAAAATGTATATTCATGTTTTTGGATGAAACTTTACCAGGATGTGACTTACTGTTGGACTCGGACAATAATGACAGGGACTATCATAAGTGTATCAATAGTGACATTTTTAGGCAATGTTGAAAAACAGTTAATCCCAGCTTTGGCCAAATTGAATGGAAAATGTGTGTTAATTATAGATAATGCACCATATAATTCGGTTCTTATCGATAAATCATCCAATTTCTCGTCCAATAAACTACAAATACAGGAATGGTTAATTAAAAGTGACGTACAACTTGGTGACAAAATAATAAAGCGACGATTATGGGAGTTTAATTTTACTTTATATTGACCAAAAGCAATACTTAATTGACAAAAACGACATGTACATGAAGTTCTTAGATTACCTCCATACCACTGTCAATACAATCCAATTGAATTGGCATGGAGTTTATGTAATAACTATTATAATAAGGACATAAATTCTCAGCCTCCCTCAAAAGACATGATTGCTAATTTATGGCTTAAATCTCTATCACTGTGTACAGCAAACATATGGAAAAAAACGTTGAGCACTGTGAACTACTAATATAAAGTGACTGGGCAAAGCACATTGTTAAATTGGTGTGGATGATATACCTCCTGTTATTATTAGGTTGGAAGAATCTGATACAGAATCGGAAGACGAGTTGTATTCCTCTTCTGAATCAGATTCTGGATGATTATCCTGAAGTCTATCCATCTAAATTCTGGTAAATTATATCTCTGAAAATGGTTCTACCAGAGTATTTTGTATTATCTCTTTATTTTGAAATGCCTGTTATATGTGTAGCATAAATAATAACTTATACAACACAGTTCTACAAACAAAAATTATCAGCAAATTATTAATAATATATTTATTTTTACATTAGTACATAAAAGATAGATGTCTAGAAATTTTATGAAGCTTAAATAAACGTACTTAAAATAAAGCAATACCTTATTTAATGTCAATGGTTCAGTAATTTTAGCTCTTATTAAGTATAATAGAGCTTACAAGTTAACACATTGACAGTTCTAATGGTTTTTGACATAACTAGTGTTTTTTCCTTTGCCACTAACTACCTACACTGTTACAAAAATGCAAATGCAAAGCCTGCTCTGAATCATAAAGCAAAAAAACAGACTATAGAAACTTATGTGGAACATAAAATAAAAATTGCAAGAAAGGTTTTAATACGAATATAAAATAAACATTCAACAAGCAACATTTCAGAAAATGTATATGTTAATAACCAGATAGTGACATCAGGTAAGTGTCCTTATTATAGAAATAATTTAAATTCACCTAACGTTATTTCAATAAATAAATTATGTAATTAATGAAGCAAATTATTTAACATTTAATGCGTCGGGCAAGTAACCACTCGGTATGTACTAAGTGACGATTAATACGGTATATTTTCTAATTTTTTTTTGTATTAATGATAGATTTAGGCGTCAAAATATAAAAAAATGTGTTACCTAATAGTAGTCAGGATAAAGTCAGGTATGAGCAAAAAGTGACGACGTTAAATTATCGTCTTTGCTAACTCACACTTTCATTTAAACAGGAAATTTTTGTTGATTAAATAGCTCTAACTTAATGTAACTTACTAAAACCATAAATTTTTGCGGCAATCTAGCAACCTGCATTTGCGTTAAAAATTTCGTTCTTAATTCGCTATTTATCTCATTATGGAATCTGAAGCAGATAAGATCGCGGCGGCAGCCAAAATTCACGACAATAGAGCGCAATTACTTTAAATTGATATTTGCCTTCGAATTTTAATTTTGAGCCAAATAAATTACACCTCGAGGTGATAACTATCGCAGATCTGACCAGTTTGGTGTAAAACTTTTGAAGTGCCGAAGCGCTATGTTAAGAATTTCAAAACTGCCAGTAAATAACTTACGCGGCTTTAATGAAGGTTAAAAATATTATAGGCCGTCGAATTTAATAAGCTTCGCGAGTAAGTAGAACTGATTATTCTGCAGATAATTTACGGCGACTGCTTTACTGTAAATATCGGTAATTTTTCTGCGCCGTTCATTATTTTCAGTAGTATAATTCAGTAATCTAAAAACTTGGATGGAAGGATTTTTAACAGCGCTGCCGACTACAGCGAGCGTACGCTATAAATAACAACCAATTGATAGGTCGCATTCTGTATAACAAATATAACTAACCATAATCGTATTTCTTCATGTAAAAGGATATTTCAACGCTGTTACAGTAGTCAAGCGAGTTAACCCGTGTATTGTGTATCTACTTACTCTTACTAAGTCGAATACACTATTTTCCAGGATTGTTTTACATCAACTGAAGTCAATAGTAAAGCAAAAAGCGTACGTTCATAAGCAAAAACAACTGCGTACGTTGTTGCGAAAAAGTATAAATACACCAGATACATATCAAACAGATATAGAACATACGATGTGAATCGGTTATGGGGGAATTCATAAACATTAAACGAAACTAGATAAAGTTTCTAGCAGCGTTTGAAAATGCCGTACAAGGGAGACCTATCATTTTAAGTTGGCTGATAAATAATACATATAAGTTATCAAACTCCACGATGTGACATTAAATCAACCAATATATTAACATCTTTCTGTGCTAATTAGGCTTCAGACAAACAATTAACCGACGCGGCATCCTAAAACACATCCAGGCCAGTTCCAAATAAATATTGGCATATACGACCTGACAGTTGCTTTCATCAAATAACGCGGCTACTTTACGAGTCTAGCAACGCCTCAACCATGAATCAATATTTTTAAATTAACCAATTTATTGATAGTGATCTGCTAGTACAGATGGCAACTTTCATCTCTGCCTTATGTGGATTATATTTTATCAGGACAGGCATCAGTTCGAATCGCTAGAAACAAAAAGTTGTCCTACAGCGGCCTGATCTAACGTGCAACAAAAACTGGCCCTATAATTTACAACACGAAGGAATTGATATACAAGAACACACATATGACAAATTTAAAAATCTATTTGAAATAAGATAACGCCAGGAACTCTACAACGTTAGTTTTAGTACTACAATAATCCATTACTAAACCGTTAGCAAACCAAATACTTTCTGTATGACATTCTATTATCTTCCATCAAAATTGTATACAGGTTTGTTTCGAAAAATGGAAACGTTACAAATGAAATATTTTAATTCCATAATTACAATGTTCGTGTATCCTATTCCAAAATACAACCATATTTCTAAAATTCTTCACGAATGGTGGAAAATAAAATTGAATTTCATATAAACTAATGATGCGTTTTAAGCCTGCATACAAATTTCAAAGCGATTAGTCTAATCAAAATAGCTTCAACTAAGTGTAAGTAGTTTAATAACTTCGAATTCTACACAATAAAATTAAAAAATAACAATTAAACAAACTCTTCTAACATTTGAATGACAGTGCAAATACAGAAGTTTAAATAATAGTGAACAATTAGTTATTGGAATAGAACGGCTGACATTAATTAATATGTTAAAAACCAAACCAACTTATTAGTTCATATTTGAATCGAAATTTTATAATTTCCGATCCACGAAGCCACGCATTTTTTCCGTTAAACAAAATGATACAATTGCCGGTGCCTAAAATAACTCATTGCAATATCTAATTGAGAATTAAAAATTCGAGCCTCCCGGCTCACTTATCGCATCTCAATTTCAAAACTTTCATCATAGATTATTCCAAAAGAAGATATATTTCCATACAGTATGGAAATAAAGTAACGGATAAATTCATTAACTTTGTTAATATTAAATTTTATGAAAAAATCTTGGGGTATAACGATTTTAGTTATAGAACATACACTATGTTTATGTAGAGTTCCTAAATATTATAAGAGTTGAGACAAGTCGGGAATAGATGCTGATTGGTTGTGGTCCACTACGCATGCGCAGTTTCGTTTGAAATTGCGCCAGATTTAAATCCTATAGTGACTGTAGAAACCAGTTCTGAGAATGTCACATTTGACAATTTTTTATTCGACTTTAGGTCTAACCCTGATTGATGCAAATGTATTAATATGTATGTGTTCCATTTCTACTTGACAATAGTTTTTTAAATAGCCTATCTTGCAGTATATCTTGTAAGTATGTATATGGAATTTACTTAAAAATTAGTTACCTAAATAATTATTTTTCTACAGTTTTTGAAATACGTGTTGTTGCATTTTTCGCTTCAAAAGTAGATTCGAACACGGCTTTATATCCATTGACACAAATTCCCAAAAACGAGAAGCAAAGAGCTGAATAGTTCAAAAATATAAAATGAACACTCACAAGTAGAACCAGACTCGGTGGGAAAAAGTGCGTCTGGGTGGCAAACGAAAACTAAAATCCAATGACGTATAGTACATTTTTTTTTCTATAATAATTTTCGAGGTCAACTTTCTAGGGGATAAGTTGCATTCCTGCAGGTTCCCTAGTTTTAATAATGTTGGTACATAGATTTTTAGTTCTTTTCTTCCACTAAAAAAAAATATTGTCATTTTGACAGATATGTCATAATTTAATATCACTTGCTTCATTTTTGCATTTAAAATATTTCTTGGTTTTCTTTTTTTATCCGATTTTATTGATGATGATGATGATTCCATGTTAAAAAAAGAAATTTGCCAAGAGTTCAAATTAAGAAACTTTGACATTCAAAATTGACACATAACCATAATTTAGAAAAAGTTCTACCAACACGAGGTATAAAAATTTCCTAGCGTTTTAATCACATGTCTACCAACATCGTAACACTTTGACAGTTATTATAGAAAAAAAAACGTACTTTACCTACTTCGTTTACGTTGTCTCAACTCTTTCTCAAAGATTACTTATAAGTATAGGATCCGTAGGAGATACCTACCAGTGTAATTGTCATAAACGCTTTAAATTAACCTTTTTTTGGCATTGTCAAAGTGACAAGTAATTAAATTCATAGGTGACACATACTAAGAAAGACAACTCGGGCCTTGTATGCTATCATTTATTTTTGGAACAGTAATGGCGGCTGGCATTTACGTTGTCTCAACTCTTGTACTATATAGGAACTCTACCTTTATGTTACTACGTCATTTGTTTTAAAAGTTATGACGTCATCGACAATTTTTTTAAATGACAACCTAGACTTTTTATTATTGATTTTGGTAGTAATTTTTATGTTGTTTTCAATTATATAAAATTTTCAATATTTTACATCTGAAAAAATCGAGAAAAATGGTCTTAAAATTTAAAGATTAAAAACCAATGAAATGAGCAAAATAAATCTAATTACTTTGAATGGAGTTGACCACAAAGCAACCACTAATAGAGGAGTTTCTTAAATGCACCTGTAAAATAATTGTTAGGGACTGGCCCACCCGTCGGAGGGCGCTAGTGTCGCCACTCGGCAAGGTTGTGAACCAAACTATAATTAATGATATTTCGGTATGTGAAGAAGTGTTATTTAAAATTGTGCCGATTTAGTGTAGGAGACACACATTTTTCAAAAGCATACAAAATCTACTAATAGAAACGTTTTCTGAATGCATCTGTCAAATCAAATAATTGTTAGAGATTGGCCCACCCGTCGGGAGGCGCTGGTGTCACCTGTCCGCTATAGCCCCTATATTTACATATAGTAGCGACAACGATTGATGTTGCCGTTGGGGCAAAATCACGTTGGTATCCCTTAAGTCCCTAGCATATTTAAAAATCGCCTAGGAAGTTGCATAAATAAATTAAAATGTGACATTGACAGTTGTCGTGTTTTTATTCATTTTTCTCTTCGGGGGCTAATTTGAAGTCGAGGACGTGGAAATGCCAGGATGTTGTGTCGATAAGTGTAAAAATAGTGGCAGAAAAGAATTTCAGGTATTCAGATCTGTTACTTTTTCACTGTTTACACTGAAATTGACCGTTTAGTAACTTTTTGTATTTTCATGTTTGCATCAGGTTTGCCCCATGATGTCGCTACTATTTGTAATAGAGGGGCTATACTGTCCGCTTTTTGAAAAGTGCGTATTTAATAAACTCGCCAAACTGACACCGATAAATCATTTAAAATGCGTGAAAAGCATTTTGAACCAAAGTAAATTGTTGCAATTGAGCACGACTATTGTAAGATTGACAATACTTATAAAACAATATTGCTATTTGAATTACTTAAAATATAATTGTTATTCGCAAATATTTTGTTTGAATTTTCCATAATTATTGTAAACTTCAGAACCTATAAAGATTTTGCATATTCCGATTTATGCGGTTCAAAACTTTAAAATCGAGATTCTGATTAAGACAATTTATGAATATGCAAAATTTGTATTGGTGTTGACGTAATGGCGTATTTAAATTTTGCCACCTTGCTGGAATAGTTTCTGGCCCACCCGTTGTAGGGCGCTGAAACTTTTATACAAGCTTACTATGGGAGAAATCGCTCTATTAGTGGTTGCTTTGTGGAGTTGACAATAGATTTTTGTTTTTTTTAATTTCAATAAAAACGAATGTACCATCAATGACTTTCCGTCAAACGTAGGTAACTAGATTTACTTTGCTTATTTCATTGGTTTTTAATATTTAAATTTTAAGACCATTTTTCTCAAATGTAACATATTGAAAATTTTATATCATTGAAAACAACATAAAAAGTACTACCAAAATCAATAATAAAAAATACAGGTTGTCATTTAAAAAAATAGTGGATGACGTCATAACTTTTAAAACAAATGACGTAGCAACATAAAGGTGGTTGCAGTGTATGTCCTATAATTAAAAGCGCTACACCCCTTCAAGATTTTTCATAAAAATTAATATTAACAAAGTTAATGAATTTATCAGTTACTTTATTTCCACACTGTATATATTTAATTAAAGTACTGATACAGTTACGATGGTTACAATGCCCTGGGGGAACAGAAAATAAATAAACATAATAACCACACAACATTTGCTTATAGCAAATACTTTATTATCAAGAAATAAGATATTTTGCAGCAACTGAGTAAAACTGCATGACTAAATTTCCCGTAACACCATTTAAGCTAGCCTAGAGTTATCGCCAATATCACTTACATATTTGTCTAATTAAAAACTTTATAGCCCCTGTAAAGATAACTATTAAAAATTAATAAAATTATTACCAATTGTTAAGACCAGCAGATCTATTAGGAGTTGCAAGTAATTTTATTGTAAATACCAGATAACACCTAAGCTAATATTCTAGCAGATGTACAGTTATACCTCGGTAGTTACTTCAATAATGCGTAGAGTAGTATCTCTGTCATATTTTCAATTACTATTTTATAACGAGATGTCAAAAAGGTCGTCAAAAGTGCCTACTTTATAGCTAAAACAATAAGCGTTGTTTGTTTAAAGCCAAGGTGTGGAATATTATAGCTTAAAACAACAAAAACATGTAAAACGCCCAAGGAGTTTACAAATCAATCACCGGGTACCGTTAGTGTTAATTAGAAAACTTGACCCCAGTGCAGCTGAACAATAAAGTTCTTAACGTAGCAGTCTGTTCAGTAACTAGCAATTCAAATGGGCTGCTTCAAGTATGTAACGAGCCCTTAATGATTTTTAGGTTTGATGGATATTGGTTCAGACGGCTCGAACGATTCGTAACTATGTCAAGAAAATGTAGTAATATACCACTAAGGAATTTATTACTGACGTGCTAGATGGTGTAATTATGTTAATAGTAAAGCAACCAATATTCAAAAGATTATGAATCTCATTTTAATATACAAATACTGATGGCGAGTGTCAAATTCGGTTAATCGCAAGTTACTAGTTCTTCTTGCCGGTAAAATTTACGTAGATACTTAAAATTCAAAATAATTAAACACCATGTTCTGATTTTGATGGTAATTCTTAATGTCACTGACATTCCCAATTTAAACTATTATTTAATTTTCTAGCTTAACCCGACCGTCATAAGACGGACCTTGAGCTTTTCTTCTTTTACCACTTTAAGCCTTTCGGCTTGGTTTGGCGGTGCATCTACTCCTTTCTCAGTCTATCTTCACAGCACCAATTCTAGACACATTTTCAGTCTGTCTTTATTGATTATTTGACTCAGTTCCTGTATTAAAATGAATAAATACTATAAAAAATAGTTGTTCTACAATGGCACAACATCTTGTAGCACTGTAACAGTAAAGTATGTACGGTGATTTTTTAAACTCAATTGCAGCAGGCCCTGGATAGCCTGAATCAGTTGGCAGTACTGAAGTGTATTGTCAGTCTATGTCAAATTTGAGATTTGCAGGTTAAGTTTTGCGTCAGTCTCAGTCTGTGTCAAATAACAAACAAAACCGAACCCACTAACCTCGAATTTGGCATAGACTGACAATGCACTTCAGTACTGCCAACTGATTCAAGCTATCCAGGGCCTGCTGCAATTGAGTTTTTAAAAAATCATTCTGCATGTGGTACTTGCTGGTAAATCCATTTAGTTTGAAGAATAGAGCATTTACACAGTTTTTTCATTTTAAGTTTCCAAACAGAAATAGTATATGCTTAGTGGCAACTGAGAAGATTTTATTTCCATTAATTGGTTGTGCTGAACTTCTTTCCATTTTACTTTTAAACTTTACACGCGGGACGAAATGAATATCTTTGCTAAATACATATAATTAACTATTAATGATTTATCTAATTATTACCTTCAATAATAGGGTAGTGGATTTTAGTATGAATAAAATTAAGCGTTTTTACTTTCTCGCATACGGTAGTATAGAGAAAGTATTGTAATCGTCAAAAAAATCGACTTCGAGATTTTGACGAATCTTGACGTGTTAGACCTCCTAGAGTCCGAAAAACCCATTTTTCGAATTATGTCTGTGTGTGTGTATGTGTATGTGTGTGTGTGTGTTAACTTAAAAAGGAAATAAGCTAGACCCTTGAAATTATGTACATAGTCATTATTCAAAATTTGTAGATTCCTATCAAATTTTGAGCGAAATCGGTTAACCGGAAGTGGCACTTTACCTAAACAGGTAGCGGTACCTATTCAAGTAAAGTACCAGTTTGCTTCGAGATATTTGAACAAAATTTTCTACATACATTTCTTATGTAGAAAAACTACCAGATATTCCATTTCAGCATGATCGGTTAACCGGAAGTGGCATTTTACCTAAACAGGTAGCGGTATCCATTCAAGTAAAGTACCAGTTTGCTTCAAGGTATTTGCACGAAATTTTGCACATACATTTATTATTGAGAAACAGAGATAGATACATATACAACTGTTAAACACCAATAGTTATCAGTACCAAGGCGAATGCGAGAAAGTCTAGGGGAGCACACTCCCGATTTTTTTTCCTGGAGTCAAGTATTATCTACCTCCTAACACGGTTATTTAAATACAAGTCGGCGGTACAGTTAATTATGTTGACAAAACAAAATCAACGATAGAGACTTACAAGAAGTCCATAAAAGAAATAAAAAACCGAAAAGGATAAAATAGAAAGCAGTTCTCAGTAATGAATCAGATCACAGTTGTTCCTTTTTTTATATACACAGTATGAAACTTGGAAATCACATGATTTATTTATCTTTTCTTTTTTATCTTTAAATGGTTGCGTAATGGATGATAATTCTTGTACTGATTTTATTATTGATAAATGCCGCAGATGTAGAAGAAATTACGGAACTACCAGGCAGAAACTGAACTAGTGATGTAAAAAACGCGTTTTTTTTTAAATCGAATAAAAAACCTAGAAAAAAAACAGAAAAAAACGGTTTTTTTTGTTTTTTTTTGTTTTTTATTCATTTTTGTAATTGGCGGCATGTTTTGGTAGGTAACCACCCCTATTGGAAGTTGCTTTAAGCTGGACCCAGCTCTGAAACTGTCGACCTGATCGACGAATCAAGTTACGTTAGCGATTCATCAGACAGTGACATGGGCGACGTAAACTGCATGGATACTGACTCCGAGTCAGTTGAGGAGTCAGCCATGTCTGTTAGAGAGTAATTTCTGCATTATTATAATTTCTACAGGGCGTTAGGGAAGTTGACGGAGAAATTTCTAGGGGTGAATCCTTGTCCCAAAATATGATGATTTAACTCAACTTACCTATATACAAAGTTGCTTAGTTTAGCCGCTATAGGGCTTTAAAAATTAGTAATAATAATAATGGTGAGACACTAACACCCCATGGCCTGCAAGGCGGAAGGTCAGAGCTTCTATATTCTCGCTCTCACACCCGGCTGTCGCGTGTCAAATTTATGACACGTGGTGATGTGGTGAGCATCACGCATTAGACAACCGCATTATTACCCATTATTCCTTCGAACGCAGGTCCCCAATTATTTAAAGCGACTAGCTTTTTTAAATGTTTTAACCCCCTGTATAATCACTACCAATTTTTTTTTCTGGACAGTTACTTTAATATAGAAGCTATTCACTCTCTTAAAAAATTTTAGTTGGGTAAACGGTTTAGCCACAAAAAAATATTTTCTAAATCTCTACAAAAGCCTAGTGCTAAGTTAAAATTACTGATTCAGCCTTGTAGGGATTTAGAAAATATTTTTTGTGGCTAAACCGTTTACCCAACTAAATTTTTTTAAGAGAGGAAATAGCTTATAAATCAAAGTAGCTATCCATAAAAAAACATTAGATGGATAATTAATTGTGACAAAGTTTTTAAACACCCTGTAATTTTTGAAATTAGGGTTTATGCCACAAAATGCTTAAGTTTACTGGTAAAAACGCATGGCCAAAAAATGAATAAAATCCATCAACGATTTTTCGACCTAGAATTAGAAAAGCTAATCATCTTTAAAGCCCTCTAGCGGCTAAACTAAGCAACTTTGTATATAGGTAAGTTGAGTTAAATCATCATATTTTGGGCCAAGGATTCACCCCTAGAAATTTTTCAGTCGACTTCCCTAACACCCTGTATATCCACTTTGGCTGTTTCTATTTTTCTTTAGAAATATTTGCTTTTTTTTTGTTATTATAAATTCTATAATTCACTTTACCTACGAAATGTATTATTTTTATTTTATCTTCATCCGTGTTGTTATAGCGTCTTAACCAAATTAATTTTAGTATCGTTAAGAGCTTCATTACCGCACTGGGTGCGGTAATGGACATTACCGCACTCAGTGCGGTAATGGACAGATATTACCGCACTCAGTGCGGTAATGAATATTACCGCACTCAGTGCGGTAATGAATACTACCGCACTCTTTTTATACAGTGAACCAGAGTTTATTGATGAAGATAAAATATTGAACAATACACGTTTGCTTATGGCACACAACGAAACTCGTTTGATTGCCGCAAAACTCGGCTCACCGCCTCGTTTTGGCAATCAAACTCGTTTCGTTAAGATGCTCATAATCAAACTTCTATCGTTAATATCTATAAAAATATCTGTTTTTTGTTTTTCCAAACAAATTACTTGTTGTTATTCACTACACTTTAATTCTGAAAAAAAACGCATTTAAATAAAAAACCAGACCGCTTGGTTTTTTTTACAAAAAAAACAGGTTTTTAAAAAAAAAACGAACGGTTTTTTTTTAGGTTGCATCACTAAACTGAACACTACTTTTGTAAACAAGATATTTCGACGTAGAAAATGGATCAATATATTTTTCACTGTTCTATACAAACATAAAAATAAGAGATTAAATATTACAGCTCCGTAAACAATGCTTGGTGGGAAACTAAATTCAGTTTATTAAATATAAATATGATGGTATGTTTCACTTTGTCCACTATAAATATTGGATGTAATGAGGCGTTTCCTTTAAAATTGTCAGCGACGTAAATTAAACTATTTAAATGTTGACCTAGATTATGCGAGATGATAGATGATGACAAAAGGGCATTTTTATAGTAATACACGTAAATGTTAGGTATACATTTTTTGGCGGAAGTTGTAGCAAAAATTTTATGCGAATTTATGAGGCTGAAAACAGTACCTGCACAATAGGTGATACGAATGTTGATGCTATATAAATGTATGTATGACAGTATTGAAACATTTGCAATTATAAATGGAACTTTATCAATATTTTCCAAATCTAACCTATAGAGTACGCATAAAAGGCACAAATTCGTCTAATGCCAACAACAACAAGTTTACAGGTTTTAGACCTTGTTTTTGTTAAAGGTCTATTATTAATTGATTGCCTTATACGGCAAGTAATCTGCACACGCAACTGCTATGCCAAATTAATTGATATACCTTGCGATTTATTTATAAAGTAAGCAATCTGAGATAAATTGTCGTGTTTCGTCACGATAATGCTCCTATACACAAGAGTGCTTTTCTTTATTATAGTTATCCACGAAGCTGCTTTCGAAATAGTTGAACTAGCGGCATTAGCAAAACTTGACCAAAGTCCCTGCCACTTATTTCTGATATTAAATTAACGTTTGGGAGTAGGTATTAGTTTTTCAAATAAGAAATATAACAAGTGCTTGAAAAATTTCCGGAAATATTTGGAAATATGTTCTGCAGCTATTTTTTCAATAAGTGCATGAGTGCATGCCAACTGAAAAAATCCCGACTCCCAAGGAGGAGGGATTTTTTCTTGGAGGCATGCACGAATGCTTTTGTTGAAAAAAAAAGTAGCTGCATAACATATTTCCAAATATTTCCATAGGGAAATTTTCTCATTGAGAATATCCCTTATGCAAATTTAGTTGAAAATTTTCCATGGTAACGGCGAAAATTGCTAATCGGAAATTTACCGGAAAATGTCCACTTATGTCATTGTCATCACAAAAAACCGTAAAAGATTAGTACTTAGATATTAGTTTCGTCTTTTTTTAATAAAAATGTTTTCTTTACTGTGTTTTTCATTCGTGATATTCTCTATCAAAATATAACGCGTGCTTAAAAAATTTCCCTATGCACATATTTCAAGCACTTGTTAGGTATATTTCTACTGATAAAACCTCCATTACCACAACAGATAAACTTTCCCCGTTTCAATACATTAAAGAGCTATTATTGATATTGTTGAAAATTTCTAAAAATATCAAAATAGTTTTCCAGGAAAAATACAGAGCCATATTTAATAATAATAGGTTATTAGTTATTAGTTGTAGAGGTCAATTTAAATCAACGTCACTTATTTTATTCTATATTAAATACCGTTTAGAATTTTTTTTCAATAATGGCTGACATATTTGGCACGTGATTTTACCTTAAGTAAATACAAATTCAAATAAAAGAACTTCAATCATCTGAGCTAAAGTCAAAGAATGCTGATAATGTAAAAAGTCGACTAGGGAAATACATAGATCTGTTGTCTCAATATTGTAACAAATACAAATTAGACTGACAATTTGCTCAAAATTTAATATTGAAAATCTTTAATAACATTGAACCATTGACGATGGCACTTTTACCAATATTAACTAGAAAGTCATTAATTATTCCAATTACTTCATATCTGTTTACAGACTATGTATGGCTTGTATCCGTACAATTTAGAATTCGTCTCTAACGATCTGTGAACTACTATTATTAAATAAAATACAGTAACATAATTTTGGTAACATGATTAAAAAGAAGATAAGAGTAAACCACATATTTTCAGAAACTGCACGCCAATTTCGGATCATTTTACTGCTTGTTTTAAACACGACGCTGTTAATCGATGAACTTGTCTATAATGTATGCTATCCAGAAACCCTGCAATCATATAATTATTGTATAGCACGAATCTGACGTTAAGTGTAGCTTCATTATATTTATTGGTCGAATAGGTATCTTTTCGGGACCAAACATAACTCCACAATATCTTGCAACGGTAAAATCATATCACAAATTGGGTTAATTGGCATAGAGACATAGAGCTCATCTGATTCTGATCAGCAGAATGGTAAAGATTATATCTCACACCAGTGCGTCGAAGTTTTTGTTTGTGAACAACCAGGTGTGGCAGCTGTGGCATGCAAAACACCTACATACCGTTTTCTAATAAAAAAGCGATACAAGGGCACTATTCGTTTATTTCCATTCCGAGCAGGATAACTCTTCATTGTTTCCACAATCGTAGAAATAGCAGAACCAATCTCAATTGTTTACAAATTTTAAAACAACTACAACATAACCATAAATGGCGAGAACGGCAGGCATTTGTAACATTTTTGCAACCGCGGTCGTTGACCAACCGCTGAATAAATAAAAAGCAGTTTAGGATATATAAATATTTCAACGAGAAGCAACCGAACAGGGTAAATTCAGCACGAAAGCGGTTAGAGGTCACTTGTGATACAGATACGAAAAGACACTAGAACAACATTCTGGTGTTGTACGAAGCCGCAAGGAACATCGCCAACAACCTAGGAGGCCACGGAAGCGTGCGTGGTGCGCTGTTGTGCATTGTATTTACAATATGATAACTTTGGACCATCTGCATATAAAGTACAACCATAAAGCGCTTTTCAAGTCGTATCCGAACAAGCCCATTGCACAAAACTAAATAAGTTATGTGAAAATACATAATTTTGCGAATTTAAAATGACTAAAATACACCATTATCATTTAAAACGCCCAATGGTAACATCTAGGTATTTGAAGTAGTTACTAGAAAATTTAATATTAATATCTTTTGGCGATAACACTCTACAGGGTAATGCAATTTTGAGACTCCCGACTGGAATCTAAAAAATCAGTGACTGATACAAGGTCGGTTACTTTGGGGCAAAGTTGCAAACTCTAATGCTGAATAATATCCAACATATAAATTGAACCTAGCAGTCTTAGTTTACAAATTATGCCTAAGGAAAAAAATTTATTTGAGTTCCTTTGTCTATTATGCGAGACAACAAAACTAGTTTACCATAATTAGAACACGTTTTAAAAACGAATTGAAGTCTAGTTTTTGGTTTTTATCACTTCTGAGGTATCCATACTAATTTTCTGATTTTAAATGCACATCAAAGATGGCTATGACACCGAGAAACGAGCTTATTTTTCGCTTTGCCTTGATATAAGGTTACCTACACTTATTTTTAGAAATAGCAGTAAGCCGTGTTTGTTTAATCTAAAAACAAATAAAAATTTCAATTCCCACATTGATTAAGCTTTACTGATTTTTTGCACATGTTACTTAATTCAATAAATTCATAAACAATTTCGGCACTGTAGCCGGTAATTTTTATAATAATTATTAATACTTATTAGTTTCTTCACAAAACAATAAAAATCCATTTACCATCAATAAATGTGTTTGAGCAACTAAATTATTTAAATACTGAAACAGCCATAGTTCGCAAATAATCATTGTAAGAGATACAATGGTCATCACTGCGCAGTGTTAAAATCTAACTCTCGCAAAGCAATTTCGACACCCGGATCGAATTACCTAATTTTTAACGTTTTATGTGGAGTTCTCGAAAAAACAAAAGCAGAACAACACACAATTGCACACTATGTACTACACTTTATATCGAAGAATATTCGAAATAAAAATATTCGAAGATATTTTTAAGTACGGATGTGTTACTTGAGACATAATGGGCTATAATTCGCATATTTTCCTGAAAGTACTGTTTACAAGTATAATTGTTAAAATAACCAAATTTTCCAATTTCGAAATAACAGATACGGTTTGCATTTATGTCCAAAACCAATTTTGTGGACGTAATAATAACTTTTTTTTTTAATTTATTTAACCAGCTCAGCATTATCTTTGCTATACATGGTTTTGTTATTATACTTATGACTACTAATATTATATGAGGGCGGCATATTATAAATTATGCTCCTCTGTATCTCTACAACTTATTATTAGTTTTTATAATTTTAATTATTCTATATCGTCCAGCTGTAAGAGGGTGTCTTGTGGTAGTTTTCGTTTTAGTCTAACATGAATGTCAGTTTCACCAATGTTGTAGTACATAGCACTAGAGCATTCACTAATGTTATTAAAGAAATTTGTTGCCACTTTATTAATATATTCTTCTATCGTTGGTAGTTGCAGTTCATGATGCAATTGTTTGTTTCGCACAAACCATGGGGCGTTAACTGCTATCCTTATCACTTTGTTTTGTAGCACTTGTAACTTTCTTTTATGTGTTTTAGATGTATTTGTCCATATTACACACGCGTATGTTAAAATTGGTCTGAGGATGGATTTGTATATTAGCAGTGCACATTCGGTTCTTAGGTATGATTTTCGGTTAATGAGCGGATATAGAAGTCCTAGTCTTGAGTAACACTCATTCAGTTTTTTGTTTATGTGTATTCCCCATCCTAGCCTTGTATCTAAGTGTACACCGAGATATTTGACTGCACTGTCTCTTGCGTTCCACTCTATTTTAGATTGATTTAAGTAGAGGTTAGGCAATGTTCTTATTTGTCTTAAGGTGAATACTTTAGCCTGGCTTTTTGTAATATTAACCTTGATTTTCCATTGATCCATCCATCTGGTTATCCTATTTAGCGCTTCTTGCAGGTGGTTAACTGCTTCTGTCACGATGTTATTGTGGGCTATTATGGCTGTATCGTCTGCGAACAATGCTATTTCGGTATTATCTGTAGTCGTTAGGTTAAATAGCACTGGTCCTAAAATGCTCCCCTGTGGGACCCCAGCTTTAATTGTTCTTTTTATAGATAATGTTGCATTAATTCTGACAGCGAAGGTTCTGTTACTGAGGAATGAGCTAATTATGTTTTTTAGATATTTAGGTATTCTGAGGTTAATTATTTTGTATATCAAGCCGTCCTGCCACACTTTATCGAACGCGTTTTGTAGGTCAATGAACGCTATAACTGTGTATTGTTTGTTTTCATATCCTTTTTCAATCAATTCTGTTAGTCTTAATAATTGATGTGTGGTGGAATGTTTTTTTTTTGAATCCAAATTGATGTGGTGGGATTATATTATTGTAAGTTAAAAACGTTTGGATTCTGATTAATATGACCTTCTCTAGTAGCTTAGATAATGTTGACAGCAAGCTTATTGGTCGATAGCTATCTGGTTTATGCTTGTCTTTACCAGCCTTGTGAAATGGGACTATGTACGCATGTTTCCATTTATTCGGGAAGTACCCCAGTCTTAAGCAGGCGTTAAATATCGTTGCTAATATGGCTAGTGATTTTTTTGTTAGTTGTTTTAGAATGTCATTCGTTATTTGATCTGGGCCGGGGGATTTCTTTAGTGGGAGTTTAGTTATATAGCTTTTTATTTCTTTGGGCGATGTAGGTTCAAATTCAATGGATTTTTCGTTGGTGTAGTTATCTATTCCTTCCTTTATTTGTTTTATTTGGTCCGGATTATTCGCTGTTATGTTAATAGTGAAGGTTCCTTCCAGATGTGCTGCAAGTACTTCTGTTTTCTCTTCGTCTGTTGGATATTGTATATCATTCACATGTAATGTGTGAATTATGTTCGGTTGTCTTAGTAGCCATGGTGGCGTCCTTTGCTCCAAGTTCTTCAACATATTTGTTGTACTTGCTGAGTCTATATTTTTCGAGTTCCATTCTGACTCTATGCGTTAGCTGATTTGTATATGTTTTCAGGTATGGTTGTCTTGTATTTTGCCATCTGCGTCTTATTCTATTTTTTAATTTAATTAAGTTCATTATTTCTGCAGGCGGCTGTGTTTCATGCGATGTTAGTCTTTTTTTCTTCCAGGGAGTCACAGCGACTTGAATGCTGTTTTTGATTGATTCAGTGTAGCATTTTACTGCCATATCTATGTCGTCAGTGGTATGAATTTTTCCTGGGTTTTTTACGTTAGTGTCTAATTGTTTTTGGAAAAGTTCCCAATCAACCTTTCCGTTTATTAACTTAGGGAATGTGGGAATAATTTGGGGGGAACTGTAAAAGGTTATCGTAACTGGTAAGTGATCTGAGTCTAGTTCCGTGTGGACTTTTTGGTATATCGGTCTTGAGAAGTTTTTCTGCATAACCACAAGTAGTTTGTCAGGTAGATGATCTGGTCTGTAAGGATAGTGCGTGTACTCTTTAGTTGTTGATACTTGTACTCCGTGGATAGTTGTGAGGTCTTGAAGCCTTATACCATTTGGGTTATTGACTCGACATCCCCAGTTGGTGTGTTTATAGTTTAAATCACCGATTACTAGAGTTGGTATGGTAGTTTGGAAAATCTCTTGTAAGTCTTCGTTTAGAATTCTCTTTTTGGGCTGTTTGTAGGCACAGTGTAAATTCACATGTGAATTGTTATCCATTATAAGTCGAATTGCTACATTTTCAATGTTAGATAATTCTTGATTGGGTAACGGATAATGTGTTATTCGTTTTTTTATCATTATAGCAACTCCTCCCGATGCCGTATCTGATATCCTATCTTTTCTATATATTATGTAACCGGGTATTTTAAATGTTTCTGAATTATTCAGATGTGTTTCGGACACACAAGCAACATCTATGTTGTGTCTTGCTAAGAAGTCTATAAATTGTATCCGTTGGGCTTTAATTCCATCTGCATTCCAGTTTAGGACTGTTAAGATATTTATGATACGTTTATTATTTGGATCCATTGGTTAACAAGGGAATTAAGGTTGTAAGATATGGCAGGATTTTAGGTATGTGTGGAATTAATAGTTCGACTATTTTACTGACTATTGTGGTTAGTATATCTGTTGGCTCTTGGGTATTCATAGTGGTATTGCTGTCTGTGGTGTTTGGAAGCCTTGGAAATGCTTTATCGTACTGTTGTTGATTTTGTTGGTTGTTTTCTAAATTTTTTCGAATTGTATTTGTGGTGGATGTTGAGATCCATGCACCTGGTTGACTGGTGTGTTGGGTTTTCTTGCTAATTTGAATAAAGTAACTACATCCTTTGTAATTGGCCGGATGTGTTTCTCCGCAGTTAACGCATTGTGGTGCTTGATCGGCTCTTTTGGTGCAATTACTGTAAAGATGATTTCCCATACACTTAACACAACGAGGGTCCAGTTGACAATAGTTACGGGTATGTCCATATCTCTGGCATTTTTTGCACTGAGGAACCTCCTTTGACTTTCTTCTCAATTCAACCTCTACCAAACTGTGAAAAAAACTTTTTAATTGAAGTATTTTTTTGTTATTTTCGTTATTTTCAAGGTCAATAGCCATAAGAGGTATTGGAAGTCTGTTTTTGTTATACAAACGGACAGCTTTCAAGACTGTAAGGTTTTGATTTTTTAATTCATTTTGCATCTCTTGTTCTGTGATAGAGATGGGCAGATTTCTTATAATGACCGATAAGTTATTGATTTCAGGATCTCTGAAGGTGTGAAATTTAACATCGTTTTCGTTGTAATATTTCGTCATTTTGCGGTAATCATCTATGTCTTCAAGATTTATTTTTAGTTGATTTCCTTTTAGTGCTGTTGAGAATGATCCCTTTACTTTATCTTTCAGGTCTTGTATAACTTCTTGATGTTTTAAAGTCGTGGCGTTATGTAGAAATATCGGTGGAATTTTTATTTTGTGATTTTGAGATTTACTTGTTCCATCCCCTTCAAGTGGTTTAGGGTGTTCATTAATATCCATTTGTTCTACGGTTACTTTAAGATTTTCTTTTGTGACTGAAGTTTTAGCTGTTTGAATATTTTCTTTTGATAAATAGTATTTATTGGCTGTTAAAAGTTTATTTGGTTCAAATAAATACTTTTTGGGTGTGCTTATCGGTGGCGATAAGTCAGAACTATCTCGTTTATTCATTTTCCTGTGGAATTTGAACCCCTTCCGAAGGGGCTCAGTTTCTTTGTTACGTTTATTTAAGGTAGGTGTTAAAGTTTTGTTGTTACTCGCAGTTTAAGTAAGAATGTAATTTAAGTTAAAAATAACTCACGTGCTAGCGCTGCAGATTTGATAACACTGCTCCGCGATAACCCGACCGCACGGCTCGGCCGCACAATTTCAACCCGTAATAATAACTACAAATAATGTATTATGTATATTAATTTTCATGTACAATACCGCGAGCGGTCGACAAATTGCCGAAAAATTTTGTCAAAGTGGATGAGTGTTGATTGCTTCGATATAAATGGTAGAGTGCGACAGCACGAGACCAATTTTGAAGCAATAAACACGAATAAACACTTTGACAAAAATGTATGCAATTCGTCGGCTGCAAGCGGCAGTTGGAGGAGTATTCAACGAACAAAATTGACAATTCTTAGTAATGAATCAATTTTATCACGTCCTCTTTGAAAACAAAAATTTGTTGACGTGAAATAAATTGTTTGGCAACTTTGACATTGCTAATATCATATTTGATGAATTTTACAGGAAGTTAAATAAATGTCACAGGAAGAAAAAAAATTGTCACTTATAATACCATGAGTAGTCAAAGTTATGTCGACTATTTTTGTGGTGGTGTCACGAATGTCCATTGCGCTTGGTACGATTAGGACGAGTGCGACAGCACGAGTCCTAATCCCAAGCGCAATGGACATGAGTAGTGATACCACCGCAAAAATAATCTACTTAACTTTGACTAAGAATAGTATTCGAGGGCTATTTAATGAACCAAACTACCTTTTCAAATTAGTTTTCAGTAAATCTAGCAACAAACTACGCAATTTCTATAGTAACAGAACACTAATATTGACTTTTTCTAATAAAAATCGCATTTGTTAAAAATAGTCACTTGAATACCTTCTAGGAAGATATATCCACTGATATTTTTTTGATTGGTCAAGAAACGTCAGAATTCTGGATTTTCATTGGTCACTTTTTGACAGATGACAGGTGAATTGAATAGTCATTAAAATTCCGCTAGCGAGACCGCAGGTCGAGTGGAATTCGAGCAGTTTTTGTTGACAGAAATTTCCAATAATTTGCATTCCCTTAAACATTTTTACCTTGAGTGGTATTTGGAAAGATTATTCAAGAATAGCTACCTATATGACTTTTGGCTTGTTCTACAGCACACATTTTTAACGTTTTCCACTATTAATTCAATACTGAAGCTTTCCAACACGATTATTAAAAGCTTTAGAACGACGCCGATTTGAAAAATTCACTTTGACGTTTTGGCGAAATGTCAGTCAAAGGCTACTCACTAAATTGAAATCATTGAAACCAATCGGAATCGCGTGAAAACACTGCGGCATTAGGTGTTTTCAAAGACAGTCAATCTTGATTGGCCGTTTCTGACAAATTGAACAATTTTCATTAGTTCTTTCATTATAGTGTTGAATATTCAAGGGTAATAACACAAAAAGTGAAAATTTTTTGAGATTTTTTTCGTTCACATGCAAATTATTGCGTTTAAATTTCTCGAAACCAAAACTGCACTAAAAATTCCGCGACACCGCAGACACAAGATTGTTTGAAACCATTTGAAGTGGTAATTGGTACTTAAACCATCAGTAAGTGAAAGTGAGAGTGCTTGTGGCATGCTGTACTACCGTTTATCAAGGTATTAAGGGGTACGAGAGCTAGAACGAGCTATTTTGGCTCTTCAACAACTCAAGGGAGGTGTTTGACGACTGCCGATCAGTTAGGAGCTGATAGAAAATACACTCAAGGTACAAGTGAGTCTTCGTGAAGGTTAGTGTATTTTTATTAACAAGTTTGGTACGACAAAATTAGTGTAAAGCATTGTTATTTAGGTTTAGAGCACAATTTAGAATATTAAGTTTTCTAAATTTGCTTTGATTCGGGTACTCGACGTTTTCGGCTATTATAAGTAAAAATTATATCATTTTGGTCTAGGTATCTGTAATTAATTTTAACCTCAATTTGGAAAAAGTAATTTGATTAAATAATTTGACATTTAGTTTTGATTGATTGTAATGTCAAACCAAGCATAATAATACAATCTAACTTAAAAGAAGGTTCTATTAAAAGTACTAAGGAGTGTGATTGACAAAGAAGTCAATACAATAATAATTTTGTAATTCAGTATTCAATTATAAAGAGATTCATTATTATAACCTTTACTCATTCAGCTGAGGAAGATAGATTCTTATTTGCTCAATAAACTGACTAGCCGAGGTAATTTTAAATAATAGTCAAGTGACATAATTTCAATCATATATTTTCATAAGTGAGATATGTTAATTTTGAAAGTAATTCAAAAGCAACAAGGTAAGTTGGTACATTATTCTCGATACTACTTCTGTTAACTAAGCAATAGGGTAGATATCCAATTTACTAATTGTAATAACCGTTCGAAAAAGGGTTATATAACACAGTCAAAGGCTACCCACTAAATTGAAATCATTGAAATCAATCGGGCTCGCATGAAAATACTGCAACATTAGGTGTTTTCAAAGACAGTCAAGTTTGATTTGCCATTTCTGACAAATTGAACAATTTTCATTGGTTCGATCATTATGGTGTTGAATAATCAAGGGTAATACCACAAGTAGTGGATATATTTTTGACAAGTATTTTGCCGTTTCCATGTAAATTATTGCGTTTAAATTTCACGAAACAAAATCATATCAAAAATGTCACGAGCCGAAGGGGAGCGACATTTAAGTGTGATTTTGTTGAGTGAAATTTTCAATAATTTCTATGGAAATGGGGAAATGGCAAAATATTTTAAAAAAATATATCCACTTCGAGTGGTATTTGGGACAACTATTTAACAATATTAATACATAACGATTAACATTATTGAAAAATAATCCAACAATTAATATTCATCCTCAATTAAATTCAGCGGAATACTTCCAAAACACAACATTTTAAAATTTTTAACGTAGGCCAAACTTTGTTCACACAAATTGTTGGTGTTTAGTTTTACGTAACCTAGCGATATCACTAAGGGCAGTACATCGTTGCTAAGCGATATTTCGCAACAAGGCTGTTTAGTTTTTGAGTACGTACATTGTTTTGTGAATATTTTGCATGGTGCCCAATATTCAGTGCTATACTGCTGTTATTGGTTGAAAAAAGCAAATGATTGGCTTATAAATTATGTTATAGTGTTGAATAGTCTATTAAATTCAACTACAAGTAATTATTTCTACAGCTATATTTAATAGAATTATAGGCTTAAACTATGGATAAGGGTCCATGTTCTTCAACTCAAACCAGAGTGAAAGGATTATTCCTACAATAAGCTACAACAAAAATGTTTTCTCAAAACTTATGAGACATACGTTATCTGTATCTCCAAAACCAATAAATGTTTATATACAGAGCAAGTTGTACACCTATTTTATGTGATATTTAAATATCGTGCCTGCGGTAGCTGGCGGCCCCATACTCTAATTTCAGTTATATGAGAAACTAAGACAATTAAGGCAACTATTTGAACTTGTTCCTATATGTAGGTTTTGGGTTGTAAAGAAAATCAAAATGTAAAAGTTCAACTTCTCTGGCGGGTAACTTCTTCAGGAATCCTGAGGCGCGTTTCGTTCTATCGGTCTATTTTGATTGGAAAGTCGCCCATTATAATTCCCATTGTTGCCTTACAGTCTTATAATGCTGTTGTTGTTTCTTCATAGAAGGTTTCAATATCTTCATCGTCGCCTTTAGAAGTAGGGTATACATCTGCACGAGTTTATAGTAGTCTTTTTGTTCATTTTTAATATGATACATTCTACCCGTTCGATATGGATTTAAATACCGGCACCGGCGTCTTTAGTTCATTTGTTATCAAAAACTCTATTCCTCCATACGTTTTGTTGTCAGGACCTCTATAGTAAAACTTGTGACGCAATTTTAGGTCCATATACGTCTATAACTTCTGAGAGTCCTAATACAGAGTGTTTCAGAACTATGTGATCAAACTACTAGGGGGTATTCAGTGCGGCGGTAGAAGACATTTGAGTACAGGAACCCATCCCCGCAAATGTCTCCCTGGGGCAGTGGGACTCTATGACACGTTAAGACAGTTTAAAACATTTGAATGCATTTTATTTCTGTCTTTTGTACAGAATGGGCGCGTTCAGATGACCGCAGCAGCTGAGTTGCTGACTTAGCGGTGTTTATTGAACAGTTCCGCTGTTTATGCGCTGACTTCCAGCAATGCTCATTATTCCCAGCGGAAATTATTTGTGCTGACTTGCCCAGCGGTTCGGACGGTAGTGGTGGTGGCAACGTATTTTGGATATTTATAACCTAAAATCCATAACTTTCAATATTTTTGGAATTCTTGATTTTCGTGTCAGTAGTGCTATCTGAAAGTGAGGTTAAGCAGGACATTCCACAAAAGTAGATTTTACTCAGTTTTATGTGGTTTTATGATACATCACAGCGGTTTGTTCAGAAAATCGGTAACCGCTTACTTTCAGTGTAGTCAGCGTTTATTACTGCTGTTTTACAGCAGCTGTGTTGTCCGCCCAATATCACCACAATAATTATTCAAAATGTCGCCCTCCAACTGCAATACATCGACTTGAACGTCGCACATGATTTCAACGGGCTCGACTGAAAATTTGATAGTCGTTTTAAAACACATTTTTTTTCAAACTGTCTTAACGTGTCATAGAGTCCCAGTGCCCCAGGGAGACATTTCCGGACATGTTGAGTTTGTTAGTATTGCGAGAGTTTTTCCAGTACCTCCACGTCGAACTTTTGACTCCCCCAAAATCCACAACAAGTGATCCGAACTTCAAGTCCTACTCACCTGGGTTACCATAATTTGTGTTTTAATCTTTCAATTGAGAGGTACTGGCAATGTGAGTTACCACGCCTGCCGTTGCGTCTCGGTAACCAGATAGAGATATAGAGAAGGGTAAAGTAGATTGTTTTCCGCAAGGGATAAATCACCCCTAAACACATACTAACAATAAGGATAATATTACGCAAAGCCTATGAGTATTTTGTTTTTGGTACACTATGAGAAATCATTCGACAGTGTCAACTATGGGCTGCAAAACGGACAATGAACAACTGCCCAGTTGACTCACAATATAGACAGCTAATACACAACATTTACAAGAGTGAAACAATGACATCGGAAAATCCAGCTGAACGGCAGCCGATGTCCTCGGAGAAGCGATTGGGGAATTTTATGTTTTAGTGCTGCGGAAACCTTCAAAAACACTGTCACATATACTCTAAGATGGGCACAATAAAAGGCAATTCTTTTTTACTAGCAATATGCTCGTTTAATGGTATAAAGATATGTTTAAAAATGGAGCACAAATCTAACAAACTTCACATAAAAATTAATTCAATTGTTCTCCTTGTTTTTTCAACAAAACAGCATCAGGTTGCTAGGTTACTATGATTATCTTATGTTGAAGGAAATTAATTTTGGTAAAGAAAGGTTACAAATGAAAGTAAATTTGAGTCCTTAAATTATATTTACAATTTTCTTAAAACTAAATTATTGTCTTTAATCTTAATCGTTCGGTAGCGCTGCGCACACAAAGGTTTTATTTTTATTTTGTCATTGTTCTGCTTTGCACTATTACACTTTATTTTTTAAATGCACTGATTTTTTGGAGTTCACCATGTTCGCGTCATTATCTTTTCTCTTCTGTTGCCTTCTAGAATTGCTCTTTTGCAATATTTCTATTATATTAGCCTGCTTAATTTACCTTTCTGCTTTGATTACTAATTTCACTATATTTTGCTTTTGACTTAACAAACTACGCTACTTTTATAATGCAACCAACAACCTTTTGCGTCAAATACATTTTATAAATTGGTCTGGCTTTACATGTGCACAAACCTTATTCGAATTATATTAATTTAGTCGCAAGTTAATCTAAACCTTTTGTTTCTCCAACTAATTTAATCTTTCTCGCATTTCATTATCAATGCATTTACTGTTTTACTTTAGTTTTAAAATTTGCAATTAGATAAAACAACTCTATGCTTATTGAATCGGCCAATTATCTTGCACTGCAAATAGAGCCAAGTCGTGGGCCGCATACCATCTCATTACATGACATGGTATGTATACAATTTTACCTGAAATCGCCAGTAAAGTCACACTAAAGCATAAAACCGGTTTATAAACTTTAGACTTTAAAAACGTCATTTTGCTAATCGTTTAAAAAACTAATGATCAGGTCTGTTAAAGAACATTAGGTTTCTAGAAAGTTAACCATTACATGATTATTGATTAGTACAGTAATAGCAGTGAAGTAACAATATTATTGTACTAGTCGTGTAATGGTTAACTTTTTAGACTTAAATAGCCTTAAAAGTTTGACTTTCTTGAGGTTTTCGGGTAAAAAATTATAATGTCCTGAACTCGGTTATGACTGCGTTCCTGGTATACCGGGTGACAATGAGACCAGGGCCATGCATCTATGAAATTTGATACAAGGATACTAGACATAATTTCGGGTTGACACACCAATGTAATCAAAATGGCAGACTTCCGGTTTCACCGGAAATAACACTAACTTTGATTTTTTATATGGATCATTGCATATATTTTATGTTTTTCGGAATCTACAACTCAATTTCATACAACAGTGTTGTGAAATTTCCTTAGGTATTACACAAAAATATTTAAAAATTAAATAATTAATTTTCAATTTTAGATAAAGATAAAGTAGGTAGTGCATGATGCATTTCGTTAGATTGGTAATTAAATTTGCTGTTTAACGGCAAGATGGCCCTTGGTAGGTGCAATTTTCTTATAAAACGTGTTTAGCAAATGTTGTTCTTTTATTAAGGGTTTGTTATTGACTTTATTGATAAAATTGCTATTATTATTCGTTTCTAGAGTCAATTAGAACAGATTTTTCCAAGTCACGGCCTTCTATGGTAAAAAATAAAATTTGAAAAAAATATTTTTTTGTTTGAAAAAATTAAAAATTCGCAAGACCATTATATGTACTTGGACTCGTAGATTCCGAAAAACATAAAATATACGGGATGATACATTTAAAAAATTAAAGTTAATATCACTTCCGGTCAAACCGGAAGTCGGCCATTTTGACTATATCTATCGATCAATCAGAAATTATGTCTGGTATCTTCGTTCAAAATTTTATCCAAATCGATTAATAAATAAAGAAGATATAAGCATGGCGCTGGTCTCATTGTTACCGGGTATATTAGCTTTCATCACAAATCAAAACTTGATTAATAAAATGTCTTATGCCCAATATATAATCAACAAATGTTAGTAAATTTCTGTGTAGTTAGCATATAATTTGGTCAAGAGTACAAATAAGTTAAAGCACCTAAATACTAAGTATGTATTTTTGAATTTCGTCCAATATAAGTAATAAATCGTTAAACTCTGGCCATTGCAGTAATTTAGTGATTTTTCCAATACACTAATAATTTAAAAAAGCGCTGCACCGTTGCAACCAGTTGGAATTTGCGCTAAAAGAATTTGCTCCATGCCAAAACAATCGCATAAAAAACAAGAGCAACTTACTTAAATATGTAACTCAAAAAATACTAATTTTAACTACAGGGTCTACTGAGAATTCACTATTTAGATACCGAGTGATTATAAATGATTGCAGGCCCAGAGTGAGTTGGAGATTCCCGTATTTTTTACTTTTGCCGCTCTATTATAAAGCAACCCTCTTTATAATTCTGTAGTCCTTTTAACATATCGTAAACCATTCTTAATTAAGTAACAATGACCTAAATTGTCCGACCAGTAATCAGTGAACGTAAACTTGTAATTATTTACCCCACACCTTCACACCACTACTTACAGGCTGCCGTATTGTTATGAAAAATGTTACAAATACCTATATAATCAAGAATTTAACATTGGAAACTATTCGATATCGTTAGTCATTTTTATCTGGGTCGCATCAGAGCTAACTCGTCACACACGAACTCAACAATGTGTTGTTAAGATGGCATCTACGATTGGATAAAAAATGCCTGACAATTTGAATTTAACGAAGATTAATCGAAACGAATCGGGCGCTCGGCACTATAAATTAATAACCGTATGCTTAGTAGCACTGATTAATGCGGCAGACACCTTACCTGCAATTATTGTCGTCATTGTGGCACCACTGATTGATACTCCAGCTTCTGTTGGTATTATCGTTATACAATTGGATACTTTAATAGAACTGCAAATTATAGAATACCGCCCACATCTCAGATCGATAATGCGATCTACAACCAATACTAAATAGGCCAAGAAAACAGGACAGGTAAGCTTTAATAAAACAAATTTTGTACAACCTAATGTTGATTCCGTCAGATAAATACTAAGAAATGATCAACGCAACCCTAATTTAATCGATGTTTTGTGCCACAAATTTGTCCATAAAATTACGGAATGCATCGCCGAAAATAAGAGTTCCGATTTTCACTTGCTACTTTATAAAGTAGAAAGAGCAATTATATATGAGAGGACAATTACGAAAGAAGATCGTTGTACTCTTAGTGTCCTATCCGAGACTGCGTATTTTAAATTCCAAGCTATAAGTACCTAATTTAAACAATGCAAAAGTAATTAAAGCTTAATTGTAGTACCACGTCACTATAAGGGTGTTGTATTTATAATTACAATAACACACAGCGATTTATTTAGTGTCTGCAATTAATTATGAACTATATTATTTTTTAAATTTACAATTAAGTGTGCACACTTGCACCTGCACGATTGTAATTGAATTATTTTTATTTTCAACGTAAATAATAATTACGTCTAAACCATGCGCAGAAAATACAAGAGTAAACTATCCCTTAACGACCTAAACATTGTTAACGGGGTACACAGAAAAATGCCCTAGTCATTATATGAAAGATATTAGAAATTTTTGATTGCTCAAAATAATGTATTATCTATAACATCATTTATCTTGCGGTGTAGAGGCTGGTGCTTCGTACGCTTGCGTCTGGAGGTAATTTGCTCCACCTGCCCCGGATTCGGGTTACAGAGTTGGAGCACGCCTTTTATGATTATGCAGCGACCATTGTGTGCGGTGTGTGTCTTCGTGGTGTGTTGACCTTGTTATTCTATCTCTTACATCTGTGGCTCTGAGTAGAACACAGTCAATTTGGTGCCCAACTGTGAATGGTCTCACCGAGCCCGATTCCAACCGCCAAGACTGCAGAAAAATTCCGACCCCCGCGGCATTTGAACCGAAGACTTGCTTAATGCAAGTCTAGCGCTTTCTCAACTGCGCTACGCGGCTTCTTGATTTCTCAAAATAATACAATAAAATGTGACAATTCAAATTTTGCAATTACCCTTTCAACTCATCAAATTCTAGTTTATAAGGAATGTTATACTTGTATCGGGCATTTTCTTCAAAGGACTAAAGTCGTGTAGGTGCATGCAATACTACACTGTGTGCAATTAAAAAGATACTCAATATTTGTTCTCCTATTTTTACTTTGAAACGGTTTTTTTTCATGCAGTCCCTCGTGTTCACTGCTGGAGGTAAACCTCCCTTAACTTATTCCATCTACCGCGGGGTTGTGCCTCCTACATCCAATTTGTGCTCATGCGTTTTTATCACCTTTCCTTCTAGTGTAGGGAAAGTACAACCATTGCGCTTTTATTGGTTCTCTCCGATTTTCGGAATGTGTACATCTTTACTTCAGATCTGAAAAGAAGATGAAAAAATAGAACAGGAGCGTCTGAAGAACCAACCTTCTATCTCTAGGAGTTCGATATGGAAGACTCTACTACTAAAGAAAGGTATTCTGTGGCTTTGCTAGCTTTAAGACATAAAGCAAAACCGAAAAGAATTTTACGCTCTTTTTTCACAAAATACGAAAAACAAGAATGCATCGGTTTTTAGTATACTATGAATGAATTCCAGTGAGTTTAAATGAAGTTTAGGTAATTAGATGATTCTGATGAATCATCAGGATGGAGAATCCGATTTCTCTGATGCTGTTTATGGAAAATGCAAATATTAAAAAACGTTAAACCAAAAAACAATTGGGATACTTTCTTAAGCAGTAGTTAAAGTATCATTATCATAAGAAAACGTCATAGATCAGCACCCACTGCAATATGCAGAAGAAAGCCTGGTGTCACCAGAGGCAACAAACAAGTGCCAATGATCGTCTGACTTCTGGCGAACTTATAATAATGAAGAAAATGAAGCGAAATTTTGCTAATAACTTTACAAATTCTTTCCTACTTCCAAATCACATGGCGACGGTAATTAGTTCTACCTAATAATTAATTAAGTTAATTATTTTCAAGAACTAGTAGGTAGTTATTTTACTCTGTTTTTTTATATAGCCTACATAAAATTTGTATGTACAGTGTCCTTCAACAATTTGGACATATTTATCTGAAAATGTAATTCTTGACTATTTCCCGCATCTCTTATTATTCAATAAAATGCCATGATTTTACAAAAGTCAACCAATCACCTGTTTTTATAGTGACAAAAAATCAAAATGTTCCCATGAGATTTTATCAATTTCTTTTACCACTTTTACCTGTGGCTGTTACCAAATATGTTGTTTTAATCAAGGCGGTATTTCAAAAACGTCATTCAAACTGTCACTGTGCATTAGTATAAATGTCACATTCATTGGATACCGATACAAAATAAATCGATTATTTGGGAAATGGTCTATAAAATGTATTTCGGGGTCATGATTTTGCTGGGAAAATCTTTCGCTCAAGAAAAAACTTTCGTAAATAGTACATTGTGTATCTAGCACGAAAAGCGTAACATTCCCAGACGACTGTGAATATTGTTGGGCGAGGCGAATGCCTTTAACAACATCAGTCGTCTGCATTCAAAACGATCACTTTGGCCGTTTTGGCGGTTTTTTAGCGTCCAATGCGAGAAATATCTCCGACATTTTGATACTTCCTCTCTTATTAGACTCATTTAGTCAGCGTCAAGCAATTGCATATGAAGAAACGTCCCAGTACTGAAGTGTATTGTCAGTCTGTGTCAAATTCGAGATTTGCAAGTTAAGTTTTACGTCAGTCTGTGTCAAACAACAAACGAAACTTCAGTACTGCCAAACGTATAACACATATCAAGGCTTGCTCAGAATAATTTTTTTTATCTCATGGTATTTAATCACTTCACGATATTCAGAACTTTCCATGTTAATAAAACAATATACCAACATTACTTAGAATTGTCGGCAAAATCAAATTAAATCTCAAAAGGAAATGAAAATTCATGACATGATTTTGTAAAGAAGAAATAATGTGTGAATGCAGACTATGCATTGCGCATCGACAAAGTAACCATTATATTAGAACTAATGTGACAAAATAATAATAATAAATTTATTGATGCCACAATATACAGAGTGTCTATAAAAGATTGTCTGTATTACGGGATATCTTATTTCTAACAGTATTGCAAATTTCCCAGATTTAACTAAAAATTGTATACTAAATTCGTTCCCATTGTCATAATTTAATAGTAATTTATTATAAAAGACGATAAAGTTAAATTTTATCTACGAGTGAATCGTTTAACGTCGAGACGAAGTCGAGACGTTAATGATTCAAGAGTGGATAGAAATAACTTTATCGTCGTGTATAATACAATATTTTTTCTATAGCAAGAACTTTAACAATTTCAAAAGAAAATAAGGACAGTCAATCACATTTCAAAATGTCAGTAGCTAGATTGGGTTGCTACGATAATACGAAGCTGTCATATTTAATTTAAACAAAAGTTAGAAAAATTAAATTACTTTATCTATCCTTGATGTTAAAGTGCTACTTTATCTACCCTTGCTGTTAAAGTAAAACTTGACCTTTTGTTTTGAGTTGATAAAAGCACACTTTAACATGTGTTATAGAAAAAATAATTTTAATTGGATTAGTTTCAACTTAATGGTTTGAAAATTGTGTTGGTTAGATTAAATGTTAAAAATATATCCTTACCGACACTCTGTACATAGAACTACATACATCTATAAATATATAACAAATAGCACCTAATCCGGTGAGGGATTATTTTGTCTATATCAGTAGAACAACTATATTTTCAAATACGCGACTAACTACCAAATCTTAGCAAAAAGGATACTGATTTTTTACTAAAACTAATTTCACTAATTAATATCAAAAACTACTTTCCAATATTATAGTTCTAAAAGCAAGTACTTCCATATATAGAACCACAGCCTTGATTTTAAATCTTCAGAAGATATCATGCGCCATAGCTTGAAAACACTTATAGTAACGATAACGAATATTAAGCGTAATAATTTTCCCAAAAAAGTCACCCGCCGCAATTCTGCTGTCGTAGACTAATGGCAGAAAATTGCAATGAATCTGGTGTTTCTTTGGAACAGCAGACTGGACGAGCATGCCACACCTTATAAGCAGTTCTGTGTATAAATGAAAAATGCATTGGATTCAAAAGAAAACCTCTCTCATCGGCGTGGATTTCCATAAAACAGGAAAGAGTGAAGCAGTAAATTTGCACTCTGCAGTTAATTAAAATGGTCTGCCACCGCAGGGAACGTGAAATATCTCTAGGCTGGACTTTAAGTAGTCACGCGAGTGCATGCTCTATCCTGCGACATCGTTACCATGACGCTATAAATACAACCCACCGAAGCAAAAAGTAACTCCACTTTTTAAAAACCGAAAAATCGGCACGGCAATCGGAACAAATGCTGGAACAAAAGGTGTGATTTTTCCGATTTGAGCTTCGGGAGTAAAGGCAGGGCACGTTGGTCGCGAACGCACAGAAATATACTCTTATTTATGTGCCCAGTACAACTTCACAATTTACTGCACTTCATATTTCATATTGCAATGGAACGATATCATTGCACACATCTGTATTTCGTAACTGCATTCCACTACGTCAACAGCATTTTCGCATTATTACATATACAATATACTACACTGTCCATAGGGAGAATAAAAAATGAGGAGAGGAACAGAGAAGCCTACAACTTTCAACGTTCGTCCATTGGTGGTAATCGATTTTGAACATTTGGCATTGTTAACTTGAAGAATTATGAAACGGAACCGCATCAGGAAATATGTTTAAAAATAGGGACCTTTGGCAGCAAAGTTTTTTCTGTAACAATAATTTCTTAATTTCAGACCGGCTTAACTTTAGTAGCCATGGCGTGGGTTGGTACTCATTTCAAATTGGGTTCTGGTGCCGACCGTAAGATATAAAACAAAACGATAAGTGAGTTGCAGTTCCTGTTTGCTTTAATTCGCGTATTAGAGTAATTGCTCATGTTAAATCTACTTGAAAAATTTTGGTGTGATACGTACACGCACACTTCTTTTTACAGTGATCTTATAATTGGTCAAAATTTGTTTTCAGCTTCCCTACTACATTATATTTAAAAAAAGAAACCCATTTTAGAGGTCTTAAACTGGAAAATCACCTATCTCACATCAAACACATTAAAAATGTAAGGTTTGAAAATAATCGTTAGAGCCGTTTTTGAGAAAATAAAAAAAAACTGAAAAATAATAAAGAGTAAACACCATACTTCGGGTTATGCGATTTTCTTCAAAAGCTTGCTGTCGCATCTAGCTAGTACGCAAAACTTATACAGGGTGTTTCAACGTCATATCTCTTTTCGTTTTTAAGATATTCTGTTTTGTGGTTCATGGGACTCTAAAACGTGAAGATCTGTTGAAAACTCAATTTCGAATTATCGAGGTGAATCCAATACTTCCTTTATTGTAAAAGGAAGTAAAAATTAAGCGCTATGTAATGGATTGAATATTAAACAAAACCTGTAGTCGAAGAAAAAAACAAAATATTTAAAGCAGTTTGCATTTGTTGACTTTTACCATATCATGTTTTTATTTGAATAATTAGAAACAAATGTAGAAACAAGCTGTGAAAATTATGAAGGAATTCTATAAAGAATTATTGTATAATTCAAACAATATCAATCATCTGTTAAATAAATGCGTGAATCAAGCACCAATGCCAGACGATTGAAATGGCAATTCTGTTATACAGGATGTTCACCGTTTTCAGCCGTTCTTTCCATTTTTTCAGTACACAAAACACAAGCTTGTATAATATATATCGGGAGAAACCCCATTTCAGAGACACCACTTTGAAGATAGAGATAATCACTTCTACGACTATAAAAAATTAACGACATTTCAAATTTTGAAAACACCTGGGCAAGCTAAAGACATTCTATACAGTGTGTCCATTTAGTGCGCCGGTCTTTGATTACGCTTTCAGTTATTTTCTGATAAATAGTTTGATTAAGATTTTCTAAATGGCATATGCAGGGTGTCCCAAAAAGTATTATATTTTTAAATTTTATTTTTGTATCCCTTTATGGCTATTTAAGAATCTATAAGTCCTACGATCAATTCTAACTTTTGTTTTAAATTGTTTTTATCGTTTCCAGCTTATGAACGTTTTTAGTATTTTTGTCAATATCAAGCTTTCATTTAAAATGTCACATTTTCCCCACTTTGGACTATTTGTCCCCTGAAAATTGAGGCGGTTGTCATTTAGGATACAAAAATACTAATGTTCCATAAAAACGGGTAATTTCAATACAGAGTATTCAAAATACCGGTTCAAATTTCAATATGTTCAATCTTTATTTTCTCAATTTTTTTAAATGGAGCACCTTATAGCCTACTTTATTACAGTAATAAATGGACCCTTTAATTTTCTTTACTTTGACCCTTACATAATATAGTACTTTAATATAAAGAGTGTTTGAGAAATTAAGCTCTTAATAAAGAATCACGATGAATGTGTACTATTTGGGGCATAGTTTATAATATCGCTGGTAAAAAAACGATTTGACGGTTAACTGGCTTTCGGTTAACTGCGGTTTTTTCATAAATCGGTAACCGGAAAACCGGTTAACCGAAAATCTAAATATAACCGGTTCATAAGCAGTTTTATAAACTTGTTTAAAAACCGGTTTCCAAATCAATTCAATCAACCAATTTTTAACAAATTCTTCAGGCAATTTATTAAAATATGAAGCGCAGACTTTCTCTATCGATTAGCGACATAGCAATAATGCCCTTTTCAAACTCATTGTTTGCCGTATCGAGCTTGTAGCTACTGAATTGAGACTTGGATAAATGGACATAACTTCCTGCTGTTGCTGAAAATTTCCATCGACTGTGCGAGACTGTATGTTGAATAACTATTAAGTATACAGTGAAAAAATAATGTACTATTACTACAAAAAAACTACGACACAGTTTTTTTAGCTTTGTGAATGTGGATTTTTAAAGAGCAATCCAGCCTGACCTTTAAAATTATTTCAAAACGTCCTGTTGGTTATGCCTAGAAAACGGTATTATTATTCGGAAAATCGTAAATTTACCTAGTTTTATAATTGTTTTATATTGACATTAATATTAAAACCTGATATTACATGACATGACAGGTTTGAATTATTCACAGGGCAGTTATGGTCGTTTAATCAATTAAAGTAATCAAAATTCATGGATACTGGATTTAGATTTTCCTACTTTTTTGTACCAATAGTATAATCATATACTCATCTGCCACACCTAACACACTTACAGGTCACAGAAACTAGATTGACTATCAAGGTAGGTCATGAAAGGCGCTAGCGATCATATTTGATGAATTGGCATACAAAGTTTGGTTACATTTTAAATGACAAGTAATCAGTAACGGTGGGTAGAGGGATTTCGTTTGCGCAGTGACTAACGTCATATGACCTATTCTTTGTGTTTTAAAGAGTGAAAATTGCTGTTGCTGGGATAGAAGGTTTAGCAGAGCCTGGTTGTTCAACTTAACACCATTATTTCCGCAATCCTTTTAACATTCAAGAAGTGATAATATACCATACCGCAATGTTGCGTACGCCTCTGATTTATTGTGTCATTTAGCTTAAATAAGGTTAGCAATTTAATGTCAATATGATAGATGTAAAAATGTTACCAATACGAAACTTTGAAATTACTAGATTCTAACATCAGTTCCGATTTTCACGCGTCTCAATCTAGATTCTGTAACCTGTAAAATTACCGATTCCGTACATCACACAGGAGTTCTAAATGCAACAGAAGTTTTCCGAACCAGCCCAGTCAAAAGTATACTAGCAGAAGCTGGAGAACCCTTGTTAGAGTACAGAAGAAACAATGCTATACCAGCCTATGCACACAAAATAGCGGCATACTCATAACGACCTTGCCATCAACATGTTTATAGGTTTCACAACTCCTAAAATCCTAAATTATTTCACAATCGAGTCATTAATCTAAAATCTAAATATACCCTTGAATATCTACGAGACGAAACAAGAATCTTCACTACAGAAGCTTTCAGTAAACTAAAAAGTCTAGTTCGAGTAAGTAATAGCTTCTAAAAGAAATATCTCATTATCGGACTCATTAAGTGTTAACAGTCTTCGAAGCACTGCAACCCACTCATTTCAAACATACTAAAAAATTACATAGTTTATTCAATCAAAGCAAAGACATGCAACTAATGTAGATCCCCTCCCATATCGGAATAAAAGAAAATGAAACGGCCCGCCTAGCAGCAAAGACGAAATAGAAGAAGTGGATCAATTTTATAAAGGCGTCAGTTATAATGTGAAGAAGAAAATAATGAACAAATGGCAAAACGAATGTGAAAACACCAATAACAATAAACTCCGGGCAGTAAATCCTACAACTAAACCATGGATTTCCTCTAAGGCTCGTCAACAAGTCCGGTTGACCAGATTAATAATAGATCATACTCGAATAACTCATGAGCATCTATTCAAGAGAAGACCCACCGATATGTAATGTTTGTAATACACGAATAACAGTGAAACATTTGATTACAGACTGAAAAAATTGAGCAGAAAAGAAGAACGGCCGATATCGCAGGAAAAACTTTAGAGGAAGTGCTAAGCAATGATAGAAAGAGCATAGTAAAATAAATGCATTTTGTTAAAATTAGTGGTTTAACAAATACATTGTAAATATAGGCCCCGAAGCTAATAGCCACAGTAGTTGATGCCCTGTAAATTTTTCTAGTATTAATAATAATAGTAACAGTACATACATACAGCGTGAAAAATACAGACTAATATTTCACAAAACTTCATCTGCAGAAAGCAATAATTAGGTATACGAAGAATAATAAAATTTAAAAAAAGCTAAATGTAGAAATACGAGATATGGAATGTGTTTATGCACAAGAAAATTATCGAAGGCGTCCTGTTGCTCAAAGTATTTGCAATTATATCCCAACACATGACAATCTGCTTACAGAACTTTTAAAAATATGTATTTGCGACCGATTACCGGAAATTGGTCAATTCCATCCAAAGCGAGATGTAAGACGTCAAAAAAAAAATACAGTGGGGACATATGAAGACACTAGTGTACGCTCAGATTAATACCCGACAAGAATTATGACAAGAAATACGAAATGCTGCGAATTTTATTAGAAATCAACCAAACATATTTTTAAGGGTTAGGACAAATTTTACCAAAAGAATTCAAAAATGTAGTGACGTCAATGGAGGCCAATTTAAAAATTTATTTTAATATTGTTGATTATTTTTATTTTGTGTTACAAATAGTTCAAATAATTTTTTTATTAAACCTAAAGTTTATCTCTAATCGTTGTATTTTTAAATAAAACACCCTATATCTCCTTTAGGGGAAATATTTTATCCAAGCGTTTTATTATTAGGTTAAATCATAAAATGTTGGCTCAAGCATTCTCCAGTTACTCTATAGACAATTATTAATGAAACATCCCGTAGATAAGACAGAAAATCAGAGTAAAAGACGTTGCAAAGAAAGTTGTAACCCCAAAATAGAGGTGGACAGAACATCTAGCTCAAACATACAAAAACAAATGTCTCAAAGTTACGAAAATCGCAAAATTAAACAGAATAACATCCTCCAAGTATCCCAGATCATAGGATAGCATAATGACATTATAAAAGTGTTTTTAGTAGAAAAAAGAGACACTAAAGTAGTTCTTCGATTTTTAAACAGAAATGAATTTTAATGCAGATGTCAAATACCATAACTATTAATTATTTCTGCATCTATTTCACGTTGTGGCTGATCATTTGAAATAACACAGTTTTCAAAACTCAAATTTCGAAAGTGCATTACCCTTCTGGTCGAAAAGTTACGTGCAGCATATTTTTTTAAAAAAGTGTTAAATTTAAATCTCACTTACATTGTGTCAAACAAACAAGAGTTCATAAAGTCATTATATTTACTTTGAACTCGCAGACAATTTGTTCCGTCAATTACTAACGCAAGAATCATTGTCGTCGACTTCGACTGACATTTTTACGTGTTATAATATTTCCGGCGCTTTAAAAACTCATTATTACCTTCAGCTTCGGTGAAATCCAAAAACACGAACACAAAAAGGATTGCAATAGTATCAAAAAAGCGTTTCTAAAAACATGCCTTATGTTGCAAATTAAGACAGTCGGAATTTACTAATTTTAACTCCTTCTGGTGTCATGCTCATTGCTCATTGTAAATATAGTGCGAGTTAAACATGGGCGGAAGCATATTAAAAACGTATTCATAATATCCATGCTCGTACTCGTATTAACAAGTGCTTTTTAAAACCATATTTGCAGGGCAATGCTCTAGTATTAATATGCTAGTAAGTTAAATAGTTTTTTCCGTCGACCTCTACATAAAATGAGAATTTACGTACTTATTTCCGTACGAAATATGTAATTTTTTTGTACGCTATTATTTTTCGTCCGCAAACACTTTTCGTCCGCAAACGCTTTTCGTCCGATAATTTGGTTCAAGAATTACCGATGGTGGCGCCATAATTGCTAAACAACAATATATCTATGTAAACAACTGATTAATTCAAGACCTGCTGAATTGTTTGACAAACGTCACTTTGACGTTTGTCACACAATTCAGCAGGCCGTGGATTAATTAATTGTCTTCTGTCAGGTTATTGTAGTTGTACTACTTCTCCATTCTCTGCAATAAATAATTATTGCTACAATGGCAGAAGATGACGAATATTACGATAGTGATAGTGATTTCAGCAACACGCCCCCAGAACTTCAAGAAATTGCAAGTGCCGCGGCATTAGAATTATTGCCACACAAATCACGGATCTTATATGAAAAACAGTACAAAACGTTTAAGAACTGGTGTATGGAACAGAAGGTCAAGAATATAACGGAAAATGTATTTCTGGCATACTTTTCATCAAAAGCATCAATTTGGAAGTCTTCAACGATGTGGTCTATATATTCAATGCTGAAATCTACATTGGCGGTTAAAGAAAACATCGACATTAGTAAATATGCTAAACTTCGGGCATTTTTGAAAATGAAAAATGTTGGATACAAACCAAAAAAATCAAAAGTATTTACTCGGGATGAAATAAACACGTTCCTTCGTGATGCCCCTAACGATTCTTATCTCATGTCAAAGGTAAAATATTTAAATTTATACTTGCTTAATTGTCAATTATATTTTTTGTATCTTTAAATACAGGTTTGTTTCATTTTTGGAATTGCTGGTGCTTGTCGTAGAGACGAGCTACGTAAAATGAAAGTTCAAGATATAGTTGATCAAGGCGATATGCTGATAATTACTATTCCCGACTCTAAAAATGGTAAAAAGCGGATTTTCACTGTCACAGATGAACTTTGTGAAGGAGTAAGTCCCTTGGCAATGTTTCGAGAATATGCAGCTTTAAGGCCGGAACATTGTGATCACAATACTTTTTTTATCAACTACAGATTAAGGAAGTGCACAACACAAGTGATAGGTGTACATACTTTTGCAAAGATACCTAGCTTGATTGCCAAATATTTACATTTACCTAATGAATCTCATTACACTGGCCATTGTTACCGTAGAACGTCTGCGACACTTTTAGTAAATGCTGGTGCAGACGTTTTATCGCTAAAGAAACATGGAGGCTGGAAATCTTCGACAGTCGCCGAAGGCTATGTTGAAGATTCCATCCCTAATAAGATTAATGTGGCAAAAAGTATATTAACTGGTACATCGTTACAAAGCTTCAGTAATAAAAGTAATGTTACTTCTGGACGTACTGTATACCAAAGCGAAATAATCTCAAACACGACTACAAGCGTAGAATCAGCAACTACAAAAGAACAAAATGTATTTGGTGTCGCCTGTGCTTCCAAATCAGGCATTAATATCTATGATTGTTCTAATTGTACAATTAATATACATATTAATAAAGAGTAATTGAATCTTGTGACATTTAAATCGCTTTATGTCAAATCTAAGTTTAGTATTAAGATTCCTATGTTATCAACCAAATTTTAGTTTCGATTTAAAAGCTACTAGATGTGGCTACATGTGACAATAAGAAGAAAACTGTTTTTGTCCTCGATTTAACGATACGTATGTATTTGTAGATCTGTAAACTTGCGAGTTCGACGGAAAAATTTAATGTGTACCTCTGCCAAAAAGTGCTGTTTTGTCCTCGCCTGTTTTCTGGCCTCAGCTCCGCTTCGGCCAGAAAACTCAGACTCGGACAAAAAAGATTCACTTTTTGGCCTAGACACACAAATAACTATTTTGCACTACTAGTCCCAGAACGTTTCGTTATTGGCCTATTTTTAGGTCGTGAAGTTGATTTTCTCCACCAAGGGAGAGAAAGTAAAATAAACAATTTTCACCGTGGTAACTAATAAATTGCTAAGTTACCAAATATGACTATTTTAATTTTGACGTTTTAAAGAGCTGTATTGTCAGATTGACAGTTAAAATATTTTCGAAATTTGTGGAGAATTTAGGTATTAAGCTGTTTGGTAGTGTAAAAAATAGTATATACACCACGGTAGCGAATCGTCTTATAACCTTCGCGCTTTAGATACTTCGCGCTGCGCGCTCAGTATCTAATATGCGCTCAGGTTATAATACTGCGCTTCGCTACCTTGATGTATAATATACTATTATCTATATAATATGTATGTATGTAGATATTAATATTTACTTCACTATTATTCCAGATAATAAGCAAGAAACAAACAAAAATTAAGATCGTTGTTACATTATTCTGTACTTAATGAATTAAGCAGTAGTATTGGGAAACAATACAATAAAGAAATGAATCGTTGCTAGTTTTATTATATTTTTGTACTTCTTGGACAAGCACATAATGAAGGACACTTATCAATAATACCTTTTGCCAATTAAAAAAAAAGCATTTATAGCAATTAATGCAGTAAGGGTTCCAGAAAGAAAGAGAATCTTTGCATAAAGCGGACGCTATTTGAGAATTATCCCGAACTCCGTAAAACGTCGTATCTCAATTCGTTGTTAGTGCTGTGTTTGCATTTTCGTAGTTTTTAAATTTTGACTTCAGATTCGGATAGAACATAAAACAGTAGAATAGGGATAGTTGAAGAACAACCTCCTATATCGTACTAAATTTACTAGGCACAAAAGTAATGAAAATTTTATTTATAAAGAATCAGAGGCGGCTCGCTACAAGAAGTCAGGGAGCCATGACTCTACCATAAAAAACCAGCCCTTTGAGATTTTTTATATTCTGAGAGAACCATTTTTGTACTTATTTCTCATCAGTCTTCTCATTTTAGAGCTTACTGTAGAATCGGCGTTGCATGATTTCACGGTCGCGTTGGTTCAGATACTTTATTTGCCTCTCGACAGCAAACTATGAAAAACCGTTCAATTCAATTGCCGGACCCGTAATAATTAATACGAGTAGTTCTCATCACAAACCTTTCTGGTCGTATATGCTCTAAGAAAAGCTTGAAATAAATCAGTTAGGTAAACCTAGGAATGAATTTCTATTGTTATATTATATGTACTATTTGATAATACGGGATAAATTTTATTTATTAGCGCTTCCATAAAGAACTGGTGATTTTCAGTGCGGAGCTAGTTGTATGTAAGCCACATTAATTATCGGTTTCTTGTATAGGTATATTACATTAGAGTACAGCAAGTGCATTAAATTCAGGATGATAGCTTAATGTTCCGGACGCATAAAGCTGAACGATTAGACAGCCGGTCGTTGTGGGTGATTGTAATCCGTACTGTATGCACTCCATAATTTCATTATTCGCTTATTCTCCGTCGTTAAACATGATATTATAATGCAGCTTAATGTCTGAATACAATGCAGAACAGCAGATTCTCCCCGCACGATCAACACAAATAACAGGGTAAATGAATATCACCACCTGACTACCGTAAAATTAAAAATAAATAATTTAAAAGGGATTTGGTACACAAAAGCGCAAGCTTACCAAGCCAATAAAGCATTGCCACCATTTTAAATATTTAATGGTTTGTTAGTTCACCACAACGTTGCCAACATTTCTCCGCTGTTTGCTAATTAATTAAACACCGCTATTAGCCCAAAGGTTTGTTGAGTGGTGCGGAAACTAATGAAACTATTAGAAAAAGTGTATTTTTTATTCTCGCATCGGTATTGTATGTCCAACTCTGTAATTACAATTATAAATTATGTGCTTTCCACAGCGTCAAGCACTATAAAAATCACCCTATATTGCGCGTAAAAGCGAGAGATGATACAATCAACTCTGTACACGAGGTGATTTATAGGCAAGCTCAGCTGCTTATAATTACAGGAATGTTCAAGAGGAAGTCGAATGTGATTTACTCCTGCACATGCATGATATCGCCACCAATATCGCATTCCGTAAAAATGAAAATGCTACCTAGTCAACGAATGAATACAGTTAAATTACAAAGAAATTTTAATGTTAGTCTGCAAAAGGAAGCGCAATTACAGCAATTGCAACTACGCCGTTACTCTTTTCTGCCGTGATTGCATGATGGTAAACGATATTAAAAAAACTTAAAATAATACTTTTGCAACACATTATTTAAGATTTTCAGCCATGCTTGCAATTTAATATTACAAGATCAAGCCTTCCAGTATACTTGTAGTTTACGGTTACGTATAGTTGCACTTAGGTACTTATATTTAATTATGTTATTTTGCAAATTGAGAAGCAAAAATTAAATACAATAACAACATTGCTAAATCATTAAACTAGCCCGTACTGGTTATAATCAGTTTACAGTCAACGAAAAGCTTTACCTCTTTGGGAACATTGTTGTTTTCTTGATTTTAAAACGTAGAACGTAAGGTATAACCCAAACTAATAATACTACAAGGAATGCACTTTTCTTGTGAATTACAGCTCTATGTAAAATAGAACAGAAATAGTAGTGAAAATTGAAATTGGGGAAAATACAGTGACAAAGGAAATACAATGTTTAATAAACATTTTCCCAGTGATTCTTCAAATAGGCAAAGAGAATTTCTACTTTCAATAAAAAATTAAATAACGAAGAACTTATACAATTTTTCAAGATTCATTAAAATAATAAAAAACTAAATTTCGATTGAAGTTCACACACAACTTCACCATTATAGAAAACCAAACAGTAATATTTATTTTTGTTCGCAGTGTGTACTCAAGCACGGATTTCCAGTTCCTGTTGTTAGATAACCCTGTGAATAGGGATACCTAGAAAATGTAGTTTATTTGCTATTTATAAACTAAGGTTAGTATGCCATTTTAGCCTTGTATGCTTAAATAATTTTATTAGAGTCAAAGCTGTTCTAAGTAGACATAGCGTGGAAAACGTAGTTCTAATAGGATATTTGTATCCATTGTACTTGGATTCGGAACGACAGAAGTAAGGTAACTACAAATCTAAAATCGTTCTCTGTTTATTGTCGAATTTTTTTTAAGGTAAAGCAGCTAATTCAACATTGACATCTCCTTGACGTCAACACATAATAGGAGTGTAAAATGCACAATATATATTTCGACATTTTACACTCCTATTATGTGTTGACGTCAAGGAGATGTCAATGTTGAATTAACTGCTTTACCTTGAAAAATTTTCGACAATACTCTGGCCAGCTACTGTAATCCTTATAATGTTCTCTGTTTATCTTTCGTGCTCAAATTTTAAAACAGTCAATTTGTACAAGCATTCTAGAAATGTTACAAAGTTCCTTTCAAAAACGCCTTGTATGCTTTATTGGGGTGAAATAGATACCCAACGTTTGTTTAGTCGTTAAAGCAGTTTGGATGCTGCATCTTTTTAAGATAATTAACTTCAGATATTGTAGACCAATCATATTTCAAGAATAGGGTCACATGCACCAATCACAAGTTATAAAGAAATTCTTGCACTGAAAATAAAAGCACGGCACTTTTCTTGCCACTACGTCATTGTCTGTCATTTTGACAAACTTGACACATAACTTGACGTTTCTTTGTAATTTATTCCTTTAATTCTCCAACTGAAGATCATTCGTACAAAACTCTTCTCTAGCAAGATTTTTATTTATGTTATTCACATTGATTGCTAGACAGCAATTAAACTCGGCCAAATTCTTAAAAAGAACCCTCGCGCTATCCGCTCGTGTCTTTCCGTCAATTTGTTCTCGTTTAACTGCTAAGCAACCGATGCTCATAAAACACACAAATTTCCGACAAGAGTTGCGGACTGTTGATAAGTTCTATCTTATTAATGCTGAAAGGTATAAAAGGGCGAATTCATAGTTCTATAGAAGGCTTCATCTCTCCAAATTGTCTGCGTCTGATCTACGAACCGTTCTGGTGGCCAATAAGAACTCTTGCTTTATCCATTGGGTGATGATGGTGTGAGTTAGCATTTCGATATCTTTTCGGGTACGATTTCTTTCTGTAGACTGCATATCATATAGTACCATCTAATCTACGATTTACCAGAATATCTATAGACGAACTACTGCAATTTTTATCCACTTCTATCCCAAATTGTATGTTATAATGCATCGAATTCAGGTGTATTAAAAATACTTGCAGGGCATTGTCTTCGTATGACCAGATGATAAATATCTAGATATTTGAGCTCTGCCTAGATATCGTTGTTCACAAGGTTCTCTAACAACAGATCAAAACATGCGTGTTTTGTAGAGGCTTACAGGTCACCAACAAAAATAATGGTTACCAAAGTCCTGGATTAGGTTTGCAAGCTTGAAACAAGCAGAACCAATAATTTCAAGAGATTTATCTCTTCTCTTAACTGCCATAGCGAATACGAAAGGAGCTTATTAAGCTACGGCACACTAAAATGAATAATGTCCGAAACTTCTTTGTGGCGTGAATCTATAATTCATATTCTTATTTGGGTATTTCGCCACTCTGCAAATTAAAATTATTAAATAACGTAAATAACGAACGTTTGGAGGGACAATCTGCCCTCGTTATCAACGATTAACAATTAAAAAGGAACAAGAAACTTAGCTTTTTTCATGGAGATTGAAAAACCACGAACCTCCAATGAAGTGCTTGACACTGAGTTATAGAATTGATAGGTTTTCATCATAGTTTTATGTTCTTTAACTCTAACTGCTAAAGGTCTGGATGTTTCACCGATATAATATTTCCCACAATCACAGGGAATACTATATATACAATTTTTTTGAATGTTGTTCTTCGTTGAACGGTTTAGTTTTTGTAAGAACTGACCCCAAGGTATTAATCGTTTTGAATACCTTCCTAACATTGAATCTATTTCCAATTCGTCTAATTTCGTCAGATATGCCTGGAATATAAGGTATAGTTAGAGTATTATACTTTTGAGTGTCATTTCTTTGTATGTGTGTGGCATTGTTTCGTGTATTGAAAATGTTCCGAACAAGAGTCTCTGGATAGCCATTATCTTGTAAAAGATTAATAATAAATTCTTTCTCTTTTTTGAAAATTTCATCATTAGAGCAAACAACTTTGGCTCTGCCGTAAAAACTTTTTACAACACCTGTCTTTATGTTTTTGTGATGGTTGGAGTTAAAATGTAAGTACCTATTAGTGTTGGTTTTTTACGGTATACTGATGTTTCAAAAGTTTTGTGTTGTGCGTGTGATTCGTGTATCAAGAAAAGGTAACTGCGACCTTACACAATCAGACAAAATATATCCAAACAATAAAAAGTCACTACACACACTAAAAACCGATAACACAATTAAAATTCTACCTGCAGACAAAGGCAACGCCACAGTAGTACTTGACACAATCACATATAACGAAAAACTTTTAACACTAATTAGTGAGGGACAGTACACTAAACTAAATAGAGATCCAACACATACAATCGAAACCAAAATATACAAAACACTTTACAAACACAGAGAACAATTTACAGATTTTGTAAGACGTACACTAACACCACACTACAGTAAACCACCACATTTTTATGGATTACCAAAGATACACAAACCAAATGTACCACTTAGGCCAATAGTTACTTCTATAGGTTCTTCTTGTCACAGTTTAGCTAAATATTTACTTAAAATACTGACTCCTATATCGGGAAACACAGACACATATACAAAGACCACGCCACATTTCCTTGAAAAACTTGAAGAAGCAAACATAAACACAAAACACTCAACATCATTAAACATAGACAACAAAACGATAACACATTACATACACGAACAACATTAAACATTGATACCATTATGGAACTTTTAACACTATGCATTAAAACGACATACTTTCAACTAAACAATGAATTTTACCAACAAGATTTCGGGATGGTAATGGGTTCTCCTTTATATCCTATTGTTAGTAACATTTTTATGGAAAACTTTGAACAACAACATGTCTGTACATACACCAACAAACCAGTAGTTTGGTGGAGGTATGTCGATAATGTTTTTGCAATTTGGCGTCATGATATGGATGTAGTGGCAGTAGTGGCATCCAAATGGGCTCTATTCCTGCGCCAGCGTTATGTATGTAGCTTCTTTCAGCTTCCTACAAAACCTGTTTTCTTCTTTAACTGCAATTGTATGTGATGGTCTTCCTTCCAGAAGTATTCTTGGATTTGATGGTTTCGCCCTTTCCAATGTAGCGGAGCAATAAATCATAAACAAGAAGAGGAAACTCGCCCATAAAATTAAACAGTGCGTGCAATAAAAATTCTCGAAGTGCGAGCAGTTAGCTTAAGTGCCATTTGAAAACTTTCGAGCTAAAGGGGTAAAAACGCCTGATGCCAAAAAGTGATTTGTACAGCGGAATACAAAAGAGAGAAACTCTCTGAACGTCCACGAGTTCCTGCAAACAAAAGCGAAAAGGAATTCTCAAATCTGACGAACACTTTTCTAAATAAGAAGCGAAAGTGGACGAACAATACGGCAGTAAATCTGCAGCTTCAAAAATCGAGAGTGAATGTCCAGTGGGTGCATCATAAACCTCCAACCCTTGTGCGCGCTAGTGAAAGTGTGTCGATCCTTCGTGCAATAGATATAATGCCATTGTTGTAACTAGAATAGGAAATCTTATGTAATTGTATGAACATTGTATATATACGGAAGCGAGGAGCTTAAGGAATCATTGCATACTAGGCCTTAGCCCAACGAACCACTCTGGTCATCTGGCACACGTCGGGTCAGATTCCCACGTCTTTAGCATTAATCTCATACTTACTGAAGCATTCACTTTGAGTGTTTCACGAGCCAAGTGTCAGATTCACAAACGCTCACATGTATGCTGATTAACAAGACCTATTCGATCCACACTTGTAATAGTATAGTAGCAAATCCGCACATTTAATTTATGTCTGTAATCCGTTGCGTTAAATAAAGAATATTAAAAGTGGTATAGTTATTCGTGTGTGTAATTTCTGACGAACACCTTAACCACCCACTTTACTAATATCTTTGCAATGTTCCGATAATCTCACTCGTAGGGGTGGTTTTGCTTCCCCTATGTATTGTCTTCCACACTCGCATGGTATGCTGTAGATACAGTTCCTTGAACTCTGATCTTCGTTCTGAGGCTTGGTATGCGTCATGATGCCTCTGTTGTTGTGGACTTGAAGGAAGTTCTTATGTTGATTCTGTTTCCGATTCTCCTCAGTTTGTCAGAAACTCCTCAGATGTATGGTATTACGGCTGTGGTTCTCGGTTCCATTTTTTCATCCTCTGCCGGTGTTGTATTTCAGTCCACCTCTTTTAGCGTTTGGTTTAGAGTTCTTTTTGGGTAGCCATTAGATTGCAGTATTTCTATGATTATCTCAATTTCCCGTTTAAGGTCTTCTTCCTCCGAGCATATGGTCTTGGCTCGGCTATATTGGCATCTCGCGACGCCACGTTTCACGCTATTGTAGTGGTTAGACTCGTAATGTAGATATCTCCCCGTATGGGTTGGTTTTGGATATACCTTTGTTTGTACCGTGTCACCATTCTTCTGAACGACAAGCAGTTCTACCAACAAGAGTTCGGAGTGGCCATGGGATCTCCACTATCTCCATTAGTCAGTAACATCTACGTGGAAGACTTTGAAGAACGGGATATATCTCAATATGAGAACAAGCCTGGCTGGGATACGTAGGTGATACGTTCGTAATATGGCCCCATGGAAGACCGACGCTGGATGGCTTTCTGTACCATCTCAATAATCAACCCCGATCAATTAAGTTCACGATGCAAATAGAATCGGAAGACCAAAGTCCAGAAGAATGGGGAAAAATATCTTGCCGTTCCTAATAAAACTGAAATAATGAAAGGAGACACTTGCAATGCAGATTGCAGCAGAGAAAGGAGTTGACCTGCAAATTCCCAGAATGAATTAAATAAGCGAATTAAAATTAAACTGCGCCGAACGACAAAATCAGGGTTTACCAATTTAATGGCTTCTACAAAATTGAAATAAAGAAATACAGCCGACTTTGGGTCTGATTGCGTTCTCTAAATGTAGCATACGTTAAGTCCATTCATATTATTATTTGGTATTTCGTAACTTTCAAAACAAATAAAAAAGTGTGTGCCAATTATCACATCCATCTTCCTCAGTTAAGGCAAAAATTTACAAAAACATTGCCCATCCTGTACATATTTGACCGCAAGTATATTCGGTTTCGAGCCGGATAGACATTGCTTAATCTCGAATTAAACAGACTTAAATTTCATTTCGAAATTTAAGAAATACATTTCATAGGCTTAAAAATGCAATTTAATTTCACATGCTTTCGTTCAGGAAGTTTAAATGTCACAACTGCAAGTCAACAATCTTGCTCAATGAACGACCTAGTAATAGGAGTACACTGTAACATAAATGCAGATATTGCGGAAATGAACTTGCTTAAGCGCTGACGGTTGTTATAATACTTTATAGCGACACAGTAAGAATAAACACTTTGCACTTTGATATAATGCAATTTTAGTAGTTTCTAATCAAATACATTTGTATAAATAGAGCTATATTTTTATAATAAAAACAATCGGCAGTTACTGTATGATTCATTAACATCGAGGTGTTACCCTTCCAAACCTAACATTTTTAAGCCTCCAGGCAATTCTGTTCATGGTCGTTCGAGACGGATCCATCTCAAATTAAGAACAATCACATCCCCGGGGTTACCAGCATCCGAAGAGGAAAACAACGTCTGCCAACCCACCCAGGTCCCAGAATGGTTGAAAATCCTGAACAAAAGGTTCGGATTCAAAAATTACAGATTCGAATCCATGTTTGATGTTGAACAACTAGCAGAGGCACAATTATCAGGGAACCACGCCAGCACGTAGAGGGAACTGAAGGAAAAATGGGATTAACTTAATTAATTTATGGCGAACACCGACCAGGAGCGAACATGCAACAGCCATTTCGCTCCCCCAAGCCGTCAAAATCCCCATCTTCGAGGGAAATTGTGAAGAATGGGCCACCTTCAAGGACCTATTCACCAAATTAGTGGATGGCAACCAGCATATGGACCATGTCATCAAAATGCAGTATTTAAAAACGCATGTCAAGGGATAGTCCAACCGACTGATCCAGCATATAGCAGTTACTCAAGCGAACTACAATACCGCTTAGAATTTGCTGCACCAAACGTACGGAAACAACCGACTCATCTTAACAAAGCTGCTAGATACCATCTTGCCCGTCCATTCTAAGCAATCATCCCAAGGGTAGAAGAGGTTGCATGACTCCACCAAGGAATGTGTAGAAGCTATCAAGAACCTAGGCATCTCCACCGACAGTTGGGGTACATGGATCAACAGGGCGATCGCTCGAAAATGGGATTTTGAAACTAATAAATTATACGAGCAGCCGCTTCAATGCCCAATGAAGTTCAGGATCACCAACAATTAATGGCTTTTCTGCAAATGCGGTTCCAGTCCCTGGAAGCCATTGATGGAGCTCGAAAATCAGTACATAAAAGACCACAGAAGACCGAAACTTCCGCATCTCTTAGTTGCCAACTGTGCTGTGGAGATCACTACATCGATAGCTGTGGTCAGTTCCGAAGTTTACCCACCACTGATAAACAAACAATCCAGCAGGTGGAGCAATTATCAACAACCGATTCTACAGCGGAAGAACGAGCGATAGCAGCTGCCAATATAAAGAATACGGGAGTTGAATGTGCAGCTATCATCGAACATGAAAAAATAGTACCTTCTCATCCACAAGAAAATTGCCAAGCACATGGAGTTTCCAAAGTTTCCGTTCACGAAATCCCCATTCACGAAGTTCCCATTCACAAAGTCGGTCGACACAAAGAAATGGAAATTAAAGGACCCGCACAAATCGTTGGAAGTCCTCCAGATGCTTTTAAAACACCTCCTAGCGATGGATGGAGCCCAGAAATGGCAGCAAGAACTGCAGCAAATGAGAAACCCTCTGAGTCCACTAAAAACTTGACTCCTGGTGGAGGGTTGTATCAAGAAATGGCAACCAACAAGTCATAAAATTAAAAATCCGATACCAAGCACTTCTCGCCCAATAGAGGATGGAATCAAGAAGACGGCTTATCAAAGTCTGCGAATTGACCGAAAACACGCAATGTGGAACACCGATGCGCCACCCTCTGAAACAGCCAACCTCGGCAAGAGTGACATCAATTGTCATATTCACCCATATAAGGCGGAATTACGCAGCATGAACTCAATTGTTTGTCTCCAAAGAAAGAGGCAGCAGATGGACGTTGGAGGGATGTTCCAAACCAATTGGCAACAAATCCAACGACACAGTAACCCAAAACTATTTTAGAGAAATAACAAAGGAGCCAGTGTTGAAGCAATCAGACCATATCGAAGATCTACAGGCTTCTCGGATGGACCTCCAACAGCATCTGAAGGAAGTAGCATGCAGAGCCATCCGACATCGCTCCTACTTCTCCCGCGGATAACCACCAGCATCTTGGGAGCTGCTACTTTAAGTGTAGTTTATTAACAAGTAGTGTGGTTACGAAGAAATTCTATTTTCTTTTGTGATTCTTAATCTGGAGTTTGGCATATGTTTAATCTCGAATTAAACACGTTCAAATTCCATTTCAAAATTTAAGAAACCATGTGTTTAAAAATAAGTAGAGTATTTACGGAGACATTCTACTTTCTTTTGTGATTCTTAATCTGGAGTTTGGCTATATGGTTAATCTCGAATTAAACAGACTTAAATTTCATTTGCAAATTTAAGAAATACCGTTCATAGGTTTAAAAATGCTATTTAATTTCACATGCTTTCGTTAAGGAAGTTTAAATGTCACAACTGCAAGTCAGCAACATTGCTTAATGAACGACCTAGTAATAGGAGTTCACTGTAACATAAATGCATATATCGCGGAAATATACTTGCTTAAGAGCTAACGGTTTTTATGATACTTTATAGCGACCCAGTCTGCGGAGAAACAGGTAGACAGACGGAATTGGGAAAATATGTTTTTCGTCACACAGTGTCCCTCAAACGTGAAGATTTGAAAAAATCTCGAAAGATGATTTTTCCACATCCAAAAGAAGAACTACGTAATCGTGCAAAATTGTCTTTAAGATTTCTTCATATTTTCAGGTTTCCAGGTTCCTAGATGACGATAAACAGGTTTCCTCAATTCCATCTGTCTGTCTGTTCGTCTATTGGCAGTGTAGCTCAAAACCAATTAGTTGCACGAAGACGATGCATGCGGATTATATGCCTACCAGGCTCGAAATCGAAAAAACTTTGGCCCAATATATACAGGGTGCGCACAAAATAAAATTCTGTGTTTTGCTTTAACTGAAGAACTATTAGTGAAATAAAGTTGATATTTTACGCATAGCTCAGGTTTTCACCCTTGACGAAAAAGTGCATATTTTGGACGAAGCCTATACAGGGTAAACACTCTGCGCTGTCGTATGCGCATAACATATAAGTAAGATTCCATGGTCCAGAGTTACAACGCCGGAATAGTATCGCGGTCCGTGTCGGAGCTCGAGTTCTAATCCCACCAGTCACAATGTTTTTTTATTTGCAAATTAATGTCATTCACATTACTCTTATAAGGGAAGTTCCCTTTACTGATTTTTCCTAAACTGCAGATTTACCTATAGGTGCCAAACCTTCTTTCGAAATTAAAATCAAACACTACAAACAAGAGAAAGAATTCGAAATTCTGTAACGCTTAAAAACAGTTATCGTACAGTAACTTCACTTAATGGGGAAGTAAGAATGAATATTAAAAATTCTAAAAGTTCTAACTGCATGCTGCAGCACCAACAATACAAAAAAATCATTATTATAAATCACCGGACAACATTTTCAAGTTGTTAGAAAAGCACATCCTTAGTTCTCATAAAAATAACTCCTTAGAATTAATTGCAAGTTTGCTTCATTTGTAAGATGTGTGTAATTGTATTTCAAATGTGTCATACTTTACACAAAATAAAAAGTAGGGTACCTTGAAAGACATTTCTAGGTAGTGACATGTACACCTATGGGAAATAGCTTTCTAAGTAATGAGTAAATCACGAAAGCTGTCAATTCGTTTAAAATAATCAGCATCTAGTTAAAACCGCTGTCGGAACTATAAATTATTTAAAATAGTTTAAAATTACCCTCTTTATTATGAAAGATCAAGCTATTTACGACCATTCATTTTGTTATAATAAATGAAATGAGCTTTATTAATCGTGCAACATTATTTTACATCGATGAATGGTCTATAACTAATACACAAAAAATGACAACTAAGTTAGCTCTATGCTACTACTAATTCGAACAGCACTCAAAAAACCGTAATAAATTTCCCTTAAATACTTCCTAGTGATCTTTAGCATGTTAATACTAATAGATAATTAGTCAGAAAATAAGTTCAGATTCAGACAGCCCATTTAAAACTTTTATATTAATGAATTTCATCCAGGTACTGCTCGCGGGATTCGTTCAAGGAGTTTCATTTATCGCCATCACTTAGAATACTTAGATTAATGAACACCGAAGAATACAAATGAACAGCCTAACAAACACGCCGAGTTTCTAGCCGGTGTTTATAAATATTACAATGCATGTCCGAGACCATACACCACAACATATAATCACTTAAAGTCGGTTGTATGGAATTAGTTAAGTTTCAATTTCTTTTAATTTTTAAATACACACATTGCGCAACAAATACTAAGCAAGTTCAGTAAAGCAGCATAAACACTTTTCTACTCCAATTTAAGATAAGAATATCATAGCACAATAAATTAATAGTGGAAATATTTATTTTACGAGTAATATCATCAATGCCTCACCATTCAATAGTAAAAAGTTATATGAATAAGTCCGTGGATAGATAATATTCTAGCATATAGAAAAGAAAATTCATTTAAATGAACTTCCAATATTATCGTGCTCGGTGGTGCAGAAATTACCTCTCGTGGCCGCGGGTTCAAGCCCAATTAAAGCCAATGGATGTTTAACACAGGAATAGCGAATGGGTGAAGTAAAATAGTAGGCCCAAGCTATGCTATGCTTGGCATGTTAAAGATCCTTCTTTAAAATGGTGACACCAGTTAAATATAATTCTAATAAGACTCATGATCATAGCAGTTATTTAGCATGCCTCCACCTTACCAGCAAACAATTTTCGATCTCAAACGTTCCTAAATCAATCTACAACCTTAATAAATTTCTTAATAAGTGACTCAAAATGCAATTGCACAACAATGTAATCGCTTAGGCATGCGGTTTCACTAGCAATAAATATAATTTAATAAATAATATTAAAACCGTTACATTCGATAGTTTTTAACGAGTTATACTGTAAAGAGAGGAAGAGAAAACCGCTAAACAATGGCGAGTAACAAGCAGAGTCGATTTGCAAACAATGGAAGTGCTGAAATGCCCACGAATAAATCTATCTATCGGAAGACATCTGACCCACGAATGGGATGCTCGGTTTAGTCTAATTACAGCAAACCTCCCCGCATAAATGGAACAACGACCCACAAGAATGCAGCTACCAGATAACTAATATTTGCAATACCGTCAGAGTTCCCAAGTATTTTACATTAATGTAACCGCGCATTGTATACAAATACATGGGATGCGGGAGATATACCTATAGCTAATACTAATTAACACATTTTATACACGTAAAATAAACAAGAAAAAAGTAAAATAACAAATCAAAAATTCTAAACTTTTCAAGCAAAAGGACCTTGCATCCATAATTCGACAGGAATATGCAGAAAGTTTTAGAGTTTTATTTTATTTACATGAGAATATGATTCCTTAAATTTTGAGCCAATCATCATCTCTTAAATTTAAGACATTGGCCAATAAGACCTTTTATCATACTGACGAACTAACTGCATAAAAATCTGGTGTGATACATGCACACAAACTCCTTTTACAGTGATCTTGTAATTAGCCAAAACAATGATTTTTTATTTTTAAGCATTTGTGAAAAATTATCAAAAATTACATATTCTACAAAAACGATACAAAATAAAGCGTTAGTTTAAGAGATAAATTTTCTCTAAAATTTTAAGCTGAATTCAAATATGTAATAATATACCGAATGTTCTATTTAAAATAGGAGTTAATACAACAAAAGAAATCCATTTTAGAGGTATTCAACTGAAAAATCACATGTCACATCAAAACACATTAAAAATTTAATAAAAATGTAAAGTTTGAAAAAAAAACTTATATATAAAGTTTCAACGCCATTACCTTTTTTCGTTTCTGAGATATTCTGTTCACAGGCAGACAGGCAGACCAAAAAACACGTTTTTTGGATACAGGGGACTCGAAAACGTGAAGATCTGTTGAAAACTAAAGTTCGAATTTTTGGGGTGAATCCAATACCTTCTTTATCGTAAAAGAAAGTAAAAAACTACAAAAAGTGTATTTCGGACAACATTGATCATTAGCATTCACATCCAGGTAATAATAGTATGTTACATACCGAGGTGGGAAGTGTTTCATTCCTGTCGAGAGATTAAGTAGTCTCGGTTAACTACTTAATCTCTCGACAGGAATGAAACTTTTCACCGTGATATGTATACTATTTTATTCCCAATCATCTAATTTTAAAAATAACTACAATTGAATTCTGAATAATAGATATCTTGATGTAGAAAATATTTTTGTTACCATGAAAACAACCCACTCAATATTTTTATTATTATTATTATAATTACAATTACAGCGCTTCAACCTAAAGGTTATTAGCGCTACTGTACAGCTTCTTACAGTTAGTAATATAAAGAAAATACATTATTTTATATTAAGTGGTATACATTTATATCTCTTAAGTAGCGTATTACGTTGCTTTCATGGTGTGATGTTCGTTTTAGTGCCTCTTGTAAGCTTCCTGATATTTGATACGTTGCTCTTTCCTGGTTGTATTTCCTACATTCGAGTAGTACGTGCTCAATTGTCATTGGTGTTTTGCAGATATCGCATATATCTATTGTTATTGGTCGATTGAACAGGTATGAGTGTGTAAGTCTGGAGTGTCCTATGCGGAGTCTGGTTAATACAACTTGTTCTTTTCTTGTGAGTAGAGGTGATTTCCATGATTCGGTCGTTTGTTTTATGGTACGTAATTTGTTGTTTGTTGTACATGACCAAGTTGTTTGCCATTTTGTAGCTATTTTTTTTTCACAGCTTGTTTAAAGTCGTGTGCAAGAGTATAATTGGTGAAGACTGAGTTATCATCGGTTATAGCATCTTTGGCACATTTATCTGCTTCTTCGTTCCCCTGTATTCCAATGTGTGATGGTATCCACACTATTATTATGTCTTTTCCCTGGTATGTAATTTCTTTTAAAGTTTGATGGATGATTTGCACTAAATGGTTGGTACTGTACAGGTTATTAATGCTGTTGATTGCACTTAAGGAGTCACTAAATAAGATGAACTTAGAGTAGTCTACAGTTGTTACCCGTTTTAAACTTTCACTGATACTAAAAAGCTCTCCTGTGTGTACACTAGATACATTAGTCAGTCTGAACATGCACTTTTGATCGTTGTATATGTAGGCTGCTCCTACTCCTTCTTCGGATTTTGAAGCATCAGTGTATATGGCCATGTGCTCGTTAAAAGTTTCTTTAATTTCGAGGAAATGTCTTTTAAATGTTTCCGCACAAGTGTGGTCTTGTTGAATTCAGTTAGCTTAAGTATTATTTTTGGCTTAGGATACATCCAGGGTGGATTTTTAGCGTAGGCTTTGGGGGATAACTTAGGTATATGTAGGTTGAGATGATTTAGGTAGCTCTGTATTCTGTGGATGAATAGATTTGACGTAAGAGGATTAGGAGTCAATGGAGGTGGATTTTTATAGATTGTTTGTTGACTATGATTAGGGTTGGCAATGACGTTTGTGGTGTATGTGAGTGCTACTTCTTATCTGTGTAGGTTTAACGGTAGTTCACCAATTTCACATAGAATTCTGTGATTGGGGCTCGTTCTAAAAGCACCGCCTACTATTCTTAGTGCAGTAGTGTGGATTGCGTCTATGGTTTTCATTAGGGTTTTATTTGCCGTAGAATATATTTGGCTGCCATAATCAAGTTTGGACCTAATTAAAGCTTTGTATATTTTAAGAAGAGTGTCTCTGTCTGACCCCCAAGTGTGGCTATTGAGCGTTTTAAGTATATTTAAACGTTTGTTGCAGCTTTCTTTTAACATAAGAATGTGTTTTTTCCAGGTAAGATGTTCATCGAATATTAGTCCCAAAAATCTTTTGTGTTGTACATATGTTAAGTTTTGGTTATGTAGTTTGAGGTTTGGTTTGGTTTTTATATGTTTTTTAGTAAAAGTATACATTTTGTCTTTTCCACGGAGGAACTAAAGCCAGTTGTTTTGGTCCAATCTTCTAAATTAGTGATGGTGTGTTGGATATTTTTAGCGACGGTATTTATGTCTCTTCCGCGATTGTAGATAGTGAGGTCGTCCACATACAATGACTTACTGATAGGTAATTTCACATTTTTCCCTATTTCATTAAGTGCTATTATAAATAATGTAGCGCTGATGTTTGAACCTTGTGGTATTCCATTTACTTGTGTTCGTGATGACGAGTATGTTGTTACTAATTTAACTTTAAACGTGCGATCTGTAAGGAAATTTTGGACGAAATGTATCATATTTCCTACAATACCATAATCTATCATAGTTTTTATAATGTAGTGTCTCCATGCAGTGTCATACGCCTTTTGGATACCGAAAAACGTAGCTATAAGGTATTGTTTATTATGGAAAGCTTTCCTAATTTCGTTGTCCAAATCTATAATGTTATCTATAGTGGAATTACTTTGTCGGAAACCCGCTTGTGATGTAGAAATTATGTTGTTATTTTCCAGGAACCAAGTTAATCGTTTGTTGACCATTTTTTCTAAAAGTTTACACAAGCAGCATGTTAAGGAGATTGATCTATAACTTGATGGCTCCTTTTTTCCCTTATCTGGTTTGAGTATGGGTACGATGATGCTTGCACGCCATAGTTTTGGAAAAGTGTGTGTTCTCCATACATGATTATATATATTCAAGAGATATAATTTGGATTTTTGCGAGAGATTTTTGATAAATGTAAACGGTATGTTGTCTGGACCAGGGCAAGTATTTTTACAGTTTTTTAAAGCTTCGGTGAGCTCCCATTCTGTAAAAGGCGTATTAAGGGGATCTCCGTAGTCGTCTGGTATATTTAGCGGGATAGACTCTTTTTGATGCTTGTAAGTTAAAAATTTAGGATCATATTGTTCGTCACTTGAACTGTGTTCAAAATGATTTGCTAATGTTTCAGTTATTTGCAACGGTGATGTGTAAATATCATTATTGTGTTGCAGTTCTTTTATACTGAAGTTTGTACTAGATCCTTTGATGCTCTTAATTTTGTTCCATAGTTCCTTTGGAGTGTTGGAACTGTTTATAGACGACACGTAGTTTTCCAATGATTCCTTTTTACTTTTTTTGATGATTTTTCTTGCAATAGCTCGTAGTCTTTTAAAATTAAGTAGGTTCTCTTGTGATTTGATACGCTTCTACCTGTACAGTGCGTTTTTGTAGTTTTTTGTAGCAGTTTGGCAGTCTTGATTCCACCAGGGAACCAAATTGCGTTTATTGTGACATGTTGATCTGGGTACCGATGATTCTGCTGCATTGAGGATAATCTGGTTGAAGTTGAAGTCTCCTGTTAGTAGGTAGGGCTTAGGTAGCTGTTGAATGATATTATTGATATCCTGGTATTCTATTTTTGTATTTGGAGCGATATAGATATTACAAATAGTCATTTTTATGGGTGTGGAGATGTGGACGGCTACTGCTTCTATTTGAGTTGTAATTGGAACTTTGTAAGAGCTGTAACTGTTGGATATAAATATTCCTACTCCTCCACTGGCATTTCCATCCATTTGACGGTTCTTGAGATAGCAGGTATAATTGTTAATACATGTTGGGGAATTTTTTAAATGTGTTTCTTGTATACACAGGCATATCGGGGAAAATTTAGCTATTAGACGTTGTATATGTGCATAGTGTTGATAAAAACCATTGTAATTCCATTGTATAATAGTTTGCTCTGATGTATCCATTTTTAGTAATAGTATTAATGAAAATCGCTCTACTCTGAGCCAAGCGGGCTAATTTGCTGTGACTCCAGACTAATTTGATGGGTTATTTTGTTTATCAATCTGGTGAATCTGCTTTTAATTATTCTTTTGCTCAAATCTGGATATAAATCTCTCATCATTTTTACTATGGCGGATGCATCTTGTGTACATTGTCTTGCGACGTCCAGCGGGTTTGGTGATCCATGTACATTGTAAATAAAGTCTTGGAATGTGTCGTAGTCTATCGGGTATTCTCCTGAGTGTGATTCGATTAGCGAACGGAGGGGTTTCAAGTAATCTTCTATTACATGTATTTCATCTTCGGAGTCACTGTTGATATCCTTTTTTAGTCGTTTTGGGGAGGGTTTCGTTGTTATTGGCTTTGATGAAGTATTGGGTGGTGTATCTCGTCTTGGCGGCTCTAATGTCTGTGAGATGTTGTCCTGTGAATCATAATGTTCATTATTTTCCATAATATTAGTTGACAGTGCTGCACATGAAGTTTCGATTGTTGATGAACTAGTAGATGTATAGGATCTTTTGCTATTTGTTGGTGGTATATTTGGTATTTGATTTGGGGTGTAGTTTTTGCAGTTTTCTGCGATGTGTCCCTGCTGGCGGCAAGTAAAGCATATTGTGGTGGTAGAAATAAAAATTCTGTAATCAGTTTCTTCGTAATGTACTAGAACTGATGTTGGAATAGTATTGTCTGTTGGCTCTATGTACACTTGTCTTCTAAAGCTAGGTATATGGTTGTATTCAGCTTCTGTTATACCAGCCCTTAAAAAGGTCACCGGAGAGACTGTTTTTATATTATGATTACGCAGTGTTGTTTCTATGTGAGTGTGTGGAATAGAGGGGCAAACGTTAGATAGAGTTATCCTTTGAGCTGGTGTTACTAATCTCCGTAGCGGTATGTCATTATTTTGAATTTTTATAGTGCTGTATTGCTTTAAGAGGTCATCCACAGTTTTCTTACTTGACAGATAAATGCATATTCTATTGTTTGATATCCTGGACGCAAACAGTATGCTTTTTGGGCCTACTATTTCTCCCACTGCCTTTATATAATCTTTTAGGTTTATACCTTCGACTGCGCTTATTAAAATTGCCTGCTCCTTTTTGGGGAAAGATACTGCGTTAGCGAAAGATTTTGTTGGTAATATTTGGTTACTGTCATTCATACTGGTGTTTTGTAGCGACTGGGGTAAAGGATTTGGAACGATGGAATTCATTTCTGAGAGACCCCTGTAGTCAGAAGTCTCTCGAGGGTGTGGAGTTTGCAGATTAGGGGAAGGCAGCAAGGGCGCTGCCGGCCCGTTTGGAAACAAACTTACGTGATATTAAAATGGTACGATTTTCTTATGCGGAACTGAATATTTTGTCACACACCTTGTTCGATTTTTGTACGTATGTTACCATGAAAACAACCGAGTATTCAGGTATGTAATATTTTTCGGGGTATGTAATAATTTCCCGGCTAGTTTCAGTAATCATCTAGTTCCCAGCTGTTGACATGTCATGAAATTGACACATTACAATATGATTGCGAATACAATAGTATTACGCTCCCTCTTCTATATATTTTAAATCATTATATTCTCTTCCTAAATATAATTCGTAGTATGCCTAATAATCTATTTTGTTAAGAATATAATTCCGTTATAATCTCAATTCATGAAAATACAACTCGTCATATGAACTGGCTGTATTTTCAGCTTTGGGATTATAACTCATAATATTCATCAAACCATTATCGATAATACGCATCCTACTTATTATATTGCCCCTGATTCAGTAGTAATACTGTAAGTACTTCGACATTATCGGGTTATATGTCGATAACTTGTTGCACAATAATAAGGACTGTCCGTTTGATAGTTTAAATAATCCGACCGCAAAGTGGGAGGATTATTCTGTCAAACTGGCACGATTTGTTATTGTGCAGAAAGTTTGAGACGTATAAACCGAAAATGTTCCAAGTGGGCATGGTATTCGATTTGATTATTTCTTTGGTAAATTGCAAAAATAGGGACACATAAATATTTTTATATCAACATCTCGATTTGTTTATATTGACCTAAGCGAATATCATCTCCGTAGAAACAACGTAACAGTTGACAAAAGTTGTTAATTGCGATGCCTAGTGAAGTTACTCTAGTATAATCGATTTTGAATTATCGAAATTATACAATAACTAAATCCAGACTTCTAATTAGTTGATATCGGTACGAAAAAAATCGACTTAATAGCCATAGAAGTGATAGAGAAGAGATGCACATTTAGTTAAATGAGCAAAAATTGGGCAATTAATGAACAAAAAAAATGAAGCCTAAAAATCCTTGATATGATTTTTAGTTTTTGAGTTATCTTTAAAAACTGAATTTTTGTATTTTTAATTCTATTTTTTTTCTGGCGTTAATATTAAAGTTAGAGCGAAACTGACAAAACTTCTTTAGAAGTACTTTTAATTAACTTGAAGATTACGTTATCAATTTTATCCGACGTTTTGTATCCGAGCAACCATCATTAACTTAATTTTTTTAAATTTTCTGATGTAAAATTTTAGATGTCCTTTATATTCTGAATTCAACAATATACCAACAATGTTTTTTAATTTCTAGTTTTAATTATTGTTTATAAGAAAAATAATCAACAAATTAATTACTTAACTATGAATGTTATTTGTATTCCAAGACTATGCGGGATTAAATATTATATGAATTTATTCTGCATATAGTTTGCAACGCTTTGGAAAGAACAACCAGGATCACATACTTCAGCATCAATCTCAAGGAAGTAAACAATATTAATAACTTAAAATCCAACAAATTAGTCAGTGTTTTTCTATTAATCTAGCAGTATTATTATTAAATTCAGAGATTGTTCTTTTACAATAGATTAAAATATAATTTATCACAGGAATGTATCTTCAACGTTACAAAAATTCAAAAATACCTCAAAGTGCTACTTTAAAGTACATAAAGCTCTCGGCTAATTGAAAGCAATGAAAATACTTTATAATAACGTGTGTTAATATAAATAAGAAATAAAAAGTAACCAACATTATTTCCGTAAGAAACTTGTAGACAGATTGTAGAAAGAAAGATTGTATGTGCATATAAACCCTTTCCGAGGTCTTACTATATTTACAAGTATCGATAAATACCTAATGATCCTTTTACAATTCCTTAACATTGCAGACCATCGAGAGCAAAAGAAACCGTATTTCCTTAGACTTAAGTGCCAACCAGAAACTATTATTAAAAAAATTCATAACCGTAGAAGAATTTCCTTATAAGGAAAACCAACAAGAAGTATTTGAAGTATGTATGTACGTATTATCTGGCGGTACAATGCTCAACTTGCAGCGGATTCGGGATACAGAGTGTGCAGTGCGTGTTTTCGTGATGTGTTGATCTTACTACTCTATCTCTTACGTCCGTGGTTCTGAGTAGAGCACAGTTAATTTGGTGCCCAACTGTGAATGGTCTCACCGAGCCCAATTCCAATCGCCAAGGCTGCGGAATAATTCCGACCACCGCGGGATTCGAACCGAGGACTTGCTTAATGCGATCTTAGCGTTTTCCCAACTGCCTTACGCGGCTTCTTAAGTAGAAGAAATAAATTGTCTGCAATATCTAGACAGCATCTGACTATACTTCTCTTCTATCAACAATTTTCAAAAACAAATTGATTTAAGTTACGTTGGTAAATGACTAAAAACCTTTTGTCTCAATTCCGTCTGTTTGCCTGTCCGTATATTGGCGGTATAGTTCAAAAACTACTTGTTGTAAGAAGGCAATATTTTGCATTCAGATTATATTTCTACCTGGCAGAAAACCAAATATACTTCCGGTCAAATAGATACAGAGTGAGCACCTTAAAATATAAAATTCTATATATTTATTGCTTTAACTCAAAAATTATTGGTAAAGAAAACTTTGCCATTTACATCAATAAAAATAAATTTTCTATAATTGAATGTCCTCTAACCACCCCATTATCAAATTATATTTAGTCATCATTTATTACAACTAGTCAGCAATAACTATTCCTATTAATAAATAAATTAAAAGATCGTGCAACAGAGGTAGGTAACGTGTAAAATCTAATACAAACAGAAAATAAGTTTCTATATAACTGGTAAATATCAGAATGCGTCATGTAATCTAACCAATCAATACATTTAATAGAAGTAATTAATATGGGATGTCCGCATGCAATGATGAGTACTTCCCGCCTCACAAATTAATATTATCCTATTTCCCCAACAGACACTCCATTAAAGCTGCTAAAGAAAATGCATCTCTTTTATTTGTTACACTGAAGGCAACTTCCAGATACGTATTGTTATTGGGTCTCTATCGTTTGTTACACGCACTGTCCAGTTTGTTACACTATAATAGCACGTCTATTATAAATACAATTACCGAGAAATACCTGCAGCAATTTTGAACACTTACATAATTAAATGCATAAGCGGACCTACTACAGTGTCACTGAAACTAATGTAAAATTGCATCGAGAAAACTATATGATAGATTTACTCTCTAGTGTTTCCTCTATAATATTTCAACAAGAATGGTAAAGATTTAGAATAAAACCTTAAAATAGTTTACAGAGACAATAATGTAACGAACAAAAATATAAGCGAAACTACGACCATTTTCGAAAATATGTTAGAAAGAAATTTTCCACGATCAAATAAATAAATTAATTAATTAAAAAGATATCAATTAGCATTAGAAAATATAACATCATAAATACATATCGCTGTATTCTATAATAAATTATTATACAGCGCGATTGGGGAGGAAACACCAACCTTTGATTAATGTAGTCGGGGGATCAAAATAAACAAAAAACATCTCTAAATATAGGTTCAATTCTCAACTCTTGCGAATATATTAGAGTGGGATTTAAAAGCAAGTGTTTGTAATTTTACTAAAAATTGAACGACGCTACAAGCCGCCAATAAGAAGTTAAATGGCATCCGTAGCAACTGGCCTGGCAACTAAACATTTCTTAAAAATGATTCGTTTTACACGCACAGAAATAGGTTCTTCAATTTTAAGGACTTATAAAATTCGCTAAATGGTACAACTTTTTTATTTACTATTTCCTCGAAAACGCATATTACTTCCTTTTACGATAAAGGAAGTATTGGATTCACCCCAAAAATTCGAAATTGAGTTTTCAACAGATCTTCACGTTTTAGAATCTCCTGAACCCAAAAAACATAATTTTTTCATTGGTCTGTCTGCCTGTGAACAGAATATCTCAAAAACCAAAAAAGGTATGGCATTGAAACTTCATATATAAGTTTTGCGTAGGTGATTTTTCAGTTTTTTCGATTTTTTCACAAACGGCTCTAACGATTTTTTTCAAACTTTACATTCTTAATGTGTATTGATGTGAGATAGGTAATTTTCCAGTTGAATACTGAATAAGTGGGTTTCTTTTATAAACATTTTTGAATTTAGCTTAAAATTTTAGAGAAAACTTGTATCTTCAACTAACGCTCTATTTTGTACCGCGTTTGTAATTTTTGAACATTTTTGGCAAATGCTTAAAAATTCAAAATGAAATTTTTGACTAATTATAAGATAACTGTAAAACGAAGTTGTGTGAGTGTATCACACCAGATTTTTTACTTCCTTTTACAATAAAGGAAGTATTGGATTCACCTCAAAAATTCGAAATTGAGTTTTCAACAGATCTTCACGGTTTAGAGTCCGCTGAACCCAAAAAACATTTTTTTTATTGGTCTGTCTGTGTGTGTGTCTGTGTGTCTGTCTGTGAACAGAATATCTCAAAAACGGAAAGAGGTATGGCGTTGAAACTTCATATATAAGTTTTGTGTAGTATGTAGATGCGACAGCAAGCTTTTGAAGAAAATCGCATAACCGGAAGTAGGTGTTTACTCTTGTGATTTTTCAGTTTTTTTCGATTTTTTCAAAAACGGCTCTAACGATTTTTTTTTAAACTTTACATTTTTAATGTGTATTAATGCGAGATAGGTAATTTTCCAGTTGAATACTTCTAAAATGGGTTTCTTTTGTTTTTTTTTCTATTTTTTTTATTAACTTCTATTTTAAATAGAACACCCTGTATACTATTATTACATTTTTGAATTCAGCTTAAAATTCTAGAGAAAATTTTTGTCTCTTCAGCTAACGCTTTATTTTGTTCCGTTTTTGCAGAATTTGTAATTTTTGACAAATGCTTAAAAATTTAAAATCAAATTTTTGCCTAATTATAAGATCACTGCAAAAGGAAGTTGTGTGCGTGTATCACACCAGATTTTTTCATATATTGTAGTTTTAATTTGGTTCAGTATTAATCGTAGTGTTTGATCTCAAACTCAAGTGAAGTCATGTAAACTGCAATTTTAGGTTATATTTCTTGAGAATAAATCGCCACTTTAAACTGACTGATGGTCATTGGAATTAATTTCTATGGATATAAGCCCGCACATGTGGTTGCGATAAGACAGAATTTGGATAAAATGCAGAAGCAAAAACAGTTGGTTGAGTAATTCAATCACATTTGGTGCATTAGGTTAATATACTCTAATCTGATTTAGTTCGCGAAATAGAGTTTGGAATCAGACACGCCATGGAAACCAGAGAAGTACTTTTCTGCATCCAATATTTCAAAGGTGTCGTGACTAGTGATGGGCATAACCGGACAATTTTCATAACCGAATTATTTGCATTCGAATCATATTAATAACCGATTGATTCTTTGAATAATCATTCGAATCAATTTTGGCTCTCGATGCGTTTCGATTAAGTCAGCCGGTTTGCCGGTTGGCGGTTAACCGTCATCTGCATCGGCATCGTAACTTGCAGATAGCAGAGGAACTCAGTTAATCGTTAATTATAATAATTGTATAAATGATTTTTATTTGATTTCTAAGGAGTTTAAAACATTGAGAATAGCTATATCAATACCAATCATAAAGAAATTATAAATATGCGAATACAAAATATCTATTTAATCTATTTTTAGTTTCTAAAATTCTCTACTAGCCACCCTTCCCTTTTCGCTTGCACATCATACCGGTATATTTTAGAATCCATAATTTATCTACACTTAAAGTTTTCAACATCGAAATCCACTTCTTGTCCCGACTGCTCCGTTATTAAAAATTAAATATAAATCTTTTACGATATTGGAAAATCTTATTTCGCTTTCTGTTTATCCCTTATTAGGCATAATCAACCGCGTTTCGAAGCAAAAATTTAGGCCGTTATAAATTAATACCAACACAGCTTCGGCAAATCTCATATCAGCAGAACGTTATCTTTAATAGGAACGGCCCCATAAATTTAACTGGTCGACTGGGAGTCTCAAATGTCTTAATAACATCAACAATCAGCGGCGAGCCTCACTTGGGTCAATCAAGTACATACGTAGAAAAGGTTATATGAGTTATGAATGACGTATTATTTACAGAATTTCGATCACTCGCAGGTCGCTGAGACGCGGCACGTAGTACGTATTAGGATGAGGTTATTTTTCATCCGAATACTTGGAACGAAAACCGAGTTACACAGGTTATTTCAATAACCGGATAACCGGTTATTTTTTATTCGAATAAGCCCATCACTAGTCGTGACATTAACTGTAAAAATATGTGAGTGTGTGAATATACTATCAAAAAGGTCTTTGGCAAGATTCAAGAAGATAAACTAGATTACTTTCTTCAGAAAGTTGGACTGGATGAAAGAAGAAAGAAGAAAGCAAAGTCAACATCTAAAAAGGAGTACGTTAGGCTATGTGCTTTCGCTACGTATGTCCAATACGTGCTAAGAAGAAACATCAGAAAAGGGTTTAGTTGAAATAGAGACTGCAATCTCCGTTAATGGTGACGTTTGAACATTAGATACACGGACGATGCAGTTTGTTCACATGTTCACAGCTTGGAAAGTTTGCAACCATTCATAGCCAGAGTGGCAGATATTAGTGAACATTACAGGCTAACGCTCAACACAAACGAGACCACGTGGATGTAGTACCTAATCAAGAAAAAAACTATAACACTAGTGATTGGCATAACCGGACAATTTTCATAACTGAATTATTTGCATTCGAATGATATTAATAACCGAATGATTATTTGAATAATCATTCGAATACATTTTGGCTCTCGATTCGTTTCGATTTCGCCGGTTTGCCGGTTACGCGGTTCAGCGTCATCTGCATCGGCATCGTAACTTGCAGATAACAGAGGAACTCAGTTAATCGTTAGTTATAATAATTGTATAAATGAGTTTTATTTGATTTCTAAGGAGTTTGTGTGTGCAATAAGTAATTTTGGATATGAATGAAATATATCTGAATACACCTTTATTGTTTTCGATTGCTGGCGATTTATAATAATATAATAATAATTAATATATTGTTGTATTTGTATGAGTTTTACGACTCGCTATTCTGCATTAGCTCAATTACTCCTACATTCTTCCGATCTATAACCAAAACATAATATGTACATTATGTGTTATGTATTGGAATTTAAGAGGTATTTATTAAGAAGTGTAGAAAGAGAGAAATATGCGGGACTGCTTGCTAATCGCAATAAAAAACAGTGGTAAAACGTCTATGTTTATCGATCGGCCGGGTTAAAGGTGGCAAAAAATTGATTTATGTTCATATCATATGACGACGGATCGACCGCGAGCCTCAGCAGGCAAGGAAGCAAGGGAAAAAACTGTAGAGCGGATGAGGATGAGGTTATTTTTCATTCGAATACTTGGAACGAAAACCGAGTTACAGAGGTTATTTCAATAACCAGATAACCGGTTATTTTTCATTCGAATAACCCCATCACTATATAACACCAAGCCAACTGATCGCCAACAATAAAGTTCATAATAATCTGGAAACAACCGTTCATTGTTACTTTATGGAGGGGACTCATGGACGCTTACAGGTTGCACAACTAAAACACAGCCATTGGATATGTGACTCTATGAACTGAAGACCGTCAAAACAAAAAAAAAACGCTTTGCTCGCCGTTCCACTACATATAAGCGTACCATACTCTAGCAAAAGTCTCTTAAGTCTTACATTTTGCGACATTGACATGCATGTGGCGCATATTTGAATCTTGTATTTCATACAAATATATTTAATTTAATACTTAAATTATATTCTCCACTTTTTTAACCATTAAGTAGCAACCATCGGTCTCACAGACCCGTATGTACTGTAACATAGTAATATTTTAGGCACTGTGCCATTTAGATTTTTTCCAATTGGTGGACCTTCTACCTACTTCCTGATCGGTTATTTACCAGGCGTACACCGCTGATCTTATATTCTGCGGTTTATAATTAATTTGAAAAAAAATATCTTGCTGATTTTTCGTCCAAAAGTTCCTTATAGTCGTATTACAAAAAGAAATCAAACAAACGTCAGGGTCAACACCAAATGTCACTGAGGAACAGGAACCCTAACTTTGGTAACCCAGGTCAGAAAGGCAACCACACAATTCAAAACTAACTATTTTGAACATTGAAATTACGTATTCTGAGAAGTTTTATCTTGTAATTACAGTGGTTAATTATGACGTCAGAAATCACGTGATACTGAAATTTCGTTAAAAGAACGTTAATACTGATTTTTAGTACCAATTTTCCTTAGTACCCTAAGGGCAACTCAAAAGTCCCAGTCTCTAGGGTGCCGGCGCCGTAGTTTGTTGGAGCAAGCAGGAGCCCAATAAAGTCTTTGCTTCATATTACTGGTCCATTGGCTTTTCCTGCTTCAAAAACTACGACGCGGACACCGCAGTGGCAAGGATATTTTAAGGATTGCTCATAGAGTACTAAAAAACATTTGTGCCAAAAATCAGTACTATATCATTTGTTTCAGATTTCTTTTAAAATTTGTGTAAGATTATACTGGGTTCTTGGCCCTTTCTTGCTCCAAAACACTAAGACGCCAACGCACCAGGAGCGGGAAGTTTAAAGGGTTACTCCTAGAGTACTAAGGACATTTTAGCCCAAAAATGAGCGCCACATTACTTGTTTCAGGTTTCCTTTAAAATTTGCTCAACATGACTGAGTTCTTGATATTTTCTTGTCCCAGAAAAACTACGACGACTACACCAAAGGCGGTGACTTTTAATTGGTACTCCTAGAATACTAAGAAATGTTTTTTACAATAATCAGTACTACATTATTTGTTTCAGGTTGTCTTTAAAATGTGTCTACTATTACTGAGCTATTGGCCCGTTCTTGCTCTAAACAACTACGACGCCGGTACCTCAGAGATGCAGACCTTCAAGCGGTTTCTCCTAGGAATCAGTATTGTGTTATTTGTCTAAGGTGGTTTAAAATATTCCTAATAATACTGGGCTCTTGGTCCTTTCTTGTTCCCACAAACTAGGACACCGGCACAGCAGAGGTGAGGACATTTAATAATGGGTTACTCCTAGGGTACTAAAGAATATGTTTACCAATAAATAATCAGTACTACATTGTTTGTTTCAGGTTTCCTTTAACATTTGCCTACTATTACTGGTCTATTGACTCCATACTGCTTCAAAAAACCTTTTTTTCTTAACATAAGGAAGACTAAGGAACATTAGTGCCAAAAATCAGTATTATATTATTTTTCTGAGATTTCCTTTAAAATTTTCCTAATATTACTGGGTGCATGGCCCTTTCTTGTTCCAAAAAAACTATGACGCAAGCATACCAGAGCCGGGTACTTTTGAAGGGTTGCTTTTAGGGTAGTAAGGAACATTTGTGCCAGAAACCAGGACTACATGTATTTTACGTTTGCCTTACTTTTGCTTAATATGCCTGGGTTAAATCTGCTTAGAATGTTTTCGAAACAGAATAAAAAACTGCATTCAAATTTATTTTTGCAGATGCAATAATTTTGTATATTCAAAATGTCGGTCATTAACTGGTGAGTTCCTTTTGGAAAATAAATATTATTTATGTATTAGAACTTTTCTCTCACCGATTTACATTCTTTTGATTAAACTGATTTCACTCACATAATCAGCAACCTTTTCAATTATACTTACAATATTTTCACATGCCACATAAAAATTAATTTTTAAGAACAAACTACAGGCCTAACATAATAGCGATCTCTCAGACCAATGGTCAGTGGTTACGTCCCAGAATTCCTGCCTCGTTACTTACGAGTTAAAATTCATTGTCGTTCGTTTAAATATGCAACTCCCGGTCTCCCTACCTGTGTTGGTTAAAATCGTACATTCCAAAAGCACACTTTTTAGCTTAAATAAACCACCATTTAAGCGGAATTGCGTACTGATTAACACTCCTCTTAGCACTAAGTTAGGCGAGAAACGTCGGTCTGTCAGGAGCTGACAGCCGTGATTGGGCTCGGCTTTCGTGCGACTTCCCGCTGCGGCAGACACATCCATTCGCGCACTAAACCAACAGCAACTTTTATATGAAATTCTTACCGCCTCACCAATAAAAACGTACGCAGTACCACTTACTCGATCAGTTTCACACAGACATTTCGAGGCCCTTGTACGAAATTAATCAAAAACCGAGCCAGCCGTTGTTTTACCTGAGAACGTCAACCAGGGCGACATAGGACATCGGTAACGGAGGGCTTGTCCCAACAGGCCCACAAACAGGATAAATCATGTTCGTGCTGGGCCAGGCGACATGGACCACAGTGGACCATCAATAAACGTGCGAAACAACCTCTTGTAAGCAGATGTACTTTGTGTTTTCGTTGTCTGCTGAGACTCGAATTCGAGTACATTATTCAAATACAGTTCTTAATGTGCGTTCGTAAATGGGAAAAAAAGTAAAAGGAAGGGAACACACCTAAGTATTAAAGTTCGCGATTCTCCGGTGAGGGTCAACGGCAGTTGCTAATCAATCCGTCAACTGATGGAGCAGACATTGTATGTAACAGTGGGCGTTGCGGAGTTGCGATCGAATAAAGACATCAGATTAAATACATTTTTAAAAAGCGCCATTTCTGCACAACAGCAACTGTGATCAACGAAGTAAGTTAGTCGATTTCTTTTTAATAGTTGAGTACGACATTATGGTTTAGATATTACTACTGTTTAAAAAATTACGTCATATAATTAAATTAGCAAATATGTTCAAGCTAGACATTAAATAGTATGCACAAAAATTACAACTACCCATCTCAACCAAAAGCTCCACCATTTACGAATAATACAGTTGCTTAAAATATTAAATACCTACTAGCTTTTGAGTTAACCTCAGAGGTGGTCTTATTCTAATTAAAACAATTTCGGAATTTTTAAAATTGAATTGTAAATAAAGATGTTACAGAATAAAATAGGTTTAACGTCTTTAATAATAATAATAGCACACTGTAAGAAAAACTTTTGTTCGATCGAATAATGCTTAAGAGTGTTCAAAATTATGTACAATATAGCTAAAAATATCTTAATGTTTCTAATAAAACTGAAAATGGTCAAACGAAACACTTAGTAATGTGAATTACATTAATTCGTAAAGGAGAAAACATCGTAGTTGGTGCAATTCGAACCCGGGCTGTCAGTGGGAATCTAATTTGTAGGAAGACGCGTTACTCAATGGGCTAGGAACGCTAGGTAATCGCGCATGCTTATCGTTGCATTATGAAGAACACAGTGACAACATAAGGACGTACTGTGGATCGGGAATGAAGTGCGCCTGATCGGGGACGATGAAACCGTTACCGACGCAGACAGACGCCACAGACAATGATTTATAAGGATGAGTCAGGAACCGCAACCACCACGGTGTTATACTACAGAGGTGGCTTTCATGTTGTAAATACTATAGCTATGCTGCTACATATTTTAAAACCAATAGAAAGTGCACACAATTCCAAATTGCCATTCGGAAACATAAGAATGATTAATAATTCGCATCACAATATAAAAAGCGAATGATTTCATTTAAAACAAATTTAAGTTAACCTTTGGATGTCATATCAAAAAGAAGTATTCCTATTTCTCGGCTATATAAATATATTTATAAAGTATAGACATGATTAACTACTAGAAACTTATAATTAAAACCAAGAATCAACAATAAATTTTTAAAAAATAAGACACAAATGTCAATTGTGAGCGTATACACTTTATTGACTTCTCCATAATTTCACTATCGCTCACCCCCGCTCTATGCCTAATGCGATTTTAATATATCGGTGCAGTTCTTTTCGGATAAATTACAAGCTTTTGCCGTTGCAGTATAAAACAGAAGCGAAATACGGGTGATAGTACTACTATCATAGTAGTATGTATGTTAATGAAAATAAAATAAAGATTGAATAAACATATACCTACGGAATAACACATCATTTATAGTCACTGCTCATAGCTATCATAACCACGCAAGTCATGACTTATACCGATGTTAATTTAAAGAGCAGCAAGAAATTTAAATCCTTACAGATAAACGACATAACTTCGAAAATGCAAAGTAGTTTAAATACTTTGATATCAAGTCTATGTAACACTGGATCGGTGATGCAGTGTAACTTTTTACACCACAATATATGTCGGTATAGTTGAATAAATTAAAGCAGTGTTGATTATATTAGATTATATTCACATAATATATACCAATAGCATTAAGAGTGACGTTCCAATTTTTGTATGCTACCCGCACGTCCAGTGGGGATGCGTAGATAGCTAATCAGAACGTCCAGTAAATTTTATCATGGAAATCAAAATTTGCGGTTTTTCACGGACAAACGCAATGTCGGCAAAGGTTTATTGTGGGTTCAAATACGATGGCTCTTTAGGATAATAAAGTTATAAACTTAAGAAATCCATTGAACGTGCTTGTGAATAATTTAGGCGAAACTGCACAAAATCGTGAGAACCGTTTGAATTTAACGGAAAAGCTGAAAACTAATCGCACAAAAATATATCTAACTTAAAACTAGAATCCAACAAAGACAAAACATACAAAAGCAAAGTAGTTTTAGATACTTATATACAGCATATCTATCTATATGTCTACATACCAGTACATTCAAGGCAAAACTTGGGATTGCATTTTTCAATCTCTAATATTTCTTATTAAGTCTTTGAGAAATAAAATAAGCAATAACTGCACAACTTTTATAAATTTAAGTTTGACAAATGAAATGCTTTCCTGGCAAAATATATTTTTTGCACTTGCGGGACTAAAGTTGGCACTTTAGTCACTTATTTCAGGGACTAAAGTAGCTCATTTTATCTCTAGGGACAGAAGTAATTACTTTAGCCCCTAGGGACTAAAGTAAAAAATGTTACCGTATCTATGGTAATCTATGGTAAATTCGGGGTTAACAGGTTAGGTTTCGCGTCAGTTTTGACATAAACTGACGCAAAACCTCATCTATTAACCTCGAATTTGACATAATTGTGAGCTCTTGTCATAATGACTTACAGTGCCACCAACTTTAAAATTTAGCAAAGGCTACTAATTTTAAAATAATTGTAACTAAAATGTCAATAAATGACGTTTAAAAAAACGGGTTTTCGTTTTAAATCTTCCTGCAACTAAAAAAAAATAGTATATGCAACTCGGAGAGAATGCTATTTTGCTTCAGCGCAATTGTACCTCAGCAAAATAACGCATTTCTCTCCCTCATTGCATAATCTACTATTATTTCACTGGACTGCCCAGTAATGTTGCCGTTAGTAGACGAGACGAGACGATATCTACCCATTCTCAATTTTAATCTCGAACTCGAGAATCTTGATTCTCGAACTCGAGAATCTTGATTCTCGAACTCGAGAATCTTGATTCTCGAATTTTAAAGATATGCTGTGCGTACGGAATTAAGACTGCAGTTATTTTATGGTTATTCTGTCTCAGCATAATCTTAAAATAACCGCGTGCTTCAAGCTTTAAGGTTTTGGGATTCCCCTGATGATATTTATGGAGAATAATACTTGAAAGGGCAGTTCGGCGATTTTCATATGTAAACAAATAATGTGACACGCTTGCTACCGTAGGTGCATAGTAATTCGTTTTCGTGTTGTGATGCAACATCGTGTGAATATTGAGTGTTGAATTTATGAGAATTGAGCAGTTGTTGCTTATTTTATTTCTCAAGTCTTATTAAGAAGTATACGCGATCGAAAAATGTTAACCTCGATTTCGAATTTCGAGACGAGATCGAGAATTATCTCGTCTCACAACTAACAGGTCGATTCTGAAGAATGTTTATGTGGGTTTTATAAAGAGGTAGATACTATTAAAATGCTATCGATATCGAGAATTTGGTTAATCTCGTCTCGAATATTCGAGAGTTTGATTAATCTCGTCTCGAAAACTCGAAATCTCGACCTCCAATATGTTGACCCTCGAGATAACCAAAACTGGATAAAGTTCGTTGCCGACAGCTTGCGACTAAATATTTAATAAACCACAACACGTCAATCTGGTGTAATGATGATGGACGAGCCGGCTGAATAAAGCTCCCTTGAAAACGGCAATTTCTAGTAGGTAGAACTTCTTCATTTACCATATCCTGCTACAGCATATGCCAAAAGCAGCATCATGCGAAACATTAAAAACATGTTTCCTAAAAAATATTCAATAAAAGTAAACAGAAATATATTTTTAAAATATGTCGGTCTGTAGATTTTCAATTTTAAGACATATTGATAATGTTCTATACTTTTCTCAAGAACATACAAGAAATTGAAATCTTCAAAATTTCGTAAAACAGGACAAAGAGAAAATGAGGACTACATCTATTAATAGGAATAAAAGTTAAAAAAACATATAGGTAGCTGTTCAGGAAATATCTTCAAATTAAAAATTGAATAAATCCTTTGTAGACGTTATCCCCTTTAAATTTTGTGACATATCCTTACAGGAATAAACACTGCAGGGCCACAAAAACATATTACATTAATGCTGCAGTTTCTCGTGTAGTTTCTTCTTCTTTTCCTTCTTCGCAGTTATAGCCTCATAAATGAGGCGCCGTGACACCTCCACATAATAATAATTATTATTGTTGATTTTGTTGCGCCACTATGTCCTGTCTTCAGCTTAATGCAGTGTTAGACCAGTTTTTCGGCGTATTTGGTCTGCCCACCTCATTGACAGTCTTCCTCTACGTCGTTTCCCATTCACTCCATTTTGTATCACCAGCCTTTCCAGATTATCATCTCCCCTACGCGTAATGTGCCCAAAGTAACCCTATTATTGTGTGTTAAATGGTAGTAGAAGGCGTACTTTTACTTCAAGTTCTTCGAGTATTGATATGTTGGTCCTTCTTGCTGTCCATGGCATCCTTAACATTCTGCGCCATATATACATTTCTAGCGTATCAATTTTCCTTTTGTCATTTTCTTTAATAGTCCATGATTCCGATCCGTAAAGAAATATGAGGAAAATTGGAGCTTTTGTCAGTCACAAACTGTGGTAACTTTTCATATTTACCAATATTGTGAATCTAATGATTATTTTCATTTTCCCGTTCTATTATCATTATTTTCGTCGTATGTTTATTGATAGCAAGTCCAATTAGATTGTGTTCATGTTCCAGAGTATTTAAAAGCTCCAGTAATTCTTCTGGATTGTTAAAACATATTGCAGTATCATCTGGATAGCGTATATTAGTTAGGTTTCCTTCCTCCAATAACCACCCCACCTCCGCAATCTTCTAACCGTTTTCGTATTGCATATTCTGCGTACATGTTGAAAATTGCGGGGATAAAATACACCCTTGTCTTCATTCAGCCATGGTTTTAAATTTATTAGTTAGGTGGTTATCAACTTTTATTGTTGATTGACTACGCGTGTATAGTTATTCTATCAAACCAACTAAGTGTTTTGGAACTCCCATCTCAAGCAGAATTTCTCATAGTTTGCACCAGTCAATAGAGTCAAAAGCTTTGATGTAGTCGATTAAACAGACATAAATATAGGTGTGTAGTATTGACGCGACGGCGACGCCGACGTCTCAATCATTTGTCGGATATTTAATATCTGCTCAACGAACGTAGAAGAGCCAAGTGGGTTCGTTAAATGTCCTTTGTCCTTTCACAGAAGTAGAACACTTCTCATATTTACCAAACCTTAAAAAAATGTATATGTATATTTATTAATATGCAGCAATATATTAACACTTAGTATAAGGAGATTGTACGAGAACTGAATCTTATGAAAAAATTGTATTAGCCGCATTTAAAAATTCTAATCTTGAAAAATAATTATATTTTATAATTATCGATATTTAAATAACTCCACAAGCCATAGTTCTGAAGCACTTTTTTATGATTTCTGTCGATCAATTACAATAGTTCAGAATCTTTTTAAAATTTTGTCCCAGCAGAGTTGTGTTAAATTTAAATCTAATCGTTTAGAAAAATAACTCCAGTAGTTTCCATCTTACAGATGATAATTTCTGATGTGCCCTAATTTATATACTACTATTTAATATAAAACCACAAAATGAAAGAATACCTTCTGGTTTTAAATGTGTCTGTTTCTAAATTTTATGTTTAGTTATTTATCCATAAGTATTGATACTGGCAAATCGTCAAAACAAAGACGGTTTCAATCTCACATGAACGCACGTTTCATATTATTTACGGAGTGACTAATCGTACACATAGTTTGTACGACTAGCCTGGACGCTAGTCGTACACCCTATGTGTACGGCTAGCCCGCCCATTTTGATCGTACACACAGTATGTACGACTAACCTAGACGCTATATTTACGAATACATAAAGTAAGTATGATTAGCTCGCAGGCTATTTCTACACGCAGTATTTATACTTATACAATTAATCCGCGCTAGCTATTTGTTAATCGTATACACATCAACAGAAGTGAATATAGCAACTAATAACTTATTGAAAAGTTTGCAAAGATGTAAAATATGATGAATATGACGTGGAAATAAAATAAAGATCTAAATGAAATATTCTTTTCATTCGTTTTTAAATTCTAAAATATTAGGAGTTACACACATTACAGAACCAATTACCTTTGGGCTTTTGTTTAATGTTACCACACTTTTTGTAACATCGAGAAAAGCACGAGACACAAGAAATTGTAGTAGTTTCATTTGCGGCATTGCTACACATTTTTGTTTTTTGTTGCAGCTTCCCAGTTAAAGAGTAAACTGGAATAAACTGCAGTGGAAAAATATTCTTGAACTAAAGATACATTCGCCTCCTTTTCAAAAATTTCGGACTTTTTGAATCAACTGACAAAATAGCAGTGTGATACTGAATGGCGGATTCATATAGAAGTCCGAGCCATTCAAAGATCAGTTCTTTTTGTTCTCGAACTGATTTACAGCTGAATACTTTTGGTACAGTAGAAGGTTGCCTTCTTCGTTTTACTCCAACTCCAACTTTTTGTTAGTGCTGATAACTGCAGATGAGGGAGGTGTAAAATCCAAAATGCTCAGTTGTTGGCATGGATCACTTGCATATAAATCTTCTATATTATCAGTTGTTCCGTGGTTCATCAAATACCCATTCTTTTTCCAACGATCATGCACTAAAGTTTCCTTATAAGCTTTCATTTTTTCTCTTAATGCAAAAATGTGACAGCACGGCAATACCATTTGATTAAAAAAACTACATTCACAATTGTTCATCTTGACTCTTATGATCTGATTTTCAGTTTTTTTTTAAATGTGTGTTTCGTTCTCAACGAATTCAAAATTTTCTTTAATTTTATATTTCCCCATGAATGAAAATTTCTGGACTAAATATTTCCAAGCAAATGAAGGGATTAGTTTGTAATACTTCCATTGATAGATATCGAGCTCGAAATCAATTATTTTACGTTTGAGAAGTAAGTCGTGGACCTCCTTGTCTTGTTCTATTCGCAACGATGATAATACCTTCTTCAAATCTGTAAAAAATTGATCCAAAGAAGATAATTTGTCAATACCTGCTTTAAGTTTTTGGTTAATGTTTTCTAATCTATTCGTCGTTCTGTTTCGAAATGTTAGGCAATAACGACCATAGGAATCAACCCATTGTTCTTTTATATTCTGCCAACTTCTTTCATAATACGCTCGGACTTTAGAAAAATTTAGTTTGATCAGTTCTCCATACTCTTGTTCACTAAGGCAGTAGGCAATTTTCTGCATCAAGGTCAAACATTGCTCTCTGTGAGCAGATGAAATGTTCATTTTTCTGTAGTAATTTCCCTTCTGAAAGATCTCAGGGTATGATCCAAACACAGCAACAATGTGGCATCTGGAAAGTTTTCCTTGAAAATATGACGTTCTCTCATGTCTTTGTCTGTGAAAATAATTTTTGTATTTTCCCAGTTTCTGTTTTCGTTTTGAATAATTGTATCATTTCATCCAAAGTATCTTCGTCCTCATCAGCTAACAAAAAAAGGATTCTATTTCACTATGTCCATTCCCGCCAACTTCGAGTAGCAGATATAATGGCATTCTGAAATTATTGAGTTGTATGTACCATCGCACATAAGCATTGTATGATCAAAAATTATTTTCATCTAGTATGGCTATGGAATAGTTCCTAATTTATGAATGCAACTATAAGCCACTAAAAATCAAATGTCAAGTTTAACATTTAAGTATAAATGTAGTTCTGTAGTTGCATGCATAAATTAGGAACTATTCCATAGCCATACTAGATGAAAATAGGTTTTCGTCATACTTTATTTCCGGGAATGATCAGAACATTTGTTTCATAGCTTTGTCTTGGTAGTCAATTGCTATCAGGTTTTTGTCACTATTTCGAAGAATCTTCATTGAGTCACCTTCCTGAATGAGTTTTGGGATAGGTTGTTCTAATTTGTTTGTATTTAATGGTGTTTGAGCAATGAACTTTAAATTTCTGATATCTTTTAATGTTACAACGTTGTTAGTTTTTGACATAATTGAACTTTGTGCATCTTTTGAGTTAGCTTTCATTTGCATTACGTGCATCATTCCTTCTTTGTAATTTTGATCTAGTTTGCGATTTCTGGTCATCGATTTGTAAGAGGATTCTTCAAGGCTATGATTGTGCTCATTGTTAATTTTCGTGATACATAATTGCCAATTTTCGTTGATATTAATTTTGATCTTCGCTGGACAATTATTATCCTGTAATGTTCTATGTCCTCTCTGGCCTTTTGATTCACTTTTTAAAAAATTTCCTTCTTTGGCACATGCATAATCAATTTTATAGTATCATACGTTATCACTACACTTAGCTGCCTTTTTCTTTTTCTTTCTTTCTCGCCAGGGAAATTGTTAGATTACTTCTTTTATAAATATATAAAACTCTTGTCTTCATATTCTTTTAAACTGGTCTGCCAATCCTGATAACTTTTGAAAGTATTTCCAACTGATAACATTTTGTATTTTGATGAACTAGGCACATTGACGAGGTGAGACGAGACAACTTTTGAGATTCCTGATGTAGTTACATCACATTTCTGTAAACAACAATATTTTAGTATACCTAATAATTGTTGATTAATGAAATTATAATTAGAGCTAACCTTGATATTGGGTTTCTATCAATGTTTGCCAGACGAAACAATCACGTGGACAAATTAGCACTTTGACGAAGCGAGGTGAGACACATTTTGAGGTACGTGTTTGGTTACATCTCTGCAAACAAAGGTATTTTTGAGGTTAGAAATGGTGCATTTGTATTACATTACCGATTGAACAGTAATTATTAGATTGAGATACCTTGATAACGATGGTCAAACTATACTATAGCGGGAGTTTTTTCACTTTTACGCAGTCAACTAACTGGTACTCATTACTAAATGTAAACAGCTCTAATTTATTAGTGAGCGAGGAGCTGGTGTGTGTACGATTTAAAACACATGGGGTGTACGACTAGCGTCCAGGCTAGTCGTACATACTATGTGTATGATTAGTCACACCGTATTATTTATGTGGAATTGGGCATTACAAATATGCTACAAGGTGGATTTCCAAATTGTTGAAAGTCGATGAAAAGCCAATAATAGTGACATTAAGAGACTACTGTCCTCGTCTGAGGAGAATGGTGACCAGCTGGCTAGAATGGATAAAACTTGGATTCTCCACTATGATCCGCAGCCAAGCTGCAAATAAAAAAGTACAAGTATTGTGCCCTTTTACAAAAACATTGCGAATATAACAGTCGGCAGGCAATATTTTACCATGACTGAGTATTCATGAAGTAAATAGGGTCAAATATGTCAAAAGTCTCATGTTTTATAGGGAAGCATCACAGTTCGTCAAAAAAGTCATGAATTACAATTTAAATTACTGGAACATCGTCCTTACCAACTCGATCTTACAACATTCGACTAGTTTTTATTATCTAAATAAAAAAACTAAAAGATAAAATTATCTAATAAAGCGACTGTTCAGACGGCGCACATTAAAGTCTAGATTATATTTTGGGTTAGCTCTAAAACCTTGCAGATTGGTAAATAACGTATTAACTTGAAAAGAACTGCATTTAGTAACCAAAATTCTTGTTTTATTTGTTTTACTTTGATAGTAGGCCGAGAACATATGAAGACGCTCTTAGGAAATAATTATGTAGTTTTTATTCTCAATTTAAGACTTCTGTTAAGGTATTATAGACGCATAGGCTTCATAAACAGTGCCTATATATTGACTAGCTCAAAGCAGCTCCTATTCAGAACCGGAAAAGAGGCGACAATTAACAGCCAACATAAAGTCTACGTTAACACTATATCTCTATACACAGAAGTTATAAGCAGTAGAGGTACAAATTACAAGTTGGTGCCCTGAAGGATGTTGATAATAACCCTGCATCTGCTATCACAGCGCCATAAGCGATGTAACTTGACACGTAAAAACCGTCCCTTCTGTATGCGATAGCAGTTGTTCATACATAATTCGATATGTCATTTCCCCTTGAACATACATATTAATTTAATTAGTAATTACATGATACGCTAGTAGTATCCGACAGTTAAATATGCGAACATAATTGTATGACTGGTTCCGTTATTTAAAAAACAAATTAAATATATTATGTTAATTAAAAGTATTCATAAGAAATTAATGATGTGTTACTGTCTAGCGCCACTTCTGAGATTTGTAACCAAAGAAAACAAAGAACAAAGTTTACCTTCGAATTTTTCGTTTCTTGACAATTTCATTAAGCGAATATTTAGTGAGTACTGCACCAGTTTATAGAAAATAAACAGAAAATAATCTTACGGGCCCTCTAAATTTACGTGTTGAGTTATTACAGATATTTCGGTAGTGCTCTGCCGGACATACAGGGTTCAGCAATAATGTATTGGTGTCAGATATTTCTGAAAGTGTGAGAATTACGTAAAACTTACGTATATAAAAGTTGCAGATATGTATTAAGGTACTGCACATTAGTAAAATAATATTAATTATATAGGGAGGGTTAAAAAAGCGTGGCGAATCAAACTTACTTTTTTAAAAGAACACTTTATATTTAGGCAGCTTAAAATTTTTGCGATCAAAAGTATTTAACTAGTAAAATATTATTGATTATATAGGAGGATTAAAAAAATGGCGAATCAAACTTACTTTATTAAAAGAACCCCTTATATTTAGGCAGCTTAAAACTTTTGAGATCAAAAGTGAATAGTGTTGGAGATTCTCAAATTTTGATCACCCCGTATAGCAATAATATCCAAAGCCACTATTTTAGAAAGGCAATTCACAAAAACATTTTCTATCATTTAATGGTTCCTGTTACCTACAACAGCCACCGAAATGCATCGTCCATAACAGCTACCGTTAGACCCATATAACATATTATATTAAGACTAAACTTAACCCGTGGGCTCCATGCGCCCGCATCAAATGGAAATTAGTAAGAATTTACCTAGTTATAATTCAACTATATCTGTCTTTAAATTATTAATTTAATCACGATTCGGTTCATGATTTCCTTGTTTATAAAATAGTGAAAGAAGCTTTGCCGTATTTCGGGGGTTATCGCCCCTTGCTTTTAAGTTTCTTACTAGCGCTTCAGTTCTAACGCAACAGTATGTGTTATTCATACACATTCTATACTTCATAATTCTGTAACTAAAAATTTATTTATAGAAAGCTCCCATTAGTTACAGAAAACTGTAATTTCCTAGATTGTTGATCTCACGCTAGATGGCGTAGGCGACTGCAACTAACTTCCAAGCGTTCCGGGTAGATAGGTAAATAGATCTGCGTGTTTACATTATTATGATTAGTATTTCGATGCAAGACGTTTAAGCTGCCTGTAAGAGGGTGTTCGGTTAAGTATGATTCGCCACACTTTTTTGAGGCGCTGTGTATAATCAAATAGATTTTACTAATGTTCGTGGGGAACGTACCTACAACTTCTATATAGGCAAATTGCATGTAACTCTCGTAGTTTTAGAAATAGCTTCCACCCCCTATCATTTCCGGTTTCAATATAATTATATTTCCGCGATGCGCTTTGGTCGTGATTAGACATATTAGAGAGTCGCAAACGTACTTAACCTAAATCAAATCATTTAACTTTCGCAAAATTGTGGATAGTGTGCTAGAGTCCGATGAATTACTCGAAAAATTGCTGACAAAAATGCAGTCTAACTTCAATCGCCTATATGAGGATCGCTTCAAGGTATGCGCGGATAAGATTGATCAGTTAGAAGAAAAACTCTCCAAGGCGGAAGAAGAACTTGTGCGGACTAATAAAGAACTAGAGAGGGTTAAGCAAGAAGCTTCCGTTTCAACAGAAGCGCTGGAGCAATATACGAGGGCAAACAGCGTCACAATTTCGGCGTTCCAGAGGTACCTAATGAAGACACAGATAACATTGTGACAAAACTGTATAATAAAAAACTGGGGGTAAACATTTCGCCTGCACACGTCGATTGCAGTCATTGCCTCATTGGTAGGGATGGCGTGCATCGGTCCATTATTGTCAAATTTATTAGCCGAAATACAAAACACTCTGTTTATACAAATAAGAAGTTAAAAGACACAAGAATAGTTATTAAGGAGGACCTTACTAAAACTAGGGTGGATCTACTCAAAGAAGCCGCAAACAATATGGTGTGAAGTGTGTGTGGACGAATAATGGAAACGTATTGGCTCAAGTAGGCAGTGCAATTTAACGCATACGGAGCTACCTGGATTTGGTTTGAATTTCTGTACAATACATAAAATTTATGTTTATGTTTATGCATATGACGGCAATATTTCGTTTGCGGTGTTTGTTTCACAGCCACCTGTACCTTTAAAATCGGACTGCCCTCGTATGTTAAATAGTAATTTACGATGCAAGTAACGCTATCAAGCCTTTTACATTACGAGAGAATAGTTTGAATGAACGAGCGACGTTAGGAGCGAGTTCTTTAAAATCCTCGAATAATGTAGAAAGCAGATAACTATACGTATATCGTAACATGGTTTATTTTATCCTTAAATACTAATCTTTTTTAAAAAATAGGAAAAATGGTTATTAATGACACTTACAACAGCGAGTGGTAGTATCACTAGTAAGATAAAAACTCAATACTGTATTGTTGGTAGCACTGTCAAGTTATGTTAAATTTGAGATTTTCAGGTTAAGTTTTGCGTCAGTTTGTGTCAAATAACAAATAAAACCTAACCTACTAACATCGAATTTGACATAGACTGACAATACACTTCTAGACACTTATAATATTTTTCAAGTCATAGATGAACAAACGAGAAATATGCCAATGACATCCACGTTAATTGATTTAATTTTAAGTTCAAATAAAGAACTGATTATGAATCATGGTGTAGAGCCGGTGGGTGACTTGTCTGATCATGACTTAATTTTTTGCAATGTTTCCATTAACCGTCCTAAACGTTTGCCTGTATTCAAAACTTATAGTGATTTTTCTAAATTTAATCATGCTGAATTTGAGAGGGACTTACAGTCTTTACCGCTTTATCTTTTGACGGATATGCCTGATATTTATTCTAAACTCACTTTCCTAATTAGTCATATCACTAATTTGTTTAACATTCATGCTCCAGTAAAATCTGCTCGTTTTTCAAAAAGAAGCTGTCCATGGATCGCAGAAACTCGCAAGTTTATGATGTCTCTTAGAGATAAAGCCTATAAACGTTACAAGAAAACAAAGAAGGTTGCCTACTTTAATTATCACAAATCCTTAAGAAATCTTGTTACTACATCCTACAGAAATGAGAAAAAAGCTTATCTTGAGCTTAGACTGCGTCACAAGCACTCGAAGGGTCTGTGGAAAGAACTAAGAGACATGGACATTTACAACAAATCCAAACAAAAGCAAATTCCGCCCGAACTTTTTTGTGTTAATGAAATTAACCAATCATTTATTCATTCCAATCTAGCACTTAACTTAAATTTTCAAGAAAGTCTTGCTTTTTATCTATAATAAAAAGCAGGGGCTTTTTACCTATAATAAAACGCAGGGGATTAGTTCTGAATATAAATTTAGTAGCTTCACTGAAGAAGAAGTCAATAAAATTATATGCAGTATTAAATCCTTGTCATTTGGTGTTGTAATATTAATATCAGGATGATAAAACTTTTGCAGTACATAACACACATTATCAACTTTTGTCTTGTTAAGAATGTTTTTCCATCGCAATGGAAAATCGCTAAAGCAATTCCTTTGCCTAAAGTAAATCAGCCAAATGAATTAAAAGATCTCAGACCACTAAGTTTATTATGGAGCATGTCAACAATTTTAGAAAAGGTCATTGACTTTCAAATTCGATCATTTTTTAATAACTTTAACTTATTTCCAGAACGGCAGTCGGGTTTTAGAAGAGGCCATAGCTGCACACCCGCTCTTTTAAACATTACCGACAATATATTCAAAGCTATCGAAGCTGGAATGTTAGCGGTTTTGATCTTACTAGACTACTCAAAGGCCTTCGACACGATCAATCACGAGATTCTTAGTGCCATACTAACATACTTAAATTTTATTAATGATCTCTCTAAATTAATTCAGAATTACTTGAACAATCGATCACAATTTGTAATTCTAGGCAACGAATGTTCTGAACTTCTTAAAGTAAATACCAGAGTCCCCCAAGGCTCAATACGAGGGCCCTGGTTGTTCATAATATACACAAGTAATTTAGCTCACTCATTGGTTCATGGCAAATCACATATATGCAGACCATACTCAATTATTGTATTCGTTTAACGTCAATCATATAGATCCTGCAATTGACAATATTAACCAACACCTTATAAATGTTGTCAAATCATCCGAAAGCCACTGTTTGAGTTTAAATCCAAAAAAACTGTAGTAATGTTGTTCAGCAGAAATAAAGATCGAGAGGAGCATCATCATAAAATAAAAATAAAGGTTGGTGATGCCATACTACCACTGAATGATGTTAGCGTAATATTGGCTTGCAAATCGATAGTCAAGTGAGATTCACACAGCACGTAGATATTTGCATCGGAAAAGCGTATGCTAATTTAAAAATACTCTATTCAAATAGACACATTTCAAACGTCAGAACTAAAGCTATTCTTGCAGAGTCCCTGGTCTTGTCCCAGTTTAATTTTTGTAACGCAGTCTATGAACCATGTTTATATAAAAAAAAACAGCGAGAAGGATACAGATTCTTAAAAATTCTTGTATTCCGTTAATTTATGGCATTAGAAAGTTTGACAGTGTGACGCATAA
>OW679194.1:58294934-58361697 GCA_940337035.1 Agriotes lineatus | reverse complement strand
CTGTTTAAATGTTGTTACCGGATGTTGGCCGTTTAGCTTAATATCTCACTTAAAAACGTAATTTTCTGGACTTAACGCTTGTTACACTTGCACGGCAGTATAACCTTATGCTAGTACATCGTTTAAGACAAGCAAATTGTAATAAATAAATGAATAAATAATTATTATGAACCAATATCGTCTAATAAAGCTATTTTAAATTATAGTTTAACGTAGGTATTGTACTTGCTGCACATATAGTTTTATCGTCTTTCACAGTAAATATTAGCTTCGCTATTACAATGTACATATCACATCTACATACACGCACTAATACACTCTTTGCTCGTGCATGTGTCGTACAAAATACGAATGATGCACAAAATTTGCAGTTATTCGACTCGTCAGACGAAATCATAAATTAAGCTTATATTGACCCGGGAAAACCCTATTCCGATTTGCTTAATATGCAACTTATTAAGACCGTATCATATTTTTTGCGTTCTGAAGATTTAGCACCCAATCGAGATCAGTAATTCAGTAATTAAATTACCATAAAGTTATTCAAATACCACCATTAATTTCAATTACAGCAGGTAGTTCAAATACTTGTAAAGTAATTTAAATACTTTAGAGTAATTTCATTACACAAAAGAAATTGAGTAATTGAATGTTGTAATTAATTACCTTCAAAAAGTAATTCAATTCAAAGGCAAATAAACAAAAAGGAATTTAATTAGTAATTTAATTACAAAGTAATGAATTACTGCCCAACTCTGGCACAGACTAACCAACGCATTGTTTCCCACTACTCATTCGATTTAATACAAATTGAAGAAAATACCCTACGCCTATGACATGATATCGTGTATTCTGGCGTTTAAAAGTATGCGTGTCTGAACGGCTCCATATGTTCTAATGGCAAATTGGTATCAGAGATACAGAATTTGTCGCTGGCGCCGAATGGGACGGATACCGAAATTCTGTATCGCGATATTGTATGCGTCGCCCGTTGCAGTGTGAAAAGCTTTATTTGAACGGGTATATTTTCTGTATCTGGAATTCCGGTATCTCGCATACATATCCACGTCTGACAGGGGCTTTTTGGCCGCTAGCGACAAATCCTGTATCTCGGATACCGATTTGTCATTTCGCCATACGGAGCCATTCAGACACGCATACTTTTACAAACCAGAACTCATGATATCATGTCATAGGCGTAGGGTATTTTCTTCAATTTGAAATAAATCGAATGAGTAGTGAGTAGTGTGAAAAAGTGCATTTATTACTATAAATATAGCCAGCCAGTGTGATCATGGAGCGTACAATACCTGATTACGAAAATGCCCAATTCCTGCCAAAGAGATACAGCACACCCAGACTATATCGACAGAAATAAAAAGCAGCAATGTTAGGTCCATACTGCACTGGACTGGACTGTTCTCGCAAGAGCACCACGTATCCGAAACAGCTGCCGACTATTTATTTTCAACCACGATTTAGTATCCCGCACACTGTATCTCGCATACAGTATTCACCTCTGAAAGAGGCCTTTTAGGAAGATAACCGTAAGAGGAGAGTTATGTGGTATACAGGATTTACTGACACGTTTGTAAGGCTATTTGTACATTAACTATTTATACTTATACGTTGTGCATTTTAAAATATTCGTATTCTATCTGTTGTATTGGTACTGGAAATAATATCATATCGTTTAAATTAATTGTCATAGAAAACTTTCTAAACTAAAAATACCCTGACCCATATTAATGTTGAATTTGTTTGATATACCTACACAGAGCCCATACTATATTGTTTAGCAGTCATTTTAAAAAAAGCATTTAAAGTTCTTGTCCGATTTTGCTTAAATCTGTTCCAAAATAGGTTTTTTTTTATTTTAATGAAAATACTGCATTTGGTTTTTAATCATTTGCGACGTTCCCTTGTAACAAAAAACTATTAATTAAGAAAACTTCTTTAAAAAAATTGCTGGGGCGCACGTTTTCGTTTTATCAAGTGATTTATTTTTAAAAGGTGTAGGCCAGTAGATTGCGCCAGTTAACTTAAAGACATAAAATAGTATATTACTCTACAAGTTGAGAAAAGTGATGTTTTTTTGACCAAGTATGGCGTGTTTGAGTACGAGCGGTAGCGAGTACTTAAACGGCCATACAAGTTTAGTAAAACCACTTTTATAACGTGTTGCATATACTATTTTATCGCATTCATAAGAAATGTAAAATATTAAACTTTTACATACAAGTCACACTAACTGTAAAACATAACCAAGATGAGCATAACACATTCCTATGTACTGAAGCACAATAAGCAGCTCCAGTTGATGTTATGCGTTTGGCAGTACTGAAGTGTGTTGTTGGTGACACTGTAAGTTTATGTCAAATTCGAGGTTAGCAGGTTAGGTTTTGCGTCAATCTGTGTCAAAACTGACGCAAAACCTAACCTACTAATCTCGAATTTGACATAGACTTACAGTGTCACCAACAACACACTTTAGTATGGCCAAACGTAAAACGAATTACCTTTGCTAGGCGTAAGTGTTGCTAAAGATAAAAATACCACATTTCTTATCGATTTTGAATGAAGAAATGTAGTACATTTCCAAATGAAATGCGATAATATATTTTTCCTATACGATCGTGTCAAAACGACAACTTTTTGCACAGTTTTTAGTATCAAAACTGACGTTTGTAGCGTCCGAGTTACGTCTTTTTGGCACGTTGCCATTGGTAGCGTGTTTTAATACTATATATTAAAACACTCTTTGCCTAAGTTTGAATGTCAACATAAGCTAGAATATCTAACACAATGTGACGGAAAAAGTGTCCCCGAATTAAATTTTATATTTCTGTTACGATGGTAGAAAAAGTAGCGTATGATACATGTGCATAAGTATATACCCACCCTTTTATGTATGTATAATTTCACTCTGACTCTTAAATATTTTCAATTATTAAATAAATTTTCTCCTTCAACGTTTGAGGAATTATTTTCGCTTTTTGCTTGAAAAAGTGTTTTATTGTAAGTATAAATAGTCAAAAAGGCACTGAATAAGGTTTAATTGAAATAATATTATTTAATATGGCCTTGATATTAAATAATATCAAATAGCAATGGTTACACAGAGATCTAGCACCAGTTCAAAAATATAATTGCCTGAATTAGAATTAGTCATGGACGTTGCTATTGTACCAATTTCATTCTAAACGCTTCTGATACTCTAAACAGATGGTGCCGACTTTCTCCTAAAGAAAAGCATTACACTTTGTTTTGTTTCTGTTGTTTTATTAGATGTTATTAACGAGAATCAGAAATATTTTACGTGTCGGAATAACCAGCACGAAGAGAAATTTACTACGACTTGACATAAATTTATGTAAATCTCTTGACTTGAAAACATCCTTCACTTGTGACTGACATTTAAATTTATAAATTACAAAATCAAATTATTCAGTTCGTTTAGCTGGGAGACGTCAGCTTGCTATTCTAGGTTGTAGATTATAAACGCATTTAAATAAAATTCGTGGTGTTATCTTAAACACCCAGCCAATTTAACTAAATTTTCATTATATATTTTGGCGTTGCGTGTAGATTAGCAACCTACATGCTTCATCGTGATATAGAACCGATAAATTTTGTAATTAACACTGGCAATGACCACGATTTTAGCATAGTCTATCACATTGGGTAGTCGTTAATTGATTAACGTAATGTTTTGATATAATGTAGAAAATACTGTTAATTTAACTGATTTATGTAGAATTTATATTTCACCAAAATTCTTCTGCGAATAGAGTATATAGTTCTGGACAAACTCAGTTTGTAGGCAATCTCATCTGGCGGCTTTAACAAATTTTTGTTTACAAAACTGCGTTAGTACTAGCAGTTTCTCAGTTTTTAATACTTTATAACTTTTTAAATGTATGAGATTGTAATAGTTTCTAAATGTTTCTAATTTTAGGAAAAATCGTCAACTGTAATACCTGCCAGAGTATACAAGTTTCTCTTCTGTAAAAAGAGATGCTCCCTAACATATTTTTCTTTTCACTTTAAACATTTTTCTTGTATTTTATACTATTTTCAAAGCGGTTGTCTCTTAAAATATGTTGTAAATCTACAGTGATCGGTTAGTAACAGACCGCTGCTGTCGTGGAAAAAGCTGGAGCTTTATAGTTTTATAAATTGCTGTACAGTTGAGGATCTTCTAATAAGGAAAATAAGTTAGATTCGTTATGTTTATTTATTAGTTAAATTTAAATATCGTATGAGCAAAAATAAAGTTCACCAAGGGTGCCTTTGGAATTTTGAGGTCATGTATATTATAACACCAGAAGATATGAAGCTGTCGATTGACATTTGTTACAAAGTGAGGTTATGATCTTCTTCTTCTTCTGCAGGCTTTGAAAATATTTCCGTTACTTTTATTACGGGAAGTTGTGATCACGGTTATAATTACGGTTATGATAACATTGCGATATTAGCCACTGTCTATAAATTGTTAGTGACAGGGATTAGATATAATTTTCTGATGCTATAATACACATGACTTCAAAATTCCAAGGGCATCTTTGATTAACTTTCTTTTTGCTCATACTATAAATTATATTACATCAGTAACAAATACGTAGACTAATAATGAACGTCTTAATTCATTATTATTTACTTAGCATTAAGCTTCGCCGCTGATTATTGTGATTATTTCTTTCATATCCATAATAATGCTTAATTATCATGGTTTCCGTCAGAATTTAACCGCGGTGAAATATGTGTCAACATTTAATCGCTTGTGATTAATTTTAACATGATTATTAAAGGTATTTTAGCAACTGAATTTTATCTATTTATTCAAGAAATAATCACTCGGAACATGCCGCGTGCATGTAAACTAGCCTGAATAAATTTTGACAATTTTCCGTCAGAATGTTTTGCTCTGAAGAAATATATCTTGTAAATTTTCCGCCCCTAAAATCCCTCGTCAACGCACTCGGGATTCTTGTTGAGCGGCAAATTTACTTGACAAATTTCTTAACAAAACATTCTGACAGAAAAAGTGAACATTTAATCGGCTATTTTAATGCACTTGGGATATTACTCTTGAAAATGTCATTATAACCAATGAGCTGCTTTTTTTCGTTATCATAGCAACTAACAACATTTCATGAAATGTTCTTGTAGGTAGGTAATCTGGCTGTGTAAACCGAAAATATTTTTATGAATTGAATGGCAGCATAGATTTTAGAACATTGGGTTTTGAATTTGTTTTTTTTTTGTAAAAAATCTCTGATCAATGCAGGTTTATTTATTTACAGCAAAATTCGCGTTAACAATAAAATAATAGCTAATTGTACCTATAACAAGTAGATAATGAAGCGCTTCATTGGACTAGTTTATTTTATAACCGAGCGAGCTTTTGTGTGCGTGTTTATGTGATTAATAAAGGGGACGAGTCAATAAAGTCAGATTATGTACGAGTTGCATACAAAGTATTAGTTCGACTGTTCAAATCAAACAAAATCGTGTTTACAAATTTCACATCTATTCTTTAACAGAATAAGAGAGTGCCTTGATGGATATAGTTTTGCGGCCATAAAGTTGTTCTTTATAGTACTTGTATAATAAAGTTACTTTATTTTACTATTACGATAATGAGCTGCTTTAGGGCTTCAAAAGTATGTCATAATAGTATATTGTATATTAAGAGCTGAAATTGCATTTTTGCCGCTTACACAAGAATATTGCAGTGCAAATGCGGCAAGGGCACTTTTAGCTCAAATATACATACTATTTTTCGACAACTCAGCATATTATTAAGGCGAAAATCATCATATTTAATTTTATTAAAACTATTAATTGACAATACATTTCAAATTACTCGCGTAGTATCTGACACGTGATGCGATTATTTTAACAAATAACGAGCGTATCGCTCGCCTAGCGGCAAAATGCTGAAAACGCTCGTTGAGCGGCGTCAACTTTCGGTTGGCAAATGACAGTTAGAAAAATTTACTTTCGATGTCAGTCTTTGAAAAACAGTATTTTATGATGCAGACCTTAATTCCATTTTTTCTGTCCTGATATATATTTTTCTATATTTCTGTGGTTAATGCCTGTCGCTAGTGTTTAGGAACATTTTATTTGGTTTGTGCTTTTCCCTTGACCATTTTTACCCTTTAGCCTATCAATTACCTAACTAATTATACGTCACTTGAATGCACCGAAGGCTACCATACCTACCATGTTTATATGAGATTAGAAAGACTACCCAATCCATAAAAGATAGGATCTTGAGTTTGTAGGCAGGCCAACATGTCTTGAAAATTCTGTATGTTCAATCTGGCAACCCTTGCTCGTTGTATTTAGAAAGCGTATACGATTAAATTGAACTGTAAGACAATTTATATTCGTGTTTGTCTGAAACATGACGTGTAGACGAGGTGACGCGACAACGGATAGTGAACGATAGCATCGCTCGTCATTACAATAACAAATAAGAACAGAGAACTCCGTGTTCCACCGACAGCAAGAGCATAAATAGCATTTTGTGTTGGCGAGATCACTTCTTGTTTCAGAATGGCCATTTTCTGTCTACTTCTGCCTTCAAGCCGGCATTTGGTGCACATAACTTCACAGGACCCCATTCTGTAGCCAAATGCATTCATTTTAGACGTTTTCATTTTTAGGGCCTTTCTTTACCTAACCAAATTGATAAAATACTCTCGTTGAATTGAAAGATGTATGCGTATCACTTACTCCAATATTTTGTTCGTATTAGTGTAAAAATCCTCTATTAATTGTCGTTATTCGATAAGTAATTTAAGCTTTATTGGTGTTTACAGTGAACTAAAATGTTATAAAGGTGACTTTACAGTTGTTACAGTGACAGGTGCAACCTTAAATAGCTAGTTTTGCAACTAGTGTGTAAAGTAGGTCTTTTTAATCGAGTGCGGGATTTTCGCAAACGGTAGCACGAGATTAAAAAAAGACCGTTTACACACGTGTTGCATACTAGACTTTTTCTACAACTGAACATTTAAATTTTAAATTTTAAATTGTTGTATTTATTTTGGTACAGAACTAGTTGGTTGATTGAGATTAGTTTTCAGTTGGCGCCACTGATCGTGCCCAATCAACTGTCAAAATTATATAAAATTTTGTAAATAGGCAACCCACAATACATTTCACTTTTTATACACTAGAATTTGTAAAGAACTTTTTATGCACTATTACTGTTACTAATAATAATTAATTAATTATGTTGATTTTTCACGATTATTATTGTTTTGCACCTATAATTATCGAATTCTATTAAATAAATCTTTCTTTGTCGCATTATTAACATCTAAAATAAGGTTATGTAAATAAGTAACCCAAAATACATTTCACTTTTTATGCACTAGGGTATATGCACTGCTTTTTAAAAAGTGTCACTTTACAACCTAACTAACGTGTTTAAAGTATCTACTTTAGACACGGTTGTGGAAAAATGTGTATACAGTTCCTAGTTAAGGATATACAGATTGGTGGTGAATAATATCTAAAGATAGTCAGTCAAATGAGCTAGAATACAATTTATAGAATTTGTATGCGTTAGACAGAAATATAGGTACATGTCTTAAAATGTAGTACCGTAGAATTCTGTGTTTTATAAAAATAAAACATCTCAATTCTGTGGATACTAGATGTTATCGCATATTAGTCTATTTCCATCTAACGCATACAAAGCCCATTAACTGTATTCTAGCTCATTTGATTGTCTAGGTTTACATATTCCACCACCAATCTGTAAAAGTATTTGCTAATTTAACGATAAACGATAATAGAGTTACTGCTTACTGTGAAGTTACCAGCAGCAACGGCAGGTTGCTGTTTGCCATAAAAGTTTTTCTAGATTTTTCTTCAAGTTTCTATATTTTTAAGCATTCACTTCATTATAACCACAGCCAACTGAATTCTTATGACATTATTTCATTTGAATAAAGACCAAAATGTTCATACTAAATCATTCTAAAATTGCAATTAGGAATTCATAATAATTTGCAAAGCCTTCTTATACCGCCCTTCAACAAAAGACGATCACAATCTGGACTAACTCAAACCCTTTCGGCGAATTGTTGTTATGGGTCAGGATCAGGCTATGGTTCTTAGGATCCTCGGTGTGCTAGCGACGTTTGCTGCTACAGTCGAGGCCAGAGCGAAATTCGTACTATGGGAGTTCCACTCCCGGCGCGGGCGTTCCGGATTTCGCTTAAGTAAGATTAGCTTAAGTGATGCCCGACCTCCCTCAAGTAATGCGAAAACAGTTCCAGGGGGCAGCGCTAGAGGTTAGGCGCAAAAAACGCTATGATTCTTAAGGTTAATAAATGAAATAAAATGAAAGGAACTAAAAAGGCTACCAGTTGTCAACCACGACAACAACAAAAGTCGAATTCATAGTCTAAATACAAACTCAATTACCGTGTATTGCTTCTAGCTTACACTAACCGTTATTCTAAAAAAACGAGCAGGTATCGGTTAGGGCAAATAAACATAATATTCAAGTAGTGGGGGTTGATAATGAGGCTTTAATAGTTGAACTGTTTGAATACAGTTAAATAAAGTAAAAGAATCAAAATAAATAGCGTCAAGTTAAACCAGGTGCATCGATTCAAAAGAACCTGGGATTAAATGTTATAATGCAATCTAAATTAAGCACACAGGTTAAACTGGGTATCTAAATCCAAAACGACTCAGGGGTTAGATGTTAATAACATAAGCAAGAGTTTTGTTAGACATCAAAGCAACAAAAGGATAAAAAAATGTGAAAGCAAATTATTAAAATTTGTATCAAGGTTTATAATCACTTGAACTGCGTAGATGTCATCGAAAAACCCATCGTGTCTGACGTGCAGTTGTCAGGTGCTGTTAGAAAGCTAAGCTCTAACTTGAGAAATATAACGCAAGGCTGTCGATAGGCATTCGAATAAACTATTATAAGTATAAAACATATATACTCTCAAAATATTATTTAAATACCTTTCGCTGGCAGTCTTAGGCGATAAAAAGAAAAATTCCCTTGGTACTATCTTACCTTCAACTCTTAATTAATTATAAAAATTTTAAAATAGAGCTAATGCTCTATTGTTGGTTGCCCGGGGAAGTACGGCGCCTCCAAACCGGGATGCATCGACGGACTGGAATCAAGCGCGTAGGAACTCTGGATGTGATAGTTAAAATGTTGCAGGAAAAGTTAGCATGCGTGCCCAGTGTAGGCAGCGAAACAAGCTTAGCGATTTCTAGCTCTTCCTAACGGGCCCAGATGCGAATCGCACCAAATTAGCACACCCTTAATACCTTAATATGAATAATGGATCACGATCAAATGCAGTAGAAATTCGAATTGCACGGTATGCATCTTGTAAAAAATCCATGGCGCTGGCTTTAGAAAAGTTGAGAATGCTTCTAAACACTCGATGATATCAAAATAAGGTTGTAGATCCCTATCGGGCCTCTCATAACGGAACTGTCGACATGGCTAGCCGCTCCAAAATTTCGACCTTGCATCGCTTTTAAAAACTACAGAGAGAAGTTTAGCTTTACTCCCCACAATTCGATTGAGTTAGTAATAAATATTAAAAAATAAGTAAGCATGCACTCACAAGGAGAATCCGAGCTGTCAACGCCAAAATCAAAAAAGACTGTTATATTCTTCATACAAAATGTTTTCGGATATTAGACATTGACATTTCCAGTAGCGCAATCTTGCACTGCAGCTTGAACTTTCCCTCGCTTTGTGGGGTGCTGCATTGTCATAAAAAACATCTTCCCACGGCGCTTCTCTTTTATATTAATTGATTATTCTTCAGTGTATCGGATTATCATTCAGTAATTACTTTGCGTCGCCTTAGTACAAATTTAAGCAGACTTTTTGCATTTATAATATGATACTAGCCGGCTTTCCATAAAAGGCGCATATGTGCTAAACCGCTTCGCCAAGCCCAGTCCGTCATAAAACTGACTATCATTTTGTTGACGAAGAAATAATTTGCCAAAATGATAATGCGACAAGATCGGACAGATAATAACATCCTCGAAAATGGCCATAAACCGCCTTAACCGCGTGCTAGAAAAACGACCATTGTGAAGCACTACGCAGTAAAGCGAATTTAACGGCACGCAAACAATCTACTAGTTTACGCGTCCCTGCACGGATTTACACCGTGCGACAACTTATTAGAACCGGAAAACTATTAGCCAGCAGCCGGAAAAAAGAGGAAATCCAAGTAGCAAAAATCGCCCAGCTCGTTTATTTTCTAAGAAAGACGAACTCCAATTTCTACCACGGGTGGGGAGAATTATACAGACAGCTCATCATAAGATATAATGAATTTCCGGACAGACAGTGCTCAATTGCTCGATCATCATTATCTATGAACTGAGACCAGCCAATAAAGGTTTGAGAACGGGACCATCATAAATGCCGCTTCGGAAAATAACAATGAACCAGCAGCGTACGCATTTACTCCAAATAAGAAGAATGTGTAAATTAATTTTAATCAGCGTTTTCCTAAACGGAGTTGTCTCTTGCGATGTGTCTTTAAACGCAGAAAAATCCAAAGAAGTCGGTGTCAACGCAGTAGCGCAAAAAATGAGCTAGCTCAGAGAAAATAACTAAAACGAAACCAATAGCGGAGTAGCTCTAAGTCGAGCGAAAATTGTCCGAAAGCAGATATCAAAAGCGACACAACGACTAGGATAGAAGCAAGCACAATTTCAAATACAAGAAAGAGGTCAATTTATATTTTAAAATAAGGCAGCAAGATAAATTAACTCGAACGCAAGCCTCGGCACGACCCTTTGGTGTCTGGTACCAAAATGTTTGGATTTTGGCCAGCGGACCAGTGCTGTTGAAATTAATCCGCCAATTGGACACGCCAGGCAATGAAGCTCGTAGAACCAAACCTTCGCCAAATTAATCGCTCTACCCCCACTTCGTGAATCAATGAGCCTCGAAAACGCGAAACGCAATGGGGAGAGTCCTTTAAATAGTGGAACGCAGGAAGCAGAGAGGACGCCCTCTCGTTCCCATCCCGTGCCTCATCTGGCAGGAGTTAGACCTGACTCGAAGGAAGACTCCGACCTCAGCACCCACCATCTACGAGAGACACGATTCCCGCACCACCATCCGCCTCCCCCCCCTACTTCTTGCTATCAATCTGAATCACATTAAATGTTCTACAGGATTACCGTCCAGAATCCAGAATCCACAATCCCGACAGGACATTTGCCCGGCAGACCAAAATCCCGACAAGCAAAAATCCCGACAAACCAATTTCCCGACAGCCAATATCCCGACAGCCACTTTCCCGGCAAACATTTTCCCCGACAACACTTTCCCCGACATACATATTACCCTATACACATTACATTACACTACATTTCTCTACGTAGAAGAAAAATACATTGTAAAAATTTGGTGGACGGTCCAGTCTATTGCGCATTCTCTTCTCGTATTTTTCCTCTATAAAAATCATCAAGACCTAACAACTAACCTAAACCGCTAACCTGAACCACCGCCGAGAGCGCAACAACATTGATTTGCACATTACTAGACGATAGCGGCACCCACAACATTTTGACTTACGCTGATCGAACTATAAGAAAAAATGGCGGGCGACGAAATCACAAATTCGGAAAATTGTTTCTGATTACAATGAATATAAAAACGAAGGGAGAACGTTAGATTATCTGCACGCTCTGGCGCACACGATTGTGCTTTTGCAATAAATTCCATGCACCGTAATGAAAAGCTTTTTTTGTCGAGGTAATAGTCTGTCGGGAAATTGGTTTGTCGGGATTTTTGCATGTCGGGATTTTGGTCTGTGGGGCAATTGCCTGTCGGGATTTTTGATTCGGGATTTTGACCGAAAACTGTTCTACAGTATATATCATTTATTACTGTATATACGTAGAAGCCGAGTAGCGCAGATGTGTGGACGCTTGCCTTGCATTAAGCAAGCCCTCGGTTCGAATCCCGCGAGGGCCGGAATGTTCTTTTACAGTTGTCTAGATGAGGAAATTGTTTAGAACATGTAATTGGATAAAAAACATCTCCTTATTTAGACAACTGTAAAGGAACATTTACAGGATTTTTGTAACAGTAATTCATTAACAGGGTTAGATTAGAGTTTCTTGAAGCCATTTAAATAGATATTAAATAGAATTGAAAAATATTTCTCCTAAAAAGCGCCTTGCATAGAAAACGTAAGAATTATGCAAACATACTACTTTTCGGTAAATAATAAAAAATCTAAAGAAGTAATTAACATTTTATATTATATTCACCAATTATAATTCTTTAAAGTGTTCACATAAAAAAATTTGAACTTTAATATTAAGTCTTTGCATGTGAAATTTTGAAAAATATTTAAAAAAATTATTTTAAGCTAAAGTTTTCTGGCCTTGAGATTGTTTAGTTAGCTAACAATAACACACTCCTAAAAAATATCATTGAAATATTACTTAATTTACGAAAAATAGCACTTTTTCGATTTTGACAATTTCGAAAAACTCCATTTTCTAAACTAGTATAAATCACTCGGTATATATGATAGGGGCTAAATAGGTTTTTACACAAGCACAAATTGACGTAAAAAGTTTTTTTGAAAAATCTAAAATAATTTTTTTCCCCATATTATGCCGACATTTTGGCGGACAGTATACAGGGTGTTTGGTTCACCGACGTATATCCAAAAGGAGGTGGTAGGTGAGTCGGTTTGGAACTTATTTAACCAAAAATACCTTTATACAAAGTGTCACGGTTTCTGAGATAAAGCCAACTTTGTGATTTTATTAAATTACTGCAGTTTTAGTATGATTAATTTTAATTAGACACAACTGCAAACTTTTAATTTCTTGTAACTTTTATTTTAGTAGTCTTTGATATCTGTTCTATCAAATAAAATCACTTGATACACTCTACATGTGATAAAACAAAATATGGAGTCGACTAAAGTTCAAAAATGTATTCTCTAGATATCAAACTTTGATCTAGTAAGCCACGTATAAAAAGTAATTACAAAACAAGACGGTATTTTTGGTTAAATAAGTTCCAAACCGACTCACCTACCACCTCCTTTCGGATATACGTCGGTGAACCAAACACCCTGTATATATGATGATGACTTCGAATCCGTCAGTGTCCATGTTCGTCTTTGTTACCACCATTTTCATCGTCAGCTGTAGTTACTCCATTTAGATAGTCTCCGTGGCAATTATTGCAAACTCCTGTACATATAATCCTCGCTTTTCTGCATTCGCACATACCTTAGAACAGAAAATAGGCAGGAAGCCGCATTTGTAAGAAATCCGTGCGACCGCGATGGGTTTTCAAAATGGCGGATGGTTGTTTCCTTTTGGCAGTGGCGTATCATATCGAGAGGGTGCATGTGCAGCAAACAATTTCAACAGTTTTATTAAGTGCACTGTACACTATGTGATTTATGACTACATGTGATTTTGTGTGACTTCAGTCACTGTCTGTAATTTAAATTGTTTCCTCAGATTGTGTGATTAAAAAAATATGGCCCCATTATACGTTCCCTTCTATGCCCATGACTATTGTTGTGTACAAGTGCGTATGACAAGTGACATGTTCAGAGACATTTTCTCTCTATTTGAAGTGAAAAGTAATATTAATACTTACTGATGGAATGTAATGTCCAAAGTCCTGGTATTTGGGGTCTGAGAACAGCCAAAATTAGTCTCAAACTAACTAAAACCCACAACTGTCAAACCGATATCACATCTCATTAGTCATACATGGGTTTTCAAAATGGCCGTTTCCGTCGCCTAGATGTTACAGCCAAGTTAAAAGAAATGCGCCTTCCTGTCTATTTTCTGTTCTAAGGCACATACCTACAATCCACATCCATAAAATGTCACTTGATAATGGCGATTGAATTTCGGTTACCGGATTAAGAACAAAACTTTACTCAATGATTTTCAAACCATGCCCTCCAACATTTTCAAACGTTTGTAGCATAATGAGATCAAGTTCGCCAATTTTCTTTACAGATGGAAATTTCGATAATGTTGCTATATCCTGACCAGTAATAACCGACGTTGCAGAGGTTATACATTTTATCCAATACTCAATAGTAATTATGGTGTTTCACTAGTTCGTTTCAAATAAGTAATCTGGGCTATTATTAGCTTGTTTACATCATAACCCACGTTGCCCTTGACATCGTGGGAGATTTAGTTCTTTGCGTCATAACCCACGTTACTTTTAACACCGTGAGTTATAATAAATAAGCCACGCGTGACTTATAAGTACTTAACTCACTGCCCTGGTTTATAATTTAATGCTTTAGCTCACCCATTAATTTGTGATTTTGACTTTTCACAACTTTCTACACAAAATTTATGGTGTTTTGGTGTTATTTAGTCGTTGGATAAAGTGCTGTATGGCACGCGCGTGTTATTACACACTCGAGAAAAGAACCCTCTCGGCCTGACGGCGTCGAGGGCCTCACTTTTTTTTTGGATTATATGTACTTACTATAACATACTTGTACCATAATTAACTATAATGGCTCCCATACTATGAAATGTGTTTAAAACATCAATAATGGATAGGTTAAAATCGGCGTTGTCAAAAACAAATTGACAAAAGGATCCAGTCAGAATTTCAGGTTGAGCGTGATAGATCGCTGACGTTTCCAAAATTTGGGCATCATGGTATGAGGAACATAAGCCCAAAGTGGAAAGAAAGCAAATTTACCAAATAGTTTCTAGCCTATAACTTGACACTGGTAATATACAAACGTAAGAAATCTTTCGTTTTAGACGAATTGAGATGTTGGGTTTTCTTACAGTAGTTCTTAGTTTACCGAAAGCACTTCTGTCTAGTCTAATACCTCTTGAATTTGTAGCAGTATGATTATTCTTTCCCGATTTTATTTGATTGTCTAGTTACACGTATTTGCTAACAGTCTCTAGATTGGCATCTTTCAGGGTAACCTGTTTAGCGTCCTTGTTTTGCTCAAGTTCATTTCGAGTTCTTCTTGCTGTGCGACGTGATTTAATTGAATCAGCATCGTTTGTAATTCATTGACATCTGAGCTTTTATGCACTATATCGTCGGCAAAGAGAAAGTGCTTTAAACATTAATCATCGACATGTATGCCTCTGTCTTCCCATTTCAAAAGTCAATAGTAAAGGCGCTCGGGAATATTTAACTGTTACATCAACGTATTAATATGCGCGTAGAAAAGCGTTATTAGAAATACTAGTCGTTGCACGTTTGGCAATCAATGTTTAAATAATGGCATTTAGGACAAAAACTACTATAATTACTATTTTAGACTAAGTGTGTCTACTTGGTGCTTTGTTATCGCAAAGATTTTGGAAAGACGTGTAAGGCCAATGCCAACCAAAAACAAGGCCTCAGCGCTCCAGCCTGACGATGACTTGTCACCACAGGTAGATAGAAATGGCCAATGCAACCTTTTTATCTGGAGAACGACTAGTGGCTCGAGGTGGAGTAAATTCAATCATCGGGCAATTCTACTTACCTGTGGTGACGCCAGGCCGGAGCTCTGAGGCCTTATTTCTTGCCGGTAGTAGCTAGACCGGAATGCATCATTAGGTCTATTAAAACGATGAATGATGAATAATAGAATGGTGCTACCCGTGACTAATTTGGCATTGGCTGGCAAAACAATACTGCAATGGTTTTGCTCGTGAACCAAATGATGTCTCTCATTCAGAACAAGATTTTGCTGCCCTTTATAGTGTAAATGCAGTTGACAGTTGTTTGCAAAACATTATTTCCCCATAGTAGCTTTTCATTACTGCTAAGTAAGCAAGGCTGTAAACCTAAAATCGCATTATCAACATTCAAACAAGTTTTGCAATAATATTGGATTATTTTTTCCGGTTCTGCTTTCAATTTAATTAATCTTTGCGAATAATTAGGACAGATTGAAAAAATGCAAATTAATAGCAATTAACTTTAAAATACCTTGAGTGCATGTGAGTACACGACGGTGTTGAATTTGAAAATTTTCGCAACGGTTTCCTTTCAAATAAATATATTTGTAGCGGTGGTGATTGCCTAACGAGGGTGTACGGCAGTACTGACTAAGCGTTTCTTGACGTTATAGGCAAATGTTTATTCCAGCGAACTATGTTACTATGTACGTCCGGCTCGAAGGACCATATGTGCTGGCGTACACTACATTTGTGGATCCCTTTATTTGGGAAGCTGCTTTATTTACATACAACTTGCTGTATGGTGCACTTCTTGTTCATCACATTATTTGTAAGCTACTTGTTCACTTGCTTGCTACATAATGGCAACTTCTTTGCTACTTTAATGGTAACTTACCCGGTATTTGAGCTTCTGAAAGCAGGAAACGTTATAAATTGACCTGTACGGATTCTCTGCTGTAAAAGACTTGGTCGGCGGACTCAAAATTGGACTATAAATTATACAATAGCACACTTGACGTTTGTCGAACCGCAGTTATAATTAAAACGTAATTATGAATATATATATCTTTTTTGACAAGTTATACTGTATAACAGCAGCATCGTAAAACACCACTGATCGGGCAACTGTATTTTTGGTTTACGTTTGCATTTATAAGTACAGGTGAAGTTGCAATTTTTTTGTCTATGTGATTGCTGGTTAAATAAAATATAGTACGCGCAAAAGTTTCTGAACATAAATTCTAGCTTTTTAATAAATCGCGAAGAAGTATCGATTTATCGTTGTCTGTACGAGAAAAACTCTTAATTTTTGCACTCAAACTGTGGCAACCCTAGCAATATGCTCGACAGATATGCACGGAGTAATATATTGTATACCACTTTCGTTGTTCTGATCTCGTTAAAGCAAATAGCCTATGGCTTTTCACATACCCACTGCAGTCCGTGGGCATTTAATAAGACGATTGTGTGTACTGTCACTTGTTGGTAGAAATAATTGCTAAAATTACCATAATAATGCATCGTAAGCTATCCCAGACAGGTGTATTAGAAAAGGTGTTTATAATACTTATTGTGTTGTTTACGTTTTTAAATCGAGTATCGAGGTGAACGTTTAATAAAGGCTATTCAGTCGAAGCTGATTTTTATAACAGTTTTTATTTGTTGCAGGTAAGCGCACAGAAGTCTGAGCGTGATATAACAATGCTTTATGGATTACTGCGCCTGCGTAGCAATGGTAAGATTTAACATTTTATAGAATGTTTGCAAACATTACCTTCAAACGTCTGCAAAATATAAAAATTATCAATTTTGAAACTGTATTATATTTACCTATTACGACTTTACTTACAAGGTATATACAGGGTGTTCCGCAACGACAGTATGCATTTTTGAAGTAATATTGAATCGCAAATTCTTTATACATGTACAGTCGTGTTCAAATAAATCTGGGACAGTGTTTTTTTTCACATGCAGGTTGAGTTAAGAATTGAAGAATATTTCCATGGATTTCCTCTTATCAGAGAGAGTTTCTAGTTTCAGCACCTGTTAAAGTTTAATGTAACCCTTTCTAATAGCAGGAAATCCATGGAGATATTCTTCAATTCTTAACTGAATCTGCATGTGAAAAAAACACTGTCCCAGATTTATTTGAACACGACTGTACATGTAACCAGGATATTAATCCCTTGAATATTTTTAAATTGATACGGACACTTATTAAGTAAAGATAATATAACAGTTTGTATGTGTAACATTCTTTAAAAATTAAACTTGAATGTGTATAAAACTTAATATGTAACTGTTTTATTTTTTAAAGTTTTCAAAAATATATATGCTAACTAGTCAATAATATTAATACTCCTAATAGCATAAAACATGGAAACAAATCACAAAACAAACATTCTTCTCTCATAAGTTGTTTTTGATCTTCACAATTATGTTAGTTTATACTTCGCATTTTACCTTAAATAGGTGCAAGTTATACTCACATCGCTGACGTCGTTGTTACTCGTTAAATATTAGGAAACTACTGTTTTTATTGCATTTGTATTTGACAAATAATTTCAGAAAAAAATTAAAGATGAAGAAAAAACTGTAAATTGTATATTTATATCAAAATTCTGTAAAATGTGTATATAGCTGTTTTTGTAATTTTCATGAAAGATATAGTTTATGTTGCTTTGATTGTTTTTAAAGATGGCAGAAATAGTTTGGTTTACTTCAGAATCTAAACCGTGCCTACTATCACCGATTTAGTTTTAATTGCTAAATATATTCACCTCTGAATCCAAGATTTTCGTGTATCACTTGATGTTGCTTTGTTTAGGTGCATCATTTTTTTTTCAATAATAATACTATTATACAGGTTGGGACATGGCAAAATGCAATAATTACTTTAGTAGCTGGGGAACAAGTACAACAGTGATACATGTACCATCTCGTTTTCTCTTGGTAAAATTCATATCGGTCTAGCACACTTAAGCTCTATGTTTCCTAGAATTTTAGGCAACTGGTATATACCGGGTGGTGACTTGCGCGACGCAACATAGGGTTTGAATGGTAAATTATTTGCGTCCCTAATTTTTTTACAGCTAGAGGAGAGAAACATGAGGATCCATACAAACTTTTGAAAGTAGATAATAGTAATTTATTATACGTGAATCCAAGAGTGGATAGTAATAACTATATCATCGAGTATGATACATTTTTTTTCTATAGCAAGAACTTTAACAATTAAAAAAAAATAAGGAAAGTCAATCACATTTTAAAATCTCAGTAGCTAGATTGGGTTGCTACGATAATACAAAGCTGTAATATTTAATTTAAATAAAAGTTAGAAAATTAAATTACTTTATCTACCCTTGATGTTAAAGTGCTACTTTATCTATCCTTGCTGTTAAAGTAACACTTGACCTTTTGTTTTGAGTCGATTAAAACACACTTTAACATTTGCTATAGAAAAAAACAATTAAAACTGTTACTTTTAAGAAAATCAGTAATGCTGTGAAATTATCTAAACAGCATGGGCATTTACATTATTTGTCATGGCTGTTGAATGGTTATAACCGATTATTAAATTCTGTTCTCTTAAAAATGTACGCAATGTAAGTAATTGTTCTCGTTTTGGGTCTAAGTTTTGAACGTAATTATCACACTTCCAATTATTAAATGCTGTATCCGTGGTCTGAAACATAGTAATGTAAATATTCGAAAATTTTACATTAAGCCATGCAGGTACTTGCAATTTCTAATTTTTCTTGTGTTGAATAGTTATTGCTTTCCTTGTTTAACCAACATACGATTTAAAAGTTTGAACGCAACGTGTTACTTTATGAAACGAAGAAGATGGAAAAATAAAAATGTATCTAATATTAAAAGTCGTAATATTATTCTAAAACGAAGTAAATTAACACGCTTGGATATTATGAATTTAATCTATTTTTTGGTTTAAAATAAAGGGAGATGAGAAATCTTGAATCTTTCAAGAACTTTACTACTGCTTGTATATCAGCATCTGTATATTCTGATTGTTCATATAATTTATTAAAAAAAAACAATGTGACAGGCAGTAAAACGTACAGAGAAAATTCTGAACCCTAACAACCTTTAAATGAGGTCCGTGTAGGAACAATTAATTTAGTGTAGAACATCTATACGGAGTCAATTTAATAAAATAAACTATTAGAATTTATCTATCTATTAGACTAAATATTAAAATTATTTTATTTACAAAGTGCACTAAGTTTACTGAAGTAGATTGGTACCATAATTTACTGTAAAATTTCCACTCGGTTTGTTGACTTCCATACTGCAAGACTAAACTAGTAACATTTTGAATTAAATTTTGTGATAATCATACATATATGGCTTTTATTTAAAGTGATAATAGTTATGTACTGTACAAGTAGGATAAGAGCCTCATTAATATACGTGTGTGTAAGCACACCAGTATATTAATGATGTATTATCACACATGTATTGTACAAAATTGTATCTACAATTGCGTAAAATTGTGAAACGTGCATTAAGAGAAATGTCAGATCTGTCATTTTCGAAAATATTTTAATAGGCAAATGTCATGTCATTCATTCGACACTATTTCAGTTAGGTAACGAAGTTATTACACCACTTAGATAGGTAATGAAGCCATTACCTAACTCAGTGGTGTAATGAACTTTATTTCCTAACGGAAATAGTGTCAAATGAGTGACGTAATGAGTTACTTATCTCACTGGAGTAGATAAATTAATAAATAATGGGTGGCTACAAAACATGCATCCTATTTGACAGTTAATAGCTTTTGGCAGATAGCAAATCTAAAATTTTGTGTAGTCAGAAATACGGCAAATATAAGTAAAAATAAGAAACATTTTTATTAATTAAGACAAGTGAACAATTAAGAGTCAAAAATGGATAATAGAAATTGATTTTCGTGAAGTTTTGAAATTGCTATTTAAAAATGTGCTGGATGTGTCCCTCCATCTTGAAGGTTGGCAGTGCTTAGTCTGGACTTAAATGAACGGTTCCTCTAATTAAACTTACAAAAATAAATGGCCACACCTGCGCCGCATCCAAAAAATTGCTTTTTGGGATTTTCCGATATACGTTGATTTTTATGTTACTTAGAACAAAACTATCTTGACAATATTAGTAACACTTTTTAAAGAAGAATGAAAATCTTATTTTAGATTGTTTTCATGCCTAAACCTTGTTCATGGGGTTGGCAAAAAGGGCCTATAAAGGCCTACTTGCTAGACGTAAGTCTCCCCAAAAATAATACATACATACATACATAACTTGCGAGATGTTGATAACTATTTATTTTTTAAATTTTAGATTCACAATAAGGATGAGTATAGCACAATTAAGAAGATATTGTTTTCTCTATTCACTGGCATAAAGTGTGTTACACGTATTTTCATACCTAACGGAGATCTGCGACAAAGAGTATTTTCATAGCATAATTGTTTAATCCAAAACAAATGAATACTTTAATTCACATTTAGCATATGTTATTAGATTCAATAACAAAATTACACAATAGGCTGTAATTTGTAGTAATTATAAACATTTATTATTTTCTTTACAAAATAATAAAAATACATTCACATATTATGAAAACATCGTAAGCAACCTTTAAAAATTAAAACTTGCATAATTCACAAATAATAATTACTTTAAGAGACAGTATGTTCATCACTGCACAGCGGAAAATCTATCTCTGGTAAAAGAATTTCGACACCACTGACAGCACCGATTAAATTTTTAACGTTTTGTGTGTAATTCATGGGAGAAAAAATGTAGAACAAGCAATTTTTCACAAAAAAATTAATTTAGTTTTGGCAATTAAGCGAGATAAGCATTTTTGGAGGATGACAAATTTTTGGAGTTACACTACGACAAAATTGAATAGAAAGACAAGTTAAAGTTTTAATTTTTATGGTTGATAAGACACGACCTACTATCAACAAACTTATTTTTTACGTATCTCGGTTATTTCTGAAAATAAGTGTAGCTAACCTTATATCAGTAAAAAAGACGAAAATAAGCTTTTCTTAATGGTACTATCGCCATTCTTGATATGCATTTATAAGAAAGTTAGTATCAATGGGTGACATACATAAAAGTGGTAGATGCTAATTCTACATGAAAAAGTATCTACCGTAGCATTCTCTCTTATTTATGTAGCATCAATTTTATTTCCGAAGCAATTCTACACAAAGGAAGTTTATACGATAATGTGAGTAGTGAGTAGTACTGCAGCCTGTACTGGCTATTTTAATTTATTTTAGGAGATTGCTACAATTGGCCAGCCTGACACTGGCTCCAGGAATTTCAGATTGCCAAAGGTATCATTCTTACACTCAAGTTTTGTAATCCAGTGAAAGTACACAGAATATATTTATAAGCGTATAATTTGGTTAACTGTTGACACATAAAATTAAATTGTATTCTTAATGTTTATAATCAAAATAAATCGGATATTCTTCAGTCAACGTAGCGGTCGGCTATTCTCAGGTGGTGTTAGCGATTTTCAGGACACCCTCAGTTCAAAGTAGTTCTCGTGACTCGTGCGTCCATTTGACCTACTAACATAAATATGACAGTTTAGTCCGGAGCCACGAATGCAGCGGCCGTGAATGAAAAAAATCGATTTATTAACTTTCAAGCGGGTGAAATGAAATCAGAATTACAATTAATAAAGTTTGTACCTGCTATTGATCGTGTTTTGGATCGGATTTTTCACGTGTGCAGAACGTGCCGTATCTTCAGGCTGCCGCGGCGAGGTTATCTTGTTTACATTTGCCTTCAACTTCAGGAATTCCTGGAGGTCCAGGTAAGCGATTGTGATAGAATTAAAGCCGGGCTTCGCAGATGGCGGTCGCCGTAGAATGGCCCAAGAATTAAAACGTACGAAATTGCGAACGTCGACTTGTTGCGATGCGGCCTTTCGCTGCAGATAAATACAGGCTGGACTTTAGAGCATGAGCTTTAAGCAGCACATGTGCTATGCCGTTAAGGTCGCAATTAGCGGTGTTAATAACGCATGTTCCGGTGTTTTGGGTCGGGGAAATTCACTGCAGGGATCTAAAGCGTTCTCTGAGCGAATGAGACCTGGGGAATTCTTTACAGGTTTCTGGTCGATGAGCCTGGATAGCCCTCCTGATAACGGGTCTAGGTACAGGTTAACGAACAGGATCGTTGTCGATGAGCCTGGTTAGCTTTCCTGACAACGAGTCTAGGTGCAGGCTAACGGACAGGATCGTTGTCGATGAGCCTGGAGAGCCCTACTGACAACGAGTCTAGGTGCAGTATAACGGACAGGATCGTCGTCGATGATCCTTGATAGCCCTCCTGACAACGAGTTTAGGTGCAGGCTAAAGGGCAGGATCGTTGTCGATGAGGCTGGATAGCCCTCCTGACGAATCTAGGTGCAGGTTAACGGACAGGATCGTCGTCAATGATCCTGGATAGCCCTCCTGACCATGCGTCTTGGTGCAGGTTAACGGATGGGATCGTCGTCGATGAGCCTGGATAGCCCTCCTGACGAGTCTAGGTCCAGGTTAACTGGCAGGAATTCTTCTCGAAGAGCCTGGAGACCCTCCTGAGCAGAATTAGGTGAGGAGAAAGGTTCAGGAAAATTCTGTCTTATAATGGCTTTGTTCTCGCTTTATATAGCCCGAGCTGGCGTAATCAACGGCTCAAACCAGTTTATTGGAGTAGGAGATTCTTCATTCGAATGCGCGGCGGTGTACCTGCGTCTATCCGCAGTGGCGTCATTTATTGCTTTCCGCGCGGCCAAAGATGTAGCGCTCCGATTCCTAACGTGCTTCAAGCCATGGGAGAATGCGTGAAATTATATTTAATTAACTAAAATCGCGTTCGAGCTGGGCGAAACGTTACAGTACTGTACTGCAGTATGTACTATTGTACTAAAGCATCTAAAGTGTTATATATTTAAAGCCAAAATTTATAATGAATTCCTGTATAATTTGCGATATACTACATTTTCCTCTCGTTATATACTCTTCTAGCAGGGGCATCCATGAAAGCAGGCATGTTGCTGTAGTATTCGCTGCTTATTTTAATCTGAGAGCTGAAATAACTAAGCAACACACATGCGTAGTAAATACTACTTACTAGTAGTAGAAACTACTATGTACCGTCGTTGTATAACCTATTACATTAGTATAATAAGTACTACGCTGATGTAGTAGATACTTCACCAGCGAAGTAGAAACTTTTATCATTAACATGTAGATGCTTTTTACGAGTACTACCCAGTATCTCGAAAATTATGAAAATAATTTATCATATAAAACCAGATACCAACGCTACTTTAGAAAATGTCCTAATAATGTCAAAATAGATTTATTCAAGTAGCATAATAATCAACGTATAACAAAAAACCCAAAATCAAAATGTTTGTTTATTACAACCTAAAAAGCTAGGTCGAATTTAATTTTTGAACATTAGTCAGTATTAGAATCTGCAACTATGCCCCAATTTTAGTGACCTTGTATCTTGTACCGCTGGTGGAATCTTAATGGTGAGCATGGAAATTGACTAACCCTGTATAGCGCGTTTTATTAAAAAAATAATAATTATGATCCGCAACCCTTTTCTAGTTTGCCTATTGCCTGTTTAATCAAAAATATGTTAGTACCTAGTATACATCCATTTTCATGTAACTCAATTTTACAAATTAAAATATTAACCTTCAAAACAAGACGCAAGTTTTGTAGCCATCCGGTACAAATTGTTTCTAGGTTTTAGAAAAAAAATATTTAATAGAGTTAAATTCCGGATATAGAAGAACAGTTATAATACTGTTTACAAATGGGATGCAATATAATAAATTCCTGTTTGAATTGAATTCTCCATCTTGCAATTTGCTGGAAAGCTAACTCACGAAATGTAGGTGGTATAGCTAAACACAAATAATAGTGACTGCGAGTGTAAAGTCTGGAACTATCGAAATAGAACTTTTATCAAATGTTTTTGAAAGAAATCCTCGAACACGTCAATTTTTATTTTAAAAAATACATATTTTACTGTAATTGTCACTTTTAGATTGTCTTTTGTTTTTGAGTTACGACGTTAGGGATACTTTTTTTAAATAGAAACCCTAAATTTTTATGATGAATTTGAACAGAGCATGAAATTCTAAGACCAAATACGCTAAAAAAAGCATGATACTGTATTTGAATTTCCCAACATCCCTTTAATACTAAAATTTCAATTCGTTTATTTTTTCACTCAAATATCGCACCATTATTTATTTAATTAGGAGCACACAATAAAAATAGATAAACAAACTATGAAAAACTGTCATAATTTTAGGGCTAACTCATTGTTTCATGGCTACTGATTTTTATTGGATTTTTGTCTTAATACTTTAAAAACGATTTTCTCGAAAACTTCAAAATACAGTATCATACTTTTTTAGCGTATTTGGTCTTAGAATTTCATGTTCTGTCCAAATTTATCATAAAAAATTTAGGATATCCAAAATTATCGCTAATGTCATTACTCAAAAACAAAAGACAATCTAAAAGTAACAATTACAGTACAATATTCCTTATTTAAAATCAAAATTCACGTGTTTCAGGATTTCTTTCAAAAATATTTGATAGAAGTTCTATTTAGAATGTTCCAGACTTTCCACTCGCACTGTTTAATACATATGTTATAACAGGGGTGTCTAACCTTTTATATGGGGGGGGGGGGCTTCTACCACCAAAGTGAGCACTGGCCACAATGCTGTAAATTCTAAAGTGCGCGGCAGACGAAAGTTTTAGATTTTTAAGGTCAAAGGTCTTAAAATAAAAGTTCGGGAAGAGTTGGCTATCAAATTTGACGCATCAAAACATCAAAATTGGCAAACAATAGTTATACAATCGTTATTTCATTCAGTATTTTATTTATTACAAACTCATACCAGAAAAATAAAATTTCTTGATACAAATAATTCTTGCAAACCGTTATAGATTACTAATTAATTATTAGTTTGTTAGAGTTTGTCATTATTAGTGAGAAACTTTTCATTTATTATTTTACTTATATTGGATACAATTTTTGAGGTAGAAGTAAATTTTCCAGATTTTTGGTCAATTTACGTTGTGTGGGCGGAGTTGTATTAGCTGAAAATTTGAATTTTTATAAATTCAAGTTTCGAAAAACGGTGTAAATTTGGAATTTAAGCTGTTTTTAAGTGAACCTTTGGCGGACTGTATTAATTTATGAAAAGGACGGAATGCACAAGAACTTTTTTTAGAATACTGTCTCACTAGTAAATATAAACATGTTAATTTGCCGGATTAAGCAATATTTACTAGCAAATTACAAAATTAATATAGGAAATACCAAAACATTAACTCGTATAACTTGGAGATGTCGAAATATACAGGAGTACAGTAAGCATTTAATTCAATTCTGTGTAATCACGCTTTTTCCAAGTTTTAGAGCATACATATTTTTTTTGTTATGTAATTATTAGTTTAATGTTTATGTATAATTATTATAGACAAACCCAGGTATTTAATAGGAAAGAAACCTGTATAGTAATTCATTGAAATAACCAGTTTAATAGATTTTTAGTTAACCCTAATGGTAGTGTACTTCCAGCTAGAATCCATACGTTTTCTAATAACTAGTTCGGCAGCTGCCATTAAATTGTGCTCTCCTAAACTAATTAATCAGATGATTAAATATCTGATTAAAATCTTTCCATCTTTCCCATAAAATTAACATCGTCTATTTGTGTGGTCCCCGGGGGAACATGAAGCTATGTAAATTATCCCAAACCAGCTGATAGCCTTATTCATCAAAATTAAAACCGGGATCTGTTTATTTATCTATTTCGAAGTCCCATGAAACGTTCGGTTTTGTTGTTCCGTAGCTGTTGTTGTGGATCGATGAGGATAGAGATCTAAGATTATATCCGATTGTTCAGATATTTTTGGTATTCCCTGTCACTGACAACCGACAGCCGCTCACGAATACCGCGGAGTTTTTTATTGCTCCGAGATCCGTTGGTGAGATGGCAGGCGGATGGACGGACAGCGCATCGATTCAAATATCAAACAATTCTATATTCCTATTAATCTTATAGGCTTATTGTAGGAACCTGTAGGTGAATTATATTCGTCATTCTTGTAATCCGCTTTCCTTGAATTTTTGCAGGTAGCTATGTTCAACGTTAGCATTTGGATATGGGAGGGTTCTCTTACCTGATTGATAAGCTTGTCGCTAGAATTAATAATATATAATTACATAACTAATATGGACTTAGATTTTGTCGTCTTCGAGAATAGGTGTGTGCGGGGTTTCGCCACACACGGAGTGTCTACTCGCTGATCTTATCTGATGTCCGGCAGTAGCTGTGTCACGTGATCTCTACCGTAGGTCACAAGGACTTCAAAAGCTGTAATGAATGACCGCTCCATTGTTGCACATAAGTGCTTGATTTAGGGCCCGCCACATGAGATGTTTATATTTGTACAGCAGAGTATTATGACATTCAATATTATAAATTGTTCACTATGTTATGCCAGTCCTCGTCCTTAAGTCGGTGGTGAAGCTTCTATTATGTCTCTAGTACCAATCTCCAATTTTTTACATAATAGAAGGCGGTAAAATTATTAATTGTAAGACAACAGCGAAGTTTAAAATTTCTATGCGAATTAAAAGGCGCGGGCGCCACTGCAAATGTTCTCATATTTCGTGCCATTTGAAAAATACCTAGGACAGTCATGGCAAAAGCCTAGTAATTTCTGATTGAGAGTTCTCAGCTACATTTTATAAAAACTCGGAGACAAGCCACTTTGGCTGTCTCTTTATTGGAAATTCAATGCAATGCGATGTCAAAATTGAGCAGGAACTCGTAAGCGAGTAGCTGGTATCGAATTAGAAAAGATGTGATGTTGGTGGTAGGAATTGATATAACATAATCCATATGTGTATAACACCAAAGCTACACAAAAACATATACACCTACGTGACATGGATGTAGGGGAAAAGGGCCATGCTGAGGCTTAATTCACCCTCCACTATAATATTAGGGGCATAGCTCTTATAGCTTTTGCTTATAAAATTATGGCAGTTGCAATAAAAAAAAACAGAATAAGTGAGGTAGCTGAGAAGAAGGTTGGTTAATAACTCTGGATTTTAGGAGAAACGGTCAACAATGGACCAGGTCTTATACTGAAGCAAATTTTGGATAATAGTATGGACCAGAGATTAGCACTGCACGTGATTATCTTCGATTTTCTACGACACAGTAAAAAGGGAGAAACTATACACAGCCTTGAAAGAAAGGTGTATCCCGAAAAATATTATAAGGCTAGTTAAAATTACATTGACAGAGACCGTTTACAAAGTGTTGATAAAAGGCCATATGTCAGAAAAGAATAATCACCGGACGCATAAGTTTTTGATAAAGGAAGAAGGAAAGTGGAATAAAATCTAAAGGTAATATATATAGCCAACGAATTCAGATTATGGCATATGCGGACGAATTGATACAATGTAAAGAGTCGAAAATAATAGTATATTATATCATGAGGGACTAAAGTGCACCATTTAATCCCGCGAGTGGAGTTTGTTACCTCGAGGGCGAAGCCCGAGGGCAACAACCACTGAAGGGATTTAGGCACTTTAGTCCCGAGGTATATACGCTATTTTTTGCACTTTTGGGAACATTATCATCAAACATTTCCAAAATTTGAATTCTGTAAATTTGGAAACTGACAATTACAATTTATTAAAAACTGAATTGCAGCAGGTCCTGGATAGCCTGAATCAGTTGGCAGTACTGAAGTGTATTGTCGGTATATGTCAAATTCGAGATTTGCAGGTTAAGTTTTGCGTCAGTGTGTGTCAAATGACAAACAAAACCTAACCTATTAACCTCGTGTGTACATATATTTACCATAGTTACGGTATCATTTTTACTTTAGTCCCTAGGGATTAAATGAGCTACTTTAGTCCCTGTTTACGAGGACTAAAGTATCAACTTTAGTCCCGGAAGTGCAAAAAACAACAAACTGCGTCTAAAAATCAATGAAGGGAAACAAAATATATGGTGCTACAAGTAAAGCAAGATAGCATGCAAAATATAAAAATCTGGTGTGATACACGCACACAACTTTCTTTTACAGTGATCTTATAATTAGCCAAAAATTGTATTTAAAAGTTTTAAGCATTGGTCAAAAATTTTCAAAAATTACAAGTTCTGCAAAAACGGTAGAAAATAGAGCGTTAGTTGAAGAGACACATTTTCTTTAGAATTTTAAGCTGAATTCAAAAATGTAATATTATACAGGGTGTTCTATTTAAAATAGGAGTTAATAAAAAAAAATAAAAAACAAAGAAACCCATTTTAGAAGTATTCAACTGGAGAATCACCTATCTCGCATCAATACACATTAAAAATGTAATAAAAATGTGAAGTTTGAAAAAAATCGTTGGAGTCGTTTTTGAAAAAATCGAAAAAAAAACTTAAAAATCACGAGAGTAAACACCTACTTCCGTTTATGCGATTTCCTTCAAAAGCTTGCTGTCGCATCTACATAGTACACAAAACTTATATATCAAGTTTCAACGTCATATCTCATTTCGTTTTTGAGATATTCTGTTCACAGACACACACACACAGACAGACACACACACATACAGACAGACAGACCAATGAAAAAAAAATGTTTTTTTGGGTTCAGGCGACTTGAAAACGTGAAGATCTGTTGAAAACTCAATTTCGAATTTTTGGGGCGAATCCAATACTTCCTTTATTGTAAAAGGAAATAAAAAATGGAGGCAGAGGTCGAGACAAAGTACAGTTTGGAAAAAGTGGACAAATTTATTTATTTAGGTGTTTAGGCGCTTAGGGTTCAAAATGTCTACTTGGGCTGAGGAAGATATTTCGATAAAAAAAAACGCTTCGATAAAAAATGCTTCAATAAATATGAAACTCAGAATAAATAAAACAATCGTAAGACCTACCGTAGCAAGTTGGGAAGTTAAATAAAAAGGAGAAAGAAATGTTTGAGGTATGGCAGAGAACGGTATTAAGAAGGATTTATGGTGGAAGAAGAGTAAGTGGTTTATGGGTAAGACGAACAAATATGGAGTTAACATAGCTAGTGTATCGACAACCAATGATAAATAATGTGGAAAAAGCACAAAGAATGTCTGGGACATGTCATCAGAATGTCAGAAGAGAGATCAACCCAACAACATGAATGGAGGCAGTTGAAAATGGGGAAACCTGAACAAAATTAATGGAGGCAGTTGAAAATGATGTGAACGAATTAAAGTTAGAGACTGGAGGCAACTAACAAAAAATAAAAACCAGTGGAGGCTTGTTTTTTGTACGATTAACTTGATAAGAGGCTTCCACGAATGGGGCCCCCAGTTAATCCGCTGCGAATTCCGGTTCAATGGGATTGCCGGGAACTGCCACTTAATAACCCTTGACTTGGGTTCAGTTAGTTGTTGGAGTGAAACAAGACTTAACAAACACGAGTATATTGAGTAACAACGATTACAAACGTCACTGATGGACTGATGGTTTTTTACAAAAGCTTCAACTGTTGTGACACGCTTGGATTGGCCACGCGAAAATAGCGAATTGCGCGTAACCGTAACACAAAACAACCTGGAAACGTCTTTACCAGGGAGTTAGACCGAAACGCAAACCAGCACAAAGCATAGCTGAACTTGATTACTCGAGAATCTGAATCTAACTGACTCTGAATTTACAACGAGCCGAACTCGCAAATTCATAAAGGAGGGGCAAGCTCAAACACTATTGGCTGAGGCGACCCTGCGTAGCCAATCGGAGCGTCGCACGTAGGAATAAATACTTATTCTAAGAATCTTAATGCTAAGCTCTCTCAATGAGGCAATTGAACGAAATCCATAAACCCATGATTCCCAAATATGCTAAGTCGGCTTAAGTTCTATTAGAAAATGTATCCATCCGCTTAAAAGCCATTAAGGGAAGCTTACAAATTCCTTTCCAATATTAACAGAGGCAAACAAATACGGCAAGATGCCAATTTGACTTTACCACGACCTTTGAATGAGATAGAACAGTTATGACTTGAATTACATGATTAATTATAATCAAAAAGGTTTTGATGCACGCATCTGTGTGAATCAAACAAGGCTGTTGTAGGTACTATAGAAGATAGTATAAGCAAGTGGGACTTGCTATTATACAATGTTACATGACGAAAACGTCGTTACGGCATGAATTTGACATTCAAACTACTCAACGTTCAGTTACCCGATAAAATGATACACATCGGAAAATTCTCGGATCCATTGCCCCTATATTGTAATACCATGGGCTGTAGCACAAGTTGCCGACTAAGACTCAGACGGAGAAGGGGAGGTTCATTACGACCTTAATTAGAGCAACGACCCGGTAAACGAAAGAAAAATTTTAATTGCCAGACGCCACCACTTTACTAAATCGAGAAAAAAACACAGGTGAGCTCACTGAGAAAGTGGAAACGGTGACCCAACCTTTCCGATCAAACCTTGGCACTGCTTGAGCGGCAGTTCACGTACAGTTGCGTTGGACTTACCTTGCTTGCATCTTCTTACAGCTACCTGAATCTCTTTACAGAGGAATACATCAGAAAATACACCTGCAAACGTCATTAATCTACTAAGGAAAAGCACAACTAATTGAAAATGAACTATATTAAGGTAGAAAAATGTAAGTGAATAAAGGACATCAAATGAAATACTCGATAAAGGTTAGGTTGTTAATTGCGCAACGTTTACTCTAAATACAGATAGTAAACTTGACAGCAACAATCTAATTGACTCAAAAGCGGCAACAACTTTAAAACTTTAAAAACGGTAACTACTTTAATTACGCAGTGATTAAACTAATTAGAGACAGTAAAACTGGACTGCAAATAATCAAAACTGCCTTAATGGCGGTAATTATTATTTAGAATCTTAATTTCAAATAACAACAACTGTGTAGCGTAGAAATGACGCCACTTCGTCATATAAATGACCACTTCACCACACATTGTGCGCTTTAAAATTATTACAAACGACATAGTATCTTTGAGGGGTTCAGCAGCCATTCCTTGACGTCTAACGAAGCTGCGAGTCGTGGTCAAGTGACTACCCCAAAATGCTTGAAGAACTGCGAGAAACGGTCTAGGGTGCTATATGTCGAGCGGGTCTAGACGATATTAAATCCCCAGAGGGTAGAAAACGAAGAACGTTGACGACAGGCAAGGTTACGGTACGGTACACGTAACGTCATTAAAAACATGAAAGAAGTTCTCATTAATAATCCTCTCCGAAGGCGTCAATTGTAGGTTGCCAACTTCACGATACGAGAATTTCTCGGCCGATAATTGCACCAAACGTCTCTCAAATGACCTAAAAACTTGCCCGGTAACACCCATTCACAGTTTCACTTAATTTCGAGGTTTCCCGACGAATGTCCCGGGCTCCCGCTGTCTCAAATCAAAACGATGACACTTGTTGCTTCCTCCAAGTCTGGCCGTTGAATCCCGAAGCTTAAGGAACGCGCGCTTACACTACTTATCATGCTCTGTCTCTGACTCATATGGAAACGTTAGGATTACGCCACATGATTCAACTAACTTCTGGGCCCAAAAGCGAGGCACCTCGGCAAACAGGTCCTTGTGCCTGTACGAAACGGCCGACGCTCTGGAGCCAAAAAGCAATTAAGAGTGAAACGTCATTCATGCGGCAAGAAAGCATATCTAAATTTAAATCGACATTGCGCTCAAGTTATGATGAAATGAGCCAGGAACACGTTAGTATTCGAAATGAACGAAATTGAGTTTTAAAACATAGCTAAACTATCAATTTGGACGTAGATGAAGCGGCAGTAGTGTTTGAAATACAAATCTGAATTCTTTGGAATAAATATTACTAAAATCAATTTGTACATAGGATTTTAGTTTTAATTTTGTTTATGTCGTAAAAATGTGAGTGAGTCTTCGTTTCATGGGCAGATAACCAGTCTGTCTAGGATATTACCCCAGTCATTTAGTATTGTAATATAAGGAAATTTAAGGAAGCGAATAATACTAGTCTTTAACATCAAACGATAAAGGAAGAATAACAACTTCTGGCTATCGAAACTTTATTTCGGTTACAGAACAAGAGGTAAAAGGAACATAGGACTCCCGAAAGGGACATGAAAATACCAATAAAGAAAATTAACAAGTCGTGGTAACGTAACATACTAAAAAGAAGAAGAAGAGCTGATTTAAGTAGATCGTGTTTTACTGAATGGTAACAGCACATAAACTTATGTCTTCACGCGAATCTTATGAATTCGATACATACTGCATGTGGAGATTGATTGTAAAGAATTTCAATGCGTTATTGAAGTATTGGAAAATGATTCAACGAAGAATTCCTAATTTCATTTGGTTCTAACAGGATAGAGTGCTTCAGAAATGACTTATTAATTACACGTAATGTTTGTTATACATTATATTGTACTAATAGGGATGTACAATTTAAAAATGAGACATTTTGCGAAATGGTAATCGCATAGTTTTAAAAAATTTCTGATTTGAGGGCAGGAATTGCATATGGATACTAGTATGCTATAGTTATATACTATACAATTTCGATAAAATTGGGACGTGTATTTTCCTCCTACTTTTAATCGAAAACCACAAAATCAGTTTATATAATACATAATTTTTGATGCAGAACTAGTACAGTTTTTAAAAAACCTAAAACGGCATGCGACCATAGTTATTGAACCCGAATAAGGTCTCTCTGAACAGGTCTGATTTGTCACGGTCCGTTTGTGAAAGAAACTTAGCGTGAATTATTATTTATTATTCAACAATGCCTGATTTAGAGAAATACGCATTCAACAGGTGTTATTTATTGTACCTGGCTGTTTTATATAACTGAGAAGTTGTGAAAATCTTATAAATTGCTCTTATTCTGTTATGATTTTGAGGATGACTTATAAAATAGGTACTACACAGCATACATGTATTATTTTATAAGTGTGCTCGTTTTAAACATTAGCAATTATCTGCTTCAACTGGCGAGTATTTGTATATACAGGGTGATTTACGAGAAATAATGGGCCTGACCACATTCTCGATGCAACCAGCATTACATTTTCATAGGGCAGGTAGATTTCAAAGATTATTTTTTAAACAGTCCCATCAGCCAATAGTAATGAGAAAAAAATAAATCGACCAATATCATCTAAATTACACTATTTGATAGTAGCTAATTACACTGGCTATTTGCTAGTAGCAACAAAATTACGCTGACTATTTGCTAGTAGCTGACTGCAGCGACTATTTCATAAACCATTCAAATCGTTCTTCTGCTGTAACACAACTAGCTAAAAGTGGAGTAGGTGAGCAGCAGTTGTAAAAATAACAGGACACTCATCTAGAAGCTCCATCAAACCCTATCTACAACTTGGACTGTTCAAAAATAATCACGCCGAATTACATTCGTGGTAATAATAATAACTTTTTAAATAATTTTAACTAGATTAGCACTTATCTTTGTTGCTATTAAGAAAGTGAATCTAGTTACAATTATCAAAAAATTATCACCACTTATGTAATTACTGTTGATATTATTTCTAATAAATATGAAATTTTAGCAAGCGTAGCTAAAATTTGTCAGTTCTGATATTAAAAAAATCTGGTGTGATACACTCACACAACTTCCTTTTACAGTAATCTTATAATTAGCGAAACATTTTATTTTTAATTTTAAGCGTTTGTCAAAATTTTTCAAAAAGTACAAATTCTACAAAAACTGTACAAAATAGAGCGTTAGTTGAAGAGACAAATTGTCTCTAAAATTTTAAGCTCAATTCAAAAAATGTAATAATATACCTATTTAAAATAGGAGTTAATAGAAAAAATAGAAAAAAACAAAAGAAACCCATTTTAGAAGTATTCAACTGGAAAATCACTTATCTCACATCAATACACATTAAAAATGTACTAAAAATGTAAAGTTTGAAAGAATGGTTAGAGCGGTTTTTGAAAAAAATCGAAAAAAGAAAACTGAAAAATCACAAGAGATTTTCTTCAAAAGCTTGCTGTGTCATCTATATAGTACACAAAACTTATATATGAAGTTTCAACGCCACACCTTTTTTCGTTTTTGAGATATTCTGTTCGCAGACAGACACACAGACAGACCAATGAACAAAAACATGTTTTTGGGTTTAGGGGACTCGAAAACGTGAAGATCTGTTGAAAACTCAATTTCGAATTTTTGGGGTGACTCCAATACTTCCTTTATCGTAAAAGGAAGTAATAACGAAAGACTCAAGCAACTGAAATACCAACGCAAATCATGTTTTAGTAACGTACAGAACATAAGAATTGAGCGAGTCAATTAAGGAGATGTTCAAAATGCTGTCCTCCAATTCTTTGACATGCGTGAATGCGGTTCCAGAAAGATCCTCTCACTCTCATAAGCATCGTTGGTGTTGCAGATCTACAAACGACACTTATTCGATGTTCGAGATCTTCCCTACTCTAGATAGGTATTTGGTAGACATGATCTTTGACCATTCCCCATAAAAAGTAATCCAGTAGAGTTATGTCAGGACTTCTCGGGGGCCAAGGATTAATCGAACACCTACCTATCCACTTATTCGCATACACACTGTCTAAATAGCGTCTCACATCTCTGTGGAAATGAGGGGGCGCGCCATCCTATTGGAGCCACATGTTTTGTCTTGTTTGTAAAACTATCTCCTCCAACAAAATTGGCAGAATGTTTCTCAAAACATTTAAATACAGTAGATCGTTTAGTCTTTCGCGAAAAAAATATGGTCATATGATTTTGTTCCCCGATATTCCACACCAAACATTTGTAGCATAAACCGTCTGGAAGTGTCCTTAGCGAATCCAGCGCCGGTTGTTCTGGGCATATATATAGAGGCTGTACATTCCTTAAGGAATTGTAGCCGCTCATTTCCCTGAGCTCTAGAACTCTTTTTTTGTGGTGAGTTAGTTCACGTTCTTTCTTTCTTGGCTTATTTCAGCCTGTCATTTGTCTTCGCTTCTTCCGTTATCTTCTTCCATGTGTCTCGGTCCATTATCTTTCTCCTCCATTCTTGTATCCCTAGCTTCCTTATATCTTCTAGCACCTGGTCTTCCCATCTGCTTTTTGATCTCTTTCTTCCCCTTCCTGTGTCCATTTTCCACATTGTAATTTTCTTTACTACTCTAGTGTCCTCCATTCTTCTTATGTGGCCATACCAGCGAAGTCTTTGCATTTTCATCACCTTCAGTATATCTTCCTCTTCCACGATGTTTTTTATTTCAAAGTTCATTAGTCCTCTGTATTCGTCGTCTGATACTTTCTTTGGTCCGTATATCCTTCTTATCATCTTCCTTTCAAATCTTCTTAGCTTTTCGTAGTCCGAGCTTGTTGTGTTCATCGTCTCTGCGCCGTAGATCACCACCGGTCTAATTGCTGCTCTATACACTCTCATTTTTGTCTTCACATTTATGCTTTTACTTTTCATTATGTCTTTGTATTTACAGTACATTTTATGTCCCACTTGTATTCTGTGATCGGTCCCCACACTTCTATTAATTTTATTGTTAATCATAATACCTATGCATTTGATATTTTCCACTACTCCGAACTCATAATTTCCTATTTTTTCTTTGTTGGAGGCTACCATCGTGGTTCCTCTACTTATTTCCCTATATTTACTCTTTTCTTGGTTTATTATTAGGCCCCGTTTCTTCGCTTCTCGTTCTGTTCTTTCAATCGCTTCTCCTAGGCTTCTCTTATCCCTGGCGATCACCGTGAGATCATCTGCGTACGCGACAATTTGCACTGCTTTGTTCGTCATTGCTCCTTTGAAATTGCACTCTTTCACTATTGCCTCTACCGCTGTGATGAACAGTGTTGTGGATAATACATCTCCCTGTCTTACTCCCAGATAAATGTCGAAGGCTTCAGTTTTTCCCTCATCTGTCATGACTACTGCTTTGGAGTTTTCCATCGTCATTTGTATTAGTCTTATCAGCTTCCTCGATTTTATTACCTGCCCTCTTTTCAGACTGTTGAATGTTCTTTTGAAGTCTATATACTATACAATATGCAGCCCTAGTCCGTGTTCATAGAATTTTTCAGTTATTTGCCTCAATGTGTGTATGGCATCTATGGTAGATCTGCCCCTCCTAAATCCATTCTGGTATTCTCCAATTTGTATTTCCGTGTGTTTAGTTAGTTTTTTATTTATTAGTGTGGTCAGAATCTTATATAGAGTGCTTAGTAGTGTAATTCCCCTATAATTTCCGCAGGCTCTGGGTCTCCCTTCTTATATATTGGGACTATTATACCTTCTTCCCACTCGCTAGGAATTTCCTCTTTCCTGCATATTTGAGTTAATAGTTTAAAGATTCTTTTGTTTAAAGTTTCTTTTCCGTGTGTTATTAATTCGTTAACTATATTATCCCTTCCTCCAGCTTTGCCCCTCTTTAGCTGTGATATTACTTCAGCAACCTCTTCTCCCGTGGGCGCATCAGCTTCTTCATTTCCACAATTGTCGATCTCTCGATTCTATTAATATTTCCTTAAAATAGTTTCTCCATGTTGTAGTACTTATGTTTGTCGTACTTCTTTTCATATTCTGTCTTCTAATATATCTGTATAATTTCGTATTATTCTTACTATTCTTTTGTATTATGTTTATTACTTCCTCTATACATCTTGTCTTCTTCCCTTTTATTAATTTCGTGCTGTCTTTCCTAATTCTTTGGAATGCCCTGTAGTCCTCTTCCTTTCCTATGCTCAGCCACTTTAATCTAGTTGCCTTCTTTTGCTGTACAATTTCCCTGAAATCTTCGTCGAACCACTCGTATCTTTTTTTTTGCAGATTTTTTGCCTAGTGTTTTATCTGCGGCGCTTTCTATGCTTCTTTTTATAATGCTCAATTCTTCTTCAATATTTTCTTCTTTCGGTTTCTTTTCTAAGTTTGTTTTGACTGCCTTTTTATATCTTTCTTGCTTTTCTACCGCCATTTTAATTTTCCACCTTTTTTATTAGGACGTTTCTTCCTTTCTTCTACCATTCTTAACTTTAACTTCGCTATCACTAGGAAGTGTTCTGTCCCCGCTTCCGCTCCTCTGAACGATCTTATATTCTGGGCATAATAGTGGCAATTATGTTTGTTTACAACCCCATTGTTACTAAAAGATGCTTCGTTACTGAAAATCACATTTTCCTAAAAATGTTTGATCTAAAATGATTTGTTCCCGAACAATTCGCAAAAATCCAGACTTTTAGGGTAATCTGTTTCTTTAAGCTCTTGGACCAAGGTGATATGAAAAGGAAGACACTTATTTTCCTTACAATTCTGCAAACAAAAGACTGTCTAATGCCTACCTTTCTTGCCACTTCGCGTTGGCGCACATGTGGTTCTTCCTCAAAAACTTGGACTGCTATTTCGTGTTCCTCATCCGTTGCTACCCTTTGCATTGATAACTTAACGGGAGGCCAATTAGCTCGCAACTGATCATCCAATCTTTTAAAAATTGTGTCAGAAGGCGCTCTTCGTATGGGGTATCGCTGGGCATAAACACGGGCAGCAAGAGATGCATTCTTCGAACATTCTCCATAAACTAAAATTATGTCTGTCTTCTCATCATTCGAATAAGTGTACATTTTACACTGTTTGTAATAAATTTGTAGCGTTTGTCAAAAAATGGCAATGATAATGATTAATAGGCATCGCGGATCCAACTTGTATTTTTTAAGTGTCGCAAAATAAGTTGCGAAAATGTAATGTTGGTTGAATCGAGAATTTGGTCAGGCTCATTATTCCTCGTGAATTAACCTGTATGTTAAACATGTGTAGCCTAAATTAAGGTTTTTATATTCAAGTTATGTATTAGTATGTCCATAACTTGCCTGGGCGTTGGCGGGATTAGTTTTAAATTGAAATGTATTATAAATACATATTTATTCAGTGTAATTGACCATTTCTCCGGAAAATAAGAATTAATATTAAAACGTATTGACATTAAATGATCACCTTTATTGTTATTACATATACGTTCCCTTTACATATTCTGGGCATAGTATTCCCACGCTTTTTTCTCTATTCCGCAATGCATTATTCCATACAGCATATTAGCTGTGGTCGTATATTTTAAGAATTTTGTATGACCCTAAGAAAAGTAATCAAAATATCTGGTGATCAAGCTGGCTAATCAACTGGACGTTGAAGACATTTATAGAAACGTTTTGATGTAAATTAATCCGAGAACATCCAAGTAGGCTAAGGCGACTCCGTCGCGGGACATCCCTTTTTTTGGCCAGTTTTGTACTGCTGAAAATAGTAAAAAATAGTTTAGTTTCTGAAAGCAACAATTTCAGTCTCCTCAAATAAAAAATGCAGTTCTGAGCGACATAGTCTCGAAATTCTAAATATATTTTACTAGAATGCTATTTTAGATCTCTATTATTATGGAATTGTTTTAACAAATGTATTATGATTTTCTAGAAGTAAAACATCATTGTTAGTTAGAACCCTCACCATTACATACTGATTTTTTCTAGTCTCTTCAATGCTTGCTAAATCAATAGAAAATGTATAAGTAGCTAGATTGGTTTTTATAATGAGGTGGGAATGGAATACAAAATATTTGTAATACTAGATATAAGGAACCGATTAGGGCCCAGCTTTACTAAAATTAATTATCGCAAAGGCTGGTAGAATCTACATGGAAAACCGATAATAGATTTAACCGTTTATGAATTTTTAAGTGGAGCTCATGGGCGAGGTCATAATCATCATTCGAAGCATGAAACACTTTGTAATTAATTCTAATTCTATTATTGGACCCGTGGCGCGAAAACAGCGGTGTCATTCCATTTGTACCACAGCAGGGAGACGTTAATTAGAGCGGCTCTATGAGAAGTCTCGGTATTGCATAACGTCTGTACAAGAGGTTAACATTTTTATGCTTCGAATACAATAGAACGAATTAAATTCTTAAGCTTTAAGAAGGGATTCTAGCTGTTGATAAACGAATCGCCAGCATTAATTTCAGTCAAGATTAATGTTACCTGAACGGTACTTGTAAATGTGTAAAATGTAGTAGATCGCGGCCGACATAGTGGAGTGCGATGATTAACTGTACCAATTTTAATTATAAGACAGGATTTAAAAGAGATTAATTTGTATTATGAATGTGTTAATTCCAATTTGGGACCTTGGCCCGTTGTCTTGCCTACTTTGTTTCGTGTACGACAATACGAAGAAAAAACCTTAGGATCTTAACATATACCTGCTCCGACACCATGCCATGGTGAACCTTTACTATTTTGCCACATATCTCTTTAAATTTAATTTTTGATATTAATCAAAGTTCTGCACAATAAGCTGGCGGATTTAAATGCTCTATAAAAATTCGAAGAAATTAAGCAATTGAAAACAATTAGCTTAGTAATTTAATGCAGTTTGGCCTTTATTGTGATAATATCGTAAATCTTAATTTAAAAAAAAATATTTAAGTGACCACCTTCGTCAATGTATTTTTGTAATCGTTGGTGAATATTAATTCTAGTACTTCCTAGCATACTTAGGTCTATATTTTAGTTTTATTCATATATAAAATTGTCAAGCCTTTCATATAGCGGGGAGGAATTACACAGGTTTTTCCTTTTAAATATATCAACAGTAATTATATTAACAGTAATAAAGAAGACTAGGAGTATCAATTCAGGAGACGTCAGGGGCCACTGTACGTTTCCAAATCGGTAAATAATGTGTCATCAAATACCCTTCGTCGCACTGCCGCCACACCAAACAATAACCGTTTGGCTGTGAAGGGGCTTGATATAGAAACTTTTTTATTTATATCACAAAAATTCTAACGTAACGTATTTGTACGGTTGCTACTAAATTATAGAAAAAAATCTTATTTTTGTCGGCTCAATCCAGCGTTTTACTGCAGAATTATAGCAAATCGAACCAGTCGACTGACGTTAAGAATGCAGGAAACGGTTATAAAAGATACTCTCTTCTGGATGAAACGACAGGCAACCGCCTTCTCTTCCTTACATACAATTCCGTCGCTATTCCAACCAATGGTAAAGAGTTGGTTATTACCATTTACATGTAACATGCATTTTGCATTTATTTTAAAGGGCTTTCTTTATTTTTTAAATTAACATGAAATTTAAAAAAATTTGTAGTAACTTATATTATAATAAGCTTTGTAGTCCAGTCAAGTTGTCGAAAATACCTCGTTCTTTTGACAAAAATACTACCTGAAAAGTGAAAATGTATTTTTATAGAAAAATCCCGTAGAATTCAATAAACTACAATGTAACAGCTGAATTAGTGGAGAAGTGATTCAAAATGGCGCCCAAAGTAAAGGAAAAACATTTTTTTGCATACAAGAAAAACAAAAAAGCGATGAAAAAAATTACAACAAATATGGACTTGTGTAGCTTAATAAACAAAACAAGCTTTCGATGATTTGTTTTTTTAAGCTACACAAGTTTATATTTTTTATAAACTTTTTCATCGCTTTTTTGTTTTTCATATGAAAAAATCGTTTTTTCATTACTTTGACCTCCATTTTGAATCACTTTTCCACTGATTCAGCTGTTACATTGAATTCTACGGGATTTTTTTCTATAGAAATACATTTTGATTTTTCAGGTAGTATTTTTGTCAAGTAAATATCTAATTTAACTGGACTTTTGTTAGTTTAGCTATATTTTCCGTGTATTAATGAACCAGGCTAGCAACTATTTTGGAATAAAAAAATATGCCACGCAATATTTAAAGATTAAACTCCCAAATAATAGTCAAAATTGGTGGATATGAATTTCTGTCATTTCCAATAAAATTATATTTGTTTATTCGAACTTGGAATTAACGTTCTGCTTTTAGGCGTAAGTTTAGTTAAGCTGCTTTATTGTTGCTAGTTATAAGATGAACGATATCCAAATTCGAAATACTCTTGTTCCCAGAGTTGGAATTCCACGCGATTTCCAAATTTATGAACGAGAAATGTGATTAATATGTTTGGATGTGTTTATTTTCCACCATTTTTGTTATTACATTTTATCACAGCAATGTCTGAATTCATAAATAAAAATATTAAATTATTGCAATTTGTCTGGCTCAGTAATAAAATAAGTGAAGTAAAAGTCCGCACGATATTTTTTTGTGTGAATTTCTCCGGACACAGCCAAAAGTATATTAATAGATACTGGTGTATTGTTGATATACCTAACTTTTTAACAATAAATCATTATTCATATCGTTCCATAAAAAATTACTGTGCATAGCAAATTAACATGATATTGAAATGTAATTTTTTCTTTTATATTTGAAGTAATCGCTTTCAATAATATTACACTTATTTAATATTATTTTCCATAAATGTTGGTATATTTCTAAAAACGCGTTATTACTCAGCCTAGGTGGGTTCTTTCTTAGACGAAAACTGACGTCGTCCTAGATACATTTTCAAATTAAAGAATAGCCAAGAGTCACATATAGCGTAAAAGTACCTACTTTTTCTTCTTTCTCAGTCCGGATTGATTCACTCCTGGACATAAGGTCTCCAACAGCTTTCCATCTTTCCATGTATGTCTAGCCTGAGTCAATCTATTCATATTTCCACCAGCAGTTTTTTCGATGTCATCGGCCCATCTTCTCTGAGATCTACCGTGAGATATATCTAAGCTCCACGTTGTAAGCCAATTGTGATATATCTCATATCTCGAGTCCCACATACGGTGTTAATTGTAATATTTATCAACCACACTTGTAGTATCAAATGAAATATACTCTTTTACTAATTATTATAAAGAAATAATATCATTTACAGTTCATTTATATACCTACCTTATTTCTTAATGCGATAAGCAGGAATTGACGTAACTCCTAAATCAATTTGATATTTGAAATTATGTCATGTAATTATTATTGTTTAAGCCACGACTAGTTAGCTTTATGAGCAATGAGACTTTTAATTCCCAGCTGAATGGATTAACTTTCAACTAACAACTTCCTCTATATCTAAAGACTGAATTTATTTTAAAATATAATAACTATTTAATTTTATGAATTAAAAACAAGTTTCAGGTACTTCATAAACTTAAATTCGTACGTTCAGTTGGTTAGTAAAACATAGAAGTTTGATCTGACATTACAGAATAAAATACAGATTGTCAAAAAATAATTTAATACATCATATAAATAAACTGCTCAAGTACAGGTCTAAAGAGTAGCTTCAGCACTGCGAAAACATTAGGTATATGTAGCCCTTGACCATAGCTTTCGATTGATACCCCATATGACCCATGTTGCCGTTGAAAAATAAAGTGATCTTTGACATAGGTCGCCAACGGTTGACCTTTCGCCAAAACCAAATAGCGCATGAAGGTGCTCGGGACCTTAGCAACAACTTTGCCCCCTTTCAAAATTTCGATATCTGTAGCCGTTCGAAAGTTACAGGCGATCCAGACAGACAGACAGACGGACGGACAAAACGTTCGCATAAGTACGCTGAAGCTACTAATAAAGGAGAACGATCCAAACGTGTGTGTCCGTCACGACAATTGCAGACGCGATGTCCCCCATTTGCGGTTGCATTCATTTCGCCGTCGCCTCGATTTCGTGACCGGGGCGGAGCCCTGAAGGCCCCTTCGGAAAGGGGCGGAGCCCCGAGCGCGCCTCGGAGAAGGAAAGAGCTCCGAGGGACCCCTTGGAGAGGGGCGGAGCACCGTGGGCCCCTTGGAGAGGGGCGGAGCCCCGAGGGCCCCCTTGGAGGGGGGCGGAGCCCCGAAGGCTTTTTGGATAAGACCCCCTTGGAGAGGGGCAGAGCCCCGTGAGCCCTCTTGAAGAGGGGCGGATCCCCGAGGGCCCCCTTAAAGAGGGACGGAGCCCCGTGAGCCCGAGGTGCGGATCCCAGAGAACCCCTTAAAGAGGAGCGGAGCCCCGAGGCCCCCTTGGAAAGGGGCGAAGCGCCGATGGCCCCTTTGAGAGGGGCGGAACCCCAAAGGCCCTCTTAGAGAGAGGCCGAGCCCCGGGGGCCCCCTTGGAGAGGGGCGGAGCCCCGTGAGCCCCCTTAAAGAGGAGCGGATCCCCGGGGGCCTCCTTGGAAAGGGCCGGAGCCCCGAAGGCCCCCCTGGAGAGGGGAGGAGCCCTGAGGGCCCCCTTAAAAAGGGACGGAGCCCCAAGAACCCCCTTGGAGAGGGGCGGAGCTCCGATGGCCCCTTGGAAAGGGGCAGAGCCCTAAGGGCCCCTTGGAAAAGGGAGAAGGGCGGATCCCCGAGGGCCCCATTATAAGCAATTATTCTTTCTTCAAATGATAACAGATATCCTTTAGATGGTTAACATCAATTAAAACTTGCACGGGTGCTTATCTACAAATACCTCCCGTTTTATCAAAAAACTGTTTTAAAACTGTGATACTGAAACTACAATAATGGTTTTCAGTTGAAAACGTCTGAAATATTACTGAAATATGACTACAAATACCTGTGTAAACTGCAGGAGTCGTCTGTACCCCATTCACTCCATTTGTTACACTGTGACAGGATTTTCATGTGCATTTTTTTAACGCTGTCAGTAACATTTAGTAACAAAATATTACTAAATTCAAAATTATTGTTTGGTTAAAATTTATTTTGTATTCGTACTTATTTTATTTTTGTGCATAAAATAACACAAGTGTACCTCAATGATGATACAATATTTATTTTGATGCTTAGGCCGTGTTCAGTAACTGAGCTACTTTATATAATTTATAAAATGTCAATGTCTTATTTTGACATTAGTAACTTTTTGTCACTAAATATGCGTACACTTCTAAAAATATTCAATAGGACATTGAAACGACTCTTAATGGCGGATTTTAAAACAACCAATCAGAAAGAGGATCAAAATTGACCACACTGTCATTAATATAGGCACTGTACTGTGTGTACCTGTCAACACGTTAGTTCGTGGTGTGTATTTTTGTGATATTTGTGTAGTGTATTTCGTGTGATCTGCTGTCATCCATGTTGTCTCGAGATGCCAACCATTGTTTCTTTCTGTTGCCATGAAACCGGTGACACCAATAACTCGGCAGAAGCGATGAGATTATAAGAATCGAAAAATCGATGTAAGATCGAGAATCGAACTGATCTCGAAAATTGGCGAAACTGGCGAAATGTTTAGCAGAGATTTTTCAAATTTGGCATCTCGACGCACATACGATGACGTGCTGATCGTATGGGACTTTTTTGACGTGGTTTTTTTTAGATCATGTCGACAATTAGTAGTGCAATGGCTCTTCTTGGAGCCTTTCAACGGTTAGGTGAAAGCAGTGAGCTTTCACCTCACTACGTGAACGTTCCTCTTGGTTTAGAGGACGGGTATTTCCCTATTTCTTCCTCCACAAAAGAACCCTCTGCTTCCTGTCATGCGAAATGTTGTGTTTTCTGAGATTGTGTAACAAGTGTGTAACAGAACGGAATGGTCCTACGTAATAAGCCTAAAAATGGTAGTAAATTGAATAGGATAGACCGCGCAATAGCGCGCGCAGCCCCGTTTATTGTTAATATTTCCAAACTTGATTGAATTAAATATAAAGTTCTAAATGTTATTCTATCTCCAAAATATTTAAATTTCAAAATTTAATTGTCGAAGACGTTGAGTACTCACATCACTATTGCATTTAGAAAAATAATTTTTCCAAAATCAACTTCTAAATATAATTACAATAGTTTAAAGATTTGTCGCACCAAACTTACTGTATAATTTCTTATTATTTTGTAAGAAATTGTCACTAACTTTCTGAATGTTTATTTCTTGTACCTGAATGTTTTACCTCAGCTCCTAACTGGACAGATTCTAGTCAGCAAACCCTTCCTGGTTGTTCCCGACCAAATCAAAAGCTCGTTGTAGCTCTTTGAAAACTCGATTACTTGAATAGACAGTTCTACAGCATACCACAACACTCACATTCACTGGTTTTACTGGGTTCGTAGTATTCTAATATTCAGTACAATAGAATATACTACGTTAAATGAATTCAAATAATCTTGAATTATGTACTTGAATAATATTTGTGACTTGAAGTCAAATTTGATCGTAGAAAATGTTTTCTACTACATATCAAATCAGCATTTATTATTTTCTTACAATTAATGGGAATTTAACCCTTAACGTGACTATTTCTCGTAGATTCTGAATTCAAGATATTTGGATAGCTGGATATAAATATTTAAATTAAATGTATCATACATCCTGTATGCTGCATTACAACCGGCGCTTCTCTTTATTTGTCTAGGTCTCCACCTTACAATTCTAGATACCCATATATCTATATCGCTTTTTGCTACATGCTTTTCGCATTGCCATTTCAACCGTTCAACCCCCATAACATTTGTTACCTTTGTTTTGCGTATTTCCATATCTAACTATTATTTTATCTCGAAGACTTATAAAGACCAATGTCTTAACTTCGATCCATATAGAACTTCAGGAAGCCACTCTTACTATCTTCTGTCCCTCTAATTTTGACCAGGCCCATGCTGCTGAATAAAACAGGGTAAATGACATTTTTTACTTAAAGCTAATCTTATTGTAACGGGTGTTTTTTTAGAGGAGGAGAACTTTAAATTGAAATATAACACAGAATTTTTTTTAATATCCATGAAATTGGCTTTATTTGAAAGATAATTTTATGGCATTACTGTTTGAATATGATTTCGGGCATGTGATCGCCGCGGCTGACGTGTACATCACGTAATCTGGAGGTCCAATTTGCGAAGAGTGTGTGAAAATTGGACCTCCAGATTACGTCATGTACACGCCAGCCGCGGCGGTCACATGCCCGAAATCAGATTCAAACATAAATGCCATAAAATTATCTTTCAAATAAAGCCATTTCCATGGATATTAAAAACATTTTTCTGTGTTTTATTTCAATTTAAAGTTCTCCTCCTCTAAAAAACACCCTTTAGATGGAACTGCATCGTTATTAGTAGCTTCAGCGTACTTATGCGAACGTTTTGTCCGTCCGTCTGTCTGTGTGTCTGTCTGGATCGCCTGTAACGTTCGAACGGCTACAGATATCGAAATTTTGAAAGGGGGCAAAGTTGTTGCTAAGGTCCCGAGCACCTTCATGCGCTATTTGGTTTTGGCGAAAGGTCAACCGTTGGCGACCTATGTCAAAGGTCACTTTATTTTTCAGTGGCAACATGGGTCATATGGGGTATCAATCGAAAGCTATGGTCAAGGGCTACATCTTTGCATATTGCCGCCATGCTCTGCGAGTGCTGAAGCTACTCTTTAGACCTGTACTTGAGCAGTTTATTATAGATCTATTCCCGCCCTTCTTCAGGTGTCAGTGTATAAAAGAGGATAAATCTCATCATCTCTAATATACGAGTATTTGGAAACGATCCGGTGTCTGCATTCCTCCAACATTTTCAAAGTTTTGATGGCTTATTCTCGCTCCCTCCATTTTAGACAGCGACAAAACAATTTTTCCATCGGTAATTCTTCCTGTAAAATTGTTTTGCTGTAGTAGATTCAAGCTCGAAAGCCTTCCCTATCATGCAAAGATGCATCTTGAATCATCCATTATCAAACATTTCATAGCGTCGATATTTTTTGCTCATCACAATATTCAATATAGAATCATTTTTACACCAGTCTCGTATCCAATCCAAAATAGTATTACGATTTGGATCATTATATCTGCACTTCTTTCTAAATTTACTACGATAGTCACTTTCGACCTGAACAATAAATTAAATTTGTTTTATGTACATACGAGTAATACCACAAAACTTGTGTTTTGACTGTGTAAGCATCCATCTTGAACTATTCTATCAAAATGCAATGAATGGACATTGAAAAAAGAAATTTTTATATAAATCCCAACGCCTTCTTATAATTGTTCTGCAATTTTTAAATAATTAACACGATATTTTTAAAACCGTGAGGTTATTGTGGAGAATCTTGAACGCATTAGATATAAATGATTGCATTCTTGTATTATATAATAAAGTTAAACTGGATAATATTGTAAGCAAGAGAAAATAACAAGATTTGTGCCTTGCATTACTCATATGCAAGAGAAAGCACGGCGTTCTTTCTATTTACAATAGTAAAACTATGCTATTTTCCCTTCTTTATTTTTAAACTTAATAACACATTTTTTTGCAATTAACTGGTTGCATTGTATAATACATAGTATATTATTCAATGAATGAGAAAGTTGAATATAATTCACCAGAATAAAATTTGGGCCACGAGCGGAAGACGAGTGGTGTATTTTATTAGAGTATGCTGGACATCCTGATTTTTGAACGTTTTTTACATATTCTGTAATTTACAGGACATAATATTTTGTTTCCCTATTGTAAATTACATCGATGGATGCGTATAGATGGTTCATATTGATACTATATGATAATCATTTGTTTGTAGGCTTATTTCTGTATCTTCTTAATTAAAAAAAGTTATCTTTATAGTATACATGTAAAACATTGTAAGAGAGACTTATTAATAAATGCTAATTGTGTGAAAAAGATACTAATTTATATATCAGCAGTTATAATTTTTTTGCGAAGCTGATTAGTTCTGGACTGGTGATTTACAGATGCCGTTAAAGCTGTCTTAAATTACAGTTTGACCTATTCTGAAACTTAATGCTAATACAAAGCTAGAAACTATAAAAATAGAGGGCGGCAATAAACATAAATTTACTGTATGCAGATGCCCTTACCCGTTATTACTTATGATGCCGTGATAAAGGAGAGTTAATTTATTTTGTAAAAGTGGTGCTCGTAATTGAAGCGGCGGCGCAGTCACATATCGCGATATGCAAATGACTGGCCTCCCGGTACGACACGCGCTCAGGTTATTTGTGAATAGGCGCAAGGCGACTAATTGCCCTCGATAATTGTTTCCAGTACTCTAATTGCGGTCTATTTCTTTTTACTCTGACAAATGGAAACGTATTCAGCTTAGAGCGCAGATTCTCTGTATTGTGTTCCTGAGACCATTTTGTGTTACCGCTTTGGGTGTAGGCAGAGTATGCAAGAATATTTCCAGTTAATATCATGTTATTCCAATAAAGATACTCCAGATCTGATCGAAGTTATATATTTATACAAGGTTTTCAAGCAAAATTTTAAATATTTAAGGAGCAAGTTTCAAAAACAAGATGGGAAATCTTTATCGGTGTGAGACCTCTCAAACTTCTTACTATTTTCGTCGTATGGAGGTTTTTTTTCCTTTAACTCGCCACGTTTTTCTTTTGCTGCTAAAAGACACTTGGTCGAAACCTTTAACTGGGAATTAATAGAATGAGAATGGTGTCCTAGATCCAGTTGGAATTTTGTGTTTGGATACCTAAAAAAATAGCGCAAGCAGCATCTATAAATACCATTCGACGCGACACTGGGATTCAATGAACGTTGCTTTCCTCTGAGGACTGGTCCACGAGGGAGAATAACGAGACTATACGTAATAGCAATTTGTACAACAGATAATGAAAGTAATACATTTTTTATGAGTTCACTCAAACGAATAAAGAAACATTTCTTTGATACATGTCGTACACGTATTTTTGCATATTGAAACTTGACATTTGGTCAACTGACTTCAGAATTTACAACTATCAAAATTGACAATCCACAATTTCAATAAAATAGTTAATATAAGTGTTCCTTTCTTCGCCGGTTGTCTTTAAAAAATACGGCTTTCATGATTACTATGTAAAGAATATATAATTACAAGTGAGTAACTGTGAAATAGCGCAACTGACCCACCTTAAGGTGTAAGTGTTCATGAACTATGTTCCCCGTTCCCCTATAATCCAAAATTCAAAAATATACTTATAAATGCTCGTATTGAATTGCTATCACAAATTGAACCATGTAGCCAAACCATTCGTGTGAGGAAGGGTATTTTTTGAAAGACTGCGGAACTCCTTCTTAAGAAATTGTACCTCTGTCGAAATGGAGAGGACATATGGAATATATATTTTTAAGAATTCAAGATAAAGCAACTAATTTGTGTTGGCGTTAAATAAAGCAATTAAAGTAAATAAAACTGAAAAATACACATTAATTATGGCAATAACCGCAAGCATACAAAACAAGAAACGATAAACAGGTTAGGTACAATAAATGAATAAGGTCGAGAAATTGTTCTTAAGTAATTTAACAAGATGGAAATATGTACTGCTAATAAAATAATAATAAGATACATAAAATATTCAAAGTTAAAACTTGAATTTGATGGGTGGCCCAAAATGGTGGTTGGTATACTCTAAAGGAAACAAAGAAACAATACTGGGAATAAAGGATATGCAAGCCACCAATAAATGCAAAATGGATTTAAGTAACATAAGGATATAACACTCCTATTGGGAAAACGGTTGACTTATGGTAGGTAATGTAAATATTTCATTCTTGCGTAACACCTTGTATATAATTGTTTGCAGTAGGTAGTTTTAATCTCGGCTAGACCGTCAATGTATGTTGCTTTTATTTGCAGTCAAATTAACATAATTAAATTTTAAATATTATTGCCCTTACAATTAAATCTATGTGCATGGTCGGGATTATTGTTAATTATACAAGGTGTAAAAATAGTGTTTCAAATTTCTGGGCTTGATAGTACCTACCCAACAGAATTAAAAAACGTTCCTTTGCATAACAGTCCGAAATTGAATCTTAAAGGGAGCTACAGCACTGCGAAGGGTAATAGAAAAACATTGTTTTTTTTTAAATTAAAACACTAAAGAAAAAGTAAATTTGGTCTTTGTACGGGATTTTTTAAAATCATTTAGGTGACTTTAAAAAAATATAACCGTGTTTAAGGTTTAGAATGTGGAGTTTCATCATAGTAATTTGTAGAGCCGCCATATTCGTTGATTTTAGTTGGTTATGCGAAAGTTTTACACGTTGTTACTTAAAAAGGGTACTCTTATTTGAAGTTGCTGGAGCAGTAGTTTTCGAGAAAGTTGATTCGAAAGATTGAGGTGTTATAAATTACAATGTTGTAAAGCTGGCTATTAAAATTATATCCTACACTTTGCTGCCACTATGTAAATTTTAAATTCCCCCATTCTGTTACTTGTTATAATATCTTAGCCTCTCGTTTATTACGGAATTTATTTACTTTGCTGTTAAACTGTTAAACCAGTGAGTTTTAATTTACAGCGATCTGCATTTAGAACCTTATCTGTACAAAGTCATTGGAACTATAGCAACATATAAAAAATAAATAAACAATGTATTGCGGGAAGCGAATATGTTCAGAGTTAAAATGTAAACAATCTCCAAATGGTTAATTCAACTAAATAGAACACTTATTTAAAATGAAGATAGTTTTGCAATTAATATAATTGAAAGTAGCATAAAGCCTGACAGTATAATTTTATTAATATTATTATCAGGACCGAGCGTTGATCTAGACAAGTAATACAGCTGTCTAGGGCCCGTATTTTGACATGGCCCGGCCAAGCTGAGCCCTCATTTAGTAATTCTAATTTAAAACTCAGAGAAGCCGTGTGGCGCAGTTGGGGAAGCGGGGGAACGGGACGGGAAGGGAAGGTGGGTGGGATGGGAGGGGGGAAGGGTGGACGGGACGGAACTGGACGAGGCGGGAAAGGAGGATACGGTACGGGACGGGACGGGACTGGACGGGAAGGAATTGGATGGGAGGGGAGTGGAGGGAACGAGGCGGGACGGGACGGGACGGGACGGGACGGTGACGGGCATGGGGACGGGAAAAGGGACGGGGACGGGACCGGAGATGGGATGGGATGACAGGAAATAATATTAGTCATTATTTAATACACAAATAACGAACCTCGCTCGTACGAAGTCGCGGGTAACAGCTAGTGTAAGTAGATAATCCTGAATCGTAATGCATAGCAACGTACATACATTTTATATAAGCAGTCATGAATACATACCTAAGCCGGCTAGAGGTCGACCTGGGGGGCTATTTGAAAACGTCAAAGTTAACAACTGTCACTCTGAATTCGATTCAAACCTTTTTTTTTAAGTTACTTATGCTTTATTTTGTGTATCGACGGTATTTAAGTGTCAAGAAAAATAAGAAATGGGTGATAAAATATCCTATTTTGATGTAGAAACTTGCACGCCGCCGGAAAAGTTAAAAGAGGCAACGAACGTCAGTTTAAATCTATTTCCGAAAAAGTTCCGTGAACGCGTTACGATGAATTTGTCAATTCGTGCACCTCCAAGAGCGTCGCTAAGTATTCAGAAAACGTTTGATTAACCTTTTTCTCAGAAAAATAAAAAAATGTGAAACCGTCGAGTCTTTGGTTAATTTACTCTATGCCGAAAACAACATATTGGTTATTTTTTATTTTACTGTCGTAAGAAACATTTTGTATGCAACACAAGTGAAAAATGCATTAGGCGTCTGTTCGAGTTTTTCGGACCGCGCTTCGCTCGGCTCGAAACTTTCTAACTCAGACTTAATGTCTTATTTTTCGCTCTGGGTACATAATAGCTTTTTATGTATCAAGTTGCAAAATGAAAGTGTTTTTCACACTAGACATGAAGTTTGCCCTACGAGCACTAGCGAGTTGGGCAACACATTGTGTGTGAAAAACAGTCATTTTGCATATTTTCTGTAATTTTGAGTCATATTAATTTTTATAGTAAATAAATGTAGTACAAAGTTGTTTTCAATGTTCGTATTAGCACTACTGTCAATATGAAATCTCATATTGCAACTAGTGCGAATATATACAAAATTTTGACTTTGAAATCGACATCAAACTGACAATGTCATGCGAGCCATTTCGAGCAACAATCCGCTCCTGTTCTAATCTCTTAGGTTGCCAAGATAATATTTAAATAAATTAATTCACTCTGGTCACTGTGATATAAAATAAGATTGTCAAACAAACTGTCATAAATAAATAAACGTTACATTGGTGTCAGAAGTCGGATACTTTAAATAAATAGTGTGTAAAAATGTCTAGAAAACTGAGTGATTTGAAGGTGACCGAATTGCGGCGGGAATTAGAAGATCGTGAACTGGAAACAACAGGAAAGAAACCAGAGTTGGCAGCTCGACTTAGACAAGCAATAGAAAGTGAGGGTTTGGATCCGGAAACGTTTCTATTTAGGGATGGTACGTCTTCTGCTATAATTTCTGCAATCTCTTCCGATATTTTATCTTTGGAAAATAAAATGTCTTCTATGAAAACTGAAATTTCTTCTGCTATTTCCGCTTTAGAAAGTAAAGTAGCTTCAGATATGTCTTGTATGAAAATAAGATGTCTTCTGTTGAGGAGAAAATAAAAGAAATGGAGAAGAAAATAGAGGAAATGGAGAAAACAGAAAGACAAGTTGTGGAAAATACAGAAGAGATGGAGGACGATGAAATGAAGTGCTCTAAGGTGGAGTCAAAACCAAAATTAGAAGGAATTGGAAGTTCTGCTCGTATTAAAGCCCCAACGTTCGACGGAAAGATGTCATGGACCAATTACCTAAAACAGTTCGAAACAGCTGCAAGAGCGAACGAATGGTCTGAAAGAGAAAAGGCAGTAAATCTGACCATCGCCCTTCGAGGAGATGCTTTGGATATTCTTCAGACCATACCTGTTGAAGAGACGGATGACTTTGAACAACTTAAAAAACGATTAACCATGCGATATGGCCACCAACACTTGGAGCATGTGTACCAATCACAGTTAAAGAATCGCAAACAGAAGCGAGACGAGACCCTTCAAGAATACGAAGTGGATATTGCCAGGTTGGTACGATTTGCCTACCCATCAGCTCCAGAAAAAATGATGGAATGTTTGGCTGTCCAAACATTTCTGGATGGACTCCGTGACCTTGAAATGCAAAGAACACTCCGTTTAGCTCGTCACAAAACATTGGTCGATGTCTTGTCCGCTGCTCTTGAATACGAAGCGGCTACGCAGGCTTCCGGTGGATACAGTAAAGTAAGGACCGTAAAAGAAGAAGAAAATGAAGATAAATTCGACCAACTGGTTAACATGATAAAAAGCCTTACTAATAGGAAGACGAAGACTATCAGGTGCTGGCATTGTGGTGAGATCGGACATGTATACGCAGCTCGTGTAAACGCCCTAGGATCACTACCAATCAAGAAACCACGCAGCAGGAAAACTAGAACGGGTCGGCTTGGGGGGGGGGGGCAGTTTCGACCCAGAACCGTTCCAAAGACCCTCTCATACTGATAGCCTCTTTGAAATGTCGCGATGATAGTGTATACGTAGACGGCGAAGTAAATGGTAGAAAGTATATAATGTTGGTGGATACTGGAGCGACCAGAACCATTATACGATTGACCACTATAAATAACCGCAAGAGACTTTTACCAACAAGATTGCGACTGCGGACTGCCACAGGTGAAAGTGCCAACATCCATGGGGAAATTCAGGTTCAATTAGGAATTGGTACAGAAAAGTTTACACATACTGTCATTGTCGCTGATATCAAAGAAGATGTTATATTAGGAATTGACGTAATGAACTTACATGGTTTCCAGTTGGATTTTAAGAACAGAGTGATCTAAGTTGGTACCGAAGAGGTATTTCTTCATCCATATGAGGACAGTACTGCGCAAGCAGCTGTACAGGAAGATACGGTGGTACCTGGTAGAAGTGAAACCATTATAGTAGCGCGGTTGCAAGGAACTGTGGAAGAAGGAACACCTGTCATGATGGAACCTTGGAACCACGATGAAGAGGTTGGTCGAGGAATTTTGATCGGAAAAGGGTTGGTCACTTCTGCTAAACAAATTCCAGTACGTCTCATAAACGTTAATGATCACCCAATTACCATCAAGAAAGATACCAGAATTGGAACCTGTGTACCAGTAACGTCCATAATTCATCAGACCACTACTTCTGATAATTCCAAGGACAAATTCGAGCAAATGATTGCAGTTGCTGGTCAATCGGGTGGAGAAAAGAAAAGTAAAGGAATTTCTTCTTCGACATCGTGATATTTTTGTACCAAAAGAAGGAAAAACGGGAAGAACTTCTGTCGTTAAACACAAAATTGACATTGGTGACGCCGAGCCGATTCGTCAATCAGTTCGAAGATTACCACAGGCAAAGAGAGAGGAAGCTGAAAGGATTGTTCGAGAAAGGAAGAAGACATGGTAATAGAACCTTCTACCAGCCCATGGGTGTCTCCGGTAGTCCTGGTCAAGAAAAAGGATGGAACTACGAGGTTCTGTGTGGACTACCGTCAGCTGAACAGTGTTACCACTTTGGACACGTTAGCCGGAAGTAAACTATTTTCTACTCTAGACTTGAAGTCTGGCTATTGGCAAGTAGAAATGGATCCAGTAGATAAAGAAAAGACAGCCTTTACCACCGGATCTGGATTGTGGCAATTCAATGTCATGCCATTCGGACTCTGTAATGCTACGGCCACATTTGAAAGACTTATGGAAAATGTGCTGAAAGAGTTATCCTGGAAAACTTGCTTGGTATATTTAGCCGACATTATAGTCTTGGGGAAGACATTTGAAGAACATCTGAAAAAGTTAGAAGATGTTTTTAAAAGGCTTCAAGCTGCCCAACTGATGCTAAACCCAAAGAAGTGCCAGGTATTCCAAAATAAAGTCAACTACCTGGGTCATATAGTTAGCAAGGAAGGCGTGGCTGTAGATAAGGAAAAAGTTGCTTCCATCAAGCAGTGGCCACAACCAACTGATAAACATCAAATAAGAAGTTTTCTTGGGCTCTGTACGTACTATCGAAGATTCCTAAGAAAGTTTGCAGATATCGCTAAGCCATTAACACGACTTACCGAAGAAGCAAGATATTTCTGCTGGGACAAAGATTGCCAAACTGCCTTTGAAACATTAAAAAAATATTTAACCACAGCACCAATATTAGGCTACCCACAACCAGAGGGAGAATTCATTCTGGATACTGATGCCAGTAATGTAGGAATCGGAGGGGTGCTTTCGCAGATTCAGGAAGGACAGGAAAGAGTTCTGGGTTATTTTAGTAAAGTGCTCTCAAAACCTGAGCGAAACTACTGCATCACGAGAAGAGAACTTCTGGCAGTTGTGAAGTCCGTGGAACACTTCTACCAATATCTATATGGAATAAAATTCTTTATCCGGACCGATTATGCAGCCCTTAAGTGGCTGATGCAGTTCAAAAATCCAGAGGGTCAAATAGCCAGATGGATTGAACAACTTCAGGAATACGAATTTAAGATCGAACATCGAGCCGGAATAAGCCACAGAAATGCCGATTCCCTTTCTAGAAGACCGTGTCCAGCAGAGTGCACCCACTGCAACAGAACAGAATTCAAAGACACTGCAATACTAAGAACAACTGTAGTTAACGATGAGTGGGCTCCTAATAAAATTAGAGAAGAACAAGAGAACGATCCCGTGTTAAAGAAAATGCGACAATGGAAAGAGGAAAATCGTCGACCTACTTGGCAAGAAGTGTTAAAACTCTCTCCAATAGTTAAGTCATATTGGGCTCAGTGGGACTTTTTTATCTTGGAAGAAGGCTTATTGAAGCGAGTACTCGAAAATGATGATGGTTCTGAAAACAGAAAACAGTTGGTTATTCCAAAGGCCAGAGTAGCCGAAGTACTTCGTGAGTTACACGACAGTCCATCAGGAGGACATCTCGGTGTTAAGAAAACCCTTCGGAGGGTTCGTGAAAGGTTTTATTGGATGAACAGTTCCGATGATGTAAAGGACTGGTGTAAGAAATGTATTACCTGTGCTACGAGTAATGGACCTCATCGAAAAAGGAAAGCTCCCATGAAACAATACAACGTCGGAAGTCCATTCGAGAGGATCTTCTTAGATTATTGCTGGACCATTCCCCATGACCGAGAATGGTAATAAATATATGATGGTGGTTATGGATTATTTCACGAAATGGGTGGAAGTCTACGCCATTCCAAATTAAGAGGCCGCAACTGTTGCAGACGTGTTGATAAGAGAGTTTATCAGTCGATTTGGAGTGCCCTTGGAAATCCACAGTGATCAAGCTAGAAATTTCGAAAGCCAGCTTTTCCAAGGAATTTGTGACAGACTAGGCATGAAGAAAACCAGAACTACAGCATTGCACCCACAGTCGGATGGAATGGTAGAGCGAATGAATAAGACCATTGGCAAATACCTGTCAAAAGTGGTGTCCAATGATCAGCGAGATTGGGATCAGTATCTCTCGCTCTTCGCAATGGCCTATAGATCCGCCGTCAATGAATCGACAGGTCAAACACCAGCAGAAGTCCTGTTTGGTCGTGAGATGAGACTACCGTGCGACCTCGAGTTTGGATGCCGACCTGGAGAAGATATTGCTGGTGAAGACTATGTGATCCGCTTGCGAAGAAGAATGGACGATATGCATGAGTTGGTTCGCTCGCATCTTCAAATAGCCAGCGATAGGATGAAGAAACGGTACGATACCCAAGCCACAGAAAGATGTTTCAAGGAAGGCGACAAAGTCTGGCTCCATAACCGAAGAAGACAGAAGGGTTATTCTCCAAAGCTACAAAAGTCTTGGGAAGGTCCGTACCTTATCAAGAAAAAAATTAATGACGTCATTTACCGTATAAGCAAGATTACAAGCGGAAAACCGAAGGTAGTGCATCAAAACCGGCTGGCTCCATTTGAGGGTGACCATGACCAAGAAGAAGAAGTAAACCAACTCCAAGAAACACCTGGCCTTGCCTTTGCAGAATTTATGGGTGCATATGGAGGTACCGGGAAAGCAAGATATGGTGTTATCTTTGAGCAACAGCAAGATCTGCTCACGCTTCCAGAAGACTACTCGTTGGCCCATAGCATTACCGCCAGTATCAACGACGCATAAGGACTGGCATCCGTTTTCCGAAAGAAGTTTGGTCGATTACCAGAACTTCATGGTCAGTTACCAGTCCCTGGAAAAGCCTTGAAAATTCAAGATGCATCACGCTACCTCTTCTATCTGGTTACAAAGAATACTTTCTACGAGCAGTCCACTTATCATGATGTATGGGAAGCATTACTTAGTTTGAGGGAGCACGTATTGGAATCCAACGTGCAGAAACTAGCCATGCCGAAGATAGAGTGCAACCAGCTGGATTGGAGAATCGTTCGAAACATGGTGGAAGTAATCTTCCAAGATACCGAAGTCCAAATACTGGTCTGCAGCTATTCGCCCAGTGTCCAGGTTACAGCAAGGACCGTCCCTTGTTACTTCCATGCAACTGGAATTTGTAGAAGCAGATTCAGTTGCAAATACAACCATTCAGTTCCAGTTCCGTAAAAGTTCCAGGGGGAACTATCTCTTAAGGAGGGGGCAATGTCATGCGAGCCATTTCGAGCAACAATCCGCTCCTGCTCTAATCCCTTAGGTTGCCAAGATAATATTTAAATAAATTAATTCACTCTGGTCACTGTGATATAAATAAGATTGTCAAACAAACTGTCATAAATAAATAAACGTTACATTATATTAGGTCAAAATTACGAAAAAGACATTTATTTCCAGCGGGCGAAAAAGACTAGATTTATGCCTGAAATTGACGTATAAGAAACGCTTATTATTGATAGATCGTACATAAAATAATAATAATAATAATAATGTCTTTATTGACTTCATAATATAACAATAAAATACATTCGCTACATAAAAAAGAACAAGTCAACCTCGAGGCGAAGTTCCGTTACCCCAAAGGGCTTCTGGTCTTCCACTTAACCTAGCAAAAACAACTGCAAAAATATATTTATTTAAAAAAAAAGTATAAAAAATAAGAGTGAATTATTCGAGGGGTGATCCCTATGCTCCCCCCCTGATCAACTTCCGGTTACAAAATTAAAATTTATTTTACCTTATTTTTCTACGTAATCTCCTTTAAGATCAATGTATTTATCCCACCGATGCTCCAGCATTGTAATGGGTTCCTGGAAGAAGGATTGTCCAATCTCTGCAAACCACTGATTTACAACATCTATTACTTCATTATTACATGAAAATTTCTTCCCCCGAAGGTATTCCTTGAGTTTGGGGAACACTCTGTAATCGCTAGGGGCGAGATCTGGAGAATATGGCGGATGTTCAAGTAGTTCAAAGCCTGCATTGGCTATGGCAGCCATAGCAACACAAGAAGTGGGACTCGCTGCATTATCCTGGTGATACAGCACACCACGCTTCAATTTGCCACGATGTTTTTCCCTTATAGCTCGCCCAATTTTGATATTAAATTTGCATAATGGTTGTCTGTTATTGTAGCTCCTTTTTGTAAGAAATCAATTACAATTACTCCCTGGGCATCACAAAAAACAAACCATTACTTTTCCGGCTTACATTTTCGAGGAGGTGGAGAACCATGATGCTTCCACTCTATGCGTTGGATTTTGGTTTCTGGATCGTAGTTATGAACCCACGTCGCGTCCATGGTTACAAATATGTCCAAAAAATTCTGACGATTCTGTCTGTATTTCATTAACAGGCGTTTACAAATCACAACTTGGAATTGTTCTTGTGTTTGGGTTAACATCCGCGGAACCCATTTTGCAGATAATTTTTTCATGTCCAGATGATCTCTTAATATGCTGTGCACAGAGTGATAAGAAAAGTCAGTTTCCTCAACTATTTCCCTTACAGTGACTCTTCTGTCTGGCATTACTAAATCATGAACTTTATCAATGTTTTCCGAAGTTGTTACGGTTATTGGCGGACCACCATCATATTTATTTTCGCACGCTGTTCTTCCACATTTAAACTCACGACACCATCGTTTCACATAATGATAATTAACAGCACACTCCCCTAAAGTATTTATCAAGTCAGCATGAATTTGGGTGGGAGTCATACCCTTCCTTAACAGGTTTTTAACTACCGCTCTTTGTTCACTGTGCTCCATTTTTGCAATAACTTATCACTTTGTTTGAAACAAACAACTACTGTAACCAAACAACGTTAGATACAGACTTGCTTCTGCGCATGCGCTGTTGACACATATCGGTAATGGGCATACTGCGGCATAAGGTTCGTATCTCCACTAAAAGCAGATCAGAAGCGGAGCATGGGGATCACCCCTCGTATAATAAACCTTTACTTTTAAATGTAATACATGGTTACATATACCATATCTAACTGCAAAAATATTGGTATTATGTTTGTGACAGAATGTAGGTGTTAACAATGTCCATTAATTAAGATTTTTTGAAGTTTGCACTTAAATTTGTCGACTGAAAGATTCTTTACAAAATCGGGTAATGCATTGTAGAATTTAGTTATATTATAAGTAAAGGAACGTTCAAAAATCGTAGTCCTATGCATTGGTACAGTGAGAAAACCCCTGTGTCTGAGATTAAGTGTATGGACGTCTGTTCTAAAAGTATTTTTTTAAGGTAAGCTGCCCTATGGCTTAATATGATTTTATGGTATAAAACAGAAGCATGCAGATGTCTGCGATCAGACATATTTAACCAGTTTAATTCTTTTAATTTATGCGTCACACTGTCAAACTTTCTAATGCCATAAATTAACGGAATACAAGAATTTTGAAGAATCTGTATCCTTCTCGCTGTTTTTTTTTTATATAAACATGGTTCATAGACTGCGTTACAAAAATTAAACTGGGACAAGACCAGGGACTCTGCAAGAATAGCTTTAGTTCTGACGTTTGAAATGTGTCTATTTGAATAGAGTATTTTTAAATTAGCATACGCTTTTCCGATGCAAATATCTACGTGCTGTTTGAATCTCACTTGACTATCAATTTGCAAGCCAATATTACGCTAACATCTTTCAGTGGTAGTATGGCATCACCAACCTTTATATTTATTTTATGATGATGCTCATCTCGATCTTTATTTCTGCTGAACAACATTACTACAGTTTTTTTTGGATTTAAACTCAAGCAGTGGCTTTCGGATGATTTGTCAAAATTTATAAGGTGTTGGTTAATATTGTCAATTGCAGTGTCTATATGATTGACGTTAAACGAATACAATAATTGAGTATCGTCTGCATATATGTGATTTGCCATGAACCAATGAGTGAGCTAAATTACTTGTGTATATTATGAACAACAAGGGACCTAGTATTGAGCCTTGGGGGACTCTGGTATTTACTTTAAGAAGCTCAGAACATTCGCTGCCTAGAATTACAAATTGTGATCGATTGTTCAAGTAATTCTGAATTAATTTAGAGAGATCATTAATAAAATTTAAGTATGTTAGTATGGCACTAAGAATCTCGTGATTGATCGTGTCGAAGGCCTTTGAGTAGTCTAGTAAGATCAAAACCGCTAACATTCCAGCTTCAATAGCTTTGAATATATCGTCGGTAATGTTTAAAAGAGCGGTTGTGCAGCTATGGCCTCTTCTAAAACCCGACTGCAGTTCTGGAAATAAGTTAAAGTTATTAAAAAATGCTCGAATTTGAAAGTCAATGACCTTTTCTAAAATTTTTGACATGCCCCATAATAAACTTAGAGGTCTGAGATCTTTTAATTCATTTGGCTGATTTACTTTAGGCAAAGGAATTGCTTTAGCGATTTTCCATTGCAATGGAAAAACATTCTTAACCAGACAAAAGTTGATAATGTGTGTTATGTACTGCAAAGTTTTATCATCCTGATATTAATATTACAACACCAGATGACAAGGATTTAATACTGCATATAATTTTATTGACTTCTTCTTCAGTGAAGCTACTAAATTTATATTCAGAACTAATCCCCTGCTTTTTATTATAGGTAAAAAGCCCCTGCTTTTTATTATAGATAAAAAGCAAGAGTTTCTTGAAAATTTAAGTTAAGTGCTAGATTGGAATGAATAAATGATTGGTTAATTTCATTAACACAAAAAAGTTCGGGCGGAATTTGCTTTTGTTTGGATTTGTTGTAAATGTTCATGTCTCTTAGTTCTTTCCACAGACCCTTCGAGTCCTTGTGACGCAGTCTAAGCTCAAGATAAGCTTTTTCTCATTTCTGTAGGATGTAGTAACAAGATTTCTTAAGGATTTGTGATAATTAAAGTAGGCAACCTTCTTTGTTTTCTTGTAACGTTTATAGGCTTTATCTCTAAGAGACATCATAAACTTGCGAGTTTCTGTGATCCATGGACAGCTTCTTTTTGAAAAACGAGCAGATTTTACTGGAGCATGAATGTTAAACAAATTAGTGGTATGACTAATTAGGAAAGTGAGTTTAGAATAAATATCAGGCATATCCGTCAAAAGATAAAGCGGTAAAGACTGTAAGTCCCTCTCAAATTCAGCATGATTAAATTTAGAAAAATCACTATAAGTTTTGAATACAGGCAAACGTTTAGGACGGTTAATGGAAACATTGCAAAAAATTAAGTCATGATCAGACAAGTCATCCACCGGCTCTACACCATGATTCATAATCAGTTCTTTATTTGAGCTTAAAATTAAATTGGCATATTTCTCGTTTGTTCATCTATGACTTGAAAAATATTATAAGTATCTAGAAGTGTATTGTCAGTCTATGTCAAATTCGATGTTAGTAGATTAGGTTTTATTTGTTATTTGACACAAACTGACGCAAAACTTAACCTGAAAATCTCAAATTTAACATAACTTGACAGTGCTACCAACAATACAGTATTGAGTTTTTATCTTACTAGTGATACCACCACTCGCTGTTGTAAGTGTCATTAATAACCATTTTTCCTATTTTTTTAAAGATTAGTATTTAAGGATAAAATAAACCATGTTACGATATACGTATAGTTATCTGCTTTCTACATTATTCGAGGATTTTAAAGAATTCGCTCCTAACGTCGCTCGTTCATTCAAACTATTCTCTCGTGATGTAAAAGGCTTGATAGCGTTACTTGCATCGTAAATTACTATTTAACATACGAGGGCAGTCCGATTTTAAAGGTACAGGTGGCTGTGAAACAAACACCGCAAACGAAATATTGCCGTCATATGCATAAACATAAACATAAATTTTATGTATTGTACAGAAATTCAAACCAAATCCAGGTAGCTCCGTATGCGTTAAATTGCACTGCCTACTTGAGCGAATACGTTTTCATTATTCGTCCACACACACTTCACACCATATTTTTTGCGGCTTCTTTGAGTAGATCCACCCTAGTTTTAGTAATGTCCTCCCTAATAACTATTCTTGTGTCTTTTAACTTCTTTTTATTTGTATAAACAGAGTGTTTTGTATTTCGGCTAATAAATTTGACAATAATGGGCCGATGCACGCCATCCCTACATGTGAGACACTGACTGCAATCGACGTGTGCAGGTGAAATGTTTATCCCCAGTTTTTCATTATACAGTTTTGTCACAATGTTATCTGTGTCTTCATTAGGTACCTCTGGAACGCCGAAGATTGTGACACTGTTTGCCCTCGTATATTGCTCCAGCGCTTCTGTTGAAACGGAAGCTTCTTGCTTAACCCTCTCTAGTTCTTTATTAGTCCGCACACGTTCTTCTTCCGCCTTGGAGAGTTTTTCTTCTAACTGGTCAATCTTATCCGCGCATACCTTGCAGCGATCCTCATATAGGCGATTGAAGTTAGACTGCATTTTTGTCAGCAATTTTTCTAGGAATTCATCGGACTCTAGCACACTATCCACAATTTTGCGAAAGTTAAATGATTTGATTTAGGTTAAGTACTTTTGCGACTCTCTAATATGTCTAATCACGACCAAAGCGCATCGCGGAAATATAATTATATTGAAACCGGAAATGATAGGGGGTGGAAGATATTTCTAAAACTACGAGAGTTACATGCAATTTGCCTATATAGAAGTTGTAGGTACGTTCCCCACGAACATTAGTAAAATCTATTTGATTATACACAGCGCCTCAGAAAAGCGTGGCGAATCATACTTAACCGAACACCCTCTTACAGGCAGCTTAAACGTCTTGCATCGAAATACTAATCATAATAATGTAAACATGCAGATCTATTTACCTATCTACCCGGAACGCTTGGAAGTTAGTGGCAGTCGTCTACGCCATCTAGCGTGAGATCAACAATCTAGGAAATTACAGTTTTCTGTAACTAATGGGAGCTTTCTATAAATAAATTAACAGTTACAGAATTATGAAGTATAGAATGTGTATTAATAACAGATACTGTTGCGTTAGAACTGAAGCGCTAGTAAGAAACTTAAAAGCAAGGGGCGATAACCCCCGAAATACGGCAAAGCTTCTTTCACTTTTTTATAAACAAGGAATTCATGAACCGAATCGTGATTAAATTAATAATTTAAAGACAGATATAGTTCAATTATAACTAGGTAAATTCTTACTAATTTTCATTTGATGCGGGCGCATGGAGCCCACGGGTTAAGTTTAGTCTTAATATAATGTTATATGGGTCTAACGGTAGCTGTTATGGACGATGCATTTCGGTGGCTGCCGTAGGTAACAGGAACCATTGAATGATAGAAAATGTTTTTGTGAATTGCCTTTCGACGGTAAAATAGTGGCTTTGGATATTATTGCTATACGGGGTGATCAAAATTTGAGAATCTCCAACACTATTCACTTTTGATCGCAAAAGTTTTAAGCTGCCTGAATATAAGGGGTTCTTTTAAAAAAGTAAGTTTGATTCGCCACGCTTTTTTAACCCTCCCTATATAATCGATAATATTTTACTAATGTGCAGTACCTTAATATCTGCAACTTTTATATACGTAAGTTTTACGTAATTCTCACACTTTCAGAAATATCTGACACCAATACATTATTGCTGAACCCTGTATGTCCGCCAGAGCACTACCGAAATATCTGTAATAACTCACGTAAATTTAGAGGGCCCGTAAGATTATTTTCTGTTTATTTTCTATAAACTGGTGCAGTACTCACTAAATATTCGCTTAATGAAATTGTCAAGAAACGAAAATTCGAAGGTAAACTTTGTTCTTTGTTTTCTTAGGTTACAAATCTCAGAAGTGGCGCTAGACAGTAACAGATCATTAATTTCTTATGAATACTTTTAATTAACATAATATATTTAATTTGTTTTTAAATAACGGAACCAGTCATACAATTATGTTCGCATATTTAACTGTCAGATACTACTAGCGTATCATGTAATTACTAATTAAATTAATATGTATGTTCAAGGGGAAATGACATATCGAATTATGTATGAACAACTGCTATCGCATACAGAAGGGACGGTTTTTACGTGTCAAGTTACATCGTTTATGGCACTGTGATAGCAGATGCAGGGTTATTATCAACATCCTTCAGGGCACCAACTTGTAATTTGTACCTCTACTGCTTATAACTTCTGTGTATAGAGGTATAGTGTTAACGTAGACTTTATGTTGGCTGTTAATTGTCGCCTCTTTTGCGGTTCTGAATAGGAGCTGCTTTGAGCTAGTCAATATATAGGCACTGTTTATGAAGCCTATGCGTCTATAATACCTTAACAGAAGTCTTAAATTGAGAATAAAAACTACATCATTATTTTCTAAGAGCGTCTTCATATGTTCTCGGCCTACTATCAAAGTGAAACAAATAAAACAAGAATTTTGGTTACTAAATGCAGTCTCTTTTCAAGTTAATACATTATTTACCAATCTGCAAGGTTTTAGAGCTAACCCAAAATATAATCTAGACCTTAATGTGCGCCGTCTGAACAGTCGCTTTATTAGATAATTTTATCTTTTAGTTTTTTATTTAAATAATAAAAACTAGTCGAATGTGGTAAGATCGAGTTGGTAAGGATGATGTTCCAGTAATTTAAATTGTAATTCATGACTTTTTTGACGAACTGTGATGCTTCCCTATAAAACATGAGACTTTGGCATATTTGACCCTATTTACTTCATGAATACTCAGTCATGGTAAAATATTGCCTGCCGACTGTTATGTTCGCAATGTTTTTGTAAAAGGGCACAATACTTGTACTTTTTATTTGCAGCTTTGCTTGCGGATCATAGTGGAGAATCCAAGTTTTATCCATTCTAGCCAGCTGGTCACCATTCTCCTCAGATGAGGACAGTAGTCTCTTAATGTCACTAATATTGGCTTTTGATCGACTTTCAACAATTTGGAAATCCATCTTGTAGCATATTTTTTATGCCCAATTCCACATAAATAATATGAAACGTGCGTTCATGTGAGATTGACACCGTCTTTGTTTTGACGATTTGCCAGTATCAATACTTATGGATAAATAACTAAACATAAAATTTAGAAACAGACACATTTAAAACCAGAAGGTACTCTTTCATTTTGTGGTTATATATTAAATAGTAGTATATAAATTAGGGCACATCAGAAATTATCATATGTAAGATGGAAACTACTGGAGTTATTTTTCTAAACGATTAGATTTAAATTTAACACAACTCTGCTGGGACAAAATTTTAAAAAGATTCTGAACTATTGTAATTGATCGACAGAAATAATAAAAAAGTGCTTCAGAACTATGCCTTGTGGAGTTATTTAAATATCTTAGTTTTAAAGAGGGGGCTGCATTACCTTTAACCACGATAATTATAAAATATAATTATTAGAATTTTTAAATGCGGCTAATATAATTTTTTCATAGAATTCAGTTCTCGTACAATCTCCTTATAGTAAGTGTTAATATATTGCTGCATATTAATAAATATACATATACAATTTTCTTACAGTTTGGTAAATATGCGAAGTGTTCTACTTCTGTGAAAGGACAAAGGACATTTAACGAACCCACTTGGCTCTTCTAGGGTCGTTGAGCAGATATTAAATATCCGACAAATGATTGAGACGTCGCGTCAATACTACACACCTATATTTATGTCTGTTTAATCGACTACATCAAAGCTTTTGACTCTATTGACTGGTGCAAACTATGAGAAATTCTGCTTGAGATGGAAGTTCCAAAACACTTAGTTGGTTTGATAGAATAACTATACACGCGTAGTCAATCAACAATAAAAGTTGATAATCACCTAAGTAATAAATTTAAAACCGTGGCTGAATGGAGACAAGGGTGTATTTTATCCCAGCAATTTTCAACATTTACGCAGAATATGCAATACGAAAAAGGTTAGAAGATTGGGAGGTGGGGTGGTTATTGGAGGAAGGAAACCTAACTAATATACGCTATCAAGATGATACTGCAATATAACAATTGAGAAGAATGACTGGAATTTTAAATACTCTGGAACATGAACACAATCTAATTGGACTTGCTATCAATAAACATACAACGAAAATAATGATAATAGAACGGGAAAATGAAAATAATCATCAGATTCACAATATTGCTAAAT